>OX637320.1:13834500-15039717 GCA_951799385.1 Hyppa rectilinea | reverse complement strand
CGTTATTTACGTTGTTGAGCAGACAAATTTTTCCAACGTAAGAAGCAATGGATTAGCAACATCCTGTAAAATGATTCAGTTTGTGATTAAAAGTGTAAGCTAATTAGGGTGCTGAATCTGCTATAGTTTTTATGAGTTTTCAACGCAATATAGCGGATGTTTGGTACGGTCGCCAGCACATCAAGCTATCCTTAACTGTCAAATTTTCCCAATTGAAAATGAACCTTACGTTTTTGTAATAAAGTTGAAAAACAATCAAAGAAATTTGACGGATAATACAGACGCCAGCATATCAAGCTATCCCAAACTGTCAAATTTTCCCAATTGAAAATGAACTCTATGGTTTTGTAATAAAGTTGAAAACCTATCAAAGAAATTTGACACATTGGGGTAACTTGATGTGCTGGCCTCTGTATATCACGCAGTTAAGAATCAAAGCATGAAGATAAAATTAATAAATAACAGTCGGTTAAGTTATTCAGTTAGATACCGTTGCTTTCCGATCTATTCTGTGTTTATTCCAGCATGACAAGAAACTATGCATTCATTTCTTATGAACATATTTTTCATTATCTGTGATCGTAAAATGATACGAGTACGTAGCTACTAAAATATACAGCTTGGAAAAAGTCTAAGACAATAAATCTATTCAGTAATAATTTCGCCGTGAAAACTTAAGCGAAGTGAGCTTGAAGCGAGCTGTCAACAGTGTTAGTCTTTATCATAAGCTGGTTTATCTATACTTCTATAGTAATATTATAAAGAGGAATGATTTGTATGCATGTATGTAACGAATAAACTCAAAAACTACTTAACGGATCTGAATGAAACTTGGCACAAAGATAGATTATATATCTGGAATAATAATAATGATAAATAATATCCTTTGACATTTCACACAACGCCATATAGTCCCAAGCTAAGCTAATGCTTGTGTTATGGTAACGAGATGGCTGATAAACTACTTCTATACTTACTTATATAAGCTACTTTTTATCCCCGAAAAATGTACGGTTCCCGTGGGATAATTTCCTACATACACGCGGGCGAAGCCGCTGGCAAAACCTAGTTATGTAGGAACCTCATCAATGATTACTTCTGGAGGGAGCTGTCTTTCCGTATGACGCCAGGTATTAAGACTAATGACAGATAACTTCACGTTCACTTCACTTGTGTTTTCACGGTGAAATTTTTACAGAAAAGCGCTAAAGTTGGAATGTCAACTCACTTCACCTAAGTGAGATTTTAATAAAATAGTCGTGTATAGAAATAGGTTATAATTTATTTGTAACACCGTTGTCTACTCTAAGAAATCAACAATCAAGTGTAATTACAAGGCTTAAAGCACCAAAAAGAAGCTTGAAATGATCTCAGAGATGTTTAAGAAAAGATACAAGAGGCTGGAACAAAAGAAAAGAAACCAATAACCAAATCATAAACAAATGACGATGAATTGACGATGAGTATGAATGTGGATGGCTGTACTAGTAGAGGGAGACCAAAGAAACGATGGATGGATTGTGAGAAAGATGATAATGGCTAGAAAGGGAGTGACTATCGAGATGACGACTAATAGAGAAGTTTGGTAGAAGAAGACATGTTGCGCCGACCCCAAATAAATTGAAATAAGGGCAGGAGAATGATGGTGATAGTGATGATCAGAATCTTCACAAATAAAGCAAGGAGGCTTCAATAACAAGGAGGCAAACAAGAAAGAGGAATGAACGAACAACAGTGTCAAGGACATAATGGGTAACTACGAAACAATGGAATAAAAAAGAATTGATTTTTGACAGTTTTCAAATAATTTACTCATGACGAATGAAAATTATTAATAATAATAATCAAAACACCATTACAAGTAGGTCAGGTGACGGTGACAATTGTGACAATACATCACAATGAACAATGGATGTTCATTATATGCACTCTGACCCAGATTTATATTTTATGCAGACCCCATTGACCCCAATTTGAGAATCAATTTGACAATACAGTGTCAGTAAGAGAGTAGTACGTAAACTAAGGTTAGATGGCCGGGTCAGCGGGATTGTCCAAAAGGGTAACCGCTGCCCCGGAACATAAAGGGCTGAAGAAGAAACATGGATGGGTTTTAATCAGTTAGAGTCTGACACTCTTTTGCGCTTCACAGAGGGAGGAGTCATTTGATGCTTTCCCATCATTAAAAAAGGCAAGGTTTCAAGAGGTCGAGTTGTTGGTTTTTGCACTCAGTTGTAAGAGTGCCTATAGAGTTTCGTGACCACCTTCTCCACGAAACCTACTACGCTTTGTAATGGGCAACTAGCTTCATCTTTCTGACTGACCGACTCCTTTACAATTCTAAAGTGCATGTCAATGGTTTAACTGAAATTATAAGTGGTGTGACTATCGGACTGCCAAGTCTTAGGTCTCGACTCACGCATCACTGACTTTTCGGACTCATGTGCGTATTGTTTTATTATGACTTGCTTTATAAACGGTGAAAACATCGTGCTGTGGAGATATTCCTCAACAATACGTAAAGCTGGTTGTTGACACCAGGTTAGTCTAACAACCCGAAAAAGAAAGAAACAAATTGAAATACCTTCTTAAAAAGTTTGAGGTCATCAATTGTAAAAAAGCTTTACTAATTAGAAAGACTAGATAAAAATATTGTGGGTTGTTAAAAAGGAGATAAAGGAAACATGGCTAGAAAGGAGCTGAGTACTGAAATGATAACGAATAAAGAAGAGGGAGGAAGAAGATGCGTTGCAAACACGCAAAATAAATGTTGGAATAAGCAAGAGAAAGATGATGATAGAAAATCCTTAGCATAGGTATTTTTTCGCATTATTAGCGGGAGCTATAATATATACACATGGCATGGGAATGCCATGTGTATATATTATCAATATTTACAAACAAATCCTACCATAAGAAAAACCCCCACCAACCCCAGAAAAAGAAACATTACTATAATACAACAAATTCCAAATACATCAAATCCGACCACACAAAGTTAACACGTTCACATTAAATCCCGAACGAAATCACTTGAAAACGTATTTCCGTTCAGAAAATGGTTCAATCACGAACTCACGCGCACATTGCACTCGAGACGAGTACACGGTGAGTAGCATCTCACTCTACTGAGTGAATTACTACTAATGTGTAATACGGAGCTCTACTTATTATTGGTTATGAGGTTTGTGATGAGCGGAGCGACAAGCAGAAGCGAGAGCGATTTTGTTCCAAGGTAAAAATTTTATGTGCGAAATGTGGGTGAACTAATAGGTACAGAGGCCAGCACATCAAGTTACCACAAACTGTCAAATTTCTTTGATAGTATTTCAACTTTATTGCAAAGACATAAGGTTCATTTTTAATTGAGAAAATTTGACAGTTAGGAATAGCTTGATGTGTTGGCGTCTGTACACCGCTGTCTAACCTTTTAGGAATTATAGGCATGATATTATGTCATTATATTCTAAAGTCAGCACTTTTTGAAGGTCAAAATTACATAATACAGTCCCCCAAAAAGTTCGCCCTTCACCAATTACTACTACTTTAGCGGAGAAGCCGAAGTGGCGCAACAAACTCCCCAGCAGCACAGTAATATTTCAGCGGATTGTCCGAAAGGGTTACCGCTACCCCGGCACATAAAAGGCTAAGGAAGGCACATGGACGGGTTTTTGTGAGTAAGAGTCTGACACTGCCTTCCGCTCCACCCAGAGCGGGAGGGGTCAGATGAAAAAGTACAGTAATATTAATTATGTTTATAATAGTAAGCTCATATTCCAGATGTATTATTTTATCAGTATGTCTATTTAATTTTTTATTCGTAACGGTAACTTTTAGCGTTGTTTTTTAGCTGTTTCGACTTCAAAATTTTGCTAAAGTGGTTATAAATTTTTTAGACGGCCATTTCGAACTAATTTAGTGCTGAGCCATTAAAAAACAATGAAACAGTTTTTTATTTTCCGAAGGGTAAGGCAGATATCTACTTATTACACACGGTTTTTACGACTTGACAGACCCTTTTTTTTTTGAGGTTGGGAAATCATCAAATGACTCCTCCCGCTCTGGGTGGAGCGGAAGGGAGTGTCAGACTCTTACTCACTAAAACCAATCCATGTTCCTTCCTTAGCCCTTTGTGCTACGGGGCAGCCATAACCCTTTCGGAAAATCCCGAAGAGCAATCGCTACCTGCAATGCAAGCTCTGTTATCATCATGTTGACGCTTGCCCTCTCCGCTCCTGACTGTGTGCACACCCTTATCAGTGCAACAGACCCACTTACTTATGGCTGCTTTCTTTGCAGTATACAATTATTTTTTTATTTGCACTCTGACGGGTTTCCTTAAACAAACCGTTATTTTACTATATGAGGAAATCGTTGGCTTAATTGAAATTACCGACAATTGAATTACGAGATTGTTGGATGAGATTTATTTTTAAACGTTTTTACGGCAATCAATTACGTATTTCAATGCAGGTGGTTCTACGACGCAGCTTTATTAGGTACTACATAACGTACAGACGCCAGCACATCAAGCTTTTTTTTCTCAATTAAAATTGAACCTTATGTCTTTGCAATAAAGTTGAAATACTATCAAAGAAATTTGACAGATTGTGGTAACTTGATGTGCTGGCCTCTGTACATTGACTACCGAAAAATGTCCAAAAAAAATGAAAATGTCAAATGTCTTCACTCCACCGCAAAATGTACCGTATGACTTACGTATCTAATTTTATAAAATCCTTTACCAAAACATGTGTCGCTATACTAAGTTAACACATCCAGATTCCTTTAACTTGAGCAAGAAAACCTACATGATCACATACATTTCTCAATACTTCACCCCAACATGACCACATAGACCCAACGCTTGGGTGGTTAAATGTTAGGTTTATGTGGTCTCACGTATGAATTAACCAAATCAAACCAAATCTGATAAAAAACAATGTCGCCCTCCCAATTACCAAACCACGCAGGTGTAGCAAGGTGTAAAAAAACATTTAATAAAAGCCTTTCATTACTGGGCTTCGCTCCGGAAACTCCGAGGCATTTGACTTACTCAACGGAACCGTACGAGCTACCACGCTACAAATTGCCCGTAATTGTGATATGTCTTGCAACATTATCGCTTATGGCGGCGGTCGACAGATTAACTTACATTTATCGCTAGTTTCTTAATGGAAAATGGCCTTAATGTGTAGTGAGACTAAGTATAGCAAATGTGTAACGAATAATTCACACTGTTTTGCGTAATATTATTGCTGTTGCAAAAGTAAGAGGGCATATTATGTACATTGATAATTTCAGTGGTATTGTCCGATAGGCTTACCGCTGCCGCGGAACATAAAGGGCTTAGGAGGGAACATTCCTTCCGTGGATCGGGTCATTTGATAATTTTCCAACCTCAAAAAAAATAAAACGTTGATAATTATGTGCGTTTACATTAAAGTACGACTGCCCAAAATGAGAACGTTGAACAATCAATTGATTAGGTTCGTTAATTATATACGGCACAGAAAATCAAGACCTTTGTCCCAATCCCCATTAGATTTTGAGCACCAGATATTTGTCCCCGAATAAGAGGCTATAACGTGGCTTGATGCTTGAAAGCTGAACAATCTCCGACCTCAATCAATCTGCCTAGTCTTTTCCCAACTATGTTGGGGTCGGCTTCCAGTCTAACCGGATTCAGCTGAATACCAGTATTTTTCATGGAGCGACTGCCTGTCTGACCTCCACAATTGGGCAGAGTTGGATTGTATATAAGATGTTAATTTACTTCCATGTAAAAGGGTAAATAAATTTTTGTATAAATAACTATAATTCCATGTCATTTTAGGGTAGGTACATAACAATCAAAAGTGAAGACACAATAATGCTAGCCCTGAGTCTCAGTAGAAACCGCACAGAAACCTGTAAAACCGCGGTTTCCGTTAACGTTATTTCTATAATTAGAAACGTAGGTGCAGTTCCAAGAAATAAAACCAATTGGTTATTGGTTTCACTTAATATCGATCGTATCATTGCTAATAATTTACTGTCTATACTCCATACTAATTTTCAAATGCATTAGTTTCTAAGTCTGTCTGTCTCTTGAATTCACACGCATACACCACTGAAATAATCGCTATTAAATCTGACAGGCTACTTTTCTATTTTCCTTTAAATCATCATTATCTGCCTAACCTTTTCCCAACTATGTTGGGGTGGGCTTCCAGTCAAACCGGTTGCGTCTGAATACCAGTATTTTACATGGAGCGCTCTGACCTCCACATCCCAGTAACTGGGCAATACGATAACCCCTTAGTAAGGGGGTTCTGACTAGCTGGTACGACTGTCTAAGATGCACAAATGACAGCCGGGATCAACGGCTTAACGTGCTTTCCGAGGCACTGAGGAGTCTCGATATGTAAAGATCTATTTTCCTTTAAATAATGTAATCACTACATAGTATAAAACAATGTCGCTTTCTCTGTCCCTATATCCCTATGTATGTTTAAATCTTTAAAACTACGCAACGGATTTTGATGCGGTTTTTTTAATAGATAGAGTGATTCAAGAGGAAGGTTTATGTGTATAATTTGTCGACATATTTTGCGGGCGAAGCCGCGGGCGGAAGCTAGTAGAAATATAACATTAATTCGTTCGTCATTGATGGTACAATCGCAGGCACGCCACTCTTTAGAAGCAAGTCAGAGGTTGGGTCCAGCCTATTAGCGAATTGTCACAACCTATTGTCTGTTCCTATCTAATAAAAAAATGTAAACAGTTACACATTCATCTGTATTAAGAAGGTTTCAACTTGCAACCTAATCCATTTTTACAAAAATTACTGTTTGGATACTAACTTAACATTATTAAATCGTAATCGAAAACTCGTCCACGAAAAATTAGGTTATAAAATCAACGTAAATTATCAAATGAAAAACATCTTTTGAATATCGAGTTTAGTTATTCAAATATTATAATTATATCAGAGCCCTCAATTTGTAACTGGCACTGTCTGGCACTACAAATTGGTACCACGATACGTTGTCTATTCCATTTATTTACAATTCCATCAAATACTTTTGGAACTTCTTCTTCTTCTTTTCGTGTGGTTAGTGACTAACCTGGTGTCAGAGTTTTAATGCTGCCCATGGGCCTCTGACTTAGCATCACATGCTGTTGAGAAATATCTCTTATGCATGCCGGTTTTCTCACGATGTTTTCCTTCGCCGTTTTTTAAGCAAGTGATAATTATACTATACGCACATAAATCTGAAAATTCAGAGGTGCGTGCTTTGGGTTCGAACTCGAGACCTAAGACTTGGCTGTCCGACGGTCATACCACTAGGCTATCGTTGCTTTTGGCACTGACCGTACTTTATAATAGGGGAAGGTCAGTCAACCTCAAACCTACCCCATTACCAAACCTAGCGTGAATTGTACCACCGACAATTTTTATAGCCGACATAAATGTGTCGCAGGACGGCTGCGCGGGCGCGGCGTGAAGATCGCAGATGAGCGCGCTAGATCGCGGATAACAGCAATTAATCTGGTAACGCTTTCTCTACCCGTCTCAGTGAATGTGCGCTTAGGATTTTTCTTTTATTTTTGAGGTGATTAGTATTAGATTATACAGTCAAATGATTTTATGGTCCTATTGTTAGGTATTCATAGTTTTATTATACAGTCCATATTGAAACACAAACTGAGGATTTAATAATTAAAGAATTACACTGGAAGAACTTTTTACACCAAATTAACTAACAAATTATTAAAATAAAAATATAATAACCTTACGTAACTAACTAATAATAAATTAAATATGGTGTCCAAAAACCGTTGTCGACTGGTAATGTTTTTTAGAAACAACCTTATTTTCTTGAGATACTGCTTATTATTTAGATAATCATCCTAGAAGAACTTATTATAAACTTGAGTACGAATTAGACAAAAAAAACCACAGAACAGTTAAGTTCTGTGAAAAAAACTAACATTTTAATAGAAAACGAGGAAATATGTACAGAGGCCAGCACATCAAGTTACAACAATCTGTCAAATTTCTTTGATAGTATTTCAACTTTATTGCAAAGCCGTAAGGTTCATTTTTAATTAAGAAAACTTGACAGTTAGGGATAGCTTGATGTGCTGGCGTCTGTACACTCAGCAGTGAACGTAAATTTTAATAAATTAAATAATCAGAAAGTTAAAATGCTTAGCATCTGACCACACCCACAAGGTGTCATAGCGTTGCAAGATAATAATCTTAACAAGTTAATTTTAGTATTAGCCACGCCTTAATTGTAGAATTAACAATTTTACGTGGTTTTGGTGTTAACTATCTCTTGTTTCATCGTAAACTTTGTGTCTTTTTATGTGACACGGGCACGTGATAAGAGGAAGAGATAAATGGAGCAAAAATGTGACGCAATGGTATCCAAGAGAAGGAAAAAGGAAAAGCGGGAGACCACAAAAAAGTGGGATGATGACATCAGGCAAGTGGCAGGCGTCACATGGAACAGGGTGGCTCAAGAAAGACGTGAGTGGAGAAGGTTGGAGGAGACCTTTGCCGACTGGCAAACAGATCTTCAAAAAATAAGAAAACCTCAAATAAAAGACTAGATTAAGGATAACAGTAGTATTAAGCTTTGCATGTATTTATCTTTTTATATAATTTTTGATCTGAATAAAAAGACTAAGTATATAATAAAATAAAAAAATGTGACACGACATAATATGACAAAATCATCATTCTCTTGCTCTTATGGGATCGGCAGACCAGTAGTGGTCTGTAAAACATCTCACCGTGTTAACGAAGGTGTAGTGAGTTTAAAGTGAGCTGTCAATAGTTTCAATCCCTAGCATCGGTCCCTAGCAATCAACAGACAGGTCAGCGGGATTGTCCAAAAGGGTTACGGCTACCCCGCAACATAAAAGGCTTAGAAAGGAACATGGATGGGTTTCAGTCTGACACTCCCTTCCACTCCACCCAAAGCGGGTGCGGTCAATTGATGATTTACCAACTTCAAAAAAAAAAATCTTCGCTATTAGTCATCTCGGCAGGCGTTTTCTTTTTAGCCAAGTCATCTTTCACAAGGTCCGTCCATCGTTTCTTTAGTCTTCCCCTACTCTTTAAGTCCTTCACTTTCATACTCAAATCTTTCCTCACGATATTATCCTCATACACTTCTATTATTTGAGAAGTCAAGAATCTTAATTTTACCATTAGCTACTCGTACCATTTTACATTGGAGTATTTTACGCCCGATCCAGCTTGTCCCTTGCTGTCCTCCCCCAGCGGCACCCCAAGCCGAGGTCCGTACCCCAAAGGGGGTGCCCTTAGCGTGTAGTCGCTAAGATTGTAAGTTTATAAGAGGCTACAATTCTTTTGTGGCATCCACAGGCAAGTCCGGTTAAGCAGTAGACAAACCTATGGTTGAACTGCGAGATGCCATTAAAAAACAATAGGAGTATTTTTTGGAGGTCGGCTGTTTTTTTTTTGTAAAAAGATTTTTTATTACCACCAGCATTATGGCATGTTACGTAAAAGAAAGTCCGTAAAAACCTGAAACAATTGCCAACTATACACTGAAATTCCTAAGCGTGCATGCCTGTTTAGATCAGTATGTAGTGTTGAATGCCAGCTTGATATGGATGTGCCATCATCTAATTACGGTGGGTAATTGACTTCATTTGCCATGCGTGCGTTGATAATAACTATATTCTGTGAAACACAATTGGAGAGACCATAGTGTTACTTATAATAGTTATAACATAACTAGCGAGCCGCCCCTGCTTTGCATGGCTGCATTAGTAAACAGTGTGTTAGGTTAAATGAGGGACATACTTTCTGGTGCTACTATACTCATGAAAATGAACAACTTTGACTATGGAACTATATCTCTAATCATGAAAAAAAAATCTGCTGTTCGGTACATTTATGTTCGCATAATTCGTCAAAATTAACTGTTTTCTTCATATTTAAGAGTTATTTATTTATTTAAACTTTCCGCACACAATAAAGGTACAAAGGCGGACTTAATGCCTTAGGCAGAGTTGGTCCCATGGTCAAAGTTGCGGATTTTCGTGAGTACTATACAACCTGAAAGTATGTCCCTCGTTTAACCTAACATTGTTTATGTCTGCGTAAGATATTTATTAATAACCCCATAACCCGTCCGGGTAAGGGTAAGGGTATTTTTCCACCAGAGATATGCGATGCGTCACAAATAACAACACTAGCTATAGCCAGCGGTATTGTCTGAAAGGGTTACCGCTACCCCGGAACATAAAGGGATACGGAAAGAACATAGATGCGATTTAGTCAGTAAGAGTCAGACACTCCCTTCCGCTTCACCCAGATGTCAAACATTTGATGATTTCCCACCCTCGAAAAAAGCTCAAGTTATGAAAATAAAGTGATCCTTTTGGCAGCTCTATTCCTCGCACAAGTCTGGTGGATACGCAGCTATTAGGCTCTCAATGATGTTGCAAACTGCATCAAAATCCATTACGAAATTCAGAAGACCCAGGTGTCAAAATCTTTAGTTTAAAAAGACTTTGCCTTCTATTGGCACACAAGTTAACAATAACCTTTTTCATCGTCCGCTCTAGTAAATACCCTAGTACCTTTCATTATACATGACCTAGCCAACACAAAACAGATTGCATCTCGTATAAAACAAAGATGGCGTACGCACCGAGAACGATCAGTAACAGTAGTTCGCACCGTTAGCTCCCGTGACCGGGCAGTTACGGACAGAAGATCAGCTGGCAAAAAATCCTTACATGAGCTGATCAGTTATTGAGGTTCCGTACAAGCAGACCCGTCTAACTGAACGACGTGGTATAAAAAAGGAGCAATTTTAGTTACGGGAGTGCGAAAAGTAGCCTGCGTAATTGTTTTTAGCAATTTACCTGCAAATTGCAAAAAGGTAAGACAATATTACGCCTTTATATCGTAGCACTAAGAGCGATTTTCGTATTGCACGTAATCTTCTTCTTCTTTTCGTGTGGTTAGTGACTAACCTGGTGTCAGAGTTTTAATGCTGCCCATGGGCCTCTGACTTAGCATCACATGCTGTTGAGAAATATCTCTCAGGCATGCCGGTTTCCTCACAACGTTTTCCTTCACCGATTTTTAAGCAAGTGATAATTATACAATACGCACATGAATCTGAAAAGTCAGAGCATTGCACGTAATGATTACCACTGATATGCGGTTGGCTGTACAAGTCCAAACGAATAACAAAGACCACTTCTTCATTCATCTCAATTTTCTCAAATTAACTCCTAACATGTCGACTACCGATAAGTCTCGCTCAGTTGCGCCTGATCTCGCACATCTGCGCCCGCGCAATGATGTGTGACCGCTTAATGAGTCGTGTGCGCATGTTTTATTGCCACGTTAATAGATAATGTCTTATATCAATCTCATTGCTATAATAAATCTTATCGTGTTTATGAGTTATGATATAGTTTTCACCGTGTTAAATGATGTGGAGGTTATACGGTTTTCAATGGTGTTGAAGATCCTGAACTGAATAAAATGGGTATACTGATTGCGTTTAATTTTAATGCGTTTTAATGACCTGACCTGTAATACTATTAAATTGGTGTCTATTGACCATTGAACGAGTTAGTTTAGAATGTTAGGAATATAAAGCAGTGGTGATCCAGTGGTAATGGTCGCCACTTACGAGTTGTAGGTCGTAGATTCAAACCCAGACAGGCTCTTTACTTTGTACTAGCACTTTGCTTCGCTCCCGTGGTCTTTCCCGTGGGACCCGTTACTTTTCCCGGGATAAAAAGTAGCCTATGTTACTCCTAGAAAACTAAGCTTTCCAACGGTGAAAGAATTTTTAAAATCGGTCCAGTAGTTTTTGAGCCTATTCATTACAACCAAACAAACAAAGTTTTCCTCTTTATAATATTAGTATAGATAAAGTATTTCATAACCACAGACGTTGGAAAGGAAAACACCGCAAAGAAACCGGCATGGTGCTAGAAACAAAAATTCGAAGACATGTGACATCCACCGACCCGCACTGGACTCACGAGGAAGAATAAAGCCCCATTAATCCCAAGAATAAAGCCCCACACAGAAGGGGGCCTGTGTCCCAACAGTGTGAATATTATTGGTTCATTTTGTGTAAGAAAAATTGTCAACTGCAAATTAATTTCAATACGCAATTATTTGTACGCATATAAATAATACGCATGGATTCCACAATGTGCTTTTAGGTGGTAACTTCAGGCAGCATGAGAACATTTCTAGTGGTTTTAGACATGGGCACCACAAAAGGGCCGACGAAAACGACCACAGTTCGAGCCCCGACCCTTGCTTGAGCCAGTAGTAGTAGTAGTAGTAGTTTTAAATTCGGCCCTAAATAATTCATCTGATCCAGTTCATCCAGTCTGTCCCTTGCTGTTCTCCCCTAGCAAATTCCTAAGCTGAGGTCCGTACCCCACAGGGGGTGCCCTTAACTTGTAGTCGCTTGATTTATTAGTTTTTTCCTGTCTGGAGGCATTAATTTTTTGAGGCATCCAAAGGCAATCCTGGTTAAACAGTAGACAACCCTAGGTTGAACTGCGAGATGGTAATTCCAAAAAAAAACTACTTACGACACATCAGGCGTGGTGTTGGTCAGCAGCCGCACGCAGTCGAGGCAGCCTCGTGCGGCCGCGTAGTGCAGCGCCAAGGCGCCGTTGTTGGCGCGCGTGCCCGCCGCCGGCATGGCGCGCCCGCACCACCAGCCCTCGACAGCTAGACGACCGCTCCTGACAGACAAAAGAGAAAAGCTTATGGATTATTGATGATTTATTTGTATTAGGAGCTCGTGGCCAAGTAATAACTGCCGCACAGGTCGATCCATCAGGTTAAGCTACGCTTGCCAGGGTTGGTTGTAGATGGGTGACCTTTCTTCTATCTTTACATATCAAGACTTCTCCGTGCCTCGGAAAGCACGTTAAGCTGTCATTTGTGCATCTTTGACAGTCGTTACGGGTTGTCAGAATCCCGAAAATCTGACTGCCAGTCTTACCAAGGGGTATCGTATTACCCAATTACTGGGTTGTGGAGGTCAGATAGGCAGTCGCTCCATGTAAAATACTGGTATTCAGCTGCATCCAGTTAGACTGGAAGCTGACTCCAACATAGTTGGGAAAACGCTCGGCAGATTGATATTATTGATGGTTTATTGAATTAAAACGGGAATTTGCGATATCTTCAAGCAATGCATTGATATTTACTGAAGACAGTAACAATGACTTCCATCAATTTTTTAGCCCCTAATTTCAATATGACCTCCCTTTTTATTTTCCACACACGACTTTCCTCTGGGCCAGTCTTTTCGGTCGACGGTTGCGAGCGTGGGTTTTCGTTTCGTTTCAGATTTCGGACCTTATACGGAACAAAACAAACGCACCAAATCCAAAAACATGAATGTCAGAATGCTGCTAACCTTAATTGGGATTTAGCCGGACATGTCTGCCACATACCAGATGAGCTGTAGCGTAAATTTTTAAAGTAAACAAATGAAGCTATTAAAAGCGCTTCTCTGTTAAAAATCTTTAGATTCCATAATATCTCCTTCTCCCCTACCAAATGACTGAATTAATAACGTACTTTAATCGAATGAAATTGGAATCATTCGAAATAATCTTAATAAGAAAGTACGCTAAACAAAAGACATCAACGCGCCAAGTTGAAACGCAACGCCATCTAGTAGGCGATAGTTGAACCATTTAATCGATACGCTGTAGTGAGCGCGAGCGCCTCAAATATAAGCAGATACTCATCGATGCAATTCGCTTCTAGTTTCTTCTACTCCGTAACAGATGGCGCTGCTTAAATTAGACAAAACTAAATAAAATACATACTGCCCCATTTAAAAAATCGTATTTTTACAAACGTAGATTTCCAAATATTACTTAAAAACAGATAGTAATAAACAAATCAAAAAAAGTCCAAATACAAAACGATTTATGATTTACTGTAAGTTATGTTTATTATTTAATTATGAGACCATTCATCAAAGCGTGACGAGGGATTAACATTGACATTTAAAGAATCAGTTAATTTTAAATTATTTGAAGATATATTTCTACAAATTGCAAAACTAGATCAAATATTATTAACTATCTGACCTTCGAAGTTGTATTAATACCTCCTATTTATAAAACGAAATATATAAATGTAAATCATCATATCTTTTTAGATTTATTTAATTTGAATCTGCCGGAACGATCCCTCACAAACAGAATAGGAAACGAAAACCTTCGCCGAACGCCTTCGGAAACCGATTGCTATATTGTAAAATGTAAAAACATCGATATTTATGCTATATCTAAGTAAAATATTAATGGTATTATACACATAAACATTACAGAATAAATTCTCTATGAAGAAAATCGCATCAAAAGCCGTTATGTAGTTTAGAAGTTCTAAGCGGTTACATACAACGAAAAGCGTCGTTGTTTCATTCTAGGACTATGTATACCATGACCGCCTAACTAAGACCATTCCTGAGGAAGATGCGCGGTGCGGGGAGGGGTATGGTGTCGCGACGCGATGGCTCACAGATTGTGACAACAATCGTCCACTTGTGACAACTGTCACCCCTCCCGCACCGCGCATCTACCTCAGGAACACGGCCTAGACAAGTGTCAAACGCCCCGTGTCGATTCGATTTCGAAAATTGTTGGTCGAACAATTCGTCATCTCAGCGATTCGGATTGTCAAGAACGCCACATGTCAACGCATTTGTATGGGAATATTGATCGAGTTTCGTTACTTAATTTGACATTGTCTAGCAGGTAGCGATAGAAATCGATTGATCACGTGACGTTTCGAAAGCTTATGCCAATTCCATACATTTCGGATTTATCTAATTTCGTTAACGTTAACCAAATGTGTCTTTGTCTAGGCCCCCAGGACTATACAAGTGCATTATGCACCGTAAGTAGAAACACGAGGGTATCAAAAGTTGTTCATTTTGTCACGATTTAAAATTAGATTACCTGACAGAAAAAGCCAATTAAAAAAAAACTAAACCGACTCAAAGAAGTGATAGAAATCGAATCGCTATAAAATCTTTTTGAAGCTGGTCAAAAATAAAACATAATCACATAGTGCTTTATCATTCTGCGAAATGATCTCCTAGCGTCAGTTGCATTACAGTAGCTAATTTTATATGTATCATTAATAATAGCGTCATGATTTGTAAAAGTTAAATTGCAATTTTGTACACTATCATGTATGAAATATATCAAGTCAGAGTTTTTTTTTGTAAGAGCACAAGTTTTTGGACTTTTTATCGAATTACTAGCATTTGCCAGCAGCTTCGCCCGTATATAGGAAATAACGGGATCCGTAGCCTTTTCCGGGATAAAACATAGCCTATGTGCTGTTTTTTTGGTTCATTATTATTTTATTTTGTTATCTATCTCTGTGCCAATTTCATCCAGATCTGTTTAATCGTTTTTGCGTTGAAAGAGTAAGTAACAAATATCCCTACATCCTATGTCATTTGATTTTTAGTCTGATAAAATTAATAATTTAGTCGTTTTTCCTTACAACGACGTGTGAAACTAATATTTTAACGCTATTTAGCATAACCAGCCTATAGGTAATGTTCCCACTGCTGGGACCCCTCCTTTTTGTGATTTATTTTATTAACAATGCCATCTCGCAGTTCAACCATAGGGTTGTCTACTGCTTAACCAGACTTGCTCCTCTCTGTGAGAGGTAGTGGACCGAAAACAACCGCGCGGACCCAGTGCGAGTTAATGAATGCTATATGGCTTCACGTGTCGTGCGAGCAATGATGATGAAATAATTACAAAAATTAAAGTGTTTTACTAAAAATATTTAAGTAACGGAGTAGTATCCCGTAGTTTAGTGTTATCATGTTTTTTTTAATTAAATAATTGGATCTTTTTTATCCATGTATTTTGTTTTCTCTTCCACTCTTACACACGTTGTCTACATCTCTTTTTATCTACGTTCCTATCGCAGGTATGCTGGAAGTGATATCTTTTAAAATACGCATCACTTTTGTACGTATTTTTCTGTTCCTTTCTTTTTGTATATGTGTGTGTGCATAAATTAAATAAGTAAATAAAATTTTAAGTCTGACATGCAACAATAACAATCTATATAAAATTATTAGAAACCGCATTCTACTGACAAAGCAGAAATATTTACAATATGACGTTGCAATGTATGTACACTTATTGAAGGACTAATAATTATTCTTACATGATACTAACATTTTTGTAAGCTTTGCATCTTTTGTAAGTAAGATTTCATATATTCATTCTTGTTTTAAATTGAAACTGCATTTTGGCAAACCATTTCCAAATATTTGGCTTAGAGACCTAAAGTTTATTAAAATTCTTGTGTCTAAATGGTAAGCATGACAGCGATGTGGCCGAATTTTTCGATGGCCTTTAATTTTTTTTTTCTACTACTTGTACATAGTTATTATTAATATTTTATACTTAAATAAAAATTGGATTTAATGTTGATAAAAAAAAAGTAAAGGCTCAGGCTAGGTGAAGCGGGACTGTTCAAAGAGATAACCGCTGCCCCGGAACACATAGGGCTAAGGAAGGTACATGAATGTTTTCCGCTCCACCCACAGCGGGAGGGGTCATTTGACAATCTCCCTTTCTTCAATAAAAGGCTAGATGAGAATTGGAGGACGTGCAATTGGAGAGGCTTATGTCCAGCAGTGGACTTCTGTAGCCTAATAATGATGCCCCCGGACTGACGCCCCCTTATACCAGAGAAGAGTAAGAAGAAATTAAAGTAAACCAAGTTGTAAAAGATTCACAATATAACCGAAATTAATATAGACTAACGAACAGTAACTTCTCGTAGAACATTCACTTAATAAGCAACCGTATCGCTTCTCATTCATTTAAATTAATTCAGTTCTAGTTGTTTCTAGGCGGTTACGTAATCTTTTGTTATGTTTCTAAAATTGTTATAACAAAAAAGCAAATTCTTCGGCATTTTTTAGACCTGGCTACTGTGTAGTAAAATAAGTTGGAATTCAAGTCATTTGCTTAACAGAATGTAATTATTCTGTTAATACTTTATGCAGTTTTTTTTCATTTATTTTAGCTTGTGGCTAAGTAATAACAGCCGCACGTTAAGCTACGCTTGCCGGGGTTATCTGTAGATGGGTGACCATCTTAACATATCGACACTCCTCCGTGCCTTGGAAAGCACATTAAGCCGATGGTCCCGGCTGTCATTCGTCGATCTTTGACAGTTGTTACGGGTCGTCAGAAGCCCGAAAGTCTGATAGCCAGTCTTACCAAGAGGTATTGTATTACCCAGTTACTGCCTGGGTTGTGGATGTCAGATAGGCAGTCGCTCCATGTAAAATACTGGTATTCAGCTGCATCCAGGTAGACTGGAAGCCACCACAACACAGTTGGGAAAAGGCTAGGCAGATTGTTTATGTTGCTGTTGGGTTTTTCAATATGTTTCTCAGTAGCAGCCTTGAGTCTGAATTTGTACCCGGTTGATAGCAATAGGCTCGCCCACTACAATAGAGGGCACCATTAAAAACAAAAAACATAACAAGTGAAATGTGGGCAGGTGAACCTCTGCGTTTATGTTACTTTATGTAGAACTTAGAAATAGTGGCAGTTATTCAACTGCATTCGGTAAGACTGGAAGCTGACTCCAACAAAGTAGGAAAAAATCTGATCAGGTGATGATGCGTATAGTAGGTACGCAACATTCATGAGATTGTTAATGACTTATAATAATACAAACTAGCCCTGACTTCGAGCGGGTGGAAAGCAGATACGTGCATATGTATAAACCTTCCTCTTGAATCACTCTATCTATTGATGAAAACCGAAATAAAAGATCTAATTGTACATAGGGACAGACGGCTGGTAGCGACTTTGTTTTATACTATGTAGGACAGGGTGGCGAACCTCTACACGTATACGTGCCATTTTTTCGCAATCAATATTAAAGCGGCCATGACGTGCCAAAAACAATCTTGTATTAGTGAGTACTGGAAAAATATACGATAATACCTTTTTAAACGCTTTATTTATGTTATAGTAATATCAACATTAAGATTTCTATATTTATTTATATCAAAGAAAAAAATAAGTGCAAACTAGATGACTAAAGTATTTTAATTTTTGAAATAATGCCGTGCCCAAATTATGTACTTACGTGCCATCAATGGCACGCGTCCCATTGGTTCGCCATCCCTGATGTAGGACATCGAACACGAGACTATTGGCTCATCAATTTCTCGTAAGCAAAGACGACCCATAATGATGTTTAAAGAATAGCCTAATTTGGGCCATATTCAATTCAGATTTGGCCACATAGCCATTATTTACGACCACAAAGTACATAACGGTCGTTTGCGCCAAAAAAAGAAATATCAAAAATATCATTGCATTTTTTGGTTCAACAATTTCGCATGAACGTTGACCGCTTCATATTTATAACAATGATTGTCAATAACTGCCTGCTCTGTATGCCAGTATTAGTCACCCAGTAATGTGGGGGACCGAACGACAATGGCGTAACGGTAGGCTACCCACATATCCGGAGGCAGTGCACAATTTCTAAATTGTGACCTTTGATACGGAAAACCTCAAATAGGGAATTTAATTTAATATTTTTTATTTGTACTTTGGCTTTACGGTGCTCGTAGAGTCACTATACACAAATGAAATCGCGAAAAAAAAATCAGCTGTTCCCTATCTTTTGACGAGTTACGCGAGCATATTGTATCGAACAGCTAATTTTTTTTCGTGATTTCAGATTTATTCCCATAGTAAAAGTTGTTTATAGTATCATAAGTACAATGACTCCTTAAAATATTGCGCATGAATTCAATTTCTAAAGGATTACCGCTGTCCTGGATCACAGAGGGCTAAGGAAGGAACATGGATGGGTTTTAGTCAATAAAAGTCTGACACTCCCTTCTGCTCCACCCAGAGCTGGAGGGGTCATTGATTCCCCACCCTCGAAAAAAAGAGTCACTATAGATCATTTGGGAGCATGAACGAAACTGGTATAAGATACAATCAGGGAGCCCACCACCGCCTCTTAAAGCAATATTATTATTATTGTAATATTACTTCGCAGTAAGGAAAATATAGACCTCTCTCACACTGAAGTAATATTCAAATAATAGTGCTAAAGAGGTTGTGGTTCAGGTCCAGTTAGTGCGATGACAAAAGGTTAATGTTGAATTTAAGATGTCGATAAAAACATATGCTCAAACTCCAATAATTTGATAACACGATTTGTCAAAAGACTTCCTACACGTTAATTTGTTTTTAATGGTTTACTTTCCAAGATGCATTGTTACACAGACTTCATCCTGAGATACGATCCTAGGATATAAAATACTAACGCCAATCAACATCGAATAATATTCATAATGAACCCTTTACAAAAACTACGTATCGTTTACCTAACTAGTTCCTAATTCCAAATTCTATTTCTACTTACATTAACATCTGTAATTCATTATAGATAGTATTCTATTCTATTTTGAAAGGGGTTTTAGAATTCTCAGACCACAGACAATAAAAAATTCCATGCAGCTGTGTTTGCTATTACTTAGCAGCTAAGCAAGCAAAGATCTACGCAACGAAAAACGACTTAGTCATCGCATACACTTTCACTCTCAAATCTAACATGTAAAAAATTGCAAAAAGTATTTACCTAAAATTACCGGCGCGTAACGCAATCTGTAGCGTATCGAGGTCCTCCTCATAGTCATGGCACAGCTCCATGGTGGAGTTCCTTGCCTCATGGATATCAAACAACACAGCACCATCCCCTAGCTTATCAGTCATCACACTCCTATAAGACCGAGTCCCAAAACTGGACGTCACTGAAGCTCCTCTTGGGAAACTCCTCGGAGGAACATTCACGTTCTGTGAGGCCTGCAAACCAGACTTCTTCATCCTCCTTTTCATATACCTCCTCATCCGCAAAGACAACATCACACGAATCCGTATATGCCTCTTAATATTCCTATCGTAACGTAATTGCTCCTTCATTTTCTTATTTCGTTTCTTCCGATGCGGGATCTCGTCTATTCGTTCGAGTTGGGTGTGGTTCCGCTCAATTAGTCGATGAGAATCGAGGGTAGGGGAGCGATTGAAGAAATCTGAGTGGTTGTTCCGCCACGCTTTACTTAGAGACCAGTTCTCGCCACACGTGGGGGTCTTGACCTGGATTGGTTTCTCGTAGATGTCTTCCTCTAAAGCGAACATCCTTCGGGAGAGGAGGAAGTTATCGATGTTCCGCCTGAGGGTGCTGCTTTGAGAACTGATCGTTGTGTTCACTAAGTTTGAAGTGAGAGTCTCAGAACTTTTCTGGAACGTGTTGCCGTAGGTTAGTTTCGGCGGCTCGGGGACTTCTCTGGTTTTTCTCTTCGCGAGGGATATGATTCTCCGCCTCATCGCAGACATGTTCGTGAGTTCGCTCTTCAGAAGTGGCCCTTTCCGTTTGTCTGACGTCATCTCCGGCGACCACGTGCCGTTCTCCGAGCAGCTGCAGAAGTCCTTAATGAGCCGCGCTATAGCATTACAGTCGCCGTCGTCTGCACGTTCCCTAGGCATTGTTCATCGCCCACAATCGTTCTTGTTCGTTATTTAACTGTCACTACTAAGTAAGAGCACAGAAAATCACTGTTACCTGCGAGTCAAGGGTTAATTTGGTTACACGGCCGTATTCTGTAACACTTCCGTATTCTGTATTCTCATCTTATTGTTACGATAGTTGCGTAATCGGCAAACTCGACCGCTTCTCGTGAAGCAGGTCGCATTTTTTAGTACGTGTGTGCGTAATTTGAGTTGTGGCCGAAACGATTAACAGTGATCTCTATTTACGATTTGATCGATTGCTTAATCAATAGTTGTGGGTGTTCAATGTTAATTAACATATTTTTTACTTTGTAGGTTAGGCGGTAGAAACTTGTTAACGAAAGCGGGTTTATTTAAATGCGTAATTTCACTAAATAGTTATGACTTAACGTGTTGAGTTTTTGATGAGAAGATTTATGAATAGGTAATTATTATGATATAATAAGTATCCTTTTTAATTTTTCAAAGATTATGTAATAATTATAGGCTTCGAGTCGGACATAATTTTTTCCACACTGCCTATTAAAAATTATGTAAACTTTATTCGTATATTTTTGGGGTTTTCTTAAATTAATTACATTTCTTTCGTGACTGTAGCAGCACATACTTCCTAACAATACAAAAACTAATGAAATAATAACACGTTTACAAAACACTCCAATTAAAGCCCCACAAAGTAACTAAATCAATTAATCATGAGCATCAAATTAGTGTCTTAAAAAGTTACAAATTACTCTTTAGTGCCTGTCACCACACGGCCACAAAACACATGACAGCACGAATCGAGTTCAATATCGCTTCCTACATGTTTTACCGATTATTTTATCGATTAATTAGTAGGAACTTTAGTGTGGTGTATTATCTAGATTGTAATTACTTTATGGTGCTGGGTTACTTTCTTCGTTGTTTTCATGTACTTACTTAAAGTAACTTGGTTTTATGTGTTGTTTACATTTTTATTGTCTTCTTGATTCTTTTTTTTAATTAGCAGCTATTGCGTTTATTATTCACTAGTTTTTGCCCACGGCTTCGTCCGTATCGGGAGTTGTCCCACTGGAACGTAGTACCGGGATAAAAAGTATCCTATGTCCTTACCGAGTGCATAGGCCATCCGTGTGCCACATTTAACTAAATTGTTTTAGTGATTTCGACTCTATTTCTATAATATTGAATACAGAAGCATAGCCTTTGTTATTGTATTACATGAGATATAAATTTCTTTTTCATTGACTTCTAAAACAAAGTTGTTCAAACTCAAACTCAAACTCGAAGCATTTATTCCAAATACATCAATTACCTACAGGCACTTTTGAATTGTTAAGGGATGGTTAGTCAAAAAGATGAAGCTAGTTGCCCATTTCAAAGCGGTAGGTAGGTTTAATTACTTAATAATAATACCAGCTTATTACTGTCCCACTGTTGGGTAAAGACCTCTATTCATACAAAGAAGGCACGATCATTGATCACCATGCTTGCTAAAGCCGATGATTAACCATTCCAGACACCAACCTACACGGTCTTCATATGATCTGACCAAGATTATGTCTGGACATTAAGTCATTGACTGCCACGCAGCAGACACAATAGAAAAACTATTGTTTGTCGGACACACGGTGACCGCGTTGGCGTTCAACGTGTTAAAAGAGACTGTGACCTTGTGTCAGTTAGGAAACGCCGACCTCATCTAGTTTTAAAAATATTATTGACGGGTAAAATTGTTTGCAAAAACCTATGTATAAAAGTAAATAATTTAACTTTAAGTCAACAGTCAGTCTACCAGTTTACATCGTGAGGAAACCAGCATGCCTGAGAGATATTTCTCAATAGCATGTGAAGCTAAGTCAGAGGCCCATGGGCAGCATAAAAACTCTGACACCAGGTTAGTCACTAACGACACGAAAAGAGAGACTTTAAGTCCAGGTTTCTGGGTTTTTTTTTTCATCGTTGGCAGTAATTCGATTCAGTTACTAACTAAAATAAATATTTAATGTTTTACGAGTGGCTTCCTCACAAAATATCGTGTTGAAAACATATTGATACGCTCACTACAAATTATGTTTACGCTTTATTATATATGTACCTACAGCGCTTCGTTCCGCTCTGCAGCGCAAAGCGCTTTCTTTGTCATGTTGCATGCAAATGTAGTAATATAATTATTATGAGCTCTTTTACGATATAGTGCGGCGAAGTTGTGAAGAAATTATGTAAAATAATTATTTTGTATATATCATTCAGCATAATAATTATGTGGCTTAGCTTTCGTACGCGGCACAAGCTACGTTCCCCTGGGATTATCCAATGCTAACAAATGTTCTAAATGTGTTCCAAATTTTTATCCAAATCCGTTCACCCATGTTCAAAATTTCATCCAAATCCGTCCACTCGTGTTCCAAATTTTATCCAAAATTTATTTAATTACAAAATTTAAAAGATCTAAGCGTAGGTACAGACTGGACAGACTGCGGGCAGCGACCTTGTTTCATACTATGTATAGATATGTGGATAAAAATATATTGCATTTGTTTATATTAGTATGAATATTTTGCTTTTATTTCACATAATTTCCGATATTCATCCTCATTTGGTTGCAGTTACTGCTGAAATTCTTTAGATATTAACATTGTTTAGAAACTAATTCAGGTATCAAATCGAAGGCCAGATTATTTCTCAAACTAAAGTTTGCATTAGATAGGTTAAATCAACTCACAGACAGTCAAAATTTGCGAATAACATTGTCATATCGCACATAACATTAAGTACTCTTAATCTATATTAATATTATAAAGAGGAAAGATTTGTATGTATGTTTGTAACGAATAAACTCAAAAACTACTTAACGGATCTGGATGAAACTTGGCACAAAGATAGATTATAGTCTGGCATAACATATAAGCTACTTTTTATCCCGGCAAAATGTACGGTTCCCGTGGGATAATTTCATACATACACGCGGGCGAAGCCGCTGGCTAGTTAGTTAGTTAAAAACTAGTTGTGTGTAATAGGACCAAAATTTGCACTGTATGAAACTATGAACAAAGAGTTAATTTAAAACTCTAACACTAATATTTTCTTGCTCACAAACATTTTAGGAAGACCTTCGCAAGAGAACTTCATAATATTGATCATAAAGATGTGTGTAATGGCATTGAAATATAACCAACCACTTAATATGTCAACATTATATGCATGGAAATTGGATTTCTGATTGAACACATAAACTCATCAATTAAATTAAATCAATTAATTTAATTAAATTAATGAATATAGATCAAAATGTTAATTTTATGACAATATCTGATACCTTTACATATGTATTAGTGAATTATAGCAGTGATAGCCTAGTGGTGTGATCGTCGGACTGCCAAGTCTAAGGTCTCGAGTTCGAACGCAAGGCATCTGACTTTTCGGATTCATGTGCGTATGTAAAATTATCACTCGCTTAAAAAACGGTGAAGGAAAACATCGTGAGGAAACCGGAATGCCTGACAAATATTTCTCAACAGCATGTGAAGCTAAGTCAGAGTCCTATGAGCAGCATAAAAACTCTGACACCAGGTTATTCACTAGGCACTAACCACACAACCAACCTAAGAAGTAAATTACATTAGTCCAATTATATTATTTTTATTTCTGAACTGGGATTCAAAGGCTCTATTCAGCTGTTTTATAATAAACTAGCTTCTGCCTGCGACTTCGTCCGCGGAAAATTGCGATATACTGTAACTGTTTAGGCAGCGCATGCAAATAATTCTGTTTTCGGAGGTATTTCTTTCCGACTTGCTAGACGAAAATTGCGATAGCTCGGCTAATATGTATGATATAAATATAATTTATAGCCTATAGCACTCAGGAATAATGTAGCTTTCTATCAGTGAAAAATTTTTTGAAATTGGATCATTAGTTCCGGAGATTACCCCCTACATACAAACTTACAAATTTTACCTCTTTATAATATTAGTATAGATTTCAACAGTAGTATAATCAGCCTATAACGTGCCCACCTTGGACACTAACATATTCCCTGTAAAAACGAGTGGGTCGTACCTAATCCACCACGTGGGGCCATACGGGTTAATAGATGCCGTATATCTTTCTCACGATGTTTTCCTTCACCGTTTTGAGAGCAGTGGTGATGAAATAATTTATACTGAGTAAAGCGCCTGTCAGGGTTTGAACCTAAGACCTACAAACGTACAGAGGCCAGCACATCAAGTTACCACAATCTGTCAAATTTCTTTGATAGTATTTCAACTTTATTGCAAAGACATAAGGTTCATTTTTAATTGAGAAAATTCGACAGTTAGGGATAGCTTGATGTGCTGGCGTCTGTACGTAAACGTAAGTCGCGGCCGTTACGAATGGGCTACCACTGATCTTCAATAGTAAACATTTGAAATTTCTCCCAAGTGACGCCATACTGTTTGCAAAATATCACTGTACCTACACTACCTACTCATTATGCAAACTGCGGCAAATTAAGTAATTATCGTAGAAACGAAAGGTAACAATTACTATGCACATACACTTGATGCTACGTTTTGATTGAGTTCCCAACTTTTTCTACGTATTTTCTAATCATGATCATGTTTTCTTAGCTATCAAACTATTGTTGCATTAATTCCTGCAAGAAAGCATGTTTGCACAAATAACAACAATGGATACTGTTTGGGAAACAGGCCACAACTCAGATAATTTACAGTTTTGATTGATCATGTTTTTATCGATAAATGTTACAGAATACGCCAATATAAACGTCGATATAAATAACCAAAAATTACATGTGAACATCAAAGAAACAATTAAAATAAATTAATCGTTTTGAACGAAGTTAAAAATAAAGTCATAACAACACACAAGAATTCAGCAAAAATTCATCTCGAGAACGCCGAAGAATTTTTTTACGTTTACGCAATAGATAGTTTCACATTCACTTCAACACGATACGATTAATAAAATGTTAATTCACTTTCATTCACGAAACACGTTCCTATAAATCATGATGTGTATAGTCTATGGTATCGAAAAGCGCGCGAAAATTTGACGTTTAATTTTTTTTTATCGAGTGACGCGTCGCGTTCAGATACGCGCAATTGTGTTTTGATCATATACGCTCGGTGCACGTAATTATGTACAGTTGACCATGTCGAATTGCGCGTGTGGAGCGACTGCCGCCGCGGGCACCGGCCTCGCTCTTTCTCCCATTCCTACATAAGTGATATGATGATCCACTATGCTGATGGCAATTAACGAGCGCCCGTGTTTTACATTGTCACTGATTTTGACAGCTGTTCGGGCATCGCACCATGACACGTTTCCGAACCGGTTTCCTGTTTAAATAATGGAGGGTTTACTCGCAAATATAAGTGAAAATAACTAGAAACTTGTAATGTTGCGTAATTAAGGTAATTTCTACAGTTTACACGCTACATTGGAGTTGAACTTGTGATTTGTGAGCGCATTATTTATGTTGAGTTATTGAGTATAAAGTGAATCTTATTGATAAGTGCGCGTTTTCTTGGGAGAAGAAAAAGTTCTTATTTGTCAACCGCGAAAGTCTTTTCCGTTTCAAATGGTTATTATAATTGATGCTAATAGCAATCATAACTCCTAGCTCGGCATTATTGGTGATGAAACTATACTTAAAATCTTGCGATATTTTCCGCGTTCATTTTTCACTTTCCCTTGAATTTCCCGTCAACATGAGTACAACCATTTAAAACAAACGCCTACGAATATTATCCCACGTTAATTTAATAAAAATCTAGTAGTTACGACTATGGTCATAAAATGTACCATCACAAAATAATTAATCCGGAAGCCATTCACTGGTCTTTACATCAATTTGTAATTATTTTACACATAACACCAACAAGCCTTCACAATGGCTATTTAAATCATAGACAAGATTTGTAGCTGTCAAAATCGTAGAGCGCTAGTGTCGCAATGATGGCGTAAGAATTTAAGCACGTAACCATTACCTATATTATGCAAAGATGCGTTTTAGAGCAGAAATACAGGTGTTAGGAAAATTCCAAAATGTTGTCGGATTTAGCTTAGCCGTCATGCTTCTAGAACACGGAGTTAGGCAGCTTACTAAGGATGCCCGGCAGAAAACCTCCACGTGTGCCTGGGTACTGGAGTTCCTTTCTGGACACGTCTGGGGGGAAGGCCAGTCTTCGGGCCGGTGCATCCTGGGGTGCGGGCAGCGACTTCCCATCGGGGCTATTTCCCAGTGGGTTCTCGCTGTCCGCATGCTAATGTTCTGCCAGGAGGATCGCTCCGCACCTGCCGCTCTGAGTAGCAGAGCGGCAACTGTGGTGGAGTCAGAGCGGGCCCGGTGTGCACTTACCCTGCCGCCGGGCAGGCAGGAGGGGTAACCCTCCTGTCACCGCTATAATCTCGTAGCCCCGGAGACAGTTACGGTCATGTCTCTGACTGTTGAAGGGGGTCGAGGTTCTTGGCTTAACCGCCCGGACCGCGAGGAAGATTAACCTCTATAAAAAATTCCCCAAACCCCTAAGCGGCGGCGCACCGTGAGAGGGGTTGTAAGCTTGACTGATGGGTAGCTTGGTTCAGTCGCTAGTGCGGACCTTTGTTTTGAGCAAGTACAGATTGAAAAATACTCGTGGGACTTACTATGGAAAATTTTTCTAAAAACAAACCCAAAAACCAAGACGATGGGAGGAGTGAGGCGGGATCGGAGTCCGATCCCGCGTCTGGCGGCGCGAGCACGGGATGCTCAGAGAGCTCCCGTCGCGCCAGTGAGGTCAAGGCCAAGGTCAGAGGATGGCCAGGGGTCGTCCTCTGAAGGGGAGCTGGCCTCAGCTCGAAAGATCCCCACCAGCAAACGGGGGGGGGGGGTCCGAGAGCGAGGCGTGGGGAGGGGGCTCACTGCCCGGGAGGCCACCGAGCTTGAAGAGGGTCCCCAAAGGGACGTGGAGACCGGTCAGGCGGTCGCTTCGGGGCCATCCAGTGACGAGGCTGGTGCGGCTGGCGGTCCCGAAGCGGACCGCAAAGACGAGTTTGCGGCGGTTGTGGAGGCCGCTATCCGGGACGTGTCCCTGAAGAGGGTTCGGGCCTCAAGAAGCAAGGCCATCGTCTCGGCTACGGCCTCCATCATGGCGGCGGCCAAGCAGGCCGGGTGCATCGGGCCTCCGGCCAGTGAGGTGGCTGATTTGCGGGCGGAGGTGGCACGCCTGTCAGCCGCCTTGAAAGATCTCCAGGAGGAGAATGGAAGGCTCCGCGCAGACCTGGCTGGCCTGAAGGCCACCACCAGCCACAAGGCCCTCGTGGAGGTGAGCCACCCGCCACCGCCGCCGCCGTTGCGGCAGCAGCAGAAGCAGCAGCAGCAACAACAACAGCGGCAGCAGGGGCCAAGCCATGCACCTCGGAGGTGGACCGCAGCACTCTGTGCTTCCGCTGCGGTCAGCCCGGACACACGGCCGGCTCTTGTAACGCCGCGCCGCACTGCGTCGCGTGTGCGGCTGCTGGCAAGCCGGCCGATCACCGGGCGGGGAGCAAGTCCTGCGCCCCGCCTGCCGGGACCAGGAGGAGAGGCAGGCCCTCCGCCGCCACCCCCACCGCCGCCACTGTTGCCGCCGCCGCCGCTGCCGCCACTGTTGCCGCCGCCGCCGCTGCCAATGCCACTGCCGAGGGCCCCTCGCAGGGGACCCAGGGGGGAGTCAACATGGAGGAGTGATGGCCCCTCTCCGCCTCCTCCAGGCGAACATCAACCACTGCGCCTGTGCTCAGGACCTCTTGCTCCAGAGCATGGCGCAGTGGTAGATCTATATCGCCGTGGTCGCTGAGCCGTACTTTGTCCCGCCCAGGGATAACTGGGTGGAGGACCTGAGCGGCTCAGTGGCCATAACTTCGTCGGCCGCCGCCGGCACCCCGTCCCTCGAGGGTGTCTCGAAGGGACAGGGGTGCGTCGCAGCACGGTTCGGAGAGATTGTGGTAGTGGGAGTGTACTACTCTCCGAACCGAACTCTCGCCGAGTTCCACAACTCTCTCACAGAGTTGAGTGTCGTCGTCTCCAGAAGCCATCCCTTCCCCGTGCTAGTGCTCGGGGACTTCAACGCCAAAAGTCTGGCCTGGGGTTCCCGCTACACGGATGTGCGGGGTAGGATGGTGGAGGACTGGGCTCTGGAAGCAGGCCTAGCCGGCCTCAATCGGGGTTCTGTTCCCACGTGCGTGCGGATGCGGGGTGAGTCCGTTGTGGACATCTCGTTCGCTAGCTCCGCTCTGTCACAGTGCGTCTTTGACTGGCGCGTAGTAGAGGAGGTGGAGACCTACTCCGATCACCGGTATATCCGGTTCGACGTCTCCACCCAGACCTCAAGCGCGCCGGTCCGACAGGCCCCGAGTGGTCCGCGGTGGGCGCTGAAGCAGCTGGACCGGGAGCTTCTCCTGGAAGCCTCGATCGTGCAGGCCTGGGTTTCATCACCGGTCAGGCCTGCCGACATCAACGACGAGGCAGAGTGGTTCCGGGAGGCCATGTCGGAGATTTGCGACGTGGCAATGCCCCGAGTCCGGCCAGGATGCGCCCGACGTCAGGTGTACTGGTGGTCGCAACAGGTGGATGAACTTCGCAAGGCGTGCGTCGAGGTGCGCCACCTGTACACCAGGCACCGCAGGCTCCGCATCCGCCCTCCGGATGCGGCAGCCACGGAGGCGGAGCTGTACGAGGGGTACAGAGCGGCGAAGACCGCCCTCCAAGAAGCTGTCCAGCGGGCCAAGGACTTGGCCCGCGAGGAGATGGTGGGGACTCTGGACAGAGATCCATGGGGGCGCCCATATAAAATGGTGCGGAACAAGCTCCGCACCTGGGCCCCCCCTCTGACGCAGAGTCTCCGCCCTCAGCTGGTGGAGGAGGTGGTGAGCGCTCTGTTCCCTTCACGCGGGGAGCACACTCCCCCGCCTATGGCTCCGCCCGAAGCGGACCACGAGGACGACGACGACATCCCCGAAGTGACCGAGGTAGATCTGAGAGCGGCGGTAGGAAGGCTCAAGGCCAAGAATACCGCCCCAGGACCCGACGGCTTGCCAGGTAAAGCCTGGGTCCTGGCCTCAGGGGCTCTCGGGCCCCGACTGGAGGCACTCTTAAGCGCATGCATGGAGAGAGGCCAGTTTCCGCTCCGTTGGAAGACGGGGAAGCTGGTCCTCATACAGAAGCCAGGGCGCCCTGCGGACTCTCCATCCGCATTCCGGCCCATAGTGCTGCTCGACGAGGTCGGCAAACTCTTCGAGAGAACTATTACGGGCCGCCTCGTCGGGCACCTTGGAAGGACGGGGCCGGACCTTGCGGACTGCCAGTTTGGCTTCCGCAAGGGGCGCTCGACGGTGGACGCCATCATGCGCGTTAGAGCCCTCACGACGGGGGACGCAGTGTCCCAGGGTAGGGTCGTCGTGGCGGTGTCACTCGACATCGCCAACGCTTTCAACACCCTGCCCTGGAGTTGCATTGGGGAAGCACTCCGGTATCACCGGGTGCCGACCTACCTCCGTCGAATAGTCGGGGCGTACTTGACGGACAGAGCCGTCATCTACCCCGGTCGCGATGGGAAATGGAACCGGCGAGAGATGTCGTGCGGTGTCCCGCAGGGATCGGTTCTGGGGCCGTTCCTGTGGGACATCGGTTACGACTGGGTGCTGCGGGCCGACCTCCCTGACGGCGTCAGCGTGGTTTGCTACGCTGACGACACGCTGGTCCTGGCGCAGGGGAGGTCGCATCAGGCGGCGGCCGACGCGATGACACGCGGGGTTGCGACAGTCGTTGAGAGGATCCGGCAGTTGGGTCTCGAGGTGGCTTTGCACAAATCCGAGGCCATGTCCTTTCATGGGCCTCGGAATAGGCCACCATCGGGATCCCAACTTACGGTAGGAGGGGTTCACATCGGCGTCGAGACCACGATGAAATACCTGGGTCTGGTCCTCGACAGTCGATGGAATTTCGTGGAGCATTTCCGACGTTTGGCCCCCAAGCTGGAACGGACTGGGGCCGCCCTCAAGCGGCTCTTGCCCAATTTGAGGGGGCCAAACGCCTCCTGCCGGAGGCTTTACGCGGGAGTCGTGCGGTCCATGGCCCTTTACGGGGCCCCGGTGTGGGCGCGTTCACTGCGGCGGCGAGCCGCCCATTATCTGAACGCGCCCCAAAAGGTGGTAGCCATACGGCTTATCCGGGGGTACCGCACGATCTCGGGCGAGGCGGCAAGCCTCCTTGCCGGACTGCCGCCGTGGGATCTGGAGGCGATAGTCCTCGCGCGCCTGTTCGAGTGGCGCGCGGAGGTACTAAGCCGGGGGGAAACTCCGTTTCCGCAGCAAATTGCGGCGGAGCGGACGGACCTCCGGCGCGATCTCATGGCGGCCTGGAATCAGCGACTGTCGCAACCCAGCGCAGGGCACGCCACGATAGTGGCGGTAAGGCCCCTCTTTGAGGAGTGGCTAGAGAGGCGTCACGGCGCCCTCACCTACCGCCTGACGCAGGTCCTCACCGGACATGGATGTTTCGGGAGGTTCCTGCACATCATCAGGGTGTCACCACTGCGAGGATCGCCCAGAGGACACGGTAGAGCACACGGTGCAAACCTGCCCCGCATGGGCGGAGCACCGCCGTGTCCTCGTAGAGGCGATCGGCGGCGGCGACCTCTCGCGCCCGGCCCTGGTGCAAGCCATGGTCCGGGGCGAGAGGGAGTGGGAGGCAGTCACCTCCTTCTGCGAAAAAGTCATGCTCGCGAAGGAGGTGGCGGGATGGGAGAGAGAAAGGTCCTCCCGTCCCAGCCGCCGCAGGAGACGCCCCGGGCGTCGGGAGCCACGTGACGACTCCCGGCCACCGTAGGCGCGGGCCTGCGGGCGGTGAGTAATGGGTGACTCACCGTCCGATCAGCACCAGACCCGTGCCGTACGGCGCGTATATGTTCCACGCGCGCCTCAAAGAGATGTCAGCATATGAAGGGGCCCCCCAGGGCCAAGCCTGCCGGGTAAGCGGGATTGTCCGAAAGGGTTACCGCTACCCCGAAACATAAAGGGCTACGGAAGGAACATGGATGGGTTTTAGTCAGTAAGAGTCTGACACTCCCTACCGCTCCACCCAGAGCGGGAGCAGTCATTGGATGATTTCCCAGCCGTAAAAAAAAAAAAAAAAGGGCAGCTTACTAACGACTTATTGATGGTACAGACGCCAGCACATCAAGCTATTTCAAACTGTCAAATATTCCCAATTGAATATAAACTTTATGTTGAGGAAATAAAGTTGAAAATCTATCAAAGAAATTTGACAGATTGCGGTAGCTTGATGTGCTGGCCTCTGTACAGTCAGCCAGCACAGCAATTTACCACTGTGTCAATTTTCCTAACGGTCGGTTTTGTGGCTTAGGCATGAGAAGATAACATACAGACATAGCATAACCAGCCTACAATACTGCCCGATCCCACTGATGGTCGCCTCTCTGTAAAAGGGGGTGAGCCATTAACCACCACCCCGGCCCAGTGCGGGTTTAGAATACGAATTCGTTTTCTATTAATCATGATGGGGATAATTTTAGTAATTAGGACACCAGACTCCTTGCCATTTTTCTTCACTTAAAATAAGTTAATAACTATATAATACGTACGTTGACCGCTCGTTCAACCAATACATTAACCAAGTTCCATGGACTGCTGGATAAAAACCTCTTCCAAATTGGGCCACAACATCCAGTTGTCAGGCTTTCATAACCTACCATCTATCTCTCTGACATCTGTCATTTACCAATTGCTAATCAGCCATTAAACACCGACTACCAAAATAAAAACTGCATGGTCTTCAGTTTCATGTGTTAAAAGTGTCAAAAACTAAAACTTTTGACAACTGAAACAGACTAATTAATTTAGACGTTTTTCCCAGTTTACTCCTACAGTGAGGCGCGGTAAAGAACTTCGTTCAAATAGTTCAAGACTGCTGAAAGTTTGTAAGCGTATTGGTGATCGCAGAAATTGTTATAAATGCATTAGAGCACCCTTAACTCATGTCAGCACGTCGCAAAAAGTAAAAGAAAATCCCTATAATCCTAGCCAGCCAGTTGTCCAGTCCACTGAGCATTACACCAATTTATTATCCCCAATCAATAATAAAGACATCACGAACACTGACACAAAAGGTTTATCAGTTTTAATAAATCAATAAACATGTCAAAATCTACACCTGCGCTGTGGCAGCTACCAATTTGGTTTGTTCGTGTTCACGTGCAACTATTCAACGTCGTTTTGCTACAGAGCATAGACTATTTATTTAGAAAAAGTGTTTTTCACTTGTAGTGACGTGACGTAGTGGCAGAGAGAATGTTACGCAATTATATTTTGTTTATGTATGCGGGTTAAGTAATTGTTCCTATATTATTATCTGTTTTAATAAAAAAACTGCTTATTTAATTTAATTTAATAAAAAAAGACCCGAAAGTCTACCAAGCCAACCAGTAACCTTACCAAGTAGTTTTACCAAAGAGTATCGTATTACCCAGTAACTGGGTTGTAGACAGTGGAGGTCAGATAGGCAGCCGTTCCCTGTTAAATACTTATTGTATTCAGTTGCATCCGGTAAGATTGGAACTCGAGCCCAATAAAGTTGAGAAAAGGCTAGACAGAAATTAATTAAAATGTAATCTTAAAAAAAAAATGGCTGACTTAATTTTTATTCTACTTCTGACAGAATTATAATCATTATAATTAATAATACAACTCTTTGTATTTACATTTAAAAGCTAAATATTCATAGTAATATATACAGAAATAATAAGTATATAATCAAAGAGCATCAAAAAATTCGTCCACATCGCTGTCAACAGGAAAAGTTCCCAAAAGGCTGGCAGCATTGCCGCGTTGTATGGCAATGCTGATTCTTTGACCAAAAAATAGGCCAGCCCTCTGGTCGCGTGAAGAGTCGATCAACCGCTTGGCGATGTCTCGGAAAACGTAGTGTGCACTCGGACCCCATGGCCCTAGTGTTTCAACCCCAAACGGCTCGAACATGTAAGTCCCAATAAGGTTGGAGTATTCGCGCCGTTTGAGGTTTTCTGCACCTGCAGCGGCTGCACCAGCACAGCCCGCCGTACTAGAAAGGTGGGATGGCGCAAGGGTGTCGACACACGTTGCGTCCCACACCTAAGGCCTACCCACCTTCCAAGGCATCAGTGTCATTCCGTCTGGTCTCTTCCCATCGTCGCGTGCCAAGCCCTTAGGTTCTAAAACAGCTGGCACCACGGTGGTGACAAGAGCACGACGGATGATGTCATTGATGCTGGCGTGCCGTGCTAACCGGCCTGCACTCTTACTGCAGGATAGGCCATGGTGTCCGAGGCAGTCGACATCTTCACCGCATTGGCAGCGATGCGGAGCCACGCAAGGAGCGCCTAGACGCAGACAGGTAGCGACCCGGAAGGACTTAATTTATGTTTATGCCTAAGTAACATAGGTAACAAAGACGTGCTTGCGGAAATATGTAGATAAATTAAAATTAACTTGTTTAAAATTATATAAACAATAAGAACTTGCGTCATTACAAAACAAAACGAAAAATTAAATTAGAGAAACACAATGACTACGTGTAAGAAAAATATAAAATTTAATAAATCGTTTCAAAGTTCATTTATCATATTAATTTATCCTTATTTCCTTTATTTCAGTCATTATGAGCGACAATTTCGGTATCATCACTACACAGTATAAAACAAAGTCGCTTTCTCTGTCCTTATATCCCTATGTATGCTTAAATCTTTAAAACTACGCAACGGATTTGGATGCGGTTTTTTTTAATAGATAGAGTGATTGAAGAGGAAGGTTTATGTGTATAATTTGTCGACATATTATGCGGGCAAAGCCGCGGGCGGAAGCTAGTACAAAATATTTTGTAAAAGTGGGATTATGAGATAATTAATTAACCACATTAGAGCAAGGCCGGTGTATATGCGTAAAACTACCTAATAACTACACTAGCTTAGCTCAACCCATGAAAATGCGGGCCTGCGGTCGGTGAGTAATGGGTGACTCACCGTCCGATCAGCACCAGGCCCGTGCCGGACGGCGCGTATATGTTCCACGCGCGCCTCAAAGAGATGTCAGCATATGAAGGGGCCCCTCAGGGCCAAGTCTGCCGGGTAAGCGGGATTGTCCGAAAGGGTTACCGCTACCCCGGAACATAAAGGGCTACGGAAAATATGGATGGGTTTTAGTCAGTAAAAGTCTGACACTCCCTTCCGGGAGCGGGAGAAGTCATTGGGTGATATCCCAGCCTTAAAAAAAAAAAAAACCCATGAAAATAAAGTGATTCTTTTGGTGGCTTCTTTGCACACCGCCTAGCTACCCTGCACATCTCTGGTGGTTACTCACAGAAAAAGCAAGCTGAAGTGGCAAATTAGTCGGCCGTATTACCCTTAGAACCATAGCCATTGGAGTACACGTAAAATTCCAATTATTATAGTAAACGGCACGAGTTTTTATACAATATATCTTCAAGTACTTGCAAGTATGTAGAAAGAGAAAACCAGAAGCGCAAGCGCAAGTACATTACGTGTTTAACCATCACAAGTTTCCTAACAGCTCTTAATCTGTAACACTTCCTCAAATGATGTTTATCACACCGTGTAGTAATTGACATGATATCCTATTTTTATCTGTGGTTATTTTTAAATAGGTAGAAAATAATAATAGGAAGAAATATCACGTAACATAAATTATGCCTGAAATCTCTGAAGGGGGATGCAGATGCGTAGCTATTGTTTACCTACATTTCACTAGTCATGTTTAAGTCCTAGAGCGAGCCTATTGTCATCAACGAGTCCAGACTACTGGCTGCTTGTGCTACTACTAAGAAATTCTAGATAATAATACCCAATAACAATTCGACCCGACTCAGGAATCGAAAACAGGACCGCATGCTCAGCAGTAGCGCTTGCGACCACTAGGACGACGCCGACGGGACAGGAAAGAAAATGGAGAAAAATACATTTGCCCATAATGATTTAATCATAAATTATCTGTGTTACCTCCTTCTGTGCCTCTAAAAATCAACGACAAGTAAAGCAAATACTTCATATACATGTAACTTGTCTGTATAATATAACCATATATTAAATATACACTCTTGTGTGTATTTAACTTAAAACAGAAAACCGATAAATAGTTATTTGTAGCTAGAAATTAAGGAAGCAGGGATTGCTCTGTGGCCATCAGCTCCGATTTACAGGGAATTAACTTTGTGTATTTAAATTCATCACCACTGCTCTCAAAACGGTGAAGGAAAACATTGTTAGGAAACCGGTATGTTCTAGAACCAAAAATGAGAAGACCTGTGACTTCTAACAACACACACTTTTTTTTTTTAAGGCTGGGAAATCATCCAATGACTGCTCCCGCTCTGGGTGGAGCGGAAGGGAGTGTCAGACTCTTACTGACTAAAACCCATCCATGCCCTTTATGTTCCGGGGTAGCGGTAACTCTTTCCGACAATCCCGCTTACCCGGCAGGCTTGGCCCTGAGGGGCCCTTTCATATGCTGGCTTCTTTGAGGCGCGCGTGGAACATATACGCGCCGTCCGGCACGGGTCTGGTGCTGATCGGACGGTGAGTCACCCATTACTCACCGTCCGCAGGCCCGCGCCTACTGTGGCCGGGAGTCGTCACGTGGCTCCCGACGCCCGGGGCGTCTCCTGCGGCGGCTAGGACAACAACCCACACTGGGCCCGTGTGGTGGACCCAAGTCACTGACAGACACAGACTTTCACCGAGAGGAGGGTTGTGTCCCAGCAGTGGGAACATTATAGGCTGATTATACAGAGTTGATACGACAGAGGGGCTTTCCTTTAAACAGCTTATACTAGGGACCATTTTCAAGCTCTGTACCAAAAATCAATTAAATAGGAGCAGTAGTTTAGTCGCAAATGTTTTTTTAAGTTTTTGCCCCGTTTGAACACGATGTATCTTTCCTAACAGCGCTCCGGCGTGCACGCGCCGGTACCGCTGCGTTACAAGGTCAGTTTTTATTTACAAAGGGTGGTTGCGTTTTACTCTGATTTGTAAGCTATTTAGTTTGTTTGAAAAAATAAAAACCTCATTTTTGGTGCTTTTTATTTTTATACCGTACCGAGTTAATACTAAACACGTATAGTATACGTAGTGTAATTTAATGCCCCTCTGTCATATCAACTCTGTATAAAAAACGAAAAAGTGACTCATACATTTTTTTTTTAAGAAAAAGTTGAAATGCAATAAAATAAAATATATCCTTGGACATTTCACACAACGTCATATCGTCCCAAGCTAAGCAACCTAATGCTTGTGTTATGGTAACTAGATGGCTGATATACTACTTATATACATTTTTTTTTTGGTAAATACATACATATTATAGATAGAAAAACACCCAGACTCGTAACAAATACTTGCAGGTCGTACAAATATTTGTTCCGTGCGGGAATCGAACCCGCGACATAGTGCGCAGCAGTCAATCGCTCAACCACTGCGCCAACCGTGTCGGCAATATTTTTTGTCTTAAATCGACAGTAGTCTTGGTAACATAATTTAGCATGCATTTTCGTGGAGGCGAAATTTGTAACACGACAAATTCCTACATGTGATGTGAGACGTGCTTGTCATAATAAATAGTTCACACGACATGATAATGAATGCTAAAACATCTCAACATCATCTTAAACAAATATTCATACATTCAAATTAATTGAAAACTTGTCTTGATTAATTAATCAATATTCCTTTACCACGACAGACGCATAAACGTGTAGTGACTATAGTGTATTTCTGGTTAATTGTCATATTTGGTAGACCAACAAAAATCGATTTCTGTAATGTTGTTCCAATTGAGTATTTGAAAGGGTACTTAGTCAATAACGTTACTTTTTATGAACTGTCAAAACGCGGCATTTGTACGTGATTTGCATGAAATATAACAATGTGACGTCACAGATTTTTAGAATCAAATGGAATACTTGGTGTCCTGCCTTTTCGGAGAAAATTGTTTGCCAAATTTTCACTTGCCAACCAACGCTTCGCCGATGTTTCACTTTGACAACTAACGATTAGCAAATTTTTGTATGACAACGTTTCATTTGGTAGAATTATTGTTAAGCCGATTATTATAATGACACAAAACGTTTGGGACATTTATCATTTGTCAACCATTTCACTAGGCCACACAACTATTACAATAGAAGTCTAAGGTTGTTAGGTTAGGTTAGGTTAGAGTATGACAAACAACGCACGAGCCGAGCGAGCGAAGCGAGCGTGCCGCGGCAGCGGCCGGCGATGTGCCAGAAGCGAATCGCTTTTGTAAAAAGAAACAGTTAAGTTAGGTTAGGTTAGAGTATGACAAACAACGCACGAGCCGAGCGAGCGAAGCGAGCGTGCCGCGGCAGCGGCCGGCGATGTGCCAGAAGCGAATCGCTTTTGTAAAAGGAAACAGTTAGGTTAGGTCATATTAAAGATAAAGTGAAAAAAAAAAATTACAAAAACTAATTGCAAAAAATTCTGCTAAATGAAAGTTGGCATTATAAAAAGTGTCATTATGAAAAGCAGACCAAACGTACAGTTGGTAACTGTGAGGTTGGGAAATAAAACAAAATTATATGATAAGTTGGCAAATGATTATTCGGCGGAATAAAATTCTGCGAAACGTTGGTTGGCAAGTGAAAATTTGGCAAACAATTTTCGGCGAACAGGCAGAGAACCGGAATACTTATTAGCATTAAATGCAATTTAACAATTATACCTTCGCTCTACCGCTCCCGCGCGGTTTCACCCACTGCTCGTATACATATTGGTCGCAGCGTGATGTCACATAGCCTATAGTCTTCCTCGATAAATGAACTATCCAACACAAAAATATTTTTTTAATTCGGACCAGTAGTTCCAAAGATTAGCGCGTTCAAACGAACAACCTTTTCAGCTTTATAATACGAGTATAGATTATATTTAATTTCTGTGATGGAATTTTTTATGACAAGCTGGCTTTTTTCTATATGATTTCATATTTTGTTTTTGACCGATTCAAATAGTCAATAAAACATAAGTTCCTTCAAGTTTAACCGGATGTGGCTTAATACCAGTATTTTACATGGAGCGGCTACCTATCTGACCTCTACAACCCTTAATATCTGGCTGGCTGACTGACCCTTTGACTGTCGCTCGATGCCCGGCAGCGAGGCTTTATCAAAACAATGATTTCATGAAATTGTCATTCATTAAAGTAATTAGCTCTTCCCCTTTTTTACCACTTGTACAGAGGCCAGCACATCAAGTTACCACAATCTGTCAAATTGCTTTGATAGTATTTCAACTTTATGGCAAAGACATAAGGTTCATTTTTGATTGAGAAAATTTGACAGTTAGGGATAGCTTGATGTGCTGGCGTCTGTACATAATGGATATATTTTTGAATTGTAGGTTGTATACATATAGTAAGTAATTAATTCTTCATGTGTTTTACTAATTACACAATATAAATTCTTATTGAAAATTTATAGAGTAATTTGAACTTAAAGAGTTGTACAGAGGCTAGCACATCAAGCTATCCCAATCTGTCAAATTTCTTTGATGGATTTTCAACTTTATCTCAAAAGAATAAGGTTCATGTTCATTCGGAAAAATTTGACAGTTTGGGGTAGCTTGATGTGCTGGCGTCTGTACAATGGGTATTGTTGATTTTAATGATTAAAATACGCAATTCTATAATACATATTAATAAGCACCAACATATTTGTTTCAGTTGGGAATCATATTTTGATGAACATGATAATGACCTGAATTGCGGCCCACGCTCTATCAGGAAGGAGACCTGTGTCCCAGCAGTGGGCATTAAAACCCGATATATTACGGTTAATGAACATTTTTTTCTCAAAATCGAAATCTCAGTGCGCCATCTTTGTTTACCAAATAAGACAAATAAAGAAAGATACACTTTAGCTATGTTAATAGCCCGACTCCGTCTGCCAATGAGTCACGCTTTGGCGAATGTTCCAAGAAACGACGTTAAATTAGCATCGATGCGCAGACGCATACAAAAGCGTGCTGATTACTTTTTATTTGTTAGAACGGCTGCTAACTTGCTAGTTTCAGATTCAAAGATAAGTTAATAATAGATTGTTTTGCTTTTATTCGTCTAAGTCGTGTTTCGTTGTGATTTTTTGCTCTGAATTAATTAATTGTATGGCACGAAATTGTAAGTTATAGACACTTACTGCGGTTTGTTCATAGCCTGTGTTTTATGGCAATTTATGATCCATTTCGATCAAAACATAAAGTTACTTTCTTTCCCCTCCTTTGTTTACTTGTACTCATTATCTATACTAATATTATAAAGCTGAAGAGTTTGTTTGTTTGTTTGTTTGAACGCGCTAATCTCAGGAACTACTGGTTCGAATTGCAAGATTCTTTTTGTGTTGAATAGTCCATTTATCGAGGAAGGCTATAGACTATATAACATCACGCTACGACCAATAGGAGCCCTGCAGCGGGGGTGAAACCGCGGGGAACAGCTAGTTATAATATATATTTAAAGACTGTTAAAGCCTTATCAATTCTAAGGTTGTTAACTGTTAAATTACGTAAATGTTGTCGTGGAAATCGAAATAAATATTTCACTTAAAGTATTTAAACCAACAGTTTGATTCTGAAAATGTCCTTGCTTTTTTCGGTTAGGTAGCAAGTCGAACATTGCTGAATCATATTATCTGTTTTACTAAATGATCCTCCGGTTTTTTATAAGTAAAATGTGGCAAAATAAATATACTGCAACAGAACTCACTTTTCATAAGAGATTAAAAAGACACCTACATCTAATTTATGATCATCTAATCCACAATGAAATACTAATTTACTACATAACCTACCTCATTTTGTACCAGAAATCATTCCAACGTATTAAGCCATTCATTATTTTTAGACTAACTCCATCTTAAATTACTCTCAAAAGCGTGGAAGTAAATTAATTACTAACAAAATAAGAATAAAGTCATAACTCTTAGCTACACTTTGCTAAAAGATCTCTTACGTTATGTCAGACACACATGTGTTCTCAGAAGAACGCGATTAGCACACAATTGAAGTCAGACAATGAATTAGAAACGATAGCAACCCAGTTTTTAGTTCTTACTACCTACTTTCATGTTAGTGTGGTGTTACACGAGGCGAGTCAGCTAAATTGACAGCTGTCAATAGTGATGAACAATGGAGTGATGAATTTATGTGGCCTACCGAATGGCCTTTCTTTGGTAGGTATTGTCCGTCGAATTGTCGAGCTTCTTAAGTTCTGAGTAAAGCTGGACGATTACTGATAGAGCTAAGTCAGAGGCCCACAGGTGGCATAAATAGCTCTGATACCAGGTTAGTCCTTTTTTTGAGGGTGGGAAATCATCCAATGACTTCTCCCGCTCTGGGTGGAGCGGAAGGGAGTGTCAGACTCTTACTGACTAAAAACCATCCATGTTCCTTCCTTAGCCCTTTATGTTCCGGGGTAGCGGTAACCCTTTCGGACAATCCCGCTTACCAGGTTAGTCCTAATCTCACGAAAAGAAGAAGGAGAAGACTGATAAATACGTTCGCTGACTGTGTGGACGTGTGCCCACTCAGTCTGTATGGTTATTTTCTCAAAACATGTTTTCAGACACCAATCTACTTGTTCTTTTATGTATCCCTAGATAAATAACTTAACCTAAACATACATAAGTATTTGCATTATAAAATAGCATTAAGACTTCACTAGCTTGTTCTTGATAATAATAATATAATATATTAATATAATATTAGAGGTGCATGGGCAGCATTAATTTTAAATTATACTTTTCGAAACAAAATTGACAATTTGGCGAGTTGGTAAGCGAAGACCTCTAATATCTTCTTCTTCGTGTGGTTAGTGACTAACCTGGTGTCAGAGTGTTAATGCCTATAAAGAACCTATAAATGTTTATTTATAGTATTATCTATCTGTCTGTTATTCAAATTTTCAGATTTTTAGGCATTATAGATTGCTAGCTATGCCAGCGGCTTTTCCCGCAAAATGATCTCACAAGAACGTACTAACGGGATAAATGTATCCTATGTGTTAATCCAGGTCATAAACTACCTCTGTGCCAAGTTTCATCCAGATCCGTTCCGTGAACAAGTGACAAACACGCACGGGCACACATACAAAACACAAAACACGACTAAACCTACCATCATCCCGACTACGAATACATTCTTCTAGCCCACTAGTAATGTCAATAAAAATTTATAATAAATTACCAGAACAACTTAAAAATGAGAAAAAGATCCACTTATTTACACAAAAATTAAAAAAAATGCTACTTAGAAAATCTTATTATAGCGTAAATGAATATCTCGATGATAAATGTTTAGATTTAAGATAATTAAAAACTGTAATTCAGAATATTTCCAAAATTAAGTTGAGTAAAATGTAAGCCCTCCCTATCCTATTATTTTATTTAAATTTTCTATGCTGTGCCCGACAGGGTCCACGATTGTTACTTTTATTTTACTTACCAGCTAAGCAAACATTGTGGAAAGCAATAAAGATATTGAGTATTGAGTACAAACTTTCGCCTGTATAATATTAGTGTGTAAAAGCCCTACAAAATAAAAACAACCAAGTTCCATTTCGGAAGTCAACGAGACAGTCAAGGATCCGTTTCATCAAAATTTGTTTAATATCTTAGGAATGGACATGTTTGGATGGAAGGGCACTGTCTTTCCATCCCAACCCCACATGTAAAGGGTTATATGTGGGGTTGGGATGAAAAGACAGTGAAGTTTATTGATGGGAAGGAGAGAGGAAAGGGAAGAGGGAGGGCCTGACAACATATGACATGAAATTCCCATCATGAATATCAACAATGATCTGAAACCACTTAAGGGATTTGATTCTACATAATATGGCATGGCAAGGTATTTTTAGGTGACGAATGAAAATATAACTTAACTGTATAGAAATAAATTTGAAATTTCAATGTTCGCCTAAAAAATCCTTTCATGCCGTGCCGCCAATGAGCGCCTGGCGTTATAGTGTACATTCAAAATAACAGCATTACTGAATGGTTCAGATATTTTCAATTCATTTGACTCTGATATTCAGCTGCATCCGGTTGAACTGGCAGCCGACCCCAAGATTGTTGGGACGAGGCTAGGCAGGTTTATTCAGCTGCATCCATTAAGTCTGGAAACTGGCCCCAAAATAGCAGGGAAAAATGCTAGGCAGATAAAACATGACTCGCGTCATTTTCGTTATGATTATAAAATAAATACCATTTATTTATCTATATAACATACTTGTATCCCCGAAGGTCCGGGCAGAGGTCTACCTACAGTATACCAACGTGACTCATTGGTCTGTTAATCGCACACGCTGCTGTTGAACTTAAACATAATTATCTAGTAAAATGTGGGTAAATCTATAATCACTACATACATACATAGTATAAAACAAAGTCGCTTTATCTTTCCCTATATCCCTATGTATGCTTATATCTTTAAAACTACGCAACGGATTTTGATGCGGTTTTTTTTAATAGATAGAGTGATTCAAGAGGAAGGTTTATGTGTATAATTTGTCGACATATTGTGCCGGCGAAGCGGAGGGCGGAAGCTAGTATAATATTATAAAGCTAAAGAGTTTGTTTGTTTGAACGCGCTTATCTCTAGATCTACGAGTCCGAATTGAAAAATTCTTTTTGTGTTGGATATTCTATTTATCGAGGAAGGCTATAGGTTATGTAACATCACGCTACGACCGATAGGAGCCGAGCAGCGGTAAAACTGCGCGGGAGCAGCGAGTAAAATATATTTATCAACGCATGCCATTATTTATGCAACTGACGTTTGATATAAGAAATAGATGAACCTATAAATGGAGTGAGAACTTTAAAGCAAACCATTTTTGGAATAGTATAAAAGTAATGTTGTCGTTCATGCATTTGATAAACGAGAATAACATGAATAGTAACCACTAGCAGGCGTTCAGCACCATAATTGCATAATTAAAAGACGAATGATTTTGAACGATATTATTGCTGATATATTGCTTCGTATGTTCGAAGCATTCGTTTGAATAACAATGTAAATTATGCAGGCAAAGTTGTCGAAGCGTCAAAATGAAACCCAATGCTATTGTGTTTACGCAATTACCCGAAAGTTTTGCATTTTATAGTGTAGATTTTATTAATTATTGCATTACAAACTACGTTTGATGAAAAATGCTAATATCTTCCGGAATTTAAGTATCAGTTTTTAAATATATCTTGCCAATGATTCATGCTAATACTTTTGAGCCCTGTTGACACCGTAACAAAACAATCGTGAAGATGTTACAATGTTCCCAAAACATTATAAAATCGTAATACCACTTGGAGTATTACACAATAAGAAAATACAATCCATAGGTATTTCACACGACTCTAATAATAATTACCCGAATTACATAACTAACCAAAAATAAAAACAAAATACTAACATTTTGACGCATGCGTGCGACACAGACGCATGTTTCCGCCGGAAGTTCCCCAGCAGCCATATTAAAAACAATAGTATTAACATAAACCACATCACTGCACTGGTTTGTATTTCGAACACTCCAAAATCACAGAGTAACGCACGATGACAGAAACTGCATTCTTTTTTTGAAAGTTTATTTTTGTTTATTTTTTTCCTTAATTAAACTAGGTAGTGCATGTCATACGCATGAACACTAAGCGGTTACTAAACAATACAATAATAGAATCGATGTAAACAAGTATGCGTGTGAAAGCAAGATACATACAAGTAATGTGCGCAAGAGTCGCTGACGAGTTAACATCCGAACTGTGGCGCTAGCGTCGCGAGAAATCATAGTGTAATGAAAATGAGTTTTCACATGATATTGTTTATTTTTCACATGGTAGGTATTATTTATTTATAGTAGGTAAATAAGCAAATGTATCGATTGATTTCATAAGTGTGATATAGATTGTTTTTTTTTAAATAGCCAGTAGTCACGCACAACATCAATTAAACATACATTAATGAGTATTATGAGTTTCGTTTGGGGGAACTGTTTATTACCTACAACTTAAACTTGTTTTACTTCTCAGGGTTTCTCAGAAACTAAATAACAAAGTATTTATTTCAATTAAACCAATTACAGGCACTTTTGAATTGCCTAGGAGTCAATCAATCAGAAATATTGATGAAGTTAGTTGCCCATTCATATGATAGCGAGTTCCTATGGAGTAATACGGGCAAGAAACTTCGCGGAAGACCTCATACCTATGAATAGAGAGGAACAGTCATACTGTATATGCAGTATTTATGGATTTAGTTCGAAAAAACAGGCACATACATACCCACGCACAAAAATAAACGAAGCAACACAATTTTGTCTCTAAATCGGAACTACTCTACGCGAATCGCTCAAGCGCACAAATTAAACACAAAATCATCAATCTTGTTCGCAGTCCTCGTTACTTAAATATTTATTTTACTCACTACATTATAATTATCAGCCTGTTTCAAATTGACGATTTTAATTTAAATAATTAATTTATTATTTATTAGTTAATACCCAAATAGGTTGACCGTACCTACGACATGGCGTGGACACTTTCACAGACAACTTTTACTTTTTTCTTCGGTTACTTTAATGAGTATCGATTAAACTGGTATCGGCTTCGGTTAAAGGGATCGAGTTACTTTTTTGGCGATAATTCCCTTCACTACAGTTTTGGAACAATCGAATTCAGTGAAACGACAACACGTTAAATGAATACTTTCACAAGGTTTAATTTAATTTATTTTGCAGTACAATATAATTATACAGTCTTCAAAATAATTATAAGCCTCTCTTTTATACACAAAAAAAAATTAACTAAATAAAATTTAATAAACTCGACAAACTAGCGCCACCAAGCGGCTAGACGAGTAAACGTGATTCTTGTAATTTGTAGAAGCGTGAACACATTATACGCGCCCGCGCATAACAATGCCTCGTTTGTTACAATTGTCAGGTTTATGCGATAGATGGCATATACATTCTAGCTAAGCATACTGTTTGAACACAGTGGTTCTGTGGTCAAAAGCGCGGCAGTTATTTAAGAAGACTACTTAGTTTGATTTCCAATTCGCACAAAATAATGTTTAGTATCGTTATCATCATCTTTCTCTTGTCTTTAGGTATTCCTATTTTTTGGGGTTAGCGCCCATGTGATCTCCTTCCATACTTCTTTATATTCTATTAAATCATTAAGTTGCCTAATGTTATTTAGACATTTAGTGCTGTAATTTTTAATTTTGTTGGAAATCTTCGTCTCTATGTTAAAGTTCTCAGTATCTAATTATTTTTAGTATCTTAGTTACTAATTTAAAATTATAGAAAGTAAAATCTGCAATTCGTCTTTCAAACAGACAAAGTTAGAAGAAATGTGAGATAGTGTGTTGTACAGACGCCAGCACATCAAGCTATCCCAAACTGTCAGAATTTCCCAATTGAAAATGAACCTTATTATTTTGTAATAAAGTTGAAAAACTATCAAGGAAATTTGACAGATTCGGGTAACTTGATGTGCTGGCCTCTCCTATACCTTGAAAGATTTTGAATCATCCATCATCTTGGATATATAATATTGTAACAGCGCATTTAATCAAATCAAATTCAAGTTGAATTTGCTATAATATTTTTACTAGCTTCAGCCCGCGGCTTCACCCGCATAATATGTGAACAAATTATTCACATAAACATTCCTCTTGAATCACTCTATCTATTAAAAAAAAACGCATCAAAATCCGTTGCGCAGTTTTAAAGATTTAAGCATACATAGGGATATAGGGACAGAGATAGCGACTTTGTTTTATACTATGAAGTGATTTTTTTTTTGTTAATGGCATCTCGCAGTTCTACCCAAGGGTGGCTGCCACAAAAGCATTGTAGCCTCCAGCCAGGGCTTAATAAAAACTAAACCTAACTTACAAAACTAAGCGACTACACGCTAAGGGCACCCCCTGCGGGGTTCGGACCTCGGCTTAGGGCGTCGCTGGGGGGGACAGCAAGGGACAGCTGGATCGGGGGTTTTTAAAGCTACTGGCTCAGCGGCAACGCGGGCAGGCTCGAGCAATGGTCGGGGCGATCCTATGTAGTGATAACGTTCCCATTGCAGATACACAGGCCTCTTCTCTTCGAAAAGGTGCGGGGGTGGATAACAATCTACCACGCGGGTTCAGTGCGGGTTAGTAGATATCATATGTCTTCGAATTTTTGGATCTACGACGGTTTCCTCACGATGTTATCCTTCACCGTTTTGAGCGCAGTGGTGATGAAATTATTTATACAAAATAATGCGCCTGCCTGGATTTGAACTCAAAACCTACCCGTAATTTCACTGCTCTTCACTACATAGTATAAAACAAAGTCGCTTTCTCTGTCCCTATATCCCTATGTATGCTTAAATCTTTAAAACTTCGCAACGGATTTTGATGCGGTTTATTTTAATAGATAGAGTGATTGAAGAGAGGTTTATGTGTATAATGTGTCGACATATTATTATGCGGGCGAAGCCGCCGGCGGAAGCTAGTAAAATATAATTGTTGAATAATATCCAAGTGTACATTAAGATCGAGAATCCAATCAATGGATTCAATCATTTTAAAGCTTTTCTCAACAATAAAAACCAAACCGTCTTCTAACCACCATATAAAATTAGAAAGATTGCACTACACTAGAAAACAGCAAGGCTATTTAACAATCTAGTTTACGAAGATAGTCATAGAAATAGTTTTCTGTGTAACTGACGGAGCGGTTATTAACAGCATGGTTTAACTTGGAAAGTAGCCTGGCTTAGTTAGTTTTTACTTCATGTCTAACGCGCTTATTTAGTGTTGTAAATTCTTCTTCTACAAGCCGTGAGCGATGGGATTTCCCATTGTCAGATTGACGAACTTTAATCCTTTTAAGGGATGAAGTTTCAAAAATCCTTCCTTTTTTTTTAAGGCTGGGAAATCATCCAATGACTGCTCCCGCTCTGGGTGGAGCGGAAGGGAGTGTCAGACTCTTACTGACTAAAACCCATCTATGTTCCTTCCGTAGCCCTTTATGTTCCGGGGTAGCGGTAACCCTTTCGGACAATCCCGCTTACCTGGCAGGCTTGGCCCTGAGGGGCCCCTTCATATGCTGACATCTCTTTGAGGCGCGCGTGGAACATATACATATATAAAAATCCTTCCTTAGGTATTGATTTAGGGCCTGCGGGCGGTGAGTAATGGGTAGCTCACCGTCCGATCAGGACCAGACCCGTGCCGGACGGCGCGTACGTGTTCCACGCGCGCCTCAAAGAGATGTCAGCAAATGAAGGGGCCCGTTGGGGCCAAGCCTGCCGGGTAAGCGGGGTTGTCCGAAAGGGTTACCGCTACCCCGGAACATAAAGGGCTAAGGAAGGAACATGGATAGGTTTTAGTCAGTAAGAGTCTGACACTCCCTTCCGCTCCACCCAGAGCGGGAGAAGTCATTGGATGATTTCCCACCCACAAAAAAAAAAGTATTGATTTAAACTTTATGGTGGCTCGGACCATGAGGCGAATTGTTTGACGCGTATAGTTAGTGCTCCCATTTGTCATCCGATCCAGCCTGCCCTTGCTGTCCTCCCCCAACCAGCGACCTAAGACGAGTTCCTCTAAGTTACTAAGCGACTACACGCTAACAGCAGGGGGTGCCGTTAGCGCGTAGTCGCTTAGTTTGTAAGTTTTAAGCCCAGGCTGGATGGAGGCCTTAATTTTATTGAGGGATCCACAGTTAAGCGTAGTTAAGCAATAGACAACCTCCTCGGTTGAACTGCAAGATGCTAAAATTGCTGCCATTCACAATAAAATCATTTACTGTACCCATTCGCATTTCCAGACCCACACACAGTCTGTCAGTGAATTAAAGGTTTTTATTAAGTAGATCTTTCGAGTTTTAGTTCTGGTTTCTAATAACCAATCACAACGAGTTGTGATCGACTTTCAACCGGAAACTGACAGCCATATGGGCCGATGCATCTGGTTAAGCTAACGAGACTCCTCCGTGCCTCGGAAACTACGTTGAGCCGTTGGCCCCGGCTGTCATTTGTGGATCTTTGGCAGTCGTTACAGGTCGTCAGAAGCGAGATCCAGTCTTACCAAGGGGATTCGTAATAACTAATTACTGGGTTGTGGAGGTCAGATAAGCAGTTGCTCCATGTCAAATACTTATATTTAGCTGCATCAGGTTAGACCGGAAGCTGCCCTCAACATAGTTGGGAATAGGCGGGCAGATTCACCAATCAATCAGAGTTATACAGATCTATGAAAATAACTAAATATCGCGGTTTATTTATAACGTTTTTGTATTGTAGTTTTTGTTACCTACTTAGTTATGCGAGATGCTGACATTAATTCAAGAAAAAGCATCTTTAGCTGCAGACCAGTCATTTTGAATTCTAAACATTTTATGAGGCAAAAAACAAAGTATTTTTTTGTGTTTGCAAGTACAGAGTAGGTAACTTCATGTGCTGGCCACATCAAGTTACCACAATCCGTCAAATTCCTTTGATAGTATTTCAACTTTATTGCAATGACATAAGGTACATTTTTAGTTGAGAAAAATTTACAGTTAGGGATAGCTTGATGTGCTGGCGTCTGTACTAGAGTTTTAGAGAGTCTTTCTCTTTTACTAATTACTAACTTTTGGCCGCGGCTTCACTCGCACCAAGCGATACTAGCATAATATACATAATTATGTCAAAATTCAGACACTCAATCATTTGTCACTCTTTAGTTTCCTTTTCGTCCGTATCTTCCTATCTAAACTTTAATTAAAAATATTTTTACTCAATTAGAAGGGACAAAAAGCGACGGAAAAACCAAATTAAATCTGCAGTGGGCAATACCTTAAACTGAATTGTCCGAAAGGGTTACCGCTACCCCGGAACATAAAACGCTAAGGAAGGAACATGGATGGATCATAATTAAGGCAGGACAAGGTCTGTCGGGTCAGCTGGTAACTCAATAAAATTCACGCAAGCTGCAAAAAAAACAAAAGTGACATGTTACATGCTGGAGAAAGGCATCACCTACGTACCTACCGCCCATCGGCAGTGTCGCCAACTGCTTGAAAACTTTCCCCTTAAAGCAATTACAAAACCCACTAAATTCATACAAAAACTACCCAAATGTGACATACTCATATCATTTTTAATATCAGCACCATCTGGTTACCATCAATGACAGCAGTATCATTTGATGAATTCATTTTTTTTTCAGTCGTTGTGGTGCGCTTTCCAACTCACCATTTGGTGACCTTCCTCAAGGAAGAGTTTTGGCCGAAAGGTGTGCTGTATCGGCGTTTCCGCGGCCGGCTACACGACACAGTTTTTAAGTTTATTTTTAAAATTATGTATTAGTTTATAGTTATTATTTTCATACAATACATGTACTCTATTTTATGGGCCTTCGTTGCCTGAAATAAAGGATAAATAAATAAACTTCTGTTCAATACAAGTATGGAGTATGGAGAGTAGTGCATTTAAAAAATACAACACAATTAAAATTTTGTCGCTAAAAATACCCTCAAAAAATTATTCCTTCTAAAAAACTCCCTATATCGATTTTTTCTCCCTAAATTTGGGGAGAAAACCCCCAAGTTGGCAACACCGCCCATCGGCAACGACTCAAACTAGTGTCGAACACTGACCAACACCACTGATTATATAGATGTGATGCAACACATTACAGACTAGCACTTAGCATGCCTGTCTGGTGTTACCTAAGGTATTGTGTCAGGACATAGCAGCATGATTATCAAGCCATGATTTAAAACCAGCGGGCTCTGACTCGCATAGAGTCGCAGCAATATGCTGAGAGATGGTCATTTAAAATTGTGATTGTGATGATGTTTTCCCCCGCTTGTTCTTTTGTTTTGTGTTCTTTTTTTGCGTTATTTTGCCGTAAATAAACGTATTTTCTTTCAAACTCAAACTCGAAGCATGTATTTCAAATAAACCAATTACAGGCACTTTTGAATTGTCATAGGATCGGTCAGTCAGAAAAATGAAGCTAGATGCCCATTCCAAAGCCGTAGGTACCTATGGAGAGGAAGGGGCAAAAACTCCACGGACACTCTTCTAAACAATTTTGTTTAGAAGAGTGGCTACAAAAAATTGGTTGCATCATTCATATTATTATTATACATGTGAGTACGATGCAGAACGTTAAAAGCATCCGTTATAAAATATGTAAAAATAATTAAAATATTAAATTAAAACAAGCCATTGCCGACGAGAGACGACCTTTCTTTTACTTCTTTCATGACGGGGAAACAGTAGGTAGTATTGGTTGTATGTACTAGTAATTAATAAAAGCAGGTTAAAGCCTCTTTGGACATGTTACATGTTGGACAGATACCACTAAACATGCTTGCTGCCGCTTGCACATTGTACCAACAGTTTAGTTAATTACGATGTTGTTTTGTGGTGAATGCTATGTCTATGTCTACCTATAATAGGCATACATACTAGAACTTCTGTTTTCTGTAATGTTATTATTATGTTTTAATGTTTTGTATTTACTGCAGTTGGTTGCTACTAAATAAATAAATATAAACATCATTTCAATTAGGCTTTTATGCAATTCAAATCTGTTTCCATTTTTTTTTAAATAAAGTGATGTATTGATCGTGAAATTACATTACATTTACTTTAAAATAATAACCCAGTGCAATTATTTCATCAATATGACACAATAAGCCAATCGTTAATTAGGCGTTATTTGTCGAATACTATAATAAATGTAGTGTAGTAGATACTAAAGATTTATTGACCCATGATTTAACATAGAAACTTACAGAAAACTTAGGCAACGCAACAGACCGCAGCCTGGCTGTCGGCAGGCATTAGCTAGGATAAACATATGATTTTAAAGCCACAAAGCTTATACTATGCATCACACACGCACAAACACTAAACTATTCGTGCTGGTAAACAGCAAAATAACCACGTCATTAGCTAAATAACCAGTTATTTGTAACGTCACTATGTTATTTGTATCGTTATTCGTTATTTTGTAGGTCAGTGAGAATCGTCACTGTAATTGACACAATTCGCGCTTTCATGGCGGCGTTTGTTGTGATTCTATTGTCTTCTATTCTATTGGAAGTGCTGATTTATCTCAAAAATGTGAAACTATGTATCGTGACCCGAAGAGACGTGCGGGTCGCGTAATCGCTTAGAGCATGGTACAGAGGCAGGCGCATCAAGCTACATCAATCTGTCAAATGTCTTTGATAGATTTCGACCTTATTTTTGAATGGAATAAGGTTTATGATCAATTGGGAAATGTTGACAGTTTGGGATAGCTTGATGTTCTGACGTTTGTACATTATCTTGGGCAGGAATACCACCTTTCTTATTGTGTTTGCACTTAAGTATAATAAATTACAGGCACATCAGACATTTGAACTCCGAGCCTGGGATACAAACGCATCTGCGATGTGATTTATGTTCGCAGAAGCATGGCAGTGATAGCCTAGTGGCGTGACCGTCGGACTGCCAAGTCATAGCTCTCGGATTCGAACCCAAGACACGCACTTCTGATTTTACGAATTCATGTGCGTAGTGTATAATTGTCACTTGTTTAAAAATCGGTGAAGGAACACATCGTGAGGAAACCAGCATGTCTGAGATATATTTATCAACCGCATATGTGAAGCTAAGTCAGAGGTCCATAGGCAGCATAAAAACTCTGACACTAGGTTAGTCACTAACCACACGTCAAGAAGATGTTCGCAAAACTTCTCAAAATGTATGGAATTGAAATGTTCAAGATTTGAGTATACATTTATATTAGTAATGAACACGAAGTGAACTTTATGTCACCACTAGGTTCTGCCCGCGGCTTCGGCCGCGTGGATGTCGAAAATTGTTAGATTATTGGAGTTTTAGTAAGGATCCCAATTTTTTCTTTTAATATTATATAGTCTATGTTACACGGGGATAGTGTAGCTTCCCAACAGTCAAATAATTATTCAAATCGGTTCAGTAGTTTCGGAGCCTATTCGATGCAAACAAGCAATCAAATCTTTCCTCTTTATTATTTTTTTTGTTGATGTTTCTGCTTCATGGCAATCTGTTGTTCAACAATAAGCCACTTCATTCACGAAAACATGAACTGAGTAATCCTCTTTATAATATTATTTTTAGTATAGATTACACTTGGTAATCATCTTCATTTTCTACTCAGTAAGTCACGGGTCTTTAAGTCATAAATAACTTCAGTCAGTTACATAACTTTCTTATTAATCATTCACGGAAATCATTTGGTGTTTGTGATGGGATAATTATAGTCCCATCATGACATTTTGTAGGTTTCTCTTCGATTTATCATGTTTAAATGTTGGGTAACTTTGAAATTGACGAATGATATCGTTAGGTATGCATGGTTTTTTAATTACATTAATTAATCCAAAGGTACAGAGGCCCGCACATCAAGTTCTATCTGTCGAGTTTATTTGATAGATTTTCCACTTTATTACAAAAACAATAAGGTTCATTTTCAATTGGGAACGATTGACAGTTTGGGATAGTTTTGTCTGCTGACGTCTGTACTTTGCAGAAATAAAAGTAAAAGGCTAAGTTGGCTTATGTCTGTAACCTTTAAGTGCCACTGTTGGATATAGCCGACAAATAAGAACGTGCCCATCACGCAAATGCGACATTTTTTGTGGCTTCGCGAGGGAGGCTTCGCTTATGCGTTTACGGTCTGGCGTTCAAAGGTTTAATAATTAGAAAAAAAGATTCTAGTTATTTTCTATTTATCACTTCATGTCTTATGGATTAAATTGGTTTCAATTTAACGGAATTATTATGTCACCTGCACCCTTCTTTTTTAAAGAATGGGCAATTATCAAATGACTCCTCCCTCTCTGGGTAGAAAGGAGTGTCAGACTCTTACTGACTAAATTCATCCATGTTTCTTCCTTAGCCCTTTGTGTTAGCCCAGAGCAGCGGTAACAATTTCGGAGAATCCCGCTTACCCCTAACACACTATCAATCACAATGTGAATGATTTTGAAGTATATTGCTAATCCATTGCTTTATATGTTCGTTAAAATTTTCTGCTCAACAATGTAAATAACGCAATGAATGTTGTTGAACTGTCAAAATGAAAGTTATTGTTTCTGTAAGAGTATATTACGTAATATTACCAAACCTGCCGGGTAAATGGGCTTGTCCGAAAGGGTTACCGCTACCCCGGAACATAAAGGGCTAAAGAAGGAACTTGGATGGGTTTTAGTCAGTAAGAGTCTGACACTCCCTTCCGCTCCACCCAGATGGTGTACGATTGATTTTATTCCCAAACGAGTCAAACTAGCTCAATAAATAACAGTATTCTGCTATCATAATTATAACTGATATTGTCCCGGAATACTTTCTAGTATCTAGTATCCACACCTTCGTCGTAAATCGTCCAATTTCCACTTTTTCAATCCTTTCATAAAACAGTTTTATTATACACTTAGCGTTTTCTATTTTCTATCATAGATATATATCCTAAACAAGTTTTAATTGCTAGACAATGTCAAATTGTGTATCGAAACGAAATCGAATTACTTGATCAATATTCCCATACAAATGCGTAGACAAGTGGCGTTCTTGATAATCCGAATCGCTGATATAACGAATTGTTCAATCAACAACTTAAGACAAGTGATATCGATTTATTTTCGAAATCGAATCGACACGGAGTGATTGACACTTGTCTATTCCCCAGACTAGCTTCAAAGAATTCACAAGACGTAGGTATTCAAAAAATGCAGGAACGTCAAATGGATGCAGTTACCACCACAGCAGGGAGGTGTTGCGGTCGGTAATGGAGCAATTTGGACCAAGATGGCCGTTCTTATGGACGAGAGAAATGTGGCACTTTTAGTATAGAAAACCGCTTAACATAACTCCACACCTATAATCAGAAGGTTTAAGCAGAGGTGCAGACACTATAAAGCCTAGGTGAAACCTTATGTTGAACCTAGCTGGCTGGTTACAAAATAACTGTCAGCATTCGAGCTTCAAAATGATAGGTTAATTGAAATAGGTTTTTATTTAAAAAAACGTTTTTTTTTCAAACTCAGCTCAAACTCAATGTATTTATTTCAAATAAACCAATTACAGGCACGTTTGAATTGTCAAGGGGTCGGTCAGTCAGAAAGATGAAGCTAGTTGCCCATTACAAAGCAGTAGGTACCTATGGAGAAGAACGGGCAAGAAACTCCATGGACACTTTTAACAAAATATTGTTACAAAATATTGGTAACATAATTCATATTATTATTATACAAGTGTGTGTTTGAAATTGGAACTCTGTCAGTAAGCATGCTACTGAACAGATGTATTCAGAAAGTAATAAATTGATTAGCTTCTGCCCTTTTTTTTTTTTTTTAAGGCTGGGATGTCATCCAATGACTGCTCCGGCTCTGGGTGGAGCGGAAGGGAGTGTCAGGCTCTTACTGACTAAAACCCATCCATGTTCCTTCCGTAGCCCTTTATGTTTCGGGGTAGCGGTAACCCTTTCGGACAATCCCGCTTACCTGGCAGGCTTGGCCCTGAGGGGCCCCTTCATATATGCTGACATCTCTTTGAGGCGCGCGTGGAACATATACGCGCCGTCCGGCACGGGCCTGGTGCTGATCGGTGAGTCACCCGTTACTCACCGTCCGCAGGCCCGCGCCTACGGTGGCCGGGAGTCGTCACGTGTAGCTTCTGCCCTGAGTTTTTAGCTTTTTGGTTTGTGAACCTTACACAAATACACAGTACGAGCCCCTCTGTGAGCTCTAGAGTGAAGACCCTACTGGTCTTCACAGTACACTCATGTTTCGCCAGTTATGTTTTTTTTTATAAGAGTGTAGCTGAGTGTAATATTAGTCTGACAACACTGTTATAATTAATGCTACTTAATTATTAAGTTGTTTTCTTTAAAATATTTGCATGCCAGTGACTGGTGAGACATGTAGAACATAACCATAGTATTAACACTATTATTGTACAATGTTTCAACGCAAATAAAAATATATATTTTATTATATTATACTACCTGCTCCCGCGCGGTTTTACCCGTTGCTCGGCTCCTATTGGTCGTAGCGCGATGTTACATAGCCCATAGCCTTCCTCGATAAATGGACTATCCAACTCAAAAAGAATTTTACAATTCGCACCAGTAGTTCCAGAGATTAGCGCATTAAAACAAACATACTATTCTGTTTTATAATATTAGTATAATACAATAAAAACTTATACATACTTAAATTAAAAGACTATCTAACTACAGTAACCTGATGTGTAACTACAGATTTGAGCCGTTTGGGGTCGAAACTCTAGGGTCATGGGGCCCGAGTGCGCAACTCCTTTTTAAGGAAATTTCTCGCCGATTGGTCGACACTTCGCGTGACCAGAGGGCTGGATTGTTCTTTGGCCAAAGAATTAGCATTGCCATTCAACGTGGCAATGCTGCCAGTCTTCTGGGCACGTTTCCTGATGACAGCGATGCGGATGAGTACTGCGACGCCTAAGTGTCCTTTTTGTCTTTTTTTTGGATTTATTTGTATATATTAGTATAGATTCTAAGGGGCAAGCCATATTGGCACAAATAAAGACTCAGAGTTGCTACTGCCCTATCATTGACCAAATAAGCTCTTCCATAAGTAATGATACACCATAAATAAAGCGAACTCAATAAAACAATCTTTCATAACATCATAATCTACATCACAAATCCGATCAGGCATATTATTATATGGAAGCCATTATAATGTACTACAATCTCATCAGACGCACGCTGCGGCACAGAATGCGCGCGCGCAACGAGACAAGTATTAGCGTCCGTTATGGTGAAATTGGCGTACGGCGCATGCGCGAAGAACTTATACCATACAGGTATAATGGTAATTTATACAGAAGATTAACAGTTACTACAATCGTTTTCAAATATTATCGCACTGTTGGTTTTTAACTTTTTTTAACCCAGTAACTGAACAATACGATACACCTTGGTGAGACTGGCTGACAGATTTTCGGGCTTCTGACGACCCGTAACGACAGTATAAGATGCACAAATGACAGCCGGGACCAACGGCTTAACGTGCTTTCCGAGGCACGGAGGAGTCTCGTTATGTAAAGATGGTCACCCATCCACGGCCAAGCCCTGCAAGCGTAACTTAACCTGATAGATCTACCTGTGCGGCTGTTTGTACTTAGCCACGAGCTCCTCATAATCGTGAATAATGTACCTATGTAATGTGTCAATTTATCAAGCAATTAATTTACCTGTCTGTTATTAATATTTTTAGTATCAGCAACGACATCAAAGAAATAGTAAACAAAGTGGAGTTTCTGCATTTTCTTTCATATTTATTGATAGGAGTACAAACAGCTATAAATCTTAAACTAGAGAGCTTTAGCTTGACAAGTTGCCATAACAGGATGTTTGCTTATGCAAAATAAAGTGGCAAATAAATCAATTTACAGATTAGAAAGAGTAAATTACTCATGTGAACAAAATAAATCAATGAAATTAAATGTAGAGTTAAATTTTAAAATTGAATGAAATGTTTCGTTTTGCTAAATTTATTACTATCGTCTCGTAGTTTCGTTATTATCTATTAAACTAAAAATTGCCAATAATTTTCATACTTTTTCATTTTTTCCCCTCCCGTTTTATATACTTGCATAATTTTTATTAACACTATAAGTCTTTTTATGTATGGTATGTAAATGTTATGTGTCTAAATATAGAGTCGATATGTTTTAAGCATATAAAAATGCGCGATGGCCCTATTCATGATAAAAAATCTGTAAGTATATATATTTTTATGGTATGTAATCACCAAAATTTGGTAAATAGATAATATTTGGATCAAAAGGCCAGAAGGACGATGACGACTTCTGATACTTAGTACTCATTGTATTTTATTATAATTATCACATTAGTACTTATACGAAGCAACATAATAATATGTGCAAATACACAATCTTATTCAAAAGCTAATTCAAAAATGAGCTATGATATTAACAAAGTAATTTTTATCGCGATAATTGGAGTTTTATTACCTTTACGAATTTAGCAATATATAGCTCACACAATGTTGTATAGGTATGCCAAAACGTGGGTGTGCTATATTACAGCTCTGCCTAACCTAACTTAATTTAAATAATTTAAAAAAAATGTAAGTTTTCAGAAAAAAAAAGTAAAATGAATGCAGTAAAACAAATTCGAAATGAAAAGATTTTCAAATTACGAATAAACTTGAACAAGGGCAAGAGAATGACGATCATGAATACAAATAAAAGTCAAACAACAAATAATCTATATAACAATGAAAATAGAGCTTTTAATTTGAGATATCCTACACATCGACTATGCGTCACATGAACACGTACTACGCGGGATTGGCGCGAAAGCGAAAGGATTACTGCTACCCCGAAACTGGCTCTCAATCTGCCTAGCCTTTTCCCAACTATGTTGGGGTCGGCTTCCAGTCTAACTGGATGCAGCTGAATACCCAACGAACATGGATGGGTTTAAGTCACTAAGAGCCTGACACTCCCTTCTGCTCCAATCAGAGTGGGAGGAGTCATTAAAAAAATATAAATATTGCAGGTACTACATATAGCTGTATAGTAACTTATAAAACTTATCATTCGAGGCCAGTTCAAGAAATGAAGATTTGATGCGATAAGCAATAATCACAATTGATGGATTAAAGCTTCCTCAATATATCTCTCACATAATACTCAACACATCAGTCACAGCCGTCAGTCAATACTGACAGTACATCAAGCATTATGTATAATAAATAATACATGCATATAAAGGCTTGTTTCCCCAAGTGTTAGGCAGAGTTGTAAGCATCGCAGATATTAATAAACTACGATAACATGGCTCTTCCCTCCAAAATTCAAAACGTTTGAAAGGATTAATGAAAGTAATTACAAAGTGCCACCAAGACTCACAACGCATGTTACTGTCGATGTCGGCCTGATACTGAATACGAATACTTACAACCACATCAAACTCTTTCGTAAAGATGTGACTACACACATTGAAACAGTAAAAGGGCCGCGCCATGTTATAGTAGTTTATCTCTACACCCATATCTCGCCCTATTTAACACTTGGTGCACTAGTGTCCAATTTTGAAAAATTATTGGCGGTATAAAAGGAATTAAAATTTAACGCAATCAGTGCAGACGGCAGCACATCAAATTACTACAAACTGTCAAATTTTCTCAATCGATTTTAAGGTTTAAAATCATTTGGAAATTTGACAGTTTGGCATAACTTGTTGCGCTCGCGACCGTACATAAACTTCGTTTCAGGGCTTTTTTTTTTAAGGCTGGGAAATCATCCAATGACTGCTCCCGCTCTGGGTGGAGCGGAAGGGAGTGTGAAACTCTTACTGACTAAAACCCATCCATGTTCCTTCCGTAGCCCTTTATGTTCCGGGGTAGCGGTAACCCTTTCGGGCAATCCCGCTTGTCAGTGTCATTATTTTCTGTAGAATTTTGACACTGACAACTCTTGAACGCGGTTTAGATGTGCTGATCGCGTTCAGTTTCATAGGTGCAATCAGCCCTTAAACTGTTAATCACAAACGTACCTATTGAAAAAGATTGCTATTACATAACCTCAGCTGATTTAAAATAAGTTTCGCTTTATTATTCATATTTTTAATTAAGTATGAATAATTTCCGGCCTTTCTTTATTTATAATTAAAGATTGGAATAGGTTCGTTATTTTTTTAGTAGTTAGTTGTTATGTTGTTGTTGTAATTTTACTTTTTAGTACTTGATCCACCAGCAGGAAATTGAGTACTAGAAACGGTCAAAAATAAAATATGATTTCACATAGATAAAAGACCGCTCTTTTTAACAACTTCCATCACTTTAATGTTAATAAGCACCTATTCCTTTTAATTCTAAAAATATGTGACGTCATATTTCATACAAATCTGGCACAAATGCCGCGTTTTGACATTATATAAAAAGTAACGTTATTGACTACCCTTTCAAATACCCAATTGTGCGTGAAATATGAAGAGTAATGTTTATTACTCAATCACGACAAAACGGGCAAACGGATCTGGATGAAATTCGGCACACAGATAGTTTATAACCTGGATTAACGATACTTTTTATCCCGGCATTGCGTTCCAGTGGGTTAATTTTCGACATTCACGCAAAGCCGCAGTCAAAAGCTAGTATACCATAAATATTTATTCAGCACCAGAATCAAAACCTTAACCCGTAGTGCGAAAACCTGAAACTGTGCCAATTGAACTATCAAGTTCTTCAAGAAAATCAATCAGATAAGACTGAATAATGGTTGGTCCAGTGTTTTGCCACCGGTTGACCAGTTGACCGATATGCACACTTGACGAAGGAGTTCGGATCTGGGCCTCCTTGCGGTTTCAGCGATAATAGTTAATTGATCGTCCGTCATTATGCGGTGATACGAGGAGAATTCACTTTAATATTCAGGTTGGTACGGTCAGCAATAAATGTGGAGAAATATTTTGTAATTTCGAAATTATTTTATTGATCGTTTTTTTTAAGATGGAGTGATCAGCTGCCTGAGGTTTTAAGAACTTAAATAGTAAAAAAGGTGATAATAATTATCATCATTATTATCACCTTTATTACTGTTTACTTATTTACTTACTTCGCGCGCAATAAGCAGCAGCAGAGTTGAAGTTAATCACGGATTACTGAAATTTTTCTCCTACATCCCCATCTACTTAATTTAATTTGAGCTTTAAATAAATTCATTCACTGACTGACAATGTACTTACAGCCTAAACCGCTGTGTCTAGAACAAAGATAAAAGAAATGTTTTTTTTTTATATTTTCATGGTCTAAAAGCAGGGTTTGTCCGAAAAGGTTACCGCTACCTGGGAACATAAAGGGAAATAAGAATCTGACACTCCCTTCCGCTCCACCCAGAGCGGGAGGAGTCATCCGATGATGTCCAACCCTCAAAAAAAAAAAAGGGGCTAAGCAGCGGATGAAAATTTGTATGAAATTTCCTCACTTTTTACGCCGGGATACCCCATACACGGTTTGAAAATTGCTAAATTCATTCAATACCAATTCATTAATCAGTGACCTTTGTCACTACGCGAGTTCAATAATCGCGTGAATCAAAAAAACGCGCATTCGACACGCGTTTGATACAAGCTCTAATGGCGAAAGTGACATATTATCATGACGTGTCACGCGACTTAGCAGCCATGACATAAAGTTACACCATAGACACAAAAAAGCAGTCAAGTGCGAGTTAGACTCGCATACGAAAGGTTCTATAGCACCGTCAAATTTTAAACACTCCATTTTTTTTCAACGCTATTATAAAATACCGAAAATAGCCCTTGAACTTTTAAAATTTAACCACAAACACTTATTTTTTTGCTTAATTTCCATTATTTATTGTTATAGTACACACTCTGTGAAAATGTCAAGTATCTACCAATTACGATTCAAAAGATACATCCCTGTGACAGACGAACGGACAGTGGAGCCTTGACACTGTCCCATTTGGCACCTTTTGTATAGGGAACCCTAAAAAACCAACGATTTCTTAAACCATTATAGACTAATTGGAGTAATTGCATTGAATCAGTGAACTGTATATTATTGCAGTGTATATTTCTTTTGTTATCTTTATGACTTCATTTTGAAGAGTTAATTCATTTGCTGATTTTTAATTACTGATCAATGTTAGCCATTGTATGTTGGCCCTAAGTTGGGCTTCAAAAACACTACTTAACTTTTGTCGCAACTAACCCACCCATTTCAGTATAAGTACTTCGATATTTTTCGGAAGACAATAATTATTTCCCTATAAATAACAATTTAAAAAAGAAATAGTTTTTAATTAAAGTTTAACGTCAAACCCACAGCGGTTAATAATATTAAAATGCAAAAAAATATCGTAACTTAATTCACCAAAACACCTCGACAACAAAGCTTACGCAATGAACCGGATGAAGCAACGACATTGAAAGTTTCGCAGATTCACGCACTTTTTACACATTCTACATAATGACCGGAGAGCCTTGGTAGCATGAGATTCCTTTCTAGAGCATAACAACTTGAAACCGTTATAGTTATTATGTGAAATATTATGGTGCGAACACGTGAGTTAATTAAACATTTTATACATGTTCAAGTTATGCTGTAATTACTAACATCATCTGCCTAGCTTGTTGCGGTCGGCTTCCAGTCTAACCGGATGCAGCTAAATACCAGTACGTTACATGGAGCGACTGCCTATCTGACCTCCACATCTCAGTAACTGGGCAATACGATACCCCTTGGTAAGACTGGCTGTCAGATTTTCTGGCTTCTGACGACCCGTAACGACTATCAAAGATGCACAAATGACAGCTGGGACCAACGGCTTAACGTGCTTTCCGAGGCACGGAGCTGTAATTACTAACGTGTGTTTCAATTTCAACCGCTCAGCAATATTATTTCGAAAGGGTGGTTCATGTAGGTATTTCTTTCAACAGTAACATTATTTCTGGGTTTGTAAATCAATACTGAGCTCGTACCTAAGTAATAACAGCGGGTAACGGTTGGTCTGCGGATGGGTGACAAGCACGAAAGCTATAAGCCGTTGTCCGGCGTGTCATTCGTGGATCTTTAACAGTCGTTATAGCCCGAACGTCTGACAACCAGTCTTAACAACTTACCAAGGGGTATTACCCAGTTACTGACTGGGTTGTGAAGGTCAAATAGGCAGTCGCTCCATGTAAAATACTGGTATTCAGCTGCATTCAGTGAGACTGGAAGCCAACCCCAACACAGTTGGGAAAAGGCTAGGCAGATTGATTGATTGATGTTAATTACTTACTGAATTCGTTTTTAATAATTGTTGCTTTGTAAGTAGGTTTGCCATGACCGGATAAAGCCGGACACAATCTGGCTTTTTGGTGGGTGTCCGGCATAATCGGACGGTGTCTGACTTTATCCGGTCTTTTCAAATTTGACCAAGTTTATTGTTGTTTCATTAAAACTTAAGAAGATTGTATTTTATTAAGAAAAAAAATGTCGTGTTGTAGTAAAACTAAAAATTAAGAGTGTCCGGCTTTTTTACCCAAATGTTTCTACCCTTAAGTCCGGCTAAACTAGCTGGTCTGTCCAGCTTTTTGGTTTTAAGGCACGGCAACCCTATTTATAAGTAACCAGCACTGCTTTTAAACTTTTAAATGATCATGCCCAAAATTTGCTTTTTTTAAAATGATATCAAGCTTCTTGCCAATCAACGATTGTCTGATAACAACAGCTACGTAAATTAAAAACTCCAGCACACAGGCACAGCCTAGCAGATTTTCATTGCAATTAAACAAAGTACAGACGCCAGCACATCAAGCTATCCCTAACTGTCAAATTTACTTAATTAAAAATGAACCTTATGTCTTTGCAATAAAGTTGAAATAATATCAAAGAAATTTGACAGATTGTGGTAACTTGATGTGCTGGCGTCTGTACAAAGCAGCTAAAAACAGTGTAACACGCTCCAGTTGCGACCCATAGCCATCACGTTTAGAACCAACCACAGCGCACACGTCTTGATAAACATTATGTTTTTGTACTACTGCTATTATAGTGCATTGCTATTGGCATTTGGTGTATTTGGAATCATTACTATGGATGATATTTGATTCTGGTGTGCCTTTAAAATATGTATCTACATTTCGCAAATGATCTACTTACACTTAATATCACTACATAGTATAAAACAAAGTCGCTTTCTCTGTCCCTATATCCCTATGTATGCTTAAATCTTTAAAACTACGCAACGGATTTTGATGCGGTTTTTTTAAATAGATAAAGTAATTGAAAAGGAAGGTTTATGTGTATAATTTGTCATAATATATGCGGGCGAAGCCGCGGGCAGAAGCTAGTTACATATAAAGCTATTTTTTTTATTGAACTCGTGTGTCTCTGTAACTACTGGTCTGAATTAAAAACTTCTTTTTGTGTTGGATAGTCCATTTATCGAGGAAGGCTATAGACAATGTTACATCACGCTACGACCAATAGGAGCCGAGCAGCGGGCGAAACCGCGCGTGAGCACCTAGTGTTTAACAAGTCCCATGTAACAAGTCCTATGTAACAAGTCCCATGTAACAAGTCCCATGTAACGAGTCCCATGTAACAAGTCCCATGTAACAAGTCCCATGTAACAAGTCCCATGTAACAAGTCCCATGTAACAAGTCCCATGTAACAAGTCCCATGTAACAAGTCCCATGTAACAAGTCCCATGTAACAAGTCCCATGTAACAAGTCCCATGTAACAAGTCCCATGTAACAAGTCCCATGTAACAAGTCCCATGTAACAAGTCCCATGTAACAAGTCCCATGTAACAAGTCCCATGTAACAAGTCCCATGTAACAAGTCCCATGTAACAAGTCCCATGTAACAAGTCCCATGTAACAAGTCCCATGTAACAAGTCCCATGTAACAAGTCCCATGTAACAAGTCCCATGTAACAAGTCCCATGTAACAAGTCCCATGTAACAAGTCCCATGTAACAAGTCCCATGTAACAAGTCCCATGTAACAAGTCCCATGTAACAAGTCCCATGTAACAAGTCCCATGTAACAAGTCCCATGTAACAAGTCCCATGTAACAAGTCCCATGTAACAAGTCCCATGTAACAAGTCCCATGTAACAAGTCCCATGTAACAAGTCCCATGTAACAAGTCCCATGTAACAAGTCCCATGTAACAAGTCCCATGTAACAAGTCCCATGTAACAAGTCCCATGTAACAAGTCCCATGTAACAAGTCCCATGTAACAAGTCCCATGTAACAAGTCCCATGTAACAAGTCCCATGTAACAAGTCCCATGTAACAAGTCCCATGTAACAAGTCCCATGTAACAAGTCCCATGTAATAGAGGAAATAAATTAAGGTGTTATCGAAATAATTGTAAACCTCTTAAGGGGTATATGCACTCATCATAATAACTAACCCTTACTTTGGGACCAACCCCAAAAATCGAAAAAACACATTTATGTTTGCATAGATAGTCGACAAAATGTGGGGTTCCTACAACTCATTTTTTATTCGAAATTTTAGTGTTGTTCCCATAGTTTTACCTCCGATTCCGATTCATAGTTCTACTCCAGGATAATGCAGTTTTTATCTTTGTACAGACGCGCCGGCACATCAAGATACCCCAAACTGTCAAATATTGCCAATTAAATATAAACCTTAGTCTTTTGCATTAAAGTGGAAAATCTATCTAATAAATTGAACAGATTGGGGTAGCTGGATGTATTGGGCTCTGTACCTTTTGTCAAATCTCAAATCAAGTTATTTGATCTGACGATGTCATCGTGTAGCATGTGATGTGTAACTGCAGCCTTAATTTTTAGACTCTACCATAGCGCACACGACTTTTTTATGGACTTGGGGATCTTGTATTTCTGCGCATCACTTAGGAGGTGAGCAATTGTGGCCCAGAGATCCCACGTGGTGGATTACGGCCCACTTCCTCTCCAAGACAGGAGGCCTGCGTCCCAGCAATGGGAACATTATAGACTGATTATAGATATTATAGACTTAGGAGGTTGTCTACTGCATAACTGCTTATGAACTTGCTGTGGATGCCTCAATAAAATAAAGCCGGAGGGACCTGCTGCCCAGCAAGGGACAGGTTTTTTTTTTTTTTTTAAGGCTGGGAAATCATCCAATGACTGCTCCCGCTCTGGGTGGAGCGGAAGGGAGTGTCAGACTCTTACTGACTAAAACCCACCCATGTTCCTTCCGTAGCCCTTAACCAAGGGACAGGCTGGATCGGATAGTAGCAGACGTTTTCATGAATTTTATGTTTTTGTACTACTTTAATTATACAGTGTATTGATTTTGGCTTGTGGCCGTTGGTCCCGGCTGTCATTCGTGGATCTTTGACATTCGTTTTGGGAAGTCAGAAGCCCGAAAGTCTAACCTGGTTGTGCGACTTTTGTATATATGTTTAGTAAACTGTAACCGTATCAATAACATTTAAAAGTTGTAGACCTTCAAAGAAAAATGTAGGGTGACCCAATTTTGAAGTCCGCGAGTGTATCTTCTGGCGAAAAGTCTTCCCATTCTAAACCAAAGAGATAGTAGAGGAGGAGGTTTAGCCTTAATTCATAGACAAAAAAGCAACAATTAAGACGTAAAAATTAACATTTGCTCACTAATGACTAACTCCGAACACCCAGTTAACCAACTGACCAAGAAAAGTGGGAGACGCTTCAAAATCTTACGTTTTCGCGGAATAATCCATTGAATTTTGAGAATTATGAAGAATTGCATTTAAAACACACGATCATAGAGGGTGAAAGAAACGCAAAATTATAAAAACGAATGAAGGAGTATGCATTGTGACAGCTGTCAATTTTTGAATTGACAATAAATCACAATAAATACTCTTTCTATCAAACTTTAAATGTTTTTTTTTGTTTTCTTTTCTTTTCATTTTTCCATCAATGCACACTTGCTTTTCCAATTCCCTAGACATTAGCTGAATGTTCGACATCGGCTTTAATGTCATAGATAAAGAAAATATAATTGAACTTCAAATGCAACTAATTCAACTCTTGTTTTGGAAAACAGTAGAAAATTCAAGATTATTACATAGATATATTATATATATCTAGCGTTGAAAACATCTTTACTATGTCTCATGATTTGCGTTCTGCTAACCGAATAAATTATCCTGCATTCTATTACCATAATTTTATCCAATCTGTAAAATTTTGCCTTTGATAGTTTTCAACTTAATTACAAAACAATAAGGTTCATTTTCAATTGCGAAAATTTGACAGTTTGGAATAGCTTGATGTGCTGGCGTCGGTACCTACTATAGGTGGACCTTTAATTATCCATTTGGAGATACATAAAATTATAGAAACAAACATAACCGTAACAGATATGTGTATTGTAAGACTATAATAGCCTTTTTTTTAAGGGTGGGAAATAATTAAACGACCCCTCCCGCTCTGGGTGGAGCAGAAGGGAGTGTCAGACTCTTACTGACTAAAACCCACCCATGTTCCTTCTTTAGCCCTTTATGTTCCGGGGTAGCGGTAACCCTTTCGGACAATCTCGCTGATCCGACTATAATAGCCTAGATTTATAATTTTCACACGATGAAAAGTGTCTTAAACCCTTCTCCATTTTTCAAGCCTATGTTCAGTCAAATACTATCAAAATATTATGACTTGGTACCGTTAGCTAAGCATAAATGTTTTCAAAATTATTCTGGCAGCTTATCCGTTCTCACGAGAAGTAAATCGAGTGATACGCTCTATAATTTCGATCGATACCTGTATCAATAGTTACGATACATTAAACACGTCAACTTTGATTTATTGACTGACAACACTACTGTTTTAACGTGTATTGCCAATTTTGAAACCGTTACGTATGGTTCTCAATTGCTGGCAACACTTGTATGCTGTAGATATTTGAACAATATGGAATAACTTTAATAAAACTATAGTAGGTAGATACCAAAGCTTTTTCAAATCACATTTTAAAACTTCGAAAAAACTTAACCAGTTCAATTATTTATGTGTCTAATCAAAATTTTGATCGTTTAAAATAACCAAATGGTCAATAAATTAATAGTTGATAGTTCTTCTAATTAAATTAAGACAATTAATTAACACACGTGTAATAAAGTTAATCACAACAAATCATGGATATTGTTACGCACCCAATTATCAATTATGAAACCGAAACAAACATAACGTTTTGATTTCCTACACACTAATTCATTGTTTGTTTTATTATAATCGTACCTAATTATTGCTAACGAAAACAGTTATAAGCGTTTAAAATAACGAGTAACTGTTACGTTATTTAACGTTATATGATATACGTAACGTGCATGTGATGTGCATTGTTTTTAGGCCGTCCCTGACGTCATATCATGTCAGGTGTGAACTTTGACACATTTTTTGCTGTCTAGGGTATATAGCCATAGGTTTGAAATGCACTAGTGATTTGGGCTTTTGTATTATGATTTTGATTGTGACTAAATGCAGTATTTGCTTCGATAATGGTGTACTAATTGACGATTGATCAATTCCTGTACATGGAATGAAGGTCTTATAGCTCTAAACTTTCCACCGCGTAATTTCTTTACATATCAAACAAAAAAAAATGCTCCAAAAATTTCGTTCAATTTAACCAATTAGGTACTTGGTACTTTTTAATGTTCAAGGATTCGGGCAGTCAAAAAGATAAGAAGTGAACTTAGTTACCCATTACAAAGCGCTGTAGGTTCCTATGGAGAAGAACGAGCAAGAAATACCATAGGTTCTAAATCAAACTATTGATGTCCTCATAGTTGCTGTACAGCACCTACTAATCTGCATGTTTTCATTTATTTTTAAACTGGGTAGGTACTCCTATAATCCACAGTGCGACTGTGGAGCTACATCACAAACAATGCCTCACCTCTTGTCGTGCTCTAATGTAAATACACCTGCACTATGGAAGACCTTTGCAAGGCCAACGCTAGCGCTCTCGAAGTAGCCGAATTCTGGTCGAAGATTAACATATGTTTAAAAAGCGAATCATCGATACAACGAAGAAGAAGAAAAATTCAATTAGTAGTACAGTCGCCAACACATCAAGTTAGGTACCACAAACTGTCAAATTTTCTCAATCGATATTGAACTTAACCATCAACGTTGCTAGGTTTAAAATTATTCGGGGAAATTTGACAGTTTGGTTTAGCTTGATGTGCTGACGACCGTACATTTTCTTGCTTTAAAAAGGCAAACATACCAAACGGAAAAACTCAAGAAAATACTTATTAAAGTTTATTTTCAACTTGTAAATGAAAGTAAAGCATAGAGATTTACTGCATATCATTCGCATAATAAATATATACCGTAATAGTAGACCGGGGGTAATGCATTACCATGCAATTTATTGTTCAATGATATGCTACTTAAAAGGAACTCCGATGAAATCAGATGTATGAGAAACTTTATTACGTTTCTGTAACAAATTCCTGCCATTAACTTTACGGTATTTTATTTTATCAATCTGATCTATAAATAATATATATCCTATTCCAAGGTCGTGAAAATACTGCCTCTGATCTCAAAATGGTACGGAATTACAGGCATTTTGACTGAATCTAAACAGAGTTTAGGGTCAGTGGGTAGCCTTATGGGCGGTTTAGAAATGATTATTAAGAATTTAATTTATGAAAAAAACTTCCGTAAAAAACTCAATTGAAGCTTTCAGAACTCGTGATTACTCGAAATATAATATATGCAAATGATCACGCTTATTCAGAAAATTTGAATGCAAAACTTAATGCTGCTTTTACATATTAACCGCTAATTATAATATTTATATATGAAAACAAACAGTAATACAAAAAAAGAAAAACAAATCACTTACAGGCCAAAGTCAAATCCAAAACAATATGAAATCGATTAGCAGCAATTTCACAGCACTAAAAAGTTTTCAAGCACTGGCACAAAAAAAAAACAAATTAAAAAACATAAAAACAATCATTGCGCGCTTCAATTTTGCGCGGGAGACGCGTGGTCGCGGCGTCTGACGACGTTCGAATGCGTGTACATGCAGCATGAACGGACGAAGATTATCTCGCGATACTACGTACTATGTATTACGTAGGAGTTACCGTACGTCTTTGCACTTTACCGGAGTTACGGTAATATTTGATTTTTGATACACATTATAGGTCATTCTCGTGATGACTAAGAGTGATGTGCTTTAGAAATAGATATTCAGATAGCTCCACATTTCAGAATGTGGAGCATTTTTTTTTATTTTACAATGTTGATGAACTTTTTAGGAGGAAATTATCAATTTGTATTGTGAGAGAATTCCTTGTTCAAATCAGATCCCCTGATAACTACTCTGAAAGGTAATTACACGGAAATAATAAAAGCTCAAATGAAAATAAGCAAAAGTAAATAAAATACCCGAACTAAGAAAAAATCTTATTTGATATTACGTTGGATATGCAGATAAAACACATCAATAAACGCCTTTAAATAAAAACTTTCTCTTCATTAAATGTAATAAAAGACCGGGTAATAAAATACTATAGCAATAAACTTCGACATAGATTAAATAACGATGAAATCGACCCATTGTCTATGGTTAATTTAAGTTCTATAAAACCTTCTAACAATAATGTTATGACAACAGAAATAAAGATACACAGCATATAGGATACTGTGCCGCTGGAATGACGTTGACAAAGTGAATATTAGTAAACATTTAGTGCAATAAAATTGTTTTGTGAAAAGTATTGAAAAAAAAGATGGCGTCGTTGGTACCGAGACTCTTGCATAGCTTTAGTTAATAACTTTGCACATAACTTTCTTTACTAAAAGGTTCCACCTTGAACGATTTTCCATGTTTGTAAGCAATTTTTTTTAATCCAATCCGGGTCATTCAAATTAAACTAGGTATATTACAGAGCCAATAATAATAGTGCGACAAGAAAGGTAACCATTTGAATTTGTATCAGTTTTTACCTGAAATTTTCAACTTCTTGCTATTATCTGTGTCTTGTTGCTCTAAGCTAAGTGCTGAGCATGGGGACCTAGGTTTCCTCAGGCGGCCAAAGTATTTTTCCCCTTAGAAGTTCTCAGTAGCAGCCAGGACTCTGGATGGGAAAAGACTCACTCCCTAGTACATACATGGGATTTAAATATAACTGGCGCTACACGCTACGGTCACCCCCGTGGGGTACGGATGTCGATTTGGGGCGTCGCTAGGGGCGGCAAGGGACAGACTGGATCAGATTTAGTTTATTTAGGGACGAATTTAATACCACCTAATCTACCCAACCTACCATCTAATCTCATCACCACCCTTGGTTGACTGGTAGAGAATGCCTAAGGCATTAAGTCCGTTTGTACCTTTATTGTGTGCGAAAAGTTAAAATAAATAAATAAATTTATAGCTACAGGCTCAGCGGAGGCTGACTAGACTAGGGATCAAAATTCTCTTGCCCTTATCCCAAAGCTAAAAAATTGCTTTAATTTTGGAGCCACCCACTGATAAGTCGAATTAAGCAGCCGAAATCCTCCTAGGTTGTAGGCGAGATGCCATTTCATAAAAACAACGAGAATGCTGACTGACGACCATGATCACATTCCTTTTATCACATAGATAAAAGAGGAACCCATAACAACGTTCAAAAATAACTAACTGCTAAAATGCCGCTAAATGCTATTACTCCGTAACGGATTTTCTAGATGATACATTATAGTTGTGTGTCAGAGTTTGTATGTTTGATGATGAACTACATCAATGTTTACATGTCACAATGGTAGAATATACAAGGATTCCCTAACTTTATTGTAACATTGTGTATTGTTGTTGTATAAGAGAGTAACGGTGGCGTTTTTTACGCATTTTTCTCCATACGAAACTATCTTTTGGAAGGAGCGACTAAAATCAATTCTATTTCTTGTTCATTTCGTCGTTCCAAATTGCCTTTCTTGTTGAAATAAATGATTTGACTTTTGACGTTGACTATGACCACCTTATTGTTATTACCTACATTCCAAGCAAATAAATGAATCTGCCTGCCTAGCCTTTTCCCAACTATGTTGGCGTCGGCTTCCAGTCTAACCGGATGCAGCTGAATACCAATATTTTACATGAAGCGACTGCCTATCTGACCAATACGATACCCCTTGGTAAGACTGGCTGTCAGATTTTCAGGCTTCTGACGACCCGAAACGACTGTCAAAGATGCACGATTGACAGCGGGGACCAACGGCTTTACGTGCTTTCCGAGGCACGGAGGAGTCTCGATATGTTGAGATGGGGTCACCCATCCACGGACCAACCCTGGCAAGCGCAGCTTAACCTGATGAATCAATCCGTGCGACTGTGATTAATTAGCCACTAGCTCCTCCAAGCAAATAAATGAATATTCTATTCTATGCGATGTCTCAGTACCTGAAAGCGCAAAATGATCAAATTAAAGCTGACTAAGCAAGAAATTTAAACACCCAACCACTCCATCGACTTACTAACCTGTTTGTAACTTGTAAACCGTGAAAATAAATACATATGGCAACCCATGCATAACATAGTGTATCATTATTGCATGTAAACAGCTAATTATGCATTAGAACCTTGTGGTCTGGTGGCTGCAGGCTCGGTACCTAGCTGTTTAACGCCCTAGGTTTGATTCTGATGAATGAGAAAGTGTTGTGAAATGTTGTTGACAGGCTGGTCATGAAGTCACCTGCGACCGAGCGAAAGTTCAAAGAACAAAATGATGTATAGGCAACTATCTGCTGCGCGCAGCTTTGCCAGCGTGATCTAATTCTGTTTTTTTCTTCAAAACTAAAAGTATCCTAAGTTACTCTTTTTAAGATTGAGATTAGCCGGAACAAACAGACGGACAAACAATATAAAAATAGTTTTTTTGTTATAAGTTCTGTATATCCTATATCTTTCCTGTGTATTTATTAAAGGCTTTTATTTTGTCATTTGAAACCGACATTTCAATTTTATTTATTTGTATAGACGTATAGATTATAGATTGTATGTAAATTGAATAAATATCTTCGTGCATAATCATTGCAACCCAACGCGAGGCTTCAAAAAATATTAACAAAGCCACTTCAAAGACCAACTTGACTGTTGTTACAATAATTTGTTGCTGTAAACATTTGGAACTATTCGTCACTACATTCTTATTATAAAACAAATATACTCGCCGCGTCTGTCTTTCTGTGATGCGATATATACTCTACAACTACCGAACAGTTTTTTATTCGGTTTTCACCACTGAACGGAGTGATTAATAAGGAAAGTTTAGGTGTATAATTCATCAAGGTTTTGGTGTAAATTGGGTGAAATATGACAATTATTGTTGAAGATGCCGGAAAATATCATGCCGACTGAACGACGACAAAACGAAACTACCTTTTGGAAGGGGTGACTAGAATCAATTCTATTTCTTGGTCATTTTGACGTTCAAAAATGCCTTTTTTGTAGTTAGTAAAATCATTTATTTCAAATCGGTATGACTTTAACTTTGATGGAATTAATAAAAAGAACATTCACCTATCACCAATAATTTACCTTTTACCTAAATTACCTGACAGGGTACTTTTAATCCCGGCAGTTCGTTTCCGTGGGATATTTTCCAACATCCACATGGACGAAACCGCCAGCAAAATCTAGTTAAAAATAAACAAATAATAATTAAAATGACTAACAAAGTCTTTGTTTACAAACTGTATGTGTCCAAGAATTAAAATACAAACAAACACCGACAATGTCAATTGTTGCAATTGTTGGACTGCGAAAACATGGCGATTTTTAGAACAATAGCCGGATCACCAGAAAACTCTGTTTATATTCTCACAGCTAAATCGAAGATCAAAGGTTATGACTCCTCCCGCTCTGGCAGGCTTGGTCCTAAGGGGCTCCTTCGTATGCTGACACCTCTTTGAGGCGCGCGTGGAACATATACGCGCCGTCCGGCACGGGCCTGGTGCTGATCGGACGGTGAGTCACCCATTACTCACTGTCCCAGGCCCGCGCCTACTGTGGCCGGGAGTCGTCACGTGGCTCCCGACGCCCGGGGCGGCTCCCGCGGCGGGCGGGAGGACCTTACTCTGTCCCATCCCACCACCTCCTTCGCGAGCATTACTGTTACGCAGAAGAACTGCCTCCCACTCCCTCTCGCTTCGGAAAGTAAAAGTCCCTTGGCATGACGAAAGTTCGCTTTTACATAATTAATGTCAAAATTTAATTTCTTATTGACGTCATTTGCTTCATATTAGGTATAAAACGAATTTAGGTCAGGTTAAGTATGTATGAAGCGGATCCAAGTTTTAACTCTAAAAAGTCATAATTAAAAAAATGAAGATAAAGTTAATATTTCGCGGCGATTAAGGCTCTCGCAGACAGGTGCGACACGCGTTATAAATTTCTAATAATTTTATATGAAAACTTCGTGGAAATTGTTCTACCAGTGGCGTCGCGTCTGTCTGCGGGAGCCTTTAGTCGTCCTAAAACAAATGCATTATTATTTATGGCATACGCATTTTTGTTTGATTTTTCCTGCCGATAAAGTTTTCATCTCTTTCTCTTGATTTCATAAATGTTGTAAGATATATGTATATTATAGGCATATCGTAGTCTTGTTCAGAATATTTTTTTTCTACTCATTCAAAAAGCAACGATTTGGTTATGTAAGTACAGAAATTCTAAATTCCAATTACTTTTATTTAGATATTACACATCCACACTTCAAGTTATGATGATTCAATTCAATCAATCAAACAAACAAATAACGAATCATTCATAATTGGTTGCTGAACATTTCGAATAAAACGATTTATTATTTAGAACTGTAGATAGGTTCTAAAATTACAAAGAAATCAATGTTTGTTTTCGAGACATCGCCAAGCGGTTGGTCGACTCTCCACGTGACCACTTTTTGAAGGATGGAAAATCATCAAATGACTCCTCCTGCTGTGGTAGAGCGGCAGGGAATGTTAGACTCTTACCGACTAAAACCCATCCATGTTCCTTTTATGGCCCTTTGTGTTCCGGGTCAGCGGTAACCCCTTCGGACAAGAACGGGCCTGCCGTATTTTGTGGTCAACAAATCAGCATTGCCATTGCTGCCAAGTCATAGGTCTCGAGTTCGATCCCAAGGCACGCCTCTGATTTTTCGGATTCATGTGCGTATTGTATAATTATCACTTGCTTATATCGGTGAAGGAAAACATCGTGAGGAAACCGGCATGCCCGAGAGATATTTCTCAACAGCATGCGATGCTAAGTCAGAGGCCCATGGGCAGCATTAAAACTCTGACACCAGGTTAGTTACTAACCACACGAAAAGAAGAAGAGCATTGCCATACAACGCGACAATGCTGCCAGCCTTTTGGAAACTTCTCCTGTTAACAGCGATCTGGACGAATTTTTTGTTGCCCTATGATTATTTCCCGGCGTATTTTATATACTTGCAGATATTATTATTCATATTTTATTACATTTTTGAACTTATTAATATCCAATGTTAACAACATAATAATTAAACATTGGCTCTTTTCTGCACAACCTAAAGAGAACACTTAAAAATTGTTTGATTCACCCCAATTTAGCAAGCAAAATATTCAACACACAAAAACTTCGCAAGACCAATTAATAAAGAATAAATTACATATTTATCAAAATAAACATTTCACTCGTAAATAGTATTCAAGTTATTTTGATGAATCTGAAGAAACATGTGGCGTCCATCTTATTTAAGAAATTCAAATGAGATAGATATTACATTCGGTCGAAAGCGAAAATGTGACGGCTTACGTTTTCTAATATTTCTCTAGATCATAAATATCGGACTTTACGGTGTACAGGCACGGGGAAACTCACTAACCCTTTAACTTTTGCTTTTATTTTTAACCGACTTCAAAAAGGAGGAGGTTCTCAATTCGGATGTTTGTATTTTTTTTTTTTTTATGTTTGTTCGCGCATAACTCCGTTGCTTGCCAACCGATTTGAAAAATTCTTTTTTTGTTGGAAAGGGTATACTTCCCAAATGGTCCCATATAAATTTTATCGAAATCGAATAAGCGGTTTTTGAAAAATCAACAAAAATCTAAAAAATCCTACTTAATATATGTGGACGATGTTCTAATAAGTTCCTGTCACTGTAATTTACATACCAGGTAGTGTAATTTTGGGGGGGAGGGGGGGGGTTGTGTAGGTAGGTACCACAACTAAAAAGTGAAAAATAAAAACTTTTTTACAAAAAATAAAACCGACTTCCAAAACAAACACTACAAAGTGACAAATAATTTTGATTTCGGAAGTCGGTGGCAAAAAATTAAAATACAAAACCGAAGACACCGACTTCCGAAATCAAAATTATTTGTCACTTTGTAGTGTTTGTTTTGGAAGTCGGTTTTATTTTTTGTAAAAAAGTTTTTTTGCAATGCGTATGACAGCCCCATCAATCTGCCTAGCCTTTTCCCAACTATGTTGGGGTCGGCTTCTAGTATAACTGGATGCAATTGAATACCAGTATTTTACATGGAACGACTGCCTATCTGACCCCTTGGTAAGTCTGGCTGTCCGACTTTCGGGCTTCAGACTACCCGTAACGACTGTCAAAGAACCACGAATTAAAACCGGGACCAACGGCTTAACGAGGATTCTCGATATCTGAAGATGGTCACCCAGCCACAGACTAACCCCGGCAAGCGTAGCTTAACCTGATAGATCGATCCGTGCGACAGTCCCATCATACCGCAAATACTGTAGGTCTGTAGAGCCTGGATGAAACCTTATGTAGAATTTAGTGCCGGCCGGTTAGAAAATAACTGTTAGCATTCGACCTTTCAAAATTATGGAATATTTTGATAGGTTTAAAAAAGAAATTAATTTTAAGGGTCTGTCAATAGTCGTGCTGCTGGACGCATGTATTCTTGAAAATTAATATAATTTAATAGCTACTGCCCCGTGTGTTTATAGTTGTAGGCACAACACACTACACGGGCTTATTTATTACTACATTACGCCCGCGGCTTTGCCCGCGTAATAGTATCTACATTGCACCCGTGCGAAGCCGGGCTGGGAAGCTAGATGTAAATCATGATAAACATAATTTCAGGTTGTTGTAAGTAGAATGCATTTAACACAATTAAACCTGTTTTAATCAACTACGTTTCATCTCACACATCATAAAGTACAGCTTTATAAATCTGATTTTCGAGCCAAGCCTGGGTCTCGTTAGATACGTGAAGAGGGCCACCATCCACAGACCAACCTAGACGAGGGTAGCCTAACCTGATCAGATGTTATTTCTTAGCCACGAGCCCGTTTCAAAATTATTAATTTATTGCGTTTTTAGGGTTCCGTCCCTCTAAAAGAAGAAACGGAGCCCTTATTTACACTTCGTTGGCCGTCCGTCTGTATGCCTGTCACTCTGTCAAGCTGACTTAGTGACAGGCATACAGACAAATATATAGCAAATATATTATTGGGTTGGTATGATTTCTGCGTCGTACTTATTCTTTCAAAGTTGTTTTACAGAGGGTTAGAATAGTGACGTGGTGATTTCTAGGTTGGTACAACTTTCTTTAAGGATTATAGGGTTTATTTATATAAGGTGTTAAAAAATTTACTATAAAAATTTCCTGGGAGCATTGTACTTGACGTTACGAACAACTTTTACTATGGGATGAACCCTAAAATCGGGAAAAATATATGAGCTGTTTCATTCATTTATGCACACGTAACTCAATAAAATTGCTCCCACATAATTCCTAGAGTTAAATTTTTAACACCTATATAAATAACCCTATAATCCTTAAAGAAAGTTCTACCAACCTAGAAATCACCACGTCACTATTCTAACCCTCTGTAAAACAACTTTGAAAGAATAAGTACGACGCAGAAATCATCCCAACCACACCATATTACTACACCCGTCCCCACCATTATCCCACCATACCATTTAACTCAATAACACACCACCGGATCGTTTAGCAACACTTATTAGAAAACTGAAGCGTACGAACCACTTTTGCGCTCGCGTGTACCTCTGAAGAAAGCGACCCTGCGCGACCGGTTGTACGGGATGCGCAAGAGCATGCGCACAGTAATCACTTGACTTTGTAAGTGTACGCTGCATCCGTTATTGAGTTTACTTTTTGTATTATTTTTTTTGCAGTACAGCTGGATTTGCAATGACCTTGCCTTTATGGGTTCGTGTCAAATGGAAGTTGTTTGGTTTGAATGGTTTCGCTTGATGAAGATGAAATTTTGACAAGATGGCTTGAAGAATTGGGTTCCATTGGAAACCAAGCAAATGAAGAGACCATGTTTGGTGAAAAGCAATACATAATATGATAGAGAAAAAATCATCATGAATTATAAATTAAATAATATTTTCTTGTAAACCCACATTTAGATGTGGGCTACTAACATAAATATAATAGAGATTATTCGTAAACATGGCTTTTTTTTGAGGTTGGGATATCATCAAATGACCCCTCTCGCTCTGGGTGGAGCGGAAGGGAGTGTCAAACTCTTACCGACTAAACTGTCTATATAGCAGTGATAGCCTAGTGGTGTGACCTTCAGACTGCCAAGTCTTAGGTCTCGAGTTCGAACCCCATGCACGCACCTGACTTTTCGGATTCATGCGCGTATAGTATAATGATCACTTGCTTATAAAACGGTGAAGAAAAACATCGTGAAGAAACCGGCATGCCTGAGAGATATTTCTCAACACCATGTGAAGCTAAATCAAAGGCCCATGGGCAACTCTGACACCAGGTTAGTCACTAACCACACGAAAAGAAGAAGACTGACTAAAACCCATCCATGTTCCTTCCTTAGCCCATTATGTTCCGGGGTAGCGGTAATCCTTTCGGACAATCCCACTGATTGTAAACGATGCTTAAAGCATACATTTTGACGTTTAAACGTCTCTTAACTTTAAGTAACGTTTATAAGTAAAGTAGAATATAACAGTGAATCGTCTGCCAATAGATAAGTGTACAGGCGCAGGTTTCAGCTAGCGGCAGCTGTCAAGTAATTAGACCATAGAGCCGATACCTCTATTAGACCATAGAGCTGATACCTCTACTATTAGAACATACCAACGGAATGCTGTACTGTAACAGAGAAAAAACGCAAAGTAACATAACATTTTCCCGAAGACCTAGGCAGAAAAGTACAGTAGGGACACCAACGTTTCGTCAGATATGTTTAAGTCCCATGTAATGATCCCATGAAATATCTAATGTATAAAACCCAAATTGACAAAACTCAAACTCAAAGTATTTATTTCAAACTAGCTTCTGCCCGCGACTTCGTACGCGGACCCTGTTGCTTATGCCAGCGACAACGGGGTCGCCATTTATGTTATTTTTTATCATTTTTCCCATTTAAATCTTTTATCACACTGAGCTTTAGTTTTATTTCATTCCAACAACCACCAAAACATACAGTCCATTTGTCATCGTTTTCATTTTGGCAACCGCATTATTATATTCCCCACTTGTCTCTAGAGACCTAGAAGTCAATGCGTAGATACGGTTGGAACTCAAGCACAATTCTCTATCCGTGAACGTCTCCAACTCGCGAGACAATACATGACGTTCACGATCAGCGGTCAGTCGCACATCACGTGCCCCACTTGTCTCTAGAGACCTAGAAGTCGATGCGTAGATACGCTTGGAACTCAAGCGTAATTCTCTTTCCGTGAACGTCTCTGACTCGCGAGACAATACATGACGTTCACGATCAGCGGTCAGTCGCGCATCATATTCTTCACTGGTCTCTAGAGACCTAATGAATACGCTGAGAACGCAGGCGTGCTTCGCGACCCGAAGAGGTTTCCACGGAGCGAGTAGCAGCTTAATGTTCTCGAACAGCATCAAGTCTCTCCTGACGCTCTTCGGTAGATTCTTGGGATCTTATGATCCTCAATCTTTTAGTTCTCTTGGAACATTGGGAAAGATTTGACCTCTTTCTAGGCATGGTCATAGTTTCATTGTGAAGATACCTGATCAATAAAAATCTAAATTAAAATGACTGCTTCCCTGCGTTACCGGGTAGGCTACCGTGTCACGAAGATAAATGGAAAAGGAAATTAAACACTCAAACAACATAAGCCCGAAGGCATATTCATACGATAAAATAAAAAAATAAATAGGAGTTTTGGCCAGTAGAGTCAAATTTTCAATGATATACCATCGTCATCGAAAATCAGTCCTAAACTGTTAACGCCTTCACCGCATGCAGGTACTCCCAGTTTATGTTATTTTATAGTTAAACAGTAAAATTAGTGATAGCTTTGATTTCCACATCAGATGTTCCTGATCTTCGATTTTTATAAGTCAACAGGAAATGCCTATCATATTGAACAACAAAGACGTCAAAGACGTCATTCCTATATGTGTTATGTTGTAGCTAGGCTCTTGGAGTTCCACAACAGGTGTTCCAGATCTTCGATTATTATAAGTCAACAGGAAATGCCCATCAGACCGAACAACTTTTGCTAAGACGTCATTCCTATATATGTTATAGTGTAGCTAGGCTCTTGGAGTTCCACAACAGGTGTTCCAGATCTTCGATTTTTATAAGTCAACACAGAGTGCTCATCAGATTAAACAACTTGTGCTAAGACGTTATTCCTATATGTGTTATGGTGTAGCTAGGCTCTTGGAGTTCCACAACAGGTGTTCCAGATCTTCAATTTTTATAAGTCAACAGAGAGTGCTCATCAGATTGAACCACTTGTGCTAAGAACCTTATTCCTATATGTGTTATGGTGTAGCTAGGCTCTTGGACTTCCACAACAGGTGTTTCAGATCTTCAATTTTTATACGTCAACAGAGAGTGCTCATCAGGTTGAACAACTTTTGCAAAGACGTCATTCTTATATGTGTTATGGTGTAGCTAGGCTCTTGGAGTTCCACAACAGGTGTTCCTAATCTTCGATTTTTATAAGTCAACAGGAAATGCCCATCAAACCGAACAACTTTTGCTAAGACGTCATTCCTATATATGTTATAGTGCAGCTAGGCTCTTGGAGTTCCACAACAGGTGTTCCAGATCTTCGATTTTTATAAGTCAACAGAGAGTGCTCATCATATTGAACAACTTGTGCTAAGACGTTATTCCTATATGTGTTATGGTGTAGCTAGGCTCTTGGAGTTCCACAACAGGTGTTCCAGATCTTCAATTTTTATACGTCAACAGAGAGTGCTCATCAGGCTGAACAACTTTCGCTAAGACGTCATTCTTATATGTGTTATGGTGTAGCTAGGCTCTTGGAGTTCCACAACAGGTGTTCCAGATCTTCGATTTTTATAAGTCAAAAGGAAATGCCCATCAGACCGAACAACTTTTGCTAAGACGTCATTCCTATATATGTTACAGTGTAGCTGGGCTCTTGGAGTTCCACATCAGGTGTTCCAGATCTTGAAATTTATTCTCTCAGCAGAAAATGCTAATCACGTGGAACAATTTTTGCTAAGGTATCATTTTTGTATCTCTTATAGTTTAGCTGATCTGTTGCGGTTCTGCATCAGGTGTTCAAGTTTCCAAGATAAATTATATGTTGCCCAGACTTAATACCTATACAACAAAAAAAAAAACATTCCAATCCCTCCAGTAGTTCCAAAGATTAGCGTGTACAAACAAACAGACAAACAGACATACAGACAAACAGACATACAGACAAACAGACAAATTTTTTTTTTTGGATTCGTGCTCTATTACTGTTTCTAAACCCCCCTCAATTATTATTTTTTTAATATATTCAATGTACAGACACAGTTTTTTTACTGTTTTATTATATCGCTGTTCTATGAATGACGGTATTATGTGCATACAAACATTTTTAAACCATAAAACAACCATGATTGTGTATGTATAGATAAACCAATTACAGGCACTTCTGAATTGTCAAGGGGTCGGTCAGTCAGAAAGACACGTAGATGGAAACAGAAAAACTATTCCTGACATTGTCCGTAAGTTCTATTCTCTTGATGTTCTATAACAGCAACTAAATACGCACAGAACGGTTATGTATTACGCGTTAATTAAAATTTAGGCACCTTAGTAAGCAACATAATAAATTATTACATAACCCATTAAAAAAAACGGTTTGTAACTATATCACATAAATATTTATAGTTAGTTTCAATCTCTAATTAGTAAACGCGCTATGCGGTAATGAAAACCTTTACTTTTCTCTACGACACTTAATTAGATGTAGTTAAGGAATTAAATATGTTATGAAAGAGATCAAGATCGTAATTATTTTATTATTAGCTGCTAGCTGCTGCCCGCGGCTCCGCCCTCGACAATTTTGAAGTTTTTCATTCAAAGTTCCACCCCATTATTTCACCCCTTTACTAAGGGGCTGTATAGGGCTATATGGCTAGGGATATATAGGGGGTTATATGTTATAGCTGACGTCTCTCCTACTCATAATCTTCCTCTTTTTTTTTGAGGGTGGGAAATCATCAAATGACCGCTCCCGCTCTGGGTGGAGCGGTAAGGAGTGTCATACTCTTACTGACTAAAACCCATTCATGTTCGTTCCTTAGACTATTATGTTCCGGGGTAGCGGTAACCCTTTCGGACAATCCCGCTGACCCGGCAGGCTTCGGCCCTAACGCCATCCTTCCGCCGGCCTTCTGTGCCAAACTTCATCTTTGTAGGTCCAGTCGGTTTTGAAATTTCGTGATTACTCACTGATTAATTCAGTGAATGTATGAATGAGTGATGGATGACAAAAGATTAAAAAGATAGATACGTAATCCTAATATGGAATGTGCGTGTACGTTCTCAAAATACCTAATCTTCACCATAATAACTTATTGTTCTAAGTTAACCGAGTGTTCATACCTACAGTGTATCATGTAGATTCACTTAGGCTGTGTCTGCCTAATTGAAATATAATCTAAATACTTTCTTTGTTCGGAAGAACTATCATTAAATTCTATTTAGTTTTGCTTCAAGAGGTACAGATTCTTTGATATTTATGCATTGTGCATTGTAACAAAAGAATATTGAATAAACAGTTGAAGGTATATTGCATAATGTATAATCAGCGTAATTATGTTCTTACTGCTGAGACAGACGCCCCTCTCCGTGAGAGGGAGAGGGCCGACGAGAGCCCACTAAGGGTTGGTGGTCTTTGAATTTTTAGGGCCTAGATCATACCGGTTTCCTAACGATGTGAAGGTTCGGACACAACCTACAACTCGTAAGTCGAGGCCTGGGCCATCTACTGCACTCGCCACTATCCAATTATTCCATAATAACCGTCTTGTCAAAGCAAGTTATAGTGATTTAGCTTACAAGAACATTTTGATGAGCCCCCGTTACCAGCCGCTGGTAAAATAAACAAATTATAATGGAATTACGTATGATTCTGGAACGCGGCGCCTCCTCAGACTACAGTTAGAGCGAACGGGACCCCAAGTGTGTGGCCATCTCAACGTATAGGTACTTATTTATAAGGTAGTAAGCTTTGCCCGCGGCTTGGCTCGCGTTAATTTAGAATTTAACAATCAATTCGGGTTGTACTCTGCTTGTTGCTCGGCCATTGCAATCATGGGCTCAGAAGGGATACTTACACGTGGCGCCATCTATTATAATAAGAACGTTTTTGTTGTTTTCCTCGGAAACAGTAGTTTTTGTTCGGTATAAAAGGTGCCCTTTGTTGGTTTATGTACACCTGACGATGTATATGCAAAATTTCAGAATGATCGGTTCAGTGGTTTAGGCGCGCAAAGGAAACAAACAAACTGACAAACTTACTTTTGCATTCATAATGTTAGTTAGGATATAACTATAACATCACGCTCCGTTTCACTTGTTGGAGTAGTAGAGCAAGGCCTAGACTATTAAAATAGTTTCGTTTTTAAAATATCAGCTGACGGACAGTAGCCCGTATGTCACCTGCTAGTCTGAATCCAACTATTCTGTATTGGAAGTTAGACATAACTGGATCTCAAGATTAGATTAGGTACCAAATTTCCATTCTCTTTTTAATAATTAACTATAGGAGAATAATTTGGTAATTACCTAACATATCCTGCCTAGGTTCACCGCTGCCTATACGTTCGTGGATAACAGGCGTGATGAGATGTTATTTACCTACTACAGTTAAAGCCCTTTGACCGAAAATCGAATTCAATTAAAAATGTAAGTAGCCTTCCTTACCTTCAGCATTTTTGACTTCAAAAATCAAATTGGACTCTCCCAAATAGTTTACTTTATTTCTCATCCAATTACAACATTTTTGAAGCGCCATCTATTACCACACATTCCAACTAAGCGGGTACACTAGTTCAGCTACTTGCCAACAGATGGCGCTAAACACTTTCTTTGTCAATGTCCTACGAAAGTTGATGCAATAAAGTAATTTAGTTAAATAATACAACTAGAAAGTGGTTGAGTAATATAAAATAATAAAAACAAATTGGTTTCATCGATAATAATATTGGTTAAGAAGCCACTATTGTAAGTTGCGAAGAGGTAATTGAAAATCGAGTGAAAAGCGTTTTCGTTATGGTCTAACGAGTTAACAAACTAGTACTTTCGTCGGGCAGCTGCCCTTAACATTATGGGCTATTACCCCGGTGATATCAACTATAAAACAGTCCGCAAGTCAGCTGTAAACGTTCTAATGTTCTTTATTACTTGGTAAAGGGTTCATGTTTCTTGCAAATGGCAATTGACACAGATTTAAAGTTATATATATTTTTGAATATATTATACATATGTTATAGTCAGTTTTGCTTACTTTAAGTCAGATTTAGATACCAAGAAGCCCATCGGTTCCTCAGAACTAAGATAGGTTCTGAGAAACATACAATTATAACTAGGATAACGATTCATTCTAATAAAAAATACTGTATAAGTAGGTACGTAAAGCTGTACAATCAACTTTTGGATAGGGTAAATTTGGATCAAGTCTGTACGTGCCCGAAGCCAAGTTGACATTCATTGGTATTTTGTAGGTTTCAACTTCAAATCTCACCACTTTTTCCAACAATTATTGTTTTAATAACATTATTGTAACTGAAAAGACATTGACAAAAACTGGGGTTATAGAATTAACCTCAATTATCAAATAAAAAACAGTTAAAGGTGGTTTAAAATTAGAATTTCTGGTGGAATTAATCAATTAATCAAATCAAAGCACTCAATTTGAAAGTGGCACTTCATATTGGCATCCACAGGTACGATTTCTGATTCATTTGTTTTGTTTACATTTTTATGAGATACTTTTTGAACAGACGTTAGTAAAAACGTGTGTTCGAGTACTGTGAATGGTTGAAGTAGGTACTCTTGAAGGAAACACAATGTTCAATAAGTACAATAACTCAACATTTATACAGCACTTCCTTAGCACCTGCAGTTTTTTTATTACTCCTCAGGCTGGCACCACCAGCACCACTGCTGCCAATTTCTAACACACATGTAGGTAAGTATTTATTTGTCGATACAAAGTCGTCACTAGTATTACACAGAAGTTATTTATGATTTACAGTCATGCATGTTTTAGCATGATACGTATCATAAATCGGTGCAAAACCCTTTTTTTTGCAAGTCAACTGTGGGCACAGAAATCTCATTCATGAAAGTGTTTAAGAAAGAATTTATGAGAACCGTTGTCGCTTCAACCATCGCCACCAAGAACCAAGCGAATATTGAATACTTATTCAACTTTACTTCCATACTATAATTTACATAAATTACATACTTTTATGCGTCGTCTAAAAATACCTTGTCATGCAGCCATGCCGTGCCGCCAATGGGCGCCGGGCCTTAACATTGAAATTTCAGCTTTATGTCCAAACCTTTAAGTTATATTTTTATTCGTCGCCTAAAAATACCTTGCCATGCCGTGCAGCTAATGGGCTCCGGGCCTTAGGGGGATGCTAAGTGATCGCACCTTAGGCTCAGCGCAAAGCCACGTGACGACTCCCGGCCACCGTAGGCGCGGGCCTGCGGACGGTGAGTAATGGGTGACTCACCGTCCGACCCGTGACCCGTCACCAGACCCGTGCCGGACGGCGCGTATATGTTCCACGCGCGCCTCAAAGAGATGTCAGCATATGAAGGGGCCCCTCAGAGCCAAGCCTGCCGGGTAAGCGGGATTGTCCGAAAGGGTTACCGCTACCCCGGAACATAAAGGGCTACGGAAGGAACATGGGTGGGTTTTAGTCAGTAAGAGTCTGACACTCCCTTCCGCTCCACCCAGAGCGGGAGCAGTCATTGGATGATTTCCAAGCCTTAAAAAAAAAAAAAAGACTCAGCACAAACGAGCAAGCGACCAGAACCGAGGCTTGTATCCCCTTTATTCCCACTGGGAACATTCATGTGCCGAGCCTTTTCCCAACTATGTTGGGGTCGGCTTCCAGCCTAACCGGATCCAGCTAATTAGTATTTTACATGGAGCGACTGGCTCGATCTGACCTCAACAACACTGACTGGCTGTCAGATTTTCGGGATTCATTTTCAGCACTGGGAACATTATAGGACGAATAAGCCTAATAATAATGGACAGCTATCGAAAAACAGTCATAAAAATGCTCGCACAAATAAGTCAAAAATGAAAGCGGCACGTTTTCGTGGCGTTACAATTGTAATTATCTCGCTGTTTGGATTATCTTCGATAGTTGTCGAGTTAGTTACGGTTAAATAGTAACAAACTAACAATACTGTTCCATTAACTTTAATTTCCGTAAACATGATTTAAAAGGTATTTTAGATACGTTTGCCGGTAGGTAGGATTGCTAACCACTACCCACTTCGAACGAAGAAGAAAATAGATTTTAGCTGTTATTCTCCATTGAGCCTTTAACGATCAAAACATTTTAGTCTTTGAAGAATCTGCCGGTAAATTCTCCCTCTTTTTCCTAGCGTGTCGATGGCCATCTAAATGGACTCGGCCCAGAATTTGACAACTTGTTTGGCGCCATTAATAACATCCATCAATTTCTATGACCTGCAGACGACAGAACACGCAGTACAATCGTTTGTGGTTTGTGGAATCCTCCCTCAAAAGTCCTATCAAATCTAAACCCGCTTAAATTTAATTCAGTGTAATGATTAAGTACGTGAGTGACTTGCCTTACCGTGGAATCACGGTTTCCTTTCCGATCGAATTGGTTACATGTCGTTTCTCTCGGTCTTAGACATAAATGAAAAATGTTTTTATTTCTGTAAGTAACTTTGTGAACGCCAATCTTAATTTAAAAACTTTACGAGGTTGGTAAGAAGCATAAAGCAAAATTAAAAAAAAAAAGAAACCTCGCTAGACGATTGTGCCAGACATGAACAAAATAAAAGCATTTTTATTATTCCTGATGCAACCTCTACTAAATACAGATAATAAAAAAAAGTGAACCCGAGTCATAATGATCAGCACGTAGCACCAAATCAGGTGGCACTGTTTACAACATTATATAATCGACTAAAATCGATTCGATCCCAGCACTAAAGTCGGCCAACTTTTCTTTTTTAATTTCGTGCGGACGACACGGTACAGCACGGTACAGAAACAGATACTACTTATTAATATTTACTGTTTTCTGTAGAGTACAAAGAAAGGAGTAACAGATCAAAGTGTATTAACTCCGTCAATGTAGCTTTTGGGTTATAGGCATAATCCATATTACTTTAAAGTGAGCACACAAACAACCTGGATTTAATATTGTTTGAAACGATGTGCACTTTTGATTAGCACATATGATTATTGATTAGCAAATCAATAATCATATGTGGAGATTTTAATATTAATTTACTAGAAAATAACTCGAATACTATCAGATTATTAAGTTTTTTTGGGTCATTTGATTTGTCCAATGTTTTTATGGAACCAACCCGAGTAACTGCTTCCTCTGCCACTTGTATAGATAATATTTTTTGTAATTGTGAATACTTACATAAAGATATCTTAAATAAGTTGCCATCTGACCACAGTGGACAAACTATAACATTTTGTTCCTATATGTTACAACAAATTCAAATAAGATTTAGGCCAATTACATGTACAAATTTAAACAAATTCAAAAAGTCTTTGGCCAGTAATTTATGTGTTCAGAATTTTAATAATATATCTGACCCAAGTGAGTTCTACACCGAGTTCTTTTTACTATTAAATAAGCAATTTAATAACTCTTTTCCACTAAGAACTAAAAGTATTTTCACAAAGTTTTTATTTAGCGATTGGGCGACTCCAGGTATTCGCAAAAGCAGGGCAAAACTTTTTGAACTTTATGGCCTCAAGCAACATATGAATCATACAAACTTTCATCAGTATGTTGCAAAATATTCTAAAACTTTTAAAAGTGTGTGCAAAATAGCTAAAGCTCTTTATATTAGCAATAAAATAAAATCAGCTGATGATAAAATAAAAACTACCTGGCAAATAATAAATAATGAAACAGGTAGGAAAAAGCAGCGTAATACTGAGTATAATTTAGAGACTGCACATGGCCGCATCAACTCAGATATAGAAATAGCTCAGGAATTTGAAAACTTTTTTGCTAATATTCCACTCAAAACTACTGCATCATTAAATTCCTCAGCCGCGCTTTCTGCTGCCTTACTTAGAAAAAATGTAAAGGCATGCCCTTTGGAATTTACATTTCAGCATACAAACCCCCAGGCTGTCATAAAAGCTTTTAAAGATCTTAAAATCAAATCAACAGAAGATCTCTGGGGAATGTCCGTAAAAGTCTGTAGTGCTATTATCGACACCATTGCGCCCTATTTAGCGTTCATATTTAATACCAGTGTGGACCAAGGAGTCTTTCCGGATCTTATGAAACACAGTAAAGTAGTGCCATTGTTCAAATCCGGTGATAGTAAAGAACCCAACAATTATAGACCCGTTTCAATTCTGCCAGTTCTCAGTAAAGTGTTTGAAAAGTTGATGCTCAATCAAATTTTACGTCACTTTAATAAAAATTCCATCTTGCATGACCAACAGTTCGGTTTCACCAAAGGGCGTTGTACTACTGACGCTGGTGTCACCCTAATAAAGAACATTTTTAGCGCCTGGGAAGAAGCACAAGATGCCATTGGAATCTTTTGCGATCTCTCTAAGGCGTTCGATTGCGTAGAACATGAGACGCTTCTGCTGAAACTAGAGCACTATGGGATTAGAAATACAGCCCTTGATTTACTTAGATCATACCTGAAAGATGAAAGGTTAAAGTTCAAGTAAATGGTGTGAACTCGCTGGGGTCGGAAATGACAATGGGCGTTCCTCAAGGTTCGATGTTGGGTCCATTCCTCTTTTTAGTTTACATTAACGATTTACCCCAATTACTTCAAAATCAACCGAAGATGGTGTTATTTGCAGATGACACATCATTAATCTTTAAAATTGATAGACGCTCTCAAAATCTTGACGACGTGAATAACTCTATTCTTCAGGTCCAAGATTGGTTTACGGTAAATAATTTGGTACTAAATGAAAAAAAAACCAAATGCATTAGATTTACATTACCTAATGTTAAAAGTAGCGATTGTGACATCATATTGAACGGAGAGAAGCTGGAATGTATTAAGCAGACGGTTTTCCTGGGAATCACGCTAGACGACAAGTTGCAATGGGGTCCCCACATAACAACTCTTGCGGGACGGCTTAGTTCGGCCGCTTATGCTGGTAGAAAGATAAGGCAGATGACAGACGTAGAAACCGCGCGTTTGGTCTATTTTAGTTACTTCCACAGCATTATGTCGTATGGCATTTTACTGTGGGGTCGGGCTGCTGACATTGAATCCATTTTTATTTTGCAAAAGCGAGCGATCAGAGCCATTTACAATCTTCGTCGTCGCGAATCGCTTAGGGAACTATTTAAAAGGATTAATATTATGACGGTTCCTTGCCAATTCATTTATGAAAATATTATGTATGTAAGACAAAATAGACATCTTTTTAATAAAATAAGTGATAGGCATAACTTTAATACTAGAAATAAAGATAAAATGGTTCAACCATTTTTCAGATTGTCCAAAGTACATACATCTTTTATGGGGTTCTGTGTTAAATGTTACAACAAAATACCTTGTGACATACTGCAATTAAATGAAAGAAAATTTAAAACTCATATTAAAAGTACACTTTGTAAACAAGCTTATTACAAATTAGAGGATTATATCAAAGATAAGGATGCTTGGAAACATGCTGGTCCTGCTCGACAGGACAATCTAGTGTCTAGACAAAATCAAACTGGTTGCTAAGTAAATTAGGTAATAATTTATAATTTGTACCATATTATTTAATTATATTGGAATAACATCTCACACATTGATTAATTTATTATTGTTAACTTTTAGAATGTTTGTAAATATGTGAGCACCATGTACTTATGACATAATTAAGTTTATTTTCCACAGCTACATGCGTTTTTCTTTTCACCTTTTTGGTGTATTGTTTTTATTCTGGGTGCATCGTCTTCACATATTATAATATTATAATACATGTATACAAAACATTGTGAAACATTTTAAAAGAGTAACGGTGGAGTTTCTTGCCCATTCTTCTCCACACGAAACTACCTTTTGGAAGGGGCGACTAGAATCAATTCTATTTCTTGTTAATTTTTGACGTTCAAAAGTGCCTTTCTTGTGCCTATTTGAAATAAATGTTTTGACTTTGACTTTGATTCTTTTTTAAAATAAAAAGTAATACAGTTTGGTGCGTCATAATTTGACATTAAGTAACAAGGATTCAAATAGATAAAAAAATCCGTTTGTACTATTCTGATTACGGTGGGTGGAATTAACACACTTTGAACTGTTACTTTATACATACATAAATATACCGTTATTTAAAACTAATGAAAAATATCTCATAATTCAATGCTTCGAGACCACTACCTCTTGACCTTGAGGGCAATTCAAATCCATATCAGTATTTTTAGACTATCTATTTCATACATTGTTTTTTTTTTACATAATACTTAACATAATGTGTTAATTTTTTTAAGTTCTGTACTACCACAACATATGGATCCGTTCACAAAACTGATCTGTCCCGTCAATTTCATATGGAACCCAACCTGCATATAACAAAGCAATATATGCCGCTGCGTGGATGTACGACTGTTTTCCCCGGAAAAACTTATAAATGATAAAAAGATACAGCGAGTGTAACGCACTGCTGCCATTCTGCCAACGTTATTGACAGCACTTCTCGCTCACACGCGAAATAACAAGCGAAGAACACACTTAACGATTTGCTGTCATTTTGTTGATATTGTATCAAATCAAAGTGAGACAAGAGTGTGGTCTATTAATAACAGATATTTTTTATTAATGACTTTATAAAGTAGGAACTTTGTAGCATGAGCATGATAATGCTAAGCCTATAATCTGTGCTATAATGTTCCCACTGCTGGCACACTGGCCCCCTCTCTTTGAGACGACAAACAAACTGCAGACAAGACATAAGCGGACAGTCTGTCCATTAATAACAAATACGTCGTGCTAAACGATCCGTACCTACACAAGCGACAAAACAAATGGCAATAATAAATTCAACGCGTGGTTTCTCTTACGGACCGTAATGGACAATAACCATCATTGCAATGACGATAAATATCGAAACACATCATTTAAGACTTTTAAGGTTAACGTCCATTGATTCGCACCGGCCGCAACGCACGCACTGCACGCAACGGCTTTTCATTTGTTTTGTATGAAACGCACCGAGCGGTCAGTTAATTCGTTATATAAACATGCGTGTGTTGAGGCTGGTGCGGACCAGTGGACGTTCACCTTTAAACGATCATGCAAGCAAGCAAGCAATCTATCTTATGTCATCATAAGATCTCGAAAATACCGACTAATTATTAAACAATGTCACTAAACAAGTAACCTATATTTTTAAGTAATGAAAGAACTTTAGAGTGATTATTGTCAAAATATTGTACTGCAGTTAAAGACGAAAGCACCCGGCTAGCCCGAGAAATATACGGCTATTTTAATGATTAAAATTTCGTAAATACGTAGTTACTGGTTACGGCTGCGATTTACATTTTAAACATTAATCAACTTAAAACTATCCTGCAAATTGCAAAAAATGTAAGAAAATTTGAATTTCACGGGCTGGAATGGTGCTTTCACCTTAACGTCAAATCACCTCCTGAGCCCCTGATGGTACAATGGGCGATAATCAGGATGTAGTGCTATTCTGTAAAACCGTGAAAACGTAAGTGGAGTGAGTTGAATGTTAGCTGTCAATAGTGTCAATCCATATCAACAGGTGGTGGCTGCTCACTTCACCTAAAATTTCACGGTGAGATATTTACAGAATAGTAAAACAGGTCCTCCGAATTGCTGCAAGTTTGAAGGCCAAATTTTATTAATAAAGTACGTTCAAAACCCAGTCGCAATTTCGCCATCCTAGCTCAACGACAATAAATGTCGCAAACTTAAATTAATTACAAGCCATTTTGACAGATTGAGACTGAAATTATTTTTATTAACTTTTTTCTTCAAACAATTGGGCGAAAGTGTAAAAACTGGCAAAAAGAGAGTCTTGTTAATAAACATTTCGCCTCGGTGTAAGTACACATTAAATGAATAACTACGTAATTTTAACGAGGGCCGCATTTTCTGCATTCGTTACTCTCTTATAATAAATACATATTATTATGTTACATATCGTAATGAGCTAGCTAACACGCAACACCACAATGTTTGGATTCCGTCAATCATCATGACGAATAATTGCGGTCCAGTGTTGCCACCATTTATCTGCACACATATAATAAGCTAAAATATACGCCTTGCAGTGGTAACACCGTTATTTGAAGTTTATGTAGCTTTCTATTATTTTTATGTTAGTTTTAAGTAAATACAGTTCTCGGTAAATAGTTGTTTCGTGAAATAGTTGTAAAATTTCTACAGACTATGCAGTACGGTAGCGGAGCATTGGTAGAATTAAAAAAAAATGTTCTTGGAACTGCACGCAGTTTATCATCAACTTACAGTAGTACATTGCTCAAAGACTTTCCCTATTACACGCTATTATCTCCAGAATTTGTCTGCCTAAATGGCTGAAAGTCCTACAACGTGGTCTACTGCCTCCCCAGTAGAATTTAAGGCAGTCTATGGTATGGTGTGTACCCAATGTTACCTTGAACGTAAAACCGCCATGTTGTTATTGCCTGATGATAAATAAGTATGGGAAAAGTAAAAACAAGAACGCTACATAACTTTTTTTTTGGAAATATCTGATGTATTAAGTAAGGGAGGATGCCAGGATTTGTATGAACTCTGGTCCCACCTTCCAATAACTACGTGTACATCGTTAGATCTACTGAGACATGTGACATCCACCAACCGGCACTGGGCCCGCGTGGTGAATAATGGCCCACTCCCTCTCATAGAGAAGGCCTGTGTTCGAACAGTGGGACCTTAAAAGGCTGATTATGCTATTCTGTAAAAATCTCATCATGAGAATTTAGGTTCAAGCAATTCATGGACTTGAACCATCCCTCATAAAGCAGTAACATTTAATACTTCATTGTGATATTAAGGCGGAGCTCTCTCGGATCTCTATCCCAACTATTACGGTCAGCCTGGGATCAGTTTTCTAATAAACATAATTTTATTTGTCTTTTACATCGTGAGGAAACCAGCATGTCTGAGCAATATTTCTCAACAGCATGTGAAGCTAAGTCAGAGGCCCATGGGCAGCATAAAAACCAGGTTAGTCACTAACCACGCGAAAGGATGAAGAAGATTTGTCTTTTCTTCTTAAGGACACTCTGCTACCCTTAACAGGTCCTACCAACCAGTCTTAGTTTCATAACATCATAGGATATTAACCTTTTGCAAGAAACATTCAATGTATGCTGCTCATCGAAGCGTGTATACGCAATGGAATAAAGGCGACGCTTGTTTCACGCGAACAATGTTTGGCTTAGCGATGTTTTCTTTACAAAATATAAGATTCGTCACGAATTCTCCTAATCTCTGTATGGGTTGTTAGGCAGACGTGAACTAATGCTTAGATTTAGGTACAAACAGTTACGGTTATATCTGTAAGTAGCAGTTTCAACGGTACATTGCCACGAAAAATCCTGGAAATTTTTGGCTTCAGTAATTGTATAGGTCATCATCATCTGCCTAGCCTTTTACCAACTATGTTGGGGTCGGCTTCCAGTCTAACCGGATGCAGCTGAATACCAGTATTTTACATGAAGTAAATTGTATAAGTAAGTTATCTAAATATTCGTGATAACACATGATAACGACTTATACAGAAGTATGGAAGAAAAAGACATGTTGCGCCGACCCCAAATAAATTGGGATAAGGGCAGGAGAATGATGATGATGATGAACACATACCGATGGGTTTCATGCCATCATGCGCAAAAAGACGGCCTCACTCTTGACCTGAAAAAGGGGCAGTTGCAATGGCATCCTGAAGGTTGTGCCGGCTGATACTTCCTCCAGCATAATAAGGCATTTTGTGAGGAGACTTATACCTTAGTATTTCGCTGATCTTGGTGATGTGGTCGTCTCATGAATTTGTCTTTAGTTTAGTTACTAACTATAGTGTTTAAGTGAAAATCTATTACTAACAAGTTATGGATCTTTAATTTGCCCGAAATGAAATGGTATTATTATAAGACCTTTACATATTGTGAAGAGAAAACAAAATTATAACATTATTTATCGAATAAATGTCCCACATTAACGTATCCTTCTCTTTTTCCTCCTCTTATCGCATTTTGTTTTATTACCTAGTTACAGTTGTTCCTTTAGTAATAATAATATTCATTTATTTGCTCAGAATGTATTGTAGGTTTATTACAATTTATTACAGGTTATTTACAATAAGGTGGTTACAGAAATGTTGAAGAATCCTTGTACATTCTTTCTTTCTTTTTAACCGACTTCTAAAAAAGGAGGAGGTTCTCAATTCGACTGTATATATATTTTTTTTTTATGTTTGTTCGCGCATAACTCCAGTGCTTGCCAACCGATTTGAAAAATTATTTTTTTGTTGGAAAGGGTATACTTCCCAAATGGTCCCATAAAATTTTTTATCGAAATCGGATAAGCGGTTTTTGTAAAATCAGCAAAAATCTAAAAAAAATCCTTAATGTATGTGGACGATGTTCTAATAAGTTCCTGTCACTGTAATTTACATACCAGGTAGTGGTATTAAAATTTGGGGGGGGGGGTTGTGTAGGTACCACAACTAAAATGTGAAAAATAAAAACTTTTTTACAAAAAATAAAACCGACTTCCAAAAAAAACACTTCAAAGTGAAAAATAATTTTGATTTCGGAAGTCGGTGGCGAAAAATTAAAATACAAAACCGAAGACACCGACTTCCGAAATCAAAATTATTTTTCACTTTGTAGTGTTTTTTTTGGAAGTCGGTTTTATTTTTTAAAATGTTATTTTTAGACTCTGTTCTGTGTCTACTCTGTAATTCTGTGCGAATAATATGTAAGTCCTCAAATACCTACCTATAGATAGGAAGGCTTACATATAGGGCTTACGTACAGAGATACAAGATTAGTATCTTAACTCTCGTCCCAGCTGACCCGGTACTAAATGACGGCTCTTTCACTTTACTATTCTAAAGTATTAATGTAACTATACGCAAGACGCACTTACATAACGAGACAACAATAAAACATAAACATTTAGCAGCAAAACATTACGAGAAAAGTAAAAATGAGAAAACAAATGCGCATCTGATTAAAACCGGCCTGTCATTTAATACAGTGGTTATGACTTGCTTAAAATCGTTGAAGGAAAACATCGTGAGGAAACCGGCATGCCTGAGAGATATTTCTCAACAGCATGTGATGCTAAATCAGAGGCCCATGGGTAGCATTAAAACTCTGACACCAGGTTAGTCACTAACCACACGAAGAAGAAGAAGATGGTGTAACTTCATGCAGCTCTAACAATAACTATTATCTATCTGCCTAGCCTTTTCCCAACTATGTTGGTGTCGGCTTCCAGTTTAATGGAGTGACTGCCTATCTGACCTCCACAACCCAGTCACTAACTGGGTAATTCGATATCCCTTGGTAAGACTGGCTGCCAGACTTTCGAGCTTCTGACTACCCGTAACGACTGTCAAAGATCCACGAATAACAGCCGGGACCAACGGCTTAACGTGCTTGCCGAGGCAAGGTCCTCCTTGCCTCGGAAAGCAAGTTAAGCCGTTTTGATATGTAAAGATGCCGTCTCGATATGTAAAGATGGTCACCCATCCACGGACCAACCCCGGCAAGCGTAGCTTAACCTTATGGATCGATCCATGCGGCTGTTATTACTTAGCCAAGAGCTCCTCTAATATTTAAACTGAACTCAAAACTGAGAACAGAGTTTCCAGTGATGATCCGCCGATGTAATATGAATCGTAGCTTGAAAACATAGATTATGTAAACTATCATTCAACCTGATACTATTAGCTCGCTTCAAGTTCACTTCAGCTGTCAACAGTCAAGCATTGCTTGAGTCTCAATTAAAGCCATTTGATTGGTTAAAACTAGTCGAGTAATGCTTGGGTCTTCAGTAAGGTTCTGTAATACGGGCCTTACTGCCGGGTGAGTTTTTAAGAATGGATAACGACGTTACGCGTAATGCCAAATTATAAACACACACTGTGGCTATTGGCGGTGGCACTGGGGCCATGCGCCAACAATGGAGTTTTATGAAAAAATTCCCATTGTCACCATCTTTAGGCAATGAAATTGAACGCGTTCGGCATATCTAAACTACGTTGAAGAGCTGCTGACAGCTCTTAAAAGCGGTTTAAGTCTGTTAATCGCGTTCAGACTGCTAGAAATTCATACTTAATATTGATCATAGTTTACATTCTACATAAATGAACTAAACAACAACTTAAATTAATCAAAATATTCTCAATACATATCTATTCATTCGTATTAAACAACAGGAACCTTTATTAGACCATGTGCAATAAGATGCACAGTGCACGCTTTCCGAGTAAGTAATTAACAGTCCATTATTATTGCTAACCACGTGTTGCGTTTATGATAATTACTAGAGACCAGTGCATCGACAAATTACCGTTTTACACGAGAAAGACTATACTGGGTGTAACCGAAAGGGTATATAATGTATACTGCCGGTCAAAAGTTTGAGACCATTAAAAAAGTTTTTTTATTAGTTAATCGTCTCAAAATATTGGTGATAAAAAGTAATCTGCACAGCTGCATATTATATTGTTTTAAAAGCTTAAACTTTTGTATAAAAAAAAAATCAGCTATTCCCTACATTTCGACGAGACACGTGACCAAAATGTATAGAATAGCTGTTTTTTATTGCGATTTCGGAGTTGGTCCCATAGTAAATTTTGTTCAGTTTGGTGGTCCGTAGCATATGCTTTTGTATGTATATACCCTTTCAGTTACACCGCGATAAATTAGGAATATGACATAAATTACTAAAAATTTATCGTGTTTTTCTCACTCACTGACTGCCTCATCAACACTTAATACAATGTCAATTCATTTTATTTTATTCTGATAAGTTTCAGTTTAATACTTAAATTATTTGTATTGTTACCTATTGGTAACATTCTTAAACTGCCTAGATTTATTTTAATTATAAGGGGCTTTTGTTAACTTTATTGTGCATGGAAGGAGAACACCTACCTAACACCTTATATTAATCTAATAATGTTTTGCGTACTCATATCTTTTGTTGGAGATATTTATATAAAAAACACATAGCCGGATTTTTTGGAATGGCGGACGAAGTCGCTAAGAACTCGCTATACTAGTAGTATGAAGAATGCATTTAAATATTCTTCTAAATATTTTACTGTTGCCATTATTATAGTAACTATTTTTGTCGAGCACCACCTCAAGTTCTATTGTAGTCATCATCTGCCTAGCCTTTTCCCAGCTATGCTGGGCTCGGCTTCCAGTCTAACCGGATGCAGCTGAATACCAGTATTTTACATGGAACGACTGCCTATCTGACCTCCACAATCCAGTAACTGGGCAAAACGATACCCCTTGGTAAGACTGGCTGTCAGATTTTCGGTTGCCAAAGATGCACAAATGACAGCCGGGACCAACGGCTTACCGTGCTTCCGAGGCACGGAGGAGTTATGTAACGGTGGTCACCCATCCACGGCCAACCCCGGCAAGCGTAACTTAACCTGATGGATCGACCTGTGCGGCTGTTAGTACTTAGCCACGAGCTCAAGTTGTATTGTGGCATGACAAGCAAAAAGTTAACAATAATCATGAGTGTACGGCGCGTTTCCCATAGATTATATTCTCCACCACGATAAGAATACAATTACTTACTTTTTTAAATACAGTACGAGTACCGTAAAATTACTGTGGATCTTATTTATAAAACAGACTGAGAGCGAAAAAAGCATAAACATTTTCCTGGCTTCTCACTTCTTTTTTATGTAAGGAGATAACAAGAACAGATTGTAACAAGAGTAATTAAAAACGAGATTAGAATGTGTAGGAATCTGTACCTAAGTAAATATATATCAAAGACACATTGTATGACCTAGATAATAATATTGTGAAGCATTTCTTCAGCATATACTTAGGTAAGACTCACTCAATACACACACAGAAATAAAAAAAAAACATCAATATATGGCTCAACTAACAAGTCGAAAATAAAGAAAAAAACACTCACCCAAATGTTCCAGGATAGCAAATAGGATGACAAACATGCATATTCGGCGTTCTTTTCCCGCTAAAATGGTGTCCGCCATTGAAGATCACTTCTGAGCAGCAAGGCGACGAGCATCTCCCACTGTCCGTGCACTCCGAGCCACAGCAGGACCTGGATCCATCAGTGCTGCACCAGTGATCTTCACACGGAAGGGAGTAGCGCCACTCAGGTGACGGGACCCTGTAGCTGTATCTCCGGTCCCAGTGCATCGAACTCAAGTCCGTGCATCGCTCCACGTAAGCCCCTGCCAGCTGTTCCATGTACTGCTTATACAAACGCTTCTGTCTTTGAGTCTGCGACACGTGCAGACGCAGCACGTTCAGGAAGCACATCTTGACAGCGCGCAGGATCCGAGGGAGCACGCCGGCACTCTCCACCAACCGGTACGTCGGCATATGCTCGACTACCAAACGTCCGCGGCATCTCAGAGAAAACAGATTTTACTGTCGCTATTAGACCGCATTGCAAACGCGTCGTTAGCAAAGAATTCAACCGTGATTTATTAATTTCCCGTTCGCCTCTGTTATCTGTTTAGTGTTTGTTTCAGTTAACTCGGTTGTTTTTAGTATCATTTGCTATCTTTTGTTACAAAAGTTAACAAAGATGTTGTTTTGTGCTATCGAAAAGTTTGTTACATTTTTAAATTTCGCGCCAAACGTCACGGTTCCATTTGAATGGGCGCGAGTGCGCGGGAGCGCGGTTCGTGTCTGATGGCGTACTGCGCCTGCGCGGACGGCGCGACCGCCATAATCGCTTAACGTCAAATTAACTCGCATTTCCCCTAGAGGTGAAAAAAACGGAACGTTTACGGAGAAAATACGGCTCCACTGAAAATAATTGGGGTTATAAGCCGTATCCAAATGGCACCTACCGCCGCGCCGCTGCTGTTTTATTGAACACTGCCTTTTAGAAATTGTTAAGCAGCTGACAAATATTATTATCTTACTAGCTTTTGCCAGCGGATTCGCCCGCATGTATGTAGGAAATTATCCCACGGGAACCGTACATTATCCCGGAAAAAAGTAGCTTATATGCTATTCCAGACTATAATCTATTTTTGTTCCAAGTTTCACCCAGATCCGTAAAGTATTTTTTGAGTTTATTCGTTACAAACATACATACAAATATTTCCTCTTTATAATAGTAGTACCTATAGATTAAATTTATTTTAAGCTTGTGATATACTGCATGACCAAGGCCTACCTTTCTGCTTCACTCCTCTCTATTTTAAGCTAGTGTGGACCAATCCTGTCTACAGGCGTCAAGCTCCTCTCGCCATCTTCTCCTGGGCTTGCCTCAATATCGACGTACGTTTTCTGGGACTCACATGGAGGTAGGTTTGACCCATAACTCGCTCGACATACGGCAATTATGTCCCAGACTACAAATAAAAGGGAATGGCATACTTAAAAGAAGTAGTCGTACTGAATAATTATATAATTTAATTTATTTCTTAATCCTAGTCAGATGCCACGGGTTAGAGTGTTCTTACAAAAGTAATACACGACGACGACTAAACACAATTAATTAATTTGTACTGTCAAAGCAGATTGTCACTTAAAGTAGGTAGTATTTATTTATTTATTCGGAAACTCAACAGCTTATTTAGAACTTACATGGATAATGTTCACCCTACTATCAATAAGCAGCTTAATGCAGTTGAATCAATGTCACAGCATCTTACAGTTTGCATACTCTGCTCAGAGACAGTAAGATCAATTATCACTTAAGTCAATAAAAGATCTTCACGGCATTGATAAAGCTAGGCTAACTAAAAGTACCGAAACAAAACGAAAGCAAAAACTTAATGTAAAAGATTCTGTCTGAGATACATTACAGAGTTTTTTTCTATTAAAAAGTTGCTAGATTCTGAAGTATTACATAATAGTTACTTGATATGGTTCCAGAATGTACAGACGCCAGCACATCAAGCTATCCCTAACTGTCAAATTTTCTCAATTAAAAATGAACCTTATGTCTTTGCAATAAAGTTGAAATACTATCAAAGAAATTTGACAGATTGTGGTAAATTGATGTGCTGGCCTCTGTACTATAAGATACTTAGTCTTATTCATAAAAATCCCCTAAAATAGGTTTTAAACACTCACTAGTTAAAATGCGCATTAGAACTAATAAACCTATTATAAAATTCTCTATTCATAAACGTTCAATAAACCCGTCATAGCTAAGTTGTCGTTTTAACGTGATTATGTTGTCGTTCTGATGAATCCATAGATTAAATGCCCAAATAACTAGTGTCCACGGCCAAAAATCGCAAAAAAAAAGTTAGACAACGTCATTTGTGACATTTGGAGAGCTTCTTGGATTCTTGATTCGTTTCTCGTTCACGTGTTTAATCCTTTTCAATTTATCTAATATTGAGCTGCGTCACCACCATATTTCTATATTTTTATATAGGTGCAATCTGCACAACAACAAGGAAAATCTCTTATTCCTAAAAAATCCCTCATAACTCTTTGCTGTTCTGCCAGGGACTCTGGCATTTTTATGTAGGTATCAGAGTGGCGAGCAATCGCGCGGGCACACATGCGACTTACAGTTGGTTGAGATAACCCATGGATATCTCCTCCATCATCATGAACCTAAAATGTTACACGAGATTTAAAAACGTTAACAAATAATACTTAGGTAGGTATATTAAAATGCGGGATATATAAATACTTGTAAATGTGCTTACTTCACGACGACCCCAACATCTTATAGCGGTAAGCACCTGTAAGTCTGGTGACGTTCCACAACTCCTCTTGAGTCCAGTTGCAGGTCTTGCCTGACGAGATCAATTATAAAGGCCATAGTATTTTTGTTGAAACGGTATCGGCCTTTGAACTCTACATCGAGCAACGAAACACATCTCTCTTGGTAAATCTTTCGACGACGTGGAACATGTTCTGCTCGTTCAATAGCATGTAGCATGCTTGCAGAGCTTGCATAACTAACACAAAACACGATTTCACATTTTTTTTAATGAAATTGTATCTACTTCCCATCTAGCTTCAACCAACACTAACCCTAAAACAGCTGTTGCACATTTTTCGGTCATATTTCTGTATAATAAAGGTTTATAGTAGGGTCAGCCCTATTTTAAGTTACGAAGCCGCTATTGAATACTTACAAAGCTTTTTAGCCTTATCGAACGTTTATGAATAATGCTTTTCGGGATTCTCATTATAACAAGCTAATAAACCTATTTTAACTTTTATGAATAAGACTGTATAATCTATAAAACTGTTGTAAAATTCTTTAGCCTTTTAACTAAATATTATGACAGTTCATTATTTTCTATGCAAAGGCTGTCAAACAGTTATATTTATTCCTCAGCATAAGTTATATATATGACGATAAAAAATATGTCTTTAACAATTAAATTACTGAGTCACAATCATAGTATAACATGTACACAGCGCGCGTAAACTGCTATGATTGGCTGTTGATAAAACATTCCAACAATAACAGCAGTTACCGTGCACTTGACTATAGTTTTGTTCGAAAGGGTTACCGCTACCCCGGAACATAATGGAGAAAGAGTCTGACAATCCCTTCCGCTCCACCAAGAGCGGGAGGCTTTGAAGGGTCTATTGATGATTACCCACCATCAAAAAAAAATTGGGTTTTACAAACTAATTTTGGACAACTTACATACTCCTGTCCTAATAATTAAATGTTAATATTTACAATTAAATATATTAATAATTTCATCTTAACCCCAAATTAGACAATTTTAATTGTTTTCAAAAACTTTGACTACAGACAAACAATTCTCAAAACCAGTGACAATAGTTTTATATATCTTCAAAACGGCTGACTCCCTAAACCTATTTTCCAAATATTGCATGAATTCATCTTTGTTATTCATAAACAAAAGTGTATTATAAATAAATGTAGCATTGTAAGTATCATGGTATACAGTACCGGGGAACTTTTCACCACACAATTTATTTAAATAATTCATATGCTGTAGGCAATGCTGAAATTCTGACAATTCATGCACAAGTGTGGTGTTATAATTTAATGTAAAATTAACTTCATCAAACAAAAACTGCAAGCCATCGTAAAAGGTTATAGCGTCCTTTGCGGTCTCTAATATCGACAAGCTCGGGCCGTGCTTTTTCAAATTATGAACTAATCTAGATACAGGACCAAGCATTACATACGATAGAAGAACGCAGTAAGCGCCTTTGATGAAATTCTTATTTTTCTTGTGAACATAATAAACTAGAGTTAGAATAAGAATCAAGCATCCGTCAGGCACAGTATCTAGTGGTTTCTTATAATCATACCCAGGAAGAACTTCTTTAAGAAACATTTCGAACGCCTCCGACTCTTTTGTTAGTAACTTTAATTTCTTCCCAACACGGTGTTTCGTAAATATATCTATGTTAGATATTTCTGTATCCCAATGTGTTTCAATTTCCTTTATTGAACATTTCTTGCCATCCCTCCCAAGGAAAGTAATGACTGAATCTTGAGAGTTTTTCAAAAGACAATGGCTGTAAACGATTATATCAGTAGCTGCTAGCAAAGCGTCGGGGCGCTCGGAGTCATTCATTAGCAAAGATCCACATATTATTCCATGCTTCTTGAGATTGATGTACGGAACCGCTATCCTGCCATTAGAGACACCTTTCGAAAACCATTTCTTGTCATCTTTAAATAAACCATGAGCTCTGTCTCTTTGAAAATATTTCACAGCAAGGTTGCATAACGGGTATAAGTATATAGTCTGAATTTTCTCATAGACTCCTTTAAAAATTTTATTTTGATTTTCGTCATCAATACTCCGCGAGACAGTACTGACGACAGTGGTTTCTTTTTGGCGTTTGACCCATCGTATTACAGGCCTCATAACATTGCTATCTGCGTCTTCAATTATTTCAGCTAGCTTTTCTAAGTAGTCACCACTTTCGTTCAATAGAGTCAGCAATATCGGCATTTTATTATAAACTCCAATAGCGGACTTAACTTTCTCATGCTCGTAGATTGTGCAGTTTAATTTTGTACTACCTTCATTATGTTTTAGTGAATTTGGCGTAATGCACGACACACCGAAACAACTATACTCTATATTATTTGTAAGAACTGGACACTTTAGTTTTCTGGCTACTCCCACAATGGCCTCTAAAGAATCATATTCACACACAAAATACTTTATATCGATTTCTTCCAAAACTTGTTTTTCAACGTCCTTAATAAAAAGAGGCTGAAAATATTCTGCCATGTCTATTCTTGCGATATCATTACGGCTATTAATTTTTCTTTGATGAATTTCTTTTCTTTTTTCCATATCGTGTTTTGTGGCTCCACTGAAGATTACGTGGCATTTGACAACGTTGTCTACGAACAAACTGAGTGTTTTAATAATGACGTCTGCGTAGCGATTGCAGTCAGGTCCTAGGACGAATTGGCAGTCGATGTTTCTGTATGTATCCCTGAAGAAACTGTCGCCGTCGATGACGAGTTCGCAGTTTTCCAGAACGTGAGGTGCAGACAGATTTTTGTCTCTGATGTACCGCCGCAATGCGGTGAACTTCATCTTGATATATCTGAAATAATGATAACATTCCTATAAATATATTGCCAAAAAGGATATTTATGAATAAAATAGTATGAGAGACATTATAATAATATGACTTAAAAAATGTCACATTTGAATTAAAATCCATATCCTCCTTCTCAATAATCGGACCCCGTAACCTCCAGGCTATTATGACATCGGTATAGGTACCAAAATTTGGTACCTATACAGAAGAAACTGCTTTCGATACGGATCCGATGCGGGTGCGAGTATGGGATTAAAATACCTGCCTATTATTGCCAAACTTATTTTGTCTGCTGCCCACTTTGAGAATAAATTAATTTTATCACCTACATAAAAACCACAATCTAGATGAAATTACAAATCGCCCTCTAAGCCTCTACACGACGCCCCATTTTTTTCTGAGTCTCTTATTGCCTAACTTTAGGCCTGCAGCGCCCACTTTGGGAAAGGCTATTGTACCACGCGTCACACTGACTTCACGCAAATTCCTGCATCGCGCAAGCAGAGTTTACCGTGTGACTAGCATATAATACAACATCTCGATCAATCGTGAGGCTGTAGCCCACTAGGCAAAACATCCTTCTGGTCGGAGAATCCTCCCTTTTCTATGGAGGATGAGTGAACCTTACACCCTGTTCCCCATACCTTTTTCACTCTCTTAACCAATCAGAGAGGCAAACGCTGTAAACGTTGCATAAACATAAAATCAACAGATTAGTCTTCCAATCCAGCCTATCACCAAGGTGCCTATTGCGAGCCTGTCCCTTGCTGTCCTCCTCCAGCGACGCCCTAAGCCGATGTCCGTACCCCACAGGGGGTGTTGCGTGTAGTCACATAATTTGAGGCCTTAATTTTTTTTTGAGCCATCCACATTCAAGCTAAGCGGGCTTGAATGTGGATGGCTCAAAAAAAAATTAGCAGTAGACAACCTCCTAGGTTGAACTGCGAAATGCCCTTCATAAAAAAAAACATCGTAGGTAGTCATAAATGCAGTTGCGAGTACTACGCACCAGATCTTCCTGATCCTAATGATCTAGTGATTAATTAGATCGAATACTAATACCACAAGTTTATCACAAAAGGCAGGCCGGATATTAATTTAAGCGCATAAACCACCAGATTAGTCCCTCATTTCAATCAAAACGTCTAACGGGCCTCTTCCAGTTGGCTTCAGCCCCTCGTACGCCTTCCAAAGGTCCGGAACCCTAGGGTCCCGAGAAATGTCAAGAACAAGAAATAAAAAATCGAATTTAGGATCACAGGTTCCTCTTAATATTTTTTTATTAATTTACTTTCTCTATTATAATTATTTATAACATTAAAATCATCAACTTTCACATTATTCTACCTTTCTGCCTCATAAGTTTGTATGTACAATAGAATTTATTAGATTTTACTTATGTACAAACATAAAAAATTACAAAAATAAATACGTATAGGCACAATTTTCTAGAATAACCGTAATACAAACTGACTCATTCACCTAACAAATATACCTATAGACAAAACATATAAAACTTGTTTTAACACTGCAAAGTTATTTGCTTACCCCCATGGAGGTCAACGGCCGTGAAGATGCCGTAATGCCGTAACAGCTGACATAAACAAACGTTATAATATACCGAAATAACATACACCTAACTACCTAGCACTACCACACGATATAATTAACGAAAGATATTTTAATAACAATAAATAAAACATTTACCGATATGGAACTGATCTCACATTGATAGTTGCTTTTGCCACTCAAATGATTACTACAACACTCTATTATGAACTGTTATCAGACACATCCTACCGTCACAATACACTGAACCACATTGACTGACTTCAAATGAAATGACGCAACTTCATGCAAGTACCTTTATAAATACGTTAGTCATTCATGTTACATGCCTTGGTAGCTATGTATAACTTGTGTAGGCCACATCATGTTCATGATAACAAAGTCCCGACCATAGACCTCAGAACAAGTTTACTCTAGCACCATAGACTAAAGTCGTTCATAGTTTGTATGCTTTTTTTTACATGTTAGGTATCTTATCTGGCTGTCTTGCTTAAAATCAGTGAAGGAAAACATCGTGAAGAAATCAGCATGTCTGAGAGATATTCTCAAAAGCATGTGAAGCTAAGTCAGAGGCCCATGGGCAACATAAAAACTCTGACACCAGGTTAGTTACTAACCATACAAAAAGAAAAAGAAGAAGAGGCTGTCAAACGAAATAATCAATATAAGCTCACAATTTCAGTATATTTTGTGGTGATTATTAGTGGGTAAATGCGGTTTTGGGGTCTTTACAGTTAGGGAATGCAATCTAGTGTCGGGATTGACAACTTGAGATCTCACGTCATTGCATGTTATATCTGGGGTTGAGAAAGGCTATTCGAGATCAACATTTCACCTACTTTTTGAAATACTGCGTTTTCTTAAAAATTCATAAACTTAAATTATAATTATGAAAACTGGAGATTGCATTCTCTACCTACAGCCCTTCATAATGCTTGTTATTGTTTTCCAAAACACAAGTCAATTATATAGCTGCTTTGTGTATTATACAAAAGTGTACATAATATGTATAAAACAAGCTTCAAAAAGAAAATAAAGCCGAGCTTAAGCAAGAGCTTAATGGAGCAGATAGAGATGGGGGACAAGAAATATCTATTATACATTGTATTTTTGTGAAACTTACAATCGGTAGGTTGTTTCACACCTATTCCTAGTTGTTATACGAACGACATTATTGAAACCATTTATGTGATAGACTTGTTATTTATCAATATTTTTGTGATAATGCGGATTTTTTTTACTTTTTATAGTATCCTGTGAAGAACACTTCAAACAGCAAGTTTTCAACTACAGACTGTGATCTCTGAGTTTGTATAGGCTTTTCTTCTCACCGACCCATAGAGGAAAGTAATATATCCACCGACCTAATCCAGTGTTTGATACCTACTTAAAGAAAAAAAAGTGAGACGGTACATGCTAATTCCATGCATGAGACGTCCGTGACAATGTGATTTGTGGTTTTGTTTGTGTTGTCAAGTTCGGTCGTCTGGCTGTCACTAATAGACATGTCACCTGTCATTGAGAATTTGAAACAATCTCTGTTTTTGTTTTGATTGCTCGATTCCGCCAAATTTTAAATAATTTACAGATAAATCTAAGAAAATATGTCAACAATCTGAAAATATCATGATTTTCGATTCATACAAAAATATTGATACGATCATAAATGGAACAAGAGAACAGAGGTGAGCGGGAAGCTACAGAAAAATTTGATATAAAGTTAAAATCTAAGCCAAAAGACGGTGTCATACTACAGCTGCATCATACGGTTCGCGGTTCAAAAGGCGAATGCCGCAGAATACGATTCTCCACCGGCGTGTTCGACGATAACCATGACAAACTTGCGTGTGCGGACAACGCCGGCAACATTTTTATTTTGGACTTTTCCGACCTAAAGTTCTGGAAATTACCCGGATCGGGGCCGTGCACTGCCCTGCAATTCGTGCGGAACAGACAGGACACGCTAATCGTCGCCATGGCGAAGAAGTATGAAATGAACTTTCTGGATACCGAGACTGGACGAGTGTCTCTCACGCTAGCGGGCCACACAGCATCAGTGAGACACATTTCATTCTCAAACCATGTTAAAACGAACAATCTTCTGACAGCAAGCCCTGTAGAAGCTATTCTGTGGGAGCTACGCAACTATACCAAGTACTTCACCTTGAACACGTACTTGGGAGCTCAAATCCAACAAATAATGTTTTCTCCTGCTGGGGACTACCTTGTGGCATGTTTTCAAAATGACACAGTGCAGATTTGGAAACATGAGAGCATGAAGTCTGTGAAGCAGATAATACCAAGTGAATTAAAGCACATGAAAAGTATTGCTTTTACTATGAACGGCCGTGCGATGGCCATGGCTGGTCTAAACCAAATGTTAATACTGTTCAGTATGGACACTTGGAAGGCGCTGAAGTCAATAAACTTGTCTAAATACAACATATCTGGTGCTCTTCAACTAGCATTTATTCCACAATTATTTGACGGTGGGGCAAACAAAATCCTTGCTATATTGAGTAGTGATTGTATTCTTTATTTACTAGATTTAGAATCATTAAATATAATACATAATATACATCCAGAATCATCAGGTATCCGTAGGTTCGTTGTCAGTCCTATGGGGAAATACTTCCTATGTATACTGCAACTTGGTGAAGTCAATATCTACAACTGTTCATATGTAATGGATTCCGTTCAGAACTGTCAAAACTGTGTAGTAGAAACTATGAGGAAGGAGATCCCGGGAACCTCAACATTTAAGGTTACTACTCAGGAACAAACACATACAAAATCCCAAATTGAACAAAAAATGCGAATTTGTATGGATAGTGCTAGATTAAGGAGAATATTGATGCAATATGGTGAATATCCGGATAAGTTTCGCTCAATCATCTGGAGGTCACTGTTGGATACTCCACGGAATAAGGCTGCTTATGCTGCTCTCATTGATAAAGGCATCCATCCAGCTTACAAAGATATAGAGAAGCAGTTTACCATCCACAGCGCCGTGACACTGAAAAGTCTGAAACGCCTCCTGTCCTGTTTGTCTCACTGGTGTCCATTGTTTGGAGTGATGAAGTTCTTGCCTGGTTTTGTTTTCCCATTTGTGAAAGTACTTCAAAAAGATCCTCTTTTGCTATTTGAATCTGTGGCCAGTGTTTTATGCAATTATTGTCAGCTATGGTTTGAATATGCTCCATTCCCTCCAATTAGTGTGTTGGCCATCGTTGAAAACATTCTGTCTGAGCATGACCAGCCACTGTTGAATCATTTCTGTGATGTTGGCATCACAAGTCAGACATATGCTCTAAAAATACTAGAAACAGCGTTTAGTGAGGTGCTAACATGCTCAGAGTGGCTGATACTGTGGGACCATGTACTTAGTAATGAGCCAGCGTTCATTCTCATGGCTGTTGTTTCATACAATATTGTGCAAAGGAATGCATTGAAGAGGCTAAAGTCTCATGAACAACTTGAAAATTTCTTCCACATGCAGAACCCTATTGACAAGAAAACTTTTCTGAAGAAGGCTTATGTACTTCTAAATGAGACACCAGAAGACATTCACCCAAGAAGGTTTTTCAAACCTTTTGTGTCACTGGAAAGAGGAGGGTGCTACCAGCAGTTCATAGGATACCCAAAAGCAACAATTTGTCTCAAATTAGCAAAAAAGGATAGGAGAAAAAATTTAAACACAGAAAAGTACACTTTAAAAGAGTTAACCACTAAGACTCAAGAAAAGGAAATTAATAATAGAGCAAAACATGACCTGTCATCAGATCTTAAGTCTGTGCATAGTGATGAGGATAGCCTAAAAGAAGTCTGCATTGAAAAACATAGGAAGGTAAAAAAGAAAACTCGTGATGCTGTACAAAACAGAGGGGATTTCTGCACGAAAGAAGCTAGAGAAGAATTGATTGAAAGTATAATTTATCCTGCTGCAATACATCTACAGAGAAATAAAAATGCTGAAGAAAAAACCTATAAAAAGGACAAAGAAGCCAAGCATTCAAGAATAAAAACAAAAAAAAAAGAATACAAGACTGAATCTTTGGAGAAAGAGGTTGAAAAATTAATTAGAACCTTTACTAATTCTGATCCGTCCGACACTTGATCTGCTGTGTTAGAACAACCTGATAAGTATTATAGGATGTTAACAAAATAAAATAGTATATTTAAATATTAGTTTAATGTAATCACTGCCCGCTAACTAGTTAGGTTCTGCATTAAACACTTTTTATTTGTAATAAAATGATGAGTTTTTATTCTTTCTTGGAGGGTCTTGGTATGGTTGACTTAATATGACTATATTTCTTTTTTGATGAACTGAGACTGGGGCTTGCTTCCATGTTCGATCGAGGGGTGCGGACTGGTGTTACTATTTTTGGCTTGAACAGACCTGCAAAAATATTAAGAAGTAGTAGAGTGAAATTAATTAATTTGTGTGCTCCATTTAACTTTTAGCCTGTTTTAACTAACAAGGAAACATCGAAATTAATGCCTGTATATCCTGAGACAAAAGAAGAAAATCTATAAGTGCGCTTATATTTACGCATTGAAAGAAAAATAAACGTTTATTTGCGGCAAACATGACCCACAGAAAGAAACACAACTCAAAAGAACACTTTAAGGGATAAATATGCGTCACATCCATGCAAAACGGCATCACTCAGCATAATGTTGCGAACTACCAACATCATCTTCAGCGCATATCATAATTCTATTTAATTCATATTCAATAGCATAATTCTCATGGAGCTCGTGGCTAAGTAATAACAGCCGCACGGATCAATCCATCAGGTTAAGCTACGCATTACGGGTTGGTCCGTGGATGGATGATCGTCATTCCATAACGAGAGACTCCTCCGTGCCTCGGAAAGCACGTTAAGCCGTTGGTCCCGGCTGTCATTCGTGAATCATTGATAGTCGTTACGGGGTAGTAAGAAGCTTGAAAGTCTGACAGCCAGTCTTACCAAGGGGTATCGTACCCAGTTAATGACTGGGTTGTGGAGGTCAGATAGGCAGTCGCTTCTTGTAAAATACTGGTATTCGCTGCATATGGTTAGACTGGAAGGCGACCCCAACATAGTTGGGAAAAGGTTAGGCAGATTGCGTGCGGGAGAAGTTATTTGCTGATTTCCCAACCAAAAAAAAAACTTCGACAGACGTATCGGTCCATAAATAAAAAAAAATATAATTGTCAATACAGGAAACTCACTGTTAAGTCTACTTCTCGCATCTTGCGCCTTAGCCTTATCAATATTCATACTTGGTGATTCTTTCTTCCCTTTAAAAATATTTGGTGATATGCGGCGAAGTCGGGATGTGATCTTGCCTTCTTTGGCAGCTGTCTTAGGCGCTAAATTGGATGTTGAAGCGCTTTCAAATCGCTTCAAGTGGCTTTTAGTGAAGTCTTCTTTGGCAATGCCTATACCAGAAAGATTTGGGCTGGATGCAAATTGAGCTTTGGATGTTTCTGGACACTGTAACGGACAGAGAAGATTACATTACAGTTTTATAATTTACTACTAGAAATGAGGGGGTACCTATAATAACGTAAAATCACGCCTATAATACGTGATAGATAATGACACTCCCATCTTTGACAGCCTGAAGCTTCTGAACTCCAATGCCTGTATTTAGCCCTAAAATAGTACCTATAATAAAGTGCTACCCTATTGCCAAACTGAGAAATTTCCCTAAGAAAGTAACCATTTAACCACCGGATAAATAACATAATACTGTTTTCCCCGAAGGGCTAGGCAGTGGAGTACATGCTTCTGCTATTTCGTTCGGCTAGTGATGTTAAGCACTCAAAAAAGGAACTTTGAAAACCGCAACTGTTAATTAGGGTTCCGTAGGTACCTCAAAAGGAAAAGACGGCACCCTTATACAAGTTGTAACTTAAGGCATTGACTGCCACGCAGCAGACACAATAGAAAAACTATTGTTCGCGGTCACCGGTGCTTAAAGATCATTGTACTCAACAGTTTGAATGCATTTAACTATGGAACCCAAAAAATCAGCTGTCTCGTCGGTTTGTTCCCACTAGTTCTACTAAACAGTTCTACGGTAGAACTAGTGGGAAAAAAAATTCCCACTAGTTCTACGATTGATGGTAGAACAAAATAGTAGAACTACTGGTAATAATAGGTGCGCGAACATAAATGTAGGGACAAGTTGATTTTTTTCGCGATTTCAGGTCTGGACCCATAGTAAAAGTTGTTCATAATGATGAGTACAGTGACCCCTTAATAGGTTGTGCGTTATTTAAGTTAAACCTTATACACTACATACACTTTTGGGCACGTGACTCGACGAAATGTAGGGAACAGAATTTTTTTACCTTCAGCAAAGAAATCTTAGAGACGTCCAGGGTCAACGAGGACATCGACGAGTCATGTTTGCCGTCCTCCATGAACTCTCTGATGACGTAAGCCAGCTTAGTATGAAGCTCTTCTGCGGCTTTCTCCGCTGCTATCAAACTTTCCAGTAGCGTACTTTGAGAAGCATGTATGGGGCTGAAAATATGAAGGCTTATGTATTTACTAGCTTCTGTCAACGGCTTCGTCTACGGGAATGTTGAAAATTACCCCACGTGAACGTAGGTACTGCCTGGTTAAAAAGTAGCCTATGTAGGTACGTATCCAAATTTCATCCAGCTCCGGTCAGCCGTTGTGGCGTAATTGAGTAACAACACTGCCCGACCCAAGATTCGAACCTAGAACCTCATGCTCAGCAGTAGCGCTTGCGACTACTAGCCCAACGATGCCGTAATTAAATTAGAAAAAGTAAACGATATTAATTTAATAATTATCTGCTAGATAACTTAACCGGAGGTGGTTTGATAAAAAGTAGAAAGGGACTTTTTAGTTTCTTTTTATAAATGTGCGTTTTGTTTGTGCAGAATAAACATTTTTTCTTTCTTTCTAGTATACCTACAACGTGTCACTACACATACTTATCCGTTTTCACATTTTTATTTTGTTTCATTAAACGTTATTATTTAGTTTGTAGGACCATTGTTGTAGCGCCAGGATGTATTTATAATAAGTTCAACTTTTATATTACCTTGACGTTTTGTTTCGAATCCTAACACTGCCAGGAGTGGATGACAGTGTATATGTGCTTTGTCTGCGACACATAATCTGCTGCAAGAAAATACGTTATAATTACAAGTAAAATGTTGGTAAGCAAAGAAATATTCTGATGCTGGAATCCAACATAAGAAATTTTTACATCGGCCGAAGGGTTTTCCGTTTAACCATTTAAGGATCCCACGTGATCTTCAGGCTCTGCAGCCACACCAGTATTTAAACTAGGTTAAACATTGTGTTTAGTTTAGAAATCAATTTTAATGGCTGAGCAATTAATTTGCTTCGCTACGTGTAGCGGGTTCGATGCCCGCCAGTAAAAAACATCGATTTGACTATACACTAGGCATTTAGGTAATTTTTTTTTGAGGTTGGGAAATCATCAAATGTCTCCTCCCGCTCTAAGTGTCGACGAGGCTGAGAGTGTCAGACTTTTACTGACTCAGAACCCATCCATATTCCTTCCTTAGCCTTTTGTGTTTAGGGGCAGCGGTGACTCTTTCAGACAATCCCGCTAAAGGTAATATGTATGTAATCATACCTTCTTATCTTTACTCTCATCACCAGACGCATCTGCGAGATCACCCTTCTGTAGGGGTCCGGGATCAGGCAGAGGTTGTTCGCAGTCCCTCTTATGTGCCGTGAGGGTATCCAAAGACCGGTACCGGGTAGGCGTCTCGTTTTTGATCGGGAAGTCCCTGAAAATAAACATGGAATTCGAGTTATTTATTCTGGAACTCCGCTCCATGTTTATAATCTTTGCTACATTGAGCATTATGCCTCCCTGCCTATAGGTACGTATCATTCAAACTACGATTTTGTTATTAGAATTCCTCACGTACAAAATATGGAGGTATGTAAAATATGAAATATGTACTCGGTAAGTACAGTCGCACATCAAGTTACCACAAACTGTTTTCGCAATCGATTTTGAACTTAACAGTCAACGTTTTAAGGTTAAAAATTATTTTGAATAAATTTGACAGTTTAACTGGATGCGCTTGCGACTGTACGTACGACGAATGTATTAAGGTGTCGTTTAGTGAAAACATGCATTGGGCTATCTTATTCACAATTCACAACCAACCGTTTCTCCGGAGTCTTCAGTTCAAGCATGCTGGCAGACTTATTTTCAATCGCTTCCTTAGGTATCTCAGCATCCGAATCATTGTGCTCCTTGATGCATCTGATCATCTCATGAAGCTCCTTCGAAAGACGTTCGCGGTGACTCTTCGGCAGTGAACCTAGTAGGGAGCATCCAAATTCCTAAAATAGGAAATCGTTATCAGGATATCTATGTACCTATATATGTAAGTAGGTAGTGTTGTGTTCGCATGTTAAAAAACCTTTACCATTGATTGAAAAATAAGACAGCAAAGGCGAAACTAGATCGTGGGATGATAGCTTGAACAGCACTAGAAAGGGCCGTTGAGCTCCCTAAAATATGGTTGAACTCCACGATGACTGACGCATAGGTACAGAGGCCAGCACATCAAGTTACCACAATCTGTCAAACAACAACAACTTTATTGCAAAGACTTAAGGATCATTTTCAATTGAGAAAATTTGACAGTTAGGGATAGCTTGATGTGCTGGCGTCTGTACATGCCGTCTGTTTTAACAAAAGGCCCTTCCAGACGTAGCCCTGTATTGTTAGACTCGCATAAAATCCTTTGGACATTAAGTTTACCTCTGAATTTGTTTTGGCATTACTTCTCAGGGATCAGTTAGCTATGAATGCTGGCGCCATCTAGTTTTAAAATAGTGACATGTAAAAGTGCCATAAAATATCTACTTACAGAAATACACATTTAATTTCAAAAGTTGGTAGGTATTTAGAATAGGTCCCTAAGTACATTTCTAATCTAACTTCAGTATTCGATTTTAAGTGATACAATATGCGAGTCTATGATTATTGATTACATACGTGACTCACTCGCGGTTCTATTCAGCACACATAGCCATATAGGTACCTACCTACACATTACATTGCGTCCAAAAAATTCACGCTTTCATTGAACTAGAGACAAACATACCGACCCATAACCAAAAATAGTAGAAATACCACGAAATCATTAAATGGTACTTTCCCTGACGCGAGAGCACGTGCCGCGCGTTTCGGGAGTTCCCGGGCAATTGTTGATATGCTCATTTAATTTCAACATAGCGGTCGGAGGTGTCCTATAAAAAACCCGCATCAAGACAACCTTTTACTAAGTATTTCTTGTTATATAAGGTCCCTACTACCTAACTACTTGAAATAACCTTATCTCTCGATCTACCTCCGTCATTCATCGCGTACTATTTACTGATTAGGCCTGGGCATGTATCCTTAAGAATACGATTAATAGACATACAGACCTAATACATACTTAATAAGAATAACTCATAAGAATATACTTAACAATATACATAGGTACTCGTAACTACATGGTTAAATTTAAGTCGTTTAAAACCTCTTAAGGGGTCATTCTATTCATTATAACGAGTAACTTTTACTATGGGACCAAGCCTAAAATCGCAAAAAAAAAATCAGCTTGATGATTTCAGGTTTGGGACCGTAGTAAAAGTTGCTAGTTATAATTAATAGAATGACCCCCTAACGCCAAAAGGCTAGGTGTAAATAAATGATAAATTCAAAAACAAATGAGATAGATATGTTGGTGTTTCCTATTCCTATCCGACGAGGTAAGAACTCTGAGTCTTCTCAGAGTTCAACACTGAAACAAACTCAAAGGTCACCAGTCTCTTGAAGTCCAGACATATCTTGGTTCGGTCTAATGAAAACCTTTGCAGACTTTTGTCTGATATAGTATACCACGTGTCGTTACTCATAATCAGCCTATAATGTTCCCATAGCTGGGACACAGGCCTTCTCTCCAGGAGAGGGAGTGGGCCATAATCCACCACGCAGGGCCAGTGCGGGTTGCCGGATGTCACATGTCTTCGATTTTTTGGTTCTAGGACATGCTGGTTTCCTCGCAATGTTTTTCTTCACCGTTTTGAGAGCAGTGGTAATTAAATTTAATACCTACATAAAGTAAAGCGCTTGCTTGGGTTCGAACTCACGGGCTGCAACGTAAGTCGAGGCCGATACCAGTCCACTGGGCCATCACTATTTACTCACAACGTACCTTATCCAGTTGTTTTCCGCCAGTCATGCCAGAGACCTGCCAAACGCCGCTGTTCTGTTGGTTGCTGGTGGTTGGACACGAGCACGACAGGCTCGGACTTTCCAACACCACGTGGAGACCAGACGACTGAAAGATCATTTAGGTATTGTTTCAAAGTAAATTCAAAGTAGTGTAGGTAGGTAGATGGATATTTACAGAAACGCGACAGAAACCGGGAGTTCTGCGGACGGACCCCTATAATAATTTATTAGGTAGGCAGATTTTTTTTTATCTTATATTAATGTTGTTAACATGTGGATAATGTAGTGGGCTGCAATATTGTTAATAGTACTTTGAGCTCATAAGTACTATTGTTGTTTGTAAACATTTTATATTTTAACTGTTTATTGTCCCATAACCTATACTAATATTAAAAAGAGGAAAGATTTGTATGTATGTTTGTAACGAATAAACTCAAAAACTACTTAACGGATCTGGATGAAACTTGGCACAAAGATAGATTATAGTTAGAATAGCATATACGCTTCTTTTTATCCCGGAAAATATACGGTTCCCGTGGGATAATTTCCGACATACACGCGGGCGAAGCCGCTGGCAAAAGCTAGTGACAAAATAAAATAAAAAAATGGCTCGGATTTTTGCCACTATCCTGAAGTCGTGAGTAGATGTACCTACCTACTTTAGTGCACGTAGGTACTCACGAGCAGCACGTGGTAAAACGAACAGGCACTATCGTTGCCGCGTGCCGCTCGAGTGCATGTATACTCCGTTTATTATAATATTAGACAAATAACGGTTAAAAAACGACAGTTATTGTGTAATTTTGTTGAAATAACTGCATTTTACTTTTGTTTTTTTTATGTAAATGGTAAATAGATTAAATTACTTCGTATGTAAGGTGAAATAACGAGTTTAACTATACGTCTATATAGAAATAACGAAAGGGTGATAACCGTTATTTGTCTAATGTTATAACAAACGGATAGTCCGTTTGTAGGTACCTATGCAAACCGCAACCATCAGACTCAGTAAACTTTGGTACTTCTACCTACCTACTATTTAGTAATATATTTGATAGGCAAACGCTGCATGTAAATTGTTCAACTAGACTTCTGAAATAATGATTTGTTATGTAAAGTTCTTTTTTGGCGCGAGTTCTCAAAATCAAAATATAGAACCCTGAGCGTAGCGAGAGTTTTAAAGGTACTGCTGCTGAGCGAAACACACAACTTTTCACCTTGGTACAGCGAGGAATATGCTTAGTGAGAGAGAAACAGTTTAAACAATATACTTATTCTATGATTTTGTTGCCATATCATAAATAATGATGATAGTAACTATAGCTCGACCGCTTAACTGAGACTGTTCCTGAGGTAGCGCTGGCTATAATGAAGATTTTAAGGTACTTAGGTATATATTTTGGCAACTTTTCTTTAAGTCAAGTAAACTGATTAGGTCAGTCTGCCTAACCATTTCCCAACCATATTGGATCGACTTGCAGTCTATGTGCAGTCGGTTGATTCTGTAAAAATCGGACCGTGAAACTTGACCTTGAAAAAATCTTAGGTGAAGTGAACTGTCATTCTACCGAAGACTAGGGAATGAGACTATTGACAGCTCACTTTAAACTAACTTCACCTACATTTTTACGGTCAGATTTTTGCGTACTGGTGTTATTATAAATCAACCACAAACCCAGAAGTAAGTAAGTAAGTTGCATTCGGGACTTGAATAGACTTAGTTAATAAATTAGAGAAGTTGCACCTCTCACCGCTATCATGCACTAATAATTTCGCCAAAAATAGAAATTCTTACAATCACACGTGATTGCGTGCTATTAGCGATTACTATCTCTTATTTATTGGTAATAAAATTCTTATTAAGTAGGTAGGTACTTACCTCGTTACATGCACGAGATGAGCTAAACAGTAGGTAGTAGGTACCTACATTGTATTTGTAACCGGCTATTAATATTCTTTCAAGAGATGGTAAAAGAAACAAAGGGCGACAAACTAAAAGATGGGAGGACGATATAAAAAAGGTGGTTGGTCGAGAATGGATCCGAATAGCAAAAGTCAGGGCGACATGGATCTTTGGAGGAGGCATATGTCGAAAGACAAGCTGTTTTTGTACCGAACGTCGATATATGAAGTTAAATATAAGTAAGATAACATACAAAATTTAGGTAGTTAATTAAAGTCAATGTTATGTAAGTTTAAACAGCAATAAAGGCTAATTTTATTTATTTTATTTTTTAATTAATAATTATTCTTTTAACCGGAATTTCCCGCTTCGAGAATTGTGAAAAATTCTTAAAACCATGAATACTTTCGAGTAGGTATAGTCAAACGGGGTGAATAGGGATGCAGGGGTGAATCGGGACGAAACTTAAAAAGGGATTTTAACGTTGAAATAATATATTTTCTAGCCAACAAGGACACTTCAATTGGTAAGTACTTGTAATACAGTAAACACATGACGGGTGCCCTTTGGCCACAAATTATATTACTTCAATGGTATAGGTAACACCTTTTAATGTTTCGTCCTGATTCACCCCTGCGTCCCTATTCACCCCGTTTGACGGTATCTGTATCTACATAAGAAATAAGTGGTCAAGTTTATCCTCCTTCTCTTTTCAACTTTTATTTATTTGGGTACATAGTAGTTTTTGCAGCATTTAGTTTTTCTGCCATGCCTAAATTATTAATCCTTAGTCTCATATTTAAGCGATGTCTAGGACCTATCAATTGATCACACACGTCATAATGAGTAACTTTGTACAGTCCAGTTAGCCGCACTTTCATGTAAGTAACAATTATTTTGACAATAAGGGTTTTCGTTTTTCAAGTGGTATTTTTTTTTACTGGTACATGCGTACAAAGACGTTGACCATTTTAAAACTGTGAAGTGCATGTTGGAACACGCACAATGAAAGTTACCGTAGTTGGAATGAATTTATCCCAAGAACAATCACACTACATTGTAGTTGTGAAACATGTTCTGCCATTATGGAAAAACATAATGCAGTCCATACCAAAGACTACAATATGTATAGGGTCCATACATTCCAACTACAAATGTAAGATAAATATTGTGCAACACTGAGAGATACCGTGGCGCTTTAAGACCACAGACTTCTTATTGATTTTCCTTTAATTTATAAAAAGTAGTTTAGAAGTATTTATATTCTGTATTTTTTTTAAATTTTAGGATCTGCAGTTTTGAAGTAAAGGCGTGTGGTAAATTTTCAAATTTTATACCACTTTTTTTTAAACAATAATAATAAAAAACCGTGACCGTGAACCTTGACAATAAGTCCTTTCATTTGATACTATGACATCACACGCTACAATCTGCAGTTTTTTTTTAATTTGCAATTTTTTCATATTTCCCTCCTAAAAATGACCCCCAGAATACAGACAGCCACACCACTGATCCTAAAAGTTTTTTTTTTAATTCAGGGGTACGGAACCCTAATAAAATAGGTAAGTATTGTAGGTATAGTTGCTATTGTTTTTTACCTGACAATTAATAACAACACTCCTCATCCCGCCATCCTGACTCATGTTGCCATCGCTGGTGTCCAGGGATTTGACGCTGAACCCCAGACATTGCAGTAGGGCACATAACTCCACCACATCCGTGTACGCTTCCTGAAAGCAGTCGTTCATACCTAGTTTTTTCTGAGTCCTATAATTTGACGAACTGAGTATTCTGGGTGCATCGTCTTCACATATGATTTTATAATTCATGTATAGGTACAAAACATTGTAAAACATTCCAATCTTTTGAATGCCATTGCCACATATGCGTGACAAGCAAGCGCATATCCTGTAGGTATGTACGCCAACGACTCAAATAAGTGATAACAACACTATAACACGAAATAAACAATTAAATTATTATGTACTTTTGAGTGTGTTTATAAAGATTTCTTGAAAATGGAAGCTCTCGTACGTATTTAATAACATGAAACATATTAAAAGACAAAATGGATATTGGGAATTATTCATGATGACAAGAAGAAATAAATTTGAAGCTAGGCGTGGCGCGCTTGCTTTATGTTCTGGCGTTCAAAAGGTTAAAAGTGAAACGATGGAGTTTCTTGCCCATTCTTCTTCACACGAGACTACCTTTTAGAAGGGGTAGTTGCCCCTGCATCAATTCTATTTCTAGTTCATTTTGACGTTCAAAACTGCCTTTCCTTTGAAATAAATTGTTTGACTTTGACTCTGACCCAAGGGTGCCCATAGACATTACAAAATCCCCAGTTAACGTAGACAATTTTAATGATGTTCTAGTTTTAAACAAGAAAATCGGGACCATTCTTTGCATTGCAGTAAATAGCTGTGTTCATGGAAGCACAACAAGAGTTTCGAGCTACTATCATGTAATAGCTCCACATCATCCCCGTTCCTCTAGCAGAACATAAGCTTACCATTAATTTTGATTAGGGATATGTGGTCGCAGTTTATTATTCTATTTTATTTTAGATGAATTCTGTGCGTGGGAATATAGGTCAGCCTCAGAACCAAATCATCATTCTCCTGCCCTTATCCCAATTTATTTGGGGTCGGCGCAACATGTCTTATTCTTCCATACTTCTCTATTAGTCGTCATCTCGATAGTCACTCCCTTCCTAGTCATATAATTTTTCACACAATCCATCCATCGTTTCTTTGGTCTCCATCTACTTGTACCTATAGTCATCCACATTCATGTTCACTACTTTCCTGCCAACATTTTCCTCATTCCTCCGCATTACATGACCGTACCATGACAACCGATTTCCTCAGAACCAAATAATCCTTCAAAATACTCTTCTATACTTACGGTTAATAATCGAAAATATATTTTCTACATAAAAATTACTTACGTTATCACTCACAATCTGCGACATTTTATGTATAATTTAGCAACACACTACTAACACAATTACAAAATACTTATTTGCCGCAATTTGCGATCACTTTGTCTTTCACTTATTTTTCGGTTATAACCTACAAAGTTTAACACAACTTCTGTACTACCGCGCATTTAAGCATTTTTGTCATCGTTATGACATAACATTATTTTATTCAAACACCCTCTTCTACAGTTTGTAACTACTTCAAAATATGATTGTATGTACACACATCAAAAGTGTCTAGGGATCAACATATATTTTTGCAATAACTTTTCTCTTGATTGATATTAATTTAAATTTTCTTTAAGGATTCATCAAATAAAGTGTTTTCGTTTGTCACAGTAACGATAAACCAAGTCACCTTTGCATTAATAAAGAAATTTGCCATTTTCCTAATAAAGGGATTTTTGACATTTGAACCACTAACATTAAAGTTCGAAAAAAAGACTGAAATAACAGTTTTCTTTAAAATTTTATTGGGTAACTTAAACAATTAATAATCCGTGTTTCTACCGCGAACACTAACAACACAAGAACATCGGTTTGGCATACTCAAAATGAGTTCATCCAAATCACGCTGTGGAATGGCCGCCCATGTTCGTTGCAACAACAAAAAAAGGTGTTATCAGTCGACTTTGGACACGTTACCGAAGCACTGGTACCGTGGCTGAGCGCCATGAAGGACGGTATCGCTGCACCACACGGAGACAAGGCCGATACATTCAAATCTTAACTCGAAGAGCTCCAACAATAACCGCCATGATGTTAGCCGTGAGGCTTCATCACTCTTCAGGGAACTTAATTAGCGACCAAACAGTCAGAAACCGCTTGCATGAAGTGAACCTTCATTCCCGAAGACCGCTACGGGTACCACCTATAGCAATGCACAATCGTAGGATTCGATATCAATGGGCTCTTGAACACAGAAATTGGGCAGAAGAACAATGGCGTTTCGTGTGCTTTTCTGATGAGACTCGTTTTGGTATGAGACCGGATACAAGACGTATACGACACTGGAGAACCCCTGGACGCCAACAGCGATTAAAATCCTGCCAGGAAGTCCATCCTTATAGTGGTGGAACCATCATGGTATGGGCGGGTATTTGGATCGGCGGAAGAACTGAGTTGATTTGGATCAGAGGCAACCTCAACGCTCAAATTTATGCTGAGACGATTGTATCTGACGTCATCGTTCCTCTACAAGTGCAAATCGGTCCCTTATTTCAGTTAATGCATGATAATGCACGACCGCACACCGCAAGAGTTGTAAGACAGACTCTCGCCGCAGCTAACATCAATGTCCTGCCCTGGCCTGCTCAGTCGCCAGACTTGAACCCGATTGAGCATGCATGGGATATGCTACAGAGAAGAGCTCTGCCGAATATGGAGGGTATCCAGTTGCAAGAAGACCTTTTTTTGTTGTTGCAACGAACATGGGCGGCCATTCCACAGCGTGATTTGGATGAACTCATTTTGAGTATGCCAAACCGATGTTCTTGTGTTGTTAGTGTTCGCGGTAGAAACACGGATTATTAATTGTTTAAGTTACCCAATAAAATTTTAAAGAAAACTGTTATTTCAGTCTTTTTTTCGAACTTTAATGTTAGTGGTTCAAATGTCAAAAATCCCTTTATTAGGAAAATGGCAAATTTCTTTATTAATGCAAAGGTGACTTGGTTTATCGTTACTGTGACAAACGAAAACACTTTATTTGATGAATCCTTAAAGAAAATTTAAATTAATATCAATCAAGAGAAAAGTTATTGCAAAAATATATGTTGATCCCTAGACACTTTTGATGTGTGTACTAGTGTCGCCCGCGTGGATGTCGGAAATTAACTCACGGGAACGTACAGACGCCAGCACATCAAGCTATCCCTAACTGTCAAATGTTCTCAATTAAAAATGAACCTTATATCTTTGCAATAAAGTTGAAATACTATCAAAGAAATTTGACAGATTGTGGTAACTTGATGTGCTGGTCTCTGTACTACTGTGATAAAAAGTACCCTATGTGTTTATTTGTCCAGGTTAAAAAACAAGTGTGCCAAATTTCATCCAGATCTGTTCAGTCGTTCTGACGTGTTGAGTAACAATCATCCATTCAAACTTTCGTAGTATAGATTTCTATCTTGTTCGTTTTCATGGGTCATCCGGTCATCCGATGAAATTATTTCAATAGATTAGGAATAAAAATTGATTTTGTTTTTAAAGTTACCTACTCATGACTAATGAAACACCACTAAAAAACGTAACATCGGTAGCACCAATACATAAAACGCACCAAACAGGTTAGTAATAAAGCATACTACCGCATCAATAAACCGTACTACTTCATCTGTGAATAAACCCATAGACTATATCTAGCGGCCATTGTTGTTTACATTTTAGTAAAGTTTTTAATGCTGGAGATAATGTATAGGTACCTACGCATATTATGAGGTACTCATTAAATTGTTTTGTGGGTAAATTACTAACCAATCTGCTTGTAAGCATTTCTATCTAAACAGGTCAATGGGCTGATTAATACATTTTTCTAAATAAAGTAAAAGGTTTTGATCATCATTCGCCTGCCCTTATCCCAATTTACTTAAGGTCGGCGCAACATGTCATAAGGAGAGGTTATATTGATAAATAAGTATTTTTATAATTAATTTTATTAGAAATAATTCAAATACAATATTTAAGTTATTTTCAAGGGACAGGATTCTTAACGCACAATCTCTGTTGAAAAAATATCCAAATCTGTGCACATAATGCTATATCCCTCCAATATCGGAGTGTCTTAGGGCCTATGCACACCACGTTTTTTAAACGTGCCGTCGACGCGCGTTTTGGGAACGCGCGTCGCCGGCGCGTTTTTATCCTGCAGAGCAGTTTGTTGTCGTTTGTATCGATACAAACGCGCGGCACCGGCGCGTGTGTATCGATACAAACGCGCGGCACCGGCGCGTCTGTATCGATTCAAACGCGCGACACCGATACGAGCGCTAGCGCGCGCGCCTTCCCTTTCCCCCGCAACGAGGAAAAGGGAAGTGTGAATCTACGCTAGTAGCAATCGAGCGCGTCTGTATCGCTACACACGCGCGTCTGTATCGCTACACACGCGCGTCTGTATCGCTACACACGCGCGTCTGTATCGCGTCTGTATCGCTACACACGCGCGTCTGTATCGCTACACATGCGCGTTTGCATCGCGTCTGTATCGCTACACAAGCGCGTCAGGTGTGCAAAGGTCTACAGGCTGCGTCTGACTTGCGTGCGTATCGCGTCTGTATCGCTACAAACGCGCGTCGACGGCGCGTTTAAAAAACGTGGTGTGCATAGGCCCTTAATCATTGCAAAGACGAAACATGTTAACAAAACAAAACTTCATTTGAAAACAGCATAACACCAACAATCTGTACATTGAAAAAAGCACCCAGATAACATACAAATAAGGCATTTAGTTGTAAGTCATGTAGCGTGGAGTTGCGGAGAACTTGGCGTACCACATGATTCCAAGAAGTCTTTTTCGGTTGCGACCTTACGCCGAGCGCGGATCGAGAACATACCCGCCTCAGTGCAAACATACCTGAGAAAAAAGATAGTTTTCAATATTTCCAAGTGTATAATTTTATCATCCCTTACGCATTGTTTCTACGAAGGTTTGAGGCAGAGGGATGCTTTTAGTATATCCCATTTCGGCAGTTATTTTAAATTCTATCAGTCTCATAATATTAGGCATAGGTTGCCTGCGCAATCACTGTTCAGTGCAATTTCAATAAATTGTTACCAATAGACAATATTATAAGTTTTATTTTTTATACATAGGTATTCCGGGCTTTGGCCTAAGTAATATAATGTATAGTTCTTGCGCATAATAAACTAGTTTGCTTTCTTTTCCTCTATTTATATAACATTAAAAAATGATAATTAGTCGGTTATGTTTCGTAGCGAGACTAGAACATAATGAAAACCTTTACAAATTAGTCATCTGCCTAGCTTATTCCAAAATATGTTTGTGGTCGTCTATAAAACTAGACCAATTATACGTACCTAATTTCGGCGCCAGTAGAATTAGGACACAGTCTAGCCAGCAGGTCGAACCGGATGTCCCTCTCTATACTCATTGACCTGGCGTGGATCCTGAAGATGTGTGAAAATAAAATCATCTGTTCCCTACATTTCGACGAGTCACGTGTCAAAAAATGTATAGAACAGCTGTTTTTTTTGGCGATTTCGAATTTGATGATTGTGCCATCCAACGGGCTGAATAGGGATGCTGGGGTGAATCGCGGGAAAAACTTTAAAAGGGATTTTAAATTTAAAATAAAATAGTTGTGGTTCAAGGTTTTTATCTGACATGAAGCTCAAACATATCAGACTAATTCAATGGACCTCAGTACTATGCTCTTGGAGAGTGATGTGGAAGTTGCCAATGCTTATAACAACCACCCTACCTATATCTCCTTTATAAATGCTAGGACAACGAAAATATCTGCGGTCTTGTGTGTACAATGTCATGGAATAAGATTTTGTTTTTGTTTATTTTGTATCAAACAGCTAGGCAAAGGATGGAAGGCATAAAAAATTGAATAGGGATGCAGCGGTGAATCGGGACGAAATTTTAAAAGGGACTTTAACTTTAAAATAATATAGTTTGTTGCTAACAAGGGCACTTCATTGTTAATTATAATATAGTAAGTTCTTTTATCCTATATTATTTCAATGTTAAAATCCCCTTTTAAAGTTTCGTCCCTATTCACCCCCTTTGACTGTAGGCAACAGCTAAGGTGTTTTTGAAAATTCAACCTCTTAAGGGGTCGAACGGGGCGTGGGCCTGCGGGCGGTGAATAATGGGTAGCTCATCGTCCAACCAGGACTAGGCCTGTGCCGGACTGCACGTACGTGTTCCACACGCGCCTCAAAGAGATTTCAGCATATGAAGGGGCCCGATAGGGCCGAGCCTACCGGATAAGCGGGACTGTTCGAAAGGGTTACCGCTAACCCGGAACATAAAGGGCTAAGGAAGGAACATGGATGGATTTTAGTCAGTAAGAGTTTGACACTCCCTTCCGCTCCATCCAGAGCGGAAGAAGTCATTGGATGATTTCCCACTATATAATAATTAACAATTAAGTGCCCTTGTTAGCAAAAAATAAAGAACATAATCATTACTTTTGTGAGAGTTGATATAGGTATTTTAAAAATTGAAGCTCTCGTACATATTTAATGACATGAAACAAATTATTAGAAACTTACACGTAAAAGCGGAGTCACCACGACTTTCCTGAGTTTCTCAATCTGCTCCTTGCATCCTCCGACGTTGGAGTACGTCACATCCGGTTTCTCTTCAACCTGCATCATGGTCACCGTGTGGTCAATTTTCGGAGGCAGCGAGATGTGAATCTGGTACTTGTTGCGGTCCACACTGATGGGGTTTAGGAAATTTTGAGATGATTTATTACAGAATATTGCTGTCTAAGCCAGATGAATTATTCTAGGTCGTCAGTAACTTATTTGTGATGTGACTGTATGTTGGTGGGTACATAATTATATATGTGAAGCGTAACATGCTACATACGTTGAAGCGAACATGTCGACAAACAAATGTAATGCAACATATGCGGTTGTGTACCAATTACACAAAAAATATAGTCAAAACGCCATTCTCGAAATCATTTGTGACGAATGTAACCCTATATGACAAAAGTGACTTTTAACTTTAACACATAACTCACATACACATATAACTTTTGTACAATTCAATCTAAATGACACAACAATTCTACAATTACTTTTCACGAGAACTAAATACAGTCGAAGAATCATGACCGGTCCGAACTTTGCTCAGGAGGCTTCGCAATACCATTCATAAAGGACCAAGTGCTGACATAAGAAGAATATGAGTAAGTGAACATGCGCGAAAGATACATGCGCATATATTCACACCGGCCATGATTTTACAAGTCGTAGTGTAATAAAATATTTGTGATTCAAGGTATAAATCTGACATGAAGCTCAAACATGTCAGATATAGCTCAATGAACCTCAGTACTATGCTCTCGGAGAGTGCTATGGAAGTTGCCAATACTTATAACAACCACCTACCATATCTCCTTTATAAATGCTAGGTAACGAAAATTTCTGCGGTCTTGTGTGTACTATGTCATGAAATAAGATTTTGTTTTTGTTAGTTTATTTTGTATCCCAAAGCTGGGCAAAGGCTTCTTTTTTTCGATCCAAAACTTCATGTCTTAAAATATATTCTTACACAAGCTTAGTGACAATCCGTCGTCAATTTTTTATAACTTTGATTGCCGTTGCGATCAGGATCGTCACCGCACAAGGGAGCCGTTTAACAGTAATTAATATCTTCTAGAAATCTTACATCTATCAACACATAGCGCAAGCTAATGCACGGATTGGATTGAAATTAGGTATACAAATCGTTATTATGACGTAACGTCAAACGAGCTGCATGGGGATACCGGGGTGAATTGGGACGAAACTTTAAGAGAGATTTTAACTTTAAAATAATATAGTTTGTTGCTAACAAGGGCACTTCATTGTTAATTATAATACAGTAAGTTCTTTTATCTTATATTATTTCAATGTTAAAATCCCCTTTTTTGGCACTTAATTGTTGATTATAATATTATGTTAAGTCCTTTTTGGCCACAAATTATAGTATTTCAATGTTATGATCCCTTTTAAAGTTCGTCCCGATTTACCCCTACATCCCCATTCACCCTGTTGGAGTGTAGTCAACAGCTATATAAGATGTTTTTGAAAATTCAACCTTTTTAGGGGTCGAACGGTTAAATATTTGTATGGAGAAATCATGAGAGACAAATGGCTGTTCTGTTTCAATTTGTGTATATTGTGTATTTTACGCCTTCTACGCGAAGAGTCGCGGGCAGAAGATAGTTTAGAATACGCATTGACATTGGATCTCAAAAAGTCACTTCTGAATGATGACTTGCAGGGTGACAAGATCACAATATTTTCGTCATGTTTAACAAACATTCAAAACAACAAAAAACTTTCTAATTATAATAATTATCTGTATAAAAGCATTGGCTGGTCTACGAAATAAGCATTAGCCACTCAAATGTCTCAGCGAGGCACAAAAAAAACTCAACGAGGCAAACATATGGAGCAAGCGGCTACTTCTTAACAAAAAGTCAAACTTTATCTTAAAACTAAGGCACTCTTACATCGCCAATCGCTTAATAAGTTTAACGTGTGTGTAACAAGCCAACGGTGGTCCTGGCAGCCGATCACTACCTTTTATAGCAACATTATTTTAAATAAATATGTTCTGCAACTTTTAACTTTGCCATAAACTTAATTTAACAAAGTTGAACACATTGCAGACAATAGTTTTACTCTATGGGAAGCCTAATAAAATATGCATGACTTATGGACAGATTTCCTACTGCAAATAAATATTAAAATAATACTTAAATAAAACAAATTTAAACATTTAAAATATTTTTATTTTAAAATTACATTGGCCTAGAATTTAAATAGTAAAAGCTAGAGCTGTGAGAGATAAACTACGATAACATGGCCCGCCCCTCCAAGATTCAAAACGTTTGAAAGTATTTGTCAACGTAATTACAAGTTGTGAGCATGAATGTGGATGGCTATACAAGAAGAATGAGGCCAAAGAAACGATGAATAGATTGTGTGAAAGATGATATGGCTAACAACTGACTACCGAGATGACGACAAATAGAGAAGTATGAAAGAAAATGACATGTTGCGCCGACCCCAAATAAATTGGGATAAGGATTGGAGGATGATAGTGATGAATAATTACAAAGCACCACCAAGACTCACCCACCCACCCACCAAGAATACATACAACTACATACAAACTCTTTCGTAAGGATAAGACTACAAACATTGAAACAGTCATTTGAACGAGCGCGCCATGTTCTCGCAGTTTCTCTCTACGAGATCGTCTCTACAATGCATATGTCATGCGGTTTTCAGAGCTAAAAGACCAGGTACTCACCAATGATCCTGATGAAGCAGGCATCGGTTCTGTTGGCGACTGCTCTCGCGCACAACGTCTTACCGGTTCCGGGGGGTCCGAACAGCAACACCCCCTTGGGGGGCTCGATACCTAGTTTCACGAATTCCTCGGGCTGGATGGGAAGGTATAAACTGTTAGTACGAATACCTGCAAATTTTGTTACAATAAAGGAGGAAAGTCTAGTGTGAGATAAACTTCAGGCATCAATAAAAAAAAAAGTGTGTTCTCTAGAAGACAAAGCATTCTATGCTATTCTACTAAATTCTGATTCAAACGGATTCCTTTAACTACGCCTCAAGACCGTACAGGAAATTATTTTAAAAGCATTTTCGACCACTATAATCTATGGAAAGTGGTCTTCGAGTCACTGGTACAAGTCAATACAGGAAATTATTTTAGAAGATTTGCAACCGCAAAAATCTATGGAGAATTGTTGTCCGAGTCGCTGGTACGACAGTATTTCGAATTATATTAGCCCAAAACTTTGCCACTTCAACAGCGTAGCAGCGCAGCGGTCAGATATAAAAAAGCAAAAAATGTGATTATGGTCCAATTCAATTTAAGTCAACTCCACTAAATCCAAGTCAACTCCACTAAATCCAAGTCAACTTCATTATATCCTAGTCAACTTACATGTAAAAGCGAAGTCTCCACGACTTCCCAGAGTTTCTCAATCTGCTCCTTGCATCCTCCGACGTCGGAGTACGTCACATCCGGTTTCTCGTCAACCTGCATCATGATCACCGTCAAAACGCCATTCTCGAAATCATTTGTGACGAAAATTACCCTATGTGACAAAAGCGACATTTAACCTTTTGAACGCCATTTTCACATATACGTGACAAACGATCGCATGCCCTGTACTCCAACGATACAAATATGTGACAATGGCCACAACACTATAACACGAAATAAACAATTAAATCATTACTTTTGTGAGTGTTGATAACGATATTTTAAAAATTGGAGCTCCCGAATGTATTTAATGACATGAAACAAATTATTAGACACCATGGATATTCGGAAACTCATTTTTTTTAGGGACCAAATGGTGACTTGAGGCGAATGTGAGTAACACATGCGCGAAAGTTACATGCGCCTATATTCACACCGGCCATGATTTTGTAAGTCGTACTGTAATAAAATATTTGTGATTCAATGTTAAAATCTGACATGAAGCTCAAACATAACAGACTAAGCCAATGAACCTCAGTACTATGCTCTCGGAGAGTGCTATGGAAGTTGCAAATGCTCATAACAACCACCCTATCCATATCTCCTTTATAAATACAAAGACAACGAAAATATCTGCGGTCTTGTCTTTACAATGTCATGGAATAAGATTTTTCTTTTCAGTTTATTTTTATTCCACAGCTGGTCAAAGGCTTTCTATTTTTCTATTCAAAACTTCCTGTTCTAGGAATAAAAATTATGGAGCCTTTTTAAATATATTTTTACACAAGTTTAGTGACAATCCGTCGCAATTTTTTAAAACATTGATTGCCATGGCGATCGGGTCGTCACCGCACAAGGGAGCCGTTTAACAGTAATTCATATCTTCTGGAAATCTTATATCTATCAACACATTGCGCAAACTTCTGCACGGATTGGCCTGAAATTATACATCGTTATTATGACGTACCGTCAAACGGGCTGAACAGGGATGCAGGGGTGAATCGGGACGAAACTTTAAAAGAGATTTTTAACTTTAAAACAAGGGCACTTAATTGTTAATTATAATACATTATAATATAGTAAGTCCTTTTTGGCCACAAACTATATTATTTCAATATTGAAATCCCTTTTAAAGTTTTGTCCCGATTCACCCCTGCATCCCTATTTACCTCGTTTGACTGTAGGCAACAGCTAAGGTGTTTTTGAAAATTTAACCTTTTAAGGGGTCGAACGGGGGTTAAACATTTGCATGGAGAAATCATGTAAGACATAATTATGACTGTTCTGCTTAAATTGTATATTGTGTATTATACGCCTTACGCGAAGAGTCCCGGGCAGAAGATAGTTAAGAATACGCATTGACATTCGATCTCAAAAAGACACTTCAGAATGATGACTTGCCGGGTGACAAGATCACAAATATTTTCGTCATATTTAATACAAACATTCAATACAACAAAAAACTATCTAGTTTGAATAATTATCTATATAAAAGCATTGGCTGGTCTACGTAATAAGCATTAGCCAATCAAATGTCTCAGCGAGGCACAAACAAAAAACTCTATGAGGCAAGCCTATAGAGCAAGCGGCTACTTCTAAAAAGAAAGAAAAATGTTATATTAAAACTACTAAGGCACTCTTGCATCACAAATCGCTAAATAAGTTTAACGCCTGCTACTCAAGACGAATACATACAACTACATACAAACTCTTTCCTAAGGATGTGACTACAAACATTGAAACTACAGATATAATAAGGGGCGCGCCATGTTCTCGTAACTTATGCTTAAGTCATGCGGTCTTCAGAGCTATAAGACCAGGTACTCACGAATGACCCTGATGAAGCAGGCATCGGTTCTGTTGGCGACTGCTCTCGCGCACAACGTCTTGCCGGTTCCGGGGGGGTCCGAACAGCAACACCCCCTTGGGGGGCTCGATACCTAGTTTCACGAATTTCTCGGGCTGGGTGGGAAGGTATAAATTGTTAGTACGAATACCTGCAGTAAATTCTGTTACAATAAAGAAGGAAAGTCTTGTGTGAGAAACTTCAGGCATCAATAAAAAAATAATGTGTGTAGGTACTCTAGAACACAAAGCATTCTATGCTATTAACCTTTTGAACGCCCATCTATCTATTACGCGATGTGTCCTCCAGCGCCACGCCACAATATAAATATGAACAGTATGGAAACTAGGCCTATTTGTTGAAATAATTACCTACGCTCCACTGCAGCATTAGGGTTGTCACTCGATGGTTTTGAAACTGAATTGTATTTATTAAAATATTTGTGTTCTCAAACAATCGAGTTGAAATTGGTTATTTCAACTCGATTGTTTTTTCGATTGTTTACTAATAACATTTAAATAGGTAATCTCATGGCTTCGGTTAATACCAGTAAAAGAAGATTGTTTATAACACGGAACAGTTTAAAATCAATACACAACAACTTGTGAGCTTTATCAATATGGTGTAACCTTTTACAAGTTTTAGCGTGAGTCGCGGAAAGACGAAAACGTTTCGTGCGATCCTTGTCGGAAGGGCGCGCGGCATGGCGCATACATATGTGGCGCCGATGCCTGATTAACCCGGCGGCCGCGCACCCCTACTATGCGTTTCAACTAAGGATAGGATGACCTTGGCACCATATTGTGACAACAATTAAGTTTAACAAAAAAATACTTAATGCAAATTACTTATCTTGTTCATGTAATTTTCATATTATTATTGTTTATCTAATATAGCCCTATATTAGATAAACAATAATAATATGAAAATTCAAGGTCATCATATTCTTAGTTGAAACGCATAGTACCACGTTTTAACCCGAAAATGCGTGTGCATTATCCAATCGTATGGCGCGGCACTCACGGCTGACAGCACCGCGACAACCGCTTAGGGGTCTCGTCGATTCGCGTGTTTGTGTGAGTGTGCCGTTTCGGACGTTAGTACGTAGTTTCCGTACTGTTCATATTCATATTGTGGCCACGCTACAAATGTATAACGTATCTATAGTCAAACGTAGGGCTGGGATTAATGTCCTATCGACAAATAATATTATAAGTTGAAATTAATGTTTATTCACCAATTTACGAAGCTAAATAAAAACTGATACCGTATTTTCATATTTTGTTTCATTTCATAAAAAAATCAATATGAAAACCTGGATATATTTCCCATAATAAAAGAAAAGAATTGTAAATTTATTAGACGTGTGTTCTAGAAGGCACATCCCTATTTGTCTCCAAATGTAATCCTTCTACTTCATATCAAGTCGTTGGCGCTCGAGGCACGTCAAAATCCTTTCTGATATAAGGATGTCTAGATGTCGATGTCTATTTTTGGTTGATGGTATTTTTGGGTTGTTGTACATTCGTCACTAAGTAAATTCGTCATATTTAAAAAAATCCATACATTGAAAGTAAATTCGTCACACGTATTAAAAATATGTGTAAATTCATCACAAACCCTCTTTTAAACATTTTATTCTTTAAGTAACGATTGCAGCCAAAATTTTTTATTTAAATCATTCACTTGAAAACTGTGATTTTTATGAAGATGTAAGGTAAATTAGTAAACGTGTTGTGATTATGAAAAATATACAACATTTTCATTCTACTTCTTATTAATTTTTGCTATCGGTACGGATTATAACGATAATTGACGAATTTACAATAAACAAAATTAATATATTGGGAACTGTGACGAATTTACTTTGTGACGAATGTACAACAACCCGTATTTTTCTATTCACTGTGGTCGAGTTACACGTGCATAACCTCAATCGATTCATGCATTTTATTTCGTTTACTTCAATCAATAGAAGCTAGATACGTGGTTTTCTACGTGTTACAGATCTTTTTAAAACCACACCTTGTAAAACTCGCAATAATTCGTCATATTCACCGTCACTCATTTTTTGTTAGAACACGTGCGCCAACGCAAGATGTTGCACTACACTAAAATGCACAAAGTCACTATGACCTTGAAACCCGTCCGCTTATGACGTCACAGATTTACTTCTATACAAGTTCGTGGCGTTGTGGGCACTGACAACTAGGCACTTTGTAGGGATGGGTTTTTCAAACGGTGTTTCACTATCGACAATGATTAGAAAACCTATTTATTCTTGATTAAGGTGAATAAAACGTAGTTTATAGTTTGCAATATTTATAAAATATTATTTATTCACGTCATTTTCTTGCAATAATAGTATTTATGATCGTTTCGACGAGATGAAATATAGCGAGGTCTTCATCGTGTCCCATCACTGGCTTACTTGATATCAAGTACTTGGCGTTGGGGGCATTGAAATATTTTCTGGCGCTTTTGTTTCTATTGAATATAAAACAAACAAGAACTTGATTATGTGTGAAAAACTTAAAAATATGGCTTATAACAGGGCAATTTTCCATAAAAACAAAATAAAAGGTCTTGTAAAAGTCGTAAATTTATTTTATACCATAATTACTTCTAATCAAGTAGTGGCGCTGAGGGCACGAAAATCTCGAACTTGTATAGAAGTGATTGGCGTTCAAAAGGTTAACTAAATTCTGACTCAAACGGATTCCTTTAACTAAGCCTCAAGACCGCACAGGAACTTATTTTAAAAGTTTTTCAACCACTAGAATCTATAGAAAGTGGTCTTCGAGTCAATACAGGAAATTATTTTTAAAGATTTTCAACCGCAAGAATCTATGGAGAATTGTTGTAGGAATCTAGCGACTCTACTACGACAGTATTTAGAATTATGTTAATCCAAAACTACGCAAGCTATGCAATTCAATTCCATTTAAGTCAACTCCAATAAATCCAAGTCAACTCCACTAAATCCATGTCAACTCCCAATATATCCTAGTCAACTTACATGTAAAAGCGGAATCTCCACGACTTCCCTGAGTTTCTCAATCTGCTCCTTACATCCTCCGACGTCGGACCACGTGACATCCGGTTTCTCTTCAACCTGCATCATGGTCACCGTCAAAACGCCATTCTCGAAATCATTTGTGACGAAAATTACCCTATGGGACAAAAGTGTCTTTTAACTTTAACACATAACTCACATACACACAACTTTTGTACAATTGAATCTAAATGACACAAAAATTCTACGATTTATTTTTACTAGAACTAAATACTGTCGATGATTCATGACCGGTCCGGACTTTGCTCAGGAAGCTGCGCAATACCATTCATAAAAGACCAAGTGCAGACATAAGAAGAATAATTTATGAAGTGAACATGCGCGAAAGTTACATGCGCCTATATTCACACCAGCCATGATTTTTTAAATCGTAGTGTCATCAAATATTTGTGATTCAAGGTATAAATCTGAGATGAAGTTCAAACATATCAGACATGTTTAATGAACCTTAGCACTATGCTCTCGGAGAGTGCTACGGAAGTTGCCAATGCTTATTACAACCACCTACTATATCTCCTTTATAAATGCTAGGACAACGAAAATTTCTGCGGTGTTGTCTGTACAATGTCATGTAATAAGATTTTTTTTGTTTTTTTTTTGTATCAAATGCTTCTCTTTTTTCTATTCAAAACTTCATGTCTTAGGAATAAAAATTATGAAGATTTTTAAAATACATTCTTACACAAGTTTGATGACAATCCGTCGTCATTTTTTTAAAAACTTTGTTTGCCGTTGCGACCATCGTCGTCACCGCACATGGGTGCCGTTTAACAGTAGTTCGTATCTTCTAGAAATCTTATATTTATATCAACTAATAGCGCAAACTACTGCAAGGATTGGCCTGAAATTAGGTATACAGATCGTTATTATGACGTACCATCAAACAGGCTTAATAGGGATGCAGGGTGAATCGGGACGAAACTTTAAAAGGATTTAAAATAATATAGTTTGTTGCTAACACTAAGGTGCCCCTTATTGTTAATTATAATATAGTTAACACATAACTGGTCCTTTTAGGCCACAGACTATATTATTTCAATGTTAAAATCCCTTTTAAAATTTCGTCCCAATTCACCCCTGCATCCCTATTCTCCCCGTTTGACTGTAGGCAACAGCTAAGGTGTTTTTGAAAATTCTACCTCTTAAGGGGTCGAACGGGGGTTCAATATTTGTATGGAGAAATCATGAAAGCCAAACGGCGTTCTGTTACAATTTTTGTATGTTGTGTATCTTACGCCTTCTACGCAGATGATAGTAAAGAATACGCATTGACATTCGATCTCAAAAAGTCTCTTCTTAATGATGACTTGCAGGGTGACAAGATTACAAATATTTTCGTCATGTTTAGCAAACATTCATAACAACAAAACACTTTCTAATTTGAATAATTATCTGCATACAAGCGTTATAAGCAATAGCAACTCAAATGTCTCAGCGAGGCACAATAAAAACTCAACGCGGCAAACATGTGGAGCAAGCCGCTACCGCTTAAAAAAATAGTACAACGTTATCCTTAAACTAAGGCACTCTTGCATCATAAATCACTAAATAAGTTTAACGCTTTAACGAATTAAAAATACGTTTATCGGTTTTTAACCGACTTCAAAAAGGAGGAGGTTCTCAATTCGGATGTTTGTTTTTTTTTTTTTTTTATGTTTGTTCGCGTATAACTCTGTTGCTTGCCAACCGATTTGAAAAATTCTTTTTTTGTTGGAAAGGGTATACTTCCCAAATGGTCCCATAAAATTTTTATCGAAATCGGATAAGCGGTTTTTGAAAAATCAACAAAAATCTAAAGAAAATACTACTTAATATATGTGGACGATGTTCTAATAACTTCCTGTCACTGTAATTTTCATACCAGGTAGTGGTATTAAAATGGGGGGGGGGGGGATTGTGTTGGTACCACAACTAAGAAGTAAAAAATAAAAACTTTTTTACAAAAAATAAAACCGACTTCCAAAACAAACACTACAAAGTAAAAAATAATTTTGATTTCGGAAGTCGGTGGGAAAAAATGAAAATACAAAACCGAAGACACCGACTTCCGAAATCAAAATTATTTTTCACATTGTAGTGTTTGTTTTGGAAGTCGGTTTTATTTTTTGTAAAAAGTTTTTTTCTTTCAATTATTTGTGAAGGTTAACATTGCCTGTGCCATTATTATATTAATAACTATGCTCCAGTAACGTTGTTTTTATTACCAAAAAAAATCAAACACAATTTCCGAAAACATTTCTGTCGAAAATGACCCTATGTGACAAAAGCGACTTTTAACCTTTTGAACGCCATTGTCACATATACGTGAAAAGCAATCGCTTGCCCTACATAAAATGCAACAAAGAGTTTAGTAATAAAGCATACTACCGCATCAATATACCGTACTATTTCATCTAGATAAACCCATAGACAATTTCTAGCGGCCATTATTGTTTACATTTTTGTCAAATTTTGAAACGCTGGGTATTAATGTATACGCATATTATGACGTTGTACTCAATAAATTATTTTGTGCGTAAATTACTGACTAATCTGCTTGTAAGCATTTCTATCTGAACTGGGCCCTGTTTAACCTTTTGAACGCCATTGTCACATATACGTGACAAGCAAGCGCATGCCCTGTACGCCAACGACACAAATATTTGACAATGCAGTACACTACACGAAATAAATAATTTAATCATTACTTTTGTGTGTTTACATAGATATCTTATAAATTGAAGCTCTCGCACGTAAACAAATTAAAAGACATCATGGATATTGGGAAGTTCATGACAAGAGGAAAGAAGAAGGTTTACTAGTTTGACACTGGTTATGAGATAAAGTCTTTGTACAGCTAACTTTGAGGGGAAACTGTATTAGTTTGAATTCAAAAAGAAGATTACGGTATTCAGGGAATTCTCGGTACAAATACATCCTTGTGCACGATGCAACACTTCGACTTTTAGTGTAGCTCCGTTGCGCAGTTGAGGCGGTTTTATATTCCACAAGAACATAACAGGACACAACGATTAATTTTTTGTAAGTCTTTTGTGACCATCTATTACAGGAGAATCTTACCCAATTATTTTCAGTACTAGTTCGTCCTTCCTCCCGATTCCCTTCTGCCTACAGTTCCACAAAATATTTTGCGAACGTCGTTGGGTACTACAGTGCCAATACAAGGAACATTCGAAAATATTGTTTTCAGGCTGAACTTTGGCTTATTCATACGTTATTTGTAGATTTTAGTACACAGAAATAAATATAGATGGCTCTGAAACCAAGTGTAATAACATTTTTCAATTCTCCGTCTGCCTCCACATGACAGGAATATCCATTATATAATTGTCTGTGGCGTTGGTCTATAAGACTTAATTCGAAAATTGCTACATAGGATATATATTTAGAAATAAAATATTTTCTTTGACCAGCAATCGTGACGTTTGGTTGGCTGGTCACCTCCTAGTATTAAGTCGAGCATGCAGAGTTGCCCGAAATGTATTGCTTCAATAATTGCTACATATTTACTTCATTTATCTTATACTAGCTGACCCGACAAACGTTGTCCTGTCTTAACTATGATACCTACCATACCTACTCTACCTACCCTACTTACCCTACCCTACCCCCCTATGTCCGTCTCCTGGTTCTAAGCTACCTCCCCACTAATTTTCAGCCAAATCGGTTCAGCCGTTTCTGAGTTATAAAAAGTGTAACTAACACGACTTTCTTTTATATATATAGATAATTGTAACTTCAAACATATGTAACTAGATAAAGCAACGACCAGGTCGTTGAGATAAAGGATGTAGCAATTATTTAAATTATCCCAAGAAAAGTGCCTGATAAAATAATACAGGCAAATAGTTGCAGAGTCTTCACTCAACGGTATTGCTACTTTAGGAGGCAGGCGTTTCAAATTGTTAAATGGCATGTTATGTTATGATGGGTAAGTGATGAGATATTAATAATTGAATATTTTTTAAGTAAATTGTAATATTATTATCATGGAATGATTTCCGTTTCTGTCTACATAGTATGTGGATTCGTTTTGGCGAGGAGCATCCATGGTGATTAGCGACCCATCTACATTCTACAACGCTTGCTATTCTAGGTATGTAAAATTGTTTGTACAATTTTACAATTTTGTCAGTTTTACAGTAAACATATTGTGAAGTTTATTAAACACGGCCCGGAATCGCTCTACAATATACAAAATATGGCGATCATTCGTTCAATTAAACAGTTTTCCTTAAAAATATGTAATTTTCACTTGTAAAGAGAAAATCTTTATTAAACAGAAATATGTAAAATTGTATGTACAATTTTACAATTCTGTCAGTTTTTCACAATGGTAAATTTGTAAATTGTAATCTCTATTAAACAGAAACTTGCAGATATGTAACTTGTAAAATACAATGACAATTTACAATTTTGTAACGTTTATTAAACAGGGCCCTCGTCAATTCGCCGATTAACACATTTTTCTAAATAAAGTTATAGGTTTTCATCATCATTCTCCTGCCCTTATCCCAAACTTAAGGTCGGCGAAACATGTCATAAGGATAGGTTATATTGATAAATAAGTATTTTACAATTAACTTTATTAGAAATAATTCAAATACAATATCTAAGTTATTTTTAAGGGACAGCATTCATTACGCACAGTCTCTATAAAAAAATATCCAAATCTGTGCACATAATGCTAAATCCCTCCGATATCTGAGTGCCTTAATCATTGCAAAGACGAAACATGTTAACAAAACACTTCATTTGAAAACAGCATAAAACCAACAATCTGTACATGGAAAAAAGCACCCAGAGGACATACAAATAAGGCATTTAGTTGTAAGTCATGTAGCGTGGAGTTGCGGAGAACTTGGCGTACGACTTGATGACTTTGTTGACGGCTTCCAAGAAGTCTTTTTCAGTTGCGACCTTACGCCGCGCGCGGATCGCGAACATACCCGCCTCAGTGCATACAGACCTGTGAAAAAAGATAGTGTTAAATATTTCCAAGTGTATAATTTCATTTTATCTATATATATATAATATCTATATATATAAAAGAAAGACGGGTTTGTTCCCTTCGTTATAACTCGAGATCTGCTGGACCAATTTTCATGGATTTTGTTTCGTTGGATTTGTCTCCGCCCTGAATAGCAGAATACATTTTTTATTTTTTTTTACGTAGGGTAGGTACCTACCTACCCTACCCAAAAATAAATTTTAAAAAATCCACCTACCTACCTAGGTAGGGTAGGGTAGGTAGGTAGGTAGGGTAGGTAGGTAGGTAGGGTAGGTAGGTAGGTAGGGTAGGTAGGTAGGGTAGGTAGGTAGGTAGGGTAGGTAGGGTAGGTAGGTAGGGTAGGTAGGTAGGGTAGGTAGGTAGGGTAGGTAGGTAGGGTAGGTAGGTAGGGTAGGTAGGTAGGGTAGGTAGGTAGGGTAGGTCGGGTGGGTAGGTAGGGTAGGTAGAGTAGCTAGGGTAGGTAGGGTAGCTAGGGTAGTTAGGGTAGGTAGCTAGGTAGGTAGGGTAGGTAGGGTAGGTATGACAGTTAAGACAGGACAACGTCTGTCGGGTCAGCTAGTAAGTATATAAAACTAGACCAATTACACGTACCTAATTTCAGCGCCAGTAGAATTAGGGCACAGTCTAGCCAGTAGATCGAACCGGATGTCCCTCTCTACACTCATAGACCTGGCGTGGATCCTGAAGATGTGTGCGCGACCCTCGAGGTCAGGGAGACCGAACTCCACCTTTCTGTCTAAACGGCCGGGACGCATGAGGGCTGGGTCGAGAGTGTCTGGTCTGTTTGTGGCCATCAGGACCTGGGGAGGAACATTTGTTAATCAAAAATCAATATAAAAGGCCAGTTCTGTGCTGCTTTTAACCCCTATAGGGGATGAATTTTCAAAAATGTTATCTCTCTCGAATCAAGATTGTTTTAGATTAGGTTTACATACCTTAATGTTACCACGGGGGTCGAAACCGTCCAGTTGGTTGATCAGCTCCAACATAGTCCTCTGGACTTCATTGTCGCCGCCGGCGCCGTCGTCGAATCTACGGAAACATTTAAATAATCAATACAATTAAATAAAAAGTGTATGTACTAATGCATATGACATAGAAGAAGAAGTGAAGTGACGTCATAGAAGTGCAAACAGCCTTTATTTCAATTAAAATATTTGTAATATTCGAATTTAAATATTTGGACGACCTGCAAGTATTTATAATAGGTATGTATTTACAAAAAAGTGTAAGTGTATAAGTAGTTTATCAGCCATCTCGTTACCATAACACAAGCATTAGGTTGCTTAGCTTGGGACTATATGGCGTTATGTGAAATGTCAGAAGATAAAAAAAAAAAAAACAATAACAGGCACTTTTGAATCGTCAAAGGTTCAAGTGACGGTCGAAATTGTAGTTAGTTTTGCCATTGAAAGAAAACTATTATCTTTCATTAATTTGCGGCAAAAAAGACGCAGTAAAGAATAGGTAAGGTCAGCGGCGCCTGCGTCGGCGTCCATGCTACATGTCTCACTCATGCAGGTTCGCAGCTCGCTGTTCCGTTGCCAATAAACGAATTATATATTGAGAACATCTCATCTCACCTGGCACCACCAATAGCGTCAATTTCATCAAAGAAGATCAGACAGGCCTTCTTGCTTCGGGCCATCTCGAACAGTTCTCGCACCATTCTGGCGCCCTCACCCACGTACTTCTGAACCAGCTCCGAACCTAAGTGCGAATACTTATTGTATTGAAAGAAGGATAATGCCCTCATCAATCACATTTTATGGGTGGGTAACAACCCAACGGTGGTCCTTGGAGCTGATCACCACCTTTATAGCAATATTATTTTAAATTTATATGTTCTGCAACTTTTAACTTTGCCATAAACTTAATTTGACAAAATTGAACACATTGCAGATAATAGTTTTACTCTATGGGAAGCCTAATAAAATACGCATAACTTAAGGACATATTTTTTACAGCAGCCCCCAAAAAATTAAAAATAATACTTAAATAAAATAAATTTAAACATTTGAATTATTTATATTTTTAAATCATGTTGGTCTAGAATTGAACTAGTAAATGCTAGAGCTATTAGACATAAACTACGATAACATGGCTCGCCCTTCCAAGATTAAAAAAGTTTGAAAGTATTTGTAATTACAAGTTGTGAACATGAATTTGGATAACCAAAGAAACGATGGATAGATTGTGTGAAAGATGATATTGCTAGAAACGGAGTGACTACCGAGATGACGACTAATAGAGAAGTATGGTAGAAAAAGACATGTTGCGCCGACCCCGAATAAATTGGGATAAGGGCAGGCGAATCATGATGATGATGAATTACAATTTCAAAGCACCACCAAGACTCACAACGCATGTTACTGCCGGCCTGCTACTGAAGACGAATACTTACAACTACATACAAACTCTTTGGAAAGCATGTGACTACAAACATTGCAACAGTAATTTGAAGGGGCGCGCAATGTTCTCGTAATTTATGCTTATGTCATGCGGTCTTTAGCTTTGGAAAGCATGTGACTACAAACATTGCAACAGTAATTTGAAGGGGCGCGCAATGTTCTCGTAATTTATGCTTATGTCATGCGGTCTTCAGAGCTATAAGACCAGGTACTCACCAATGACCCTGATGAAGCAGGCATCGGTTCTGTTGGCGACTGCTCTCGCGCACAACGTCTTGCCGGTTCCGGGGGGTCCGAACAGCAACACCCCCTTGGGGGGCTCGATACCTAGTTTCACGAATTTCTCGGGCTGGATGGGAAGGTATAAATTGTTAGTACGAATACCAGCAGTAAAATCTGTTACAATAAAGAAGGAAAGTCTTGTGTGAGAGAAACTTCAGGCATCAATAAAAAAAAATGTGTGTACTCTAGAAGACAAAGCATTCTATGCTATTCTACTAAATTCTGAATCAAACGAATTCCTTTAGCTACGCCTCAAGACCATACAGGAAATCATTTTAAAAGTTTTTCAACCACTAGAATCTATAGACAGTGGTCTTCGAGTCACTGATACAACAGTAATTCAAATTTTGTTCAAAGTCAAAGTCAAATCATTTATTTCAAATGGGCACAATAATGCACTTTTGAACGTCAAAATGAACAAGAAATAGTCAACTTACATGTAAAAGCGGAGTCTCCACGACTTCCCTGAGTTTCTCAATCTGCTCCTTGCATCCTCCGACGTCGGAGTACGTCACATCCGGTTTCTCTTCAACCTGCATCATGGTCACCGTGGGGTCGATTTTCGGAGGCAGCGGGATGTGAATCTGGTACTTGTTGCGGTCCACACTGATGGGGTTTAGGAAGGTTTGAAATGATTAATTGCTGTCTAATTTAGATTAATTATTCTAGGGTGTCAGTAGTTTATTTGTGATGTGACTGTATGTTGGTGGGCACATAATTATAAATGTGATGAGTAACATAATACATACGTTGAAGCGAACATGTCGTCCAAATAAATGTAATGCAACATGAAATGTAACACACTTATGTGTCATTTATCATGTTGCAATATTATGTGACACACTTAATTTTTGTACAATTCAATCTAAATGACACAACACACCAATTCTACAATTACGAAGAATCATGACCGATCCGAACTTTGCTCAGGAGGCTGCGCAATACTATTCATAAAGGACCAAGTGCTGACATGAGGTGAATATGAGTAAGAGAACATGCGCAAAAGTTACATGCGCTTATATTCAAAACGGCCATGATTTTTTAAGTCGTAGTGTCATAAAATATTTGTGATTCAAGGTATAAATCTGACATGAAGTTCAAACATATCAGACATGTTTAATGAACCTCAGTACTATGCTCTCGGAGAGTGCTATGGAAGTTGCCAATGCTTATAACAACCACCCTATGTATATCTCCTTTATAAATACAAGGACAACGAAAATATCTGCGGTCTTGTCTTTGCAATAATAATATGCATGGACATATCACACAACGCCGTATAATCCCAAGCTAAGCAACCTAATGCTTGTGTTATGGTAACGAGATGGCTGATAAACTACTCATATACATTTTTTTTGTAAATACATACATATTATATTATATAGAAAAACACCCAGACCCGTAACAAATACTTGCAGGTCATAGAAATATTTGTTCTGTGCGGGAATCGAACCCGCGAAATGCTGCGCAGCAGTCAATCGCTCAACCACTGCGCCAACCGTGTCGTTAAATGTCATGGCAACAATGTCATGGAATAAGATTTTTCTTTTTAGTTTATTTTTTATTCCAAAGCTGGGCAAAGGTTTTCTATTTTATTCCATCCAAAACTTCCCGTCTTAGGGCTCCTACGCACTATGCGGTTAGCCGGAATGCGATCAGCCGTCCGGCTAACCGCAGGACGCGGTTGCGCTTGCGGTTGCGGTTAAACTCGAGACGAGAGCAAGCATTTCGAATTGTTGGCGGTTGCTATATACACTAAGCGGATAGTGCTAGTTTGCGGTTGCCCGCCATTGACAGTGAACGTGTTCACCGACGCTAGCGCGTATAGTCTAGTATATCCAAAAAACTTGTCTTCATACTTTTTGAGCTCTTCGAAAAACAATTCGAAATGCTTGCTCTCGTCTCGAGTTTGCAAATAAGGATGCACCCAGTACCTTTTTTTCTGTTTCTTTTTCTTTATATACCGCGAGTAAATATAATAAATAGCTGCGACTTCTTCGACTTCCATCTTGGAAATGAGCCGATCCAACCGCAAAACCACGACGGTTTCTAACCGCACGTTCCGGTTGCGCTTGCGGCTAACCGCAAGCGCAACCGCGTCCTGCGGTTAGCCGGACGGCTGATCGCATTCCGGCTAACCGCATAGTGCGTAGGAGCCCTTAGTAATAAAAATTATGGAGCCTTTTTAAATTTATTTTTACACAAGTTTAGTAACACCCATCGTCATTTTTTTTTCATTTTGATTGCCGTTGCGATCTAGATCGTCACCGCACAAGGGAACCGTTTAACAGTAATTCGTATCTTCTAAAAATCTTATATCTATCAACACATAGCGCAAACTACTGAACGAATTGGCCTGAAATAAGGTATATAGATCGTTATTATGACGTACCATCAAACAGGCTGAATAGGGATGCAGAGGTGAATCGGTACGAAACTATTAACTTTAAAATAATATAGTTTGTTGCTAACAAAGGCACCTTATTGTTTGTTATAATATAGTTAACACATAACTGTTCCCTTTTGGCCAACTAAGTATATTATTTTAATCTTACAATCCCTTTTAAAGTTTCGTCCCGATTCAACCCTGCATCCCTATTCACTCCGTTTGACTGTAGGCAACAGCTAAGGTGATTTTAAAAATTCAACCTCTTAAGGGGCGGAACGGGACTTCAATATTTGTATGGAGAAATCATGTAAGTCCAATGGCTGCTGTTCTGTTTCATTTTTTGTATATTGTGTATTTTACGCCTTCTACGCGAAGAAGTCGCGGGCAGAAGATAGTTAAGAATTCGCATTGACATTGGATCTCAAAAAGACACTTCTTAATGATGACTTGCAGGGTGACAAGATCACAAATATTTCCGTCATGTTTAACAAACATTCATAACAACAAAAAATCTAATTATAATAATTATCTGTATAAAAGCATTGCCTGGTCTACGTAATAAGCATTAGCAACTCAAATGTCTCAGCGAGGCACAAAATAAAAACTCAACGAGGCAAACATATGGAGCAAGCGGCTACGGCTTAAAACAAAAGTAAAACATTATCTTAAAACTAAGGCACTCTTGCATCACAAATCGAATAAAAAACATCGTTCATCGTTCTTTTTCTGTCAATTATTTGTGAAGGTAATCATTGTCTGTGCCATTTTTATGTTTATAACTATGCAACATTAGCGTTGTCTTTATTACCAGAAAAAATCAAACACCATTCTCGAATTCATTTGTGTCGGAAATGACCCTATGTGACAAAAGCGACTATTAAACTGTTGAACGCCATTGTCATACATACGTGACAAGCAAAAATGCCCTGTACTCCAACGACACAAATATGTGACAATGGCCACAACACACGAAATAAACAATTAAATCATTACTTTTCTGAGTGTTTATAGCGATATTTTAAATTTTGTGACATGAAACCAATTATTAGACACTATGGATGTTCGGAAACTCATTTTTTTTAGACCAAATGGTGATTTGAGGCGAATGTGAGTAACACATGCGCGAAGGTACATGCGCCCATATTGTTACCGGCCATGATTTTATAAGTCGTAGTTCAATAAAATATTTGTGATTCAAGGTTATAATCTGACAAGAAGCTCAAACATGTCAGACTGATACAATGAACCTTATTGCTATGCTCTCGGAGAGTGCTATGGAAGTTGCCGATGCTTATAACAACCACCTGACATACTATATCTCCTTTAGAAATGATAGGACAACGAAAATATCTGCGGTCTTGTCTGTACAATGTCATGGAATAAGATTTTCATTCCACAGCTGGCAAAGGCTTTCTATTTTGTCTATCCAAAACTTCCTGTCTTAGGACTAAAAATTATAAAGCTTTTTTAAATATATTTTTACACAAGTTTAGTGACAATCCGTCGTCATTTTTTTTTAAACTTAGATTGCCGTTGCGATCAGGATCGTCACCGCACATGGGTGCCGTTTAACAATCTTATACCTATCTATCAACACATATCGCAAACTACTGCACGGATTGCGTATACAGATCGTTTTTATGACGTGCCGTCAAACGGGCTGAATAGGGATGCAGGGGTGAATCGGGACGAACCTTTAAAAGGATTTTAACTTGAAAATAATTTAGTTTGTTGGTAACAAAGGCACTTATTTGCTAATTATTATAATATAGTAAGTCCTTTTTGGCCACAAACTATATTATTTCAATGTTAAAATCCCTTTTAAAGTTTCGTCCCGATTCACCCCTGCATCCCTATTCACCTCGTTTGACTGTAGGCAACAGATAAGATGTTTTTGAAAATTCAACCTCTTAAGGGGTGGAACGGGGGTTCAATATTTGTATAGAGAAATCATTTAAGACAAATGGTTGTTCCGTTCCAATTTTTGTATATTGTGTATCTTACGCCTTCTACGCGAAGAAGTCGCGGGTAGAAGATAGTTAAGAATACGCATTGACATTGGATCCCAAAAGGACACTTCTTAATGATGACTTGCAGGGTGACAAGATCACAAATATTTTCGTCATGTTTAACAAACATTCAAAACAGCAAAAACTTTCTAATTTGAATAATTAAATTTGCATAAAAGCATTGGCCGGTCTACGTAATAAGCATCAGCAACCCAATGTCTCAGCGAGGCGCAAAAAAAAACTCATCGAGGCAAACATATGGAGCTAGCGGCTATCGCTTAAAAAAGAAGTAAAACATTATCTTAACAGCAACTAACTAACCACAATGAATCGATGAAATATTTTGATTACGTGACAAAAGATTTTTCGTATTTTAGTAAGTGTCCAAAATTTTGTCCAAGCTGACGGACTAAAAAATAAATTTAGTTATCATCCCTATTAATGAAATCCCTCTTCAATGAAGTGAAAAAGGATTCTAGAAAGGAAGAATTCTCTATTCTATTTACACTCGAGAGCAATGAATCCGGGTCACTTAAAGAATGTTAAAAATCTCGGAAACTAAAAATGATAGGTTAATGCAATAAATTGTATTTAATAGACAATGTAATACTCCTTAAATGAAAGTAAAAAAAATATGAGTCACCATACATTTTATTAACACAAAATTACATAAAGAAAAAAACTGCTGATCTCTCCTTAAAACAAAAATAGGAAACATGAAATTTTTGAACTTTATTACGATTTTCTTGAATTTTAATACTTCGTATTGCCTCCTCGTGCTTCCATTACTGCGTTTACGCGGTTTGGCATGCTGTACACCAAGTTCCTTATACGATTTTGGGGAATATTCTCCCATTCCTCTGTGAGAGCAATTTTGAGCTCACGAAGCGTGATTGGGGGAGGGTTTCGTTGTTTTACGCATCTGCCTAGCTCGTCCCAAGCATGCTCGATCGGGTTGATATCCGGGCTGCGCGCTGGCCACTCCATACGAGTAATGTTCATCTCTTGAAGGTAGTCATTCACAATCCTACCTGTATGAGGTCGGGCATTGTCATGCATAAATATAGCATCCTCACCTAAATTGACCATAAATGGACCAACGTGATCATTGAGGATTTCTTCCACATATCTTACGCTAGTTAAAGAGCCGTTTTCTATGATCACCAGCTCTGTGCGACTTTCAGAAGAAATTCCGGCCCACACAAGTACAGACCCACCACCGTAGGCTACTTTTTCTTCGATGCATGCTTGCTTGAATCTTTCCCCTGGTCTTCGATACACTCTGTGTCTTCCATCGTGCTTGTAGAGCATAAATTTTGATTCGTCGGAGAACATAACTTTTGACCAATCTTCAATACTCCAATTTACGTGGCCCTGGGCATATCTTAGTCTTGAAATACGATGCCCACGCTCCAGTTTAGGGCCGTTTGCAGGTCTAAGGGGTTTTAAGTTAGGTTCAGCAAGCCGACGTCTTACTGTCCATGCACTTGGGTTACTTCCTCCGAGGCGTCGAAACTGATTTGTGAGTTCAGTTCCTGTGAGAAAGCGATTTCGAAGCATGGTGTTCACCAAGTATCGGTCTTCTCGTGCTGTGGTACACCTGGTTCTGCCCGTTCCTGGTCTGCGTAGGTTAGAACCAGTTTCTTCGTAACGTCGGAGAACTCTTTGTACTGTTGACAGCGACACACCGACAGTCCTGGCTGTATCGCGCTGACTCCGGCCGGTTTCCAGCATTGTAAGTATTCTGGTGCATTCTTCAGGCGTAAGCGACATAATTTCAGCTTGAATAATGAATATAGAGCACTATCAACATGGTTTATGTACCCACATAAATGACAGATTACAAACAAAAGCAAAACCAAATGCTGTAATTTCGTAGTTCCATCTTCGAAAGTGGCCCTTTTTCAAATTTGATTTTTTTATGATATAACTTTACAAAAACTAAGAAGTTTTAATACCTTCATTTAAGGAGTATTACATTCTCTATTAAATACAATTTATTGCATTAACCTAGCATTTTTAGTTTCCGAGATTTTTAGGATTCTTTAAGTGACCCGGATTCATTGCTCTCGAGTGTATTTGGAGTAGCCGCATCAATTATTCTTCTTCCATACCTCTCTATTACTGATCATCTCAGTAGTCACCCCTTTTCCAGCCATATCATCTTACACACAGTCGATCGGGAACCAGAAAAATATATAAGGTGACTGGTCTGGACCGATATTTAAACACGTGATTGTACTCATGATTACAATCAACTTCCCCAAATAAACTTTTTTTGTATACTCAATAGCTGCTAACAGATGATCGGTGCGAAAGTCATTGAACTTTGCGCGCGCCAGTTGTATTGTTATTGTGATAAAAATAAAACTATTGAGTATACAAAAAAGTTTCTTTGGGAAAGTTGATTGTAATCATGAGTACAATCACGTGATTAAATATCGGTCACTAATTACCTGTCATCTTATATAGATAGAATTACAACTAATCTAGTCAATTAATTAACAGTTACTTACCCAACCCTCATGCCTTCCTCTATGTCAGTAGGAGCCACAGAGTCAGCGAGGTCCACCACAAACTTGGCAAACTGTTTCACGTTGATGATGTACTTAGGGTCGTTTGAGTCCGCATTGATGATCTTTGTGCATCTCGCTACCTGTCGCAAACATTATAATGAACAGATGATTCTATACCCTATTGAATACAATTTAAAGTGTATTTCCCTTTACTTGCCTTAACCTCTGGCTAACCTGATGAAAATTGCGCCGGAGTGGAGGACGAAATTCGGTCGCGTCGATTGTGTATGAAGTAATTTTAACTGGCTTCTTAATCATTAAAACAATCGACGCGCTCATTCGCCTCTCACATCCTGCGCGGGATTCACCTCAGTGTAGACCTATTCCCAAACTTATTTTGTCTACTGCCCACTTTGAGAATTAATCATTTTAAGCACCCCCATTTTTTTCACCTACTTAACACGTTGAACGCCAACGCGGTCACCGTGTGTCCGACAAACAATAGTTTTTCTATTGTGTCTGCTCCGTGGCAGTCAATGACTTAAAAACCATATGAAGTTACAAATCGCCCGCCTGCACACCCCCCCCCCCCCCATTTTTTTTCTGGGTCTCTTACTGCCCCCTCCCCCCCCCCCCCTTAAGGCCTGCAGGTCCCACAAGGGGGCGTATTCTCCCACTTAAGGAAAGGCTGGTATAGCTTTAGTAAACAAACATGGCGAAGAATTAAGTATCGTTATTTGTTAACCAAGTGAGACAGGTAAGGAAAAATACACTATAATACTAAACTAACTACACAATAAATGTGGGTCATTCTCGAAACTAACACATGTGAACTTCCATAATATGTTAGCCTCAGCAGAATGAACCTAAGTGACTATAATCTAGGAGAGTTTTTAAGAGATTGCAAAGTTTATAGCAATCACCTATAAGCAGTCTCCATTGGGTGCAATGTTGCAAAATTCTATACTCTATTAAAAATAAAAAAGTGTGGGCGCGTGACGTGCAGGACAAAATGCGCCTGCGCCGATAATGTCAACTAACTTGTATGGAGGTTTTCAAACTGGCATGAATACACCACTATTCATATCAGTTTTAACACTTCTTAATTGAGTATTTTAAAGGGTAGACAATAACGTTACTTTTTATAAACTGTCACAACGCGAAATTTGTATGTGATTTGTATGAAATACAACAATATGACGTCATAGATTTTCAGGATCAAATGGAATACTTATTAGCATTAAATGCAATTTTACAATTATATCTACGCATAATATTTAATTTCTGAACGGTAAGTTCTCACCTAATACTAGTGATTGACACTTATTAAAACTCACTTCACCCACATGTTCACGGTGAGATATTTACAGAATAGCACTACTGTACCAAAGTCAAAGTCAAAACATTTATTTCAAATAGGCCCAAGAAAGGCACTTTTGAACGTCAAAAATTAACAAGAAATAGAATTGATTCTAGTCGCCCCTTCCAAAAGGTAGTTTCGTGTGGAGAAGAATGGGCAAGAAACTCCACCGTTACTCTGGTTACTCTGGTACCGTTACTCTACACCGTTAATGTTTCACAATGTTTTGTATACATGTATTATAATATTATAATATGTGAAGACGATGCACCCAGAATAAAAACAATACACCAAAATGGTGAAAAGAAGAACGCATGTAGCAGTGAAAAATAAACTTAATTAGGTATGTCATAAGTACATGGTGCTCACATATTTACAAACATTCTAAAAGTTAACAATAATAAATTAATCAATGTGTGAGATGTTATTCCAATATAATAAAATAATATGGTACAAATTATAAATTATTACCTAATTTACTTAGCAACCAGTTTGATTTTGTCTAGACACTAGATTGTCCTGTGGAGCAGGACCAGCATGTTTCCAAGCATCCTTATCCTTGATATAATCCTCTAATTTGTAATAAGCTTGTTTACAAAGTGTACTTTTAATATGAGTTTTAAATTTTCTTTCATTTAATTTCAGTATGTCACAAGGTATTTTGTTGTAACATTTAACACAGAACCCCATAAAAGATGTATGTACTTTGGACAATCTGAAAAATGGTTGAACTATTTTGTCTTTATTTCTAGTATTAAAGTTATGCCTATCACTTATTTTGTTAAAAAGATGTCTATTTTTTCTTACATACATAATATTTTCATAAATGAATTGGCAAGGAACCGTCATAATATTAATCCTTTTAAATAGTTCCCTAAGCGATTCGCGACGACGAAGATTGTAAATGGCTCTGATCGCTCGCTTTTGCAAAATAAAAATGGATTCAATGTCAGCAGCCCGACCCCACAGTAAAATGCCATACGTACCATATTTGTATATCCGTTCAACAGTGACACAATTTATTTTTCTATAGTTAGAGAACTGAAGCAGCTTGTTTAACGAACGAGGGATAACAAATAAGACATAGTGAAAAATACACTGTAATACAAAACTAACTAGAAGTAACGTGTGGTCCAAGACACTGGAGGCGCGAGCGGCGCGCGCGCCGCGCCTCTCGCGTAGTAACCATGCTTTTGTACGGACAACCAGGTAACATTACAAGCTCATAACTTTCTGGTTTTTCATAATACAGTTTTAAAATTTTGGACATACGATTCTTTACATAAAAATATTAGATGTGTGTTTCGGGTTTCGCATAAACTAAAACTAATGTTGTATATGAAAGTGACTATGTGTAAATCCTATCATAAGGTCCGTTCAGCCGTCTCTGGCACCGTTGAGTAACAAGCAGCCCTCCCTCTAACCAAGAGGAGGCCAGTGTTCAAGCAGTGGGAACATTACCGGCTGATTATAAATGCGTAATGTATGTTTGCACTTTGCATAAATAAATCAACAGTGAGTATACAGTGTAAACTAATTTTTGTTATCTCAATTTTTTCTTTCCTTGAATTTTCAGTCAAATCTTATCTAAGCTGTACTTAGTTATAGCGGGATTGTGTGAAAGGGTTACCGCTACCCCAGAATATAAAGGGCTAAGGAACTACCTTCCACTCCACCCAGAGATCTTTCACAGTTGTTACGAGTCGTCAGAAGCCCGAAAATCTGGCATCCAGTCTTACCAAGGGATATTGTATTGGCCAGTTACTGGGTTGTGGAGGTCAGATAGGCAGTCGCTCAATGTAAAATACTGGTATTTAGCTGAATCCAATTAGACTGGAAGTCAACCCAAACATAGTTGGGAAAAGGCTAGGCAGATATTAAAAAATTTAAAACAATAATAAAGAAATTACCTGCAATGGTTGCTCATTTTGAAGTGTCTGCTTGTCTGCTGCAAGATCCCATAAGGCAGGAGGGGCCAGCCCAGTATCTGACTCCTTGATTCCCGTCAGCTCATTAACCCTCTTCATTACAGTTTGTATACCATCTTCAACCTCTTTGATGATCTTTGTATATTGTCCTTGGCCCTACAAGTCAAACAAAGAATTAAAAAATTGAAGAATAGAAAATGCCAGTCATCAACATCCTTTCTCCTCTTGTATTATACTTATTATTTTACTTACGTATGATTTCAGAAGTGCTATATCACCTTCATCGAGAGCTGAAATACATAATGTATGATTATTTTTTCTGAAAATACAGCGGTAACTCATTCATGGATGATGGAGTAGGTAACTGCAAGCGAATGATGCAGCTTACAGCTATTAGTACTTACATTTGATTTCTTTTTCTGGCTCCTCTGTCGTATCCTTGAGTTTACGCATATCATCTCCTAAATGATCAGGCATTTTCGAGTATTTGTGATAAGTAAACTAATAACTTGTAAAATCAGCACAAAGATGAACGATCGCCCGTCATCAAATCAATAAATTTTATGACGCTCCTGTTTACGTATTCATCTAGCGTTCTTAACTTTAGTTAGCAGCAAATTATTTTATCAATATGTTACTAACATACTTTTGGGGTCGGCAAAACATTGCGTGTAGTGAAACGTGTAAATAAAACTTTCCGATTCACGTAGCTTTCCAAAGCTTCATTCGAGTTTAATACTGTTGATATTGCCCTAAGAATCTACAAAATTGCCAAAATTAATTAAGGCTCTTAATGTCGCAATGACTGTAAGAGAAAAGTTTCAAAATTCTTTCATCTGACTGTTTGTAATTGTTCTCATTGAGATAAAAATCTACTTGAAAAGAACCACACATAGCAATGACAAGCAAATTATAGAATGCGTTCAAATTATGAAAATATTTCAACATCGACTTATTTATTTCTTTTATTTCTGTCTGTTGTTTTAATAAGCTTACTATTGAAATATCGTTTTTACTCATATATTTATTTTACCAGTAGGTTGTATGAGTAAAAAAATTTTTCTTGAAATTCTAGTAGAATCAAACGCATGAATGCATTGACAATGTTATGTACCTTGCGCCACCTGACAGCTAATTTCAGTACTAAAATTTTGTATTCGTAGTGCTGAATGGAGAATCACATTTTTTCGTGTTTTCCATGAACATATTCTTCTGAATTAGCGAATATTTTCTTTTAGGTAAGTGTGAAAAACTATGCAATAGAACTTGGTTTGTTTTGACTGCAATTTACATGAAAAGAAATGGCTGCTTCAGTCTGTCCCTCCGGTTATGACCCACAACCCTAATGTCAAAGCCCGGTTTCATTGAACATTTTCAATGTATTACGCACTGTTTTATAATTTAAATCGGATGCGGTTATTATGCTTTGGATAATTGCTCAACTGAGTTGATAGTGTGTTTGAAATATAGGCGGTAAGTAAGTATGATTGAATGCGTGATGTCCCCGGTATGCGATTGGTACTCTATTCTAGTTTTTCAACACAAAAATCTTGGTTTTTATCTTAACCTTATCTTTTATGTTATCGATCAATCGTGGATCATCTGCTTTCAAAAATAATGTGTGAATTCCATGCCACACCATTGCCATGTTTTGCATTCTTAAAAAAGTGAGTATTGTAATGTTCTTTGTTTAAAATTATTTATTAATTTGCGCAACATGCCTTTGTGTTCTGGTTCTGTGTTTTAAAAAACAATACGCATTGTTTATTACATCAGTTATGGTTAATTTTTGTATGGTCAATTCTTATCAGAAATGTGTACTGATAACCTTATTTGTTTAACCTTACATTACGAATATTTATTAGTTTCATTGTAGCCTCTGGTCCGTGCACCTCTGATTCTCTGCCCTGGTATGTATTATTTCAGTATAAAAAGTACAAATCATGCTTTATGTTTATAGTGCTTATCATTTTCCAACAAGATAAAAAAACACTGACTGTTTGATTGATTGATTTTTATTATATTTATTTATTCAATCAAAACTTATTTAGGAATTGTAACAATATCACTGTTAACTAAAATAACATTCTATTGAATGTACAGTTTTAAATCCACATGTATAAATGAATGTTCTTGACACAATTTAAGTTTATGTCTATTGATTTTTTTAATCAAAAAGTAACTTGATTCAAATGTTACTATTCATATCTGAAGTGTATAAAGTAAGCCAAGATTACTTCAAACCACAACCAACCAACACCTATACATTTGTTCACAGATCTATATTTATGTATAAAAATATACATAAATATCTAAATCATAATGTTGATGCTCAAAATTTACTACAGCTGCACACGTCACAAATGTTTGTTTGTACAATTACACTTCACGTGGGATGCTTTCTATAAATAACCATTGACAACGTAGGTAGACCAATGAAAGCACAACACAGTTTCTGTGCAAAGAGGTTTTATACTTCATTAAAATTTCTCTTTTTAATCATTATTCATTGTGTTAATAAAATGACATTTATGTGGTAATAGTTTAGTTAATGTTGTAGTGTAGTGATAATGATGCCTACAAGTATTTTTGGATGTTCTGTGGACTTATGTTTTGTGCACTGTAATGTTTGGTTTTAGGAACATTTTCTTCAAGGTAACTAGGTAACAAATATATGCAATTTTTTTTTTTAATACTAAGCAAATGAATTCCTTGCTCAAGAATTTGATGTAAGCTTTTTGTAGGTAATTGTTAGAAAGTCATTGATGATGATCAAAATAATCAAACAATAGGTATTCTTCTATCCATGAGGGGGTACAAAAGGTGTAAAGAATTTAATCCTCTTCTTTCATGGACATAATAGAACTATAAATAACTTAATTAAAACTGGAAATTTGTCACAATACAATTAGCTATGGGTAATTGAGTAAATAGGTTTATCAGATCCAAAACAAATGACTGATATGGAATTCTACTTTCATTTTCTAGTAATGAGCATGTGGTAGACTATTGGTACTATGTTATTTAGTAACTTACTCAGTGCTGCTGAATTTACTGAGATAATAAGTTAAATAAAAATAGAGAAAAATAAGTGTTTGTAAATTATTTTCCATAATTCTAAATGCTGACATCAGACTGAGTAAAGCTTTAGACATCATGTGAACTGTAATAATTAGGGAGGATTTTATTTTTATTGTTTCACGTTCTTGGATAGTTCAAAATATAAGGCAGACTGAGGCAAATTCATTTTCATAAGAGGTGCAACATAAGTGATGTACTAGATAAAAAAAAATAGTTTAAAAAAAAACTAAAAAACACGCTTTTTATAGAAAACCGAACTAAAAATAGAAAATAAATTTTACTTTTTAAAAAGCGTGGGGTGCATGGTGGTGGTGAATATTATCTTAAAAAGCACCCATTTTTTTTAAACTATTTTTTATTTCCTACTTTTTAGTTCAAATTAATGTATTGTCATCATCGGTCCTCGATAAATCTACAAAGTTTGAACGAAATCTGGCCGTTTAAGTTTAAAGTGGGTCAAAATCGCTTCCAAACAGGGTTCGAAGGATATATATCAATGGATATATATCATGATATATATCCGATATATATCCAATGACTTTTTGTGATATATATCAATATTTTATAAATATTCAATTAAATAATAATAATTATAGTTTTGTTACCTAAGTGTAGGTATGATTATTGAGTAATTAGAATTATTTATAAAAAGGTTTTATGTTTTTAGTTGATTTTGCCTGATCTAGAAGATGATTTTATGTTTTTGATTCATTTGTCTGATTTTAAGTACTTACCTATATAAAGAAACGATTAAAAACATTTTAATTTTTTTTTTATTATTAATTACGTTTATTATGTAAAACATAATATGCAAAAAATATACATAAATAATACTATAAAATAACATGACGTTCATACAAAATGGATATATTATATCAAACTTGATATATATCGGATATATATCATAAATCTCCGATATTTTGATATTTATAATAAATATCGGATATTTTCGAACCCTGCTTCCAAATGAGTCGGTTACAAACATACATACAAGTGAAGCTAATATTAAGCGTGTAAAAATAAGGATAATGGGAAACTATTATGAAATTGCATTGTCATCGTGTGCAAAGTTTCAAGTTGATCAGACTTTTAGAAACCGGTGAAAATTAAGCTCAAAGATTCCGTTACATACATACATAGATACAACCCGAGCTAATAAAAGCGTGTTAAAAATCTATTATATTGATAAATATACTCACTCTGTATAAAGTGCTGGTATTCAGCTGCACCTGGTGAGACTGAAACCATATATAAATAGTTGGGAATAGGCTAGGCAGATGATAAGATGACTAAAGAGGTATAAGGGATGATCAACAATTAATTGAAATAAGTTATGTGAATGATTACAAGAGGTGGACAGAGTTCCAATCGTGGGAACATTATTATAGACTGATTAAACATTATGAAAAAATTGAATAATTGTGCTTCATTTTGGCGGGAATTTTAAGGCTTTTTTCGTGCAGGGGTAAGCCCAACACCCCTTTTACCCAAGATATGAGGGTTATGAATGTCACTGGTTCTTCCAACATCTCTGCAAGCCATTATGAGTTCATGACCTATAAAAAAAAATGTTTGTAATTTTTTTTTTTGTCTAGTGCTGCTGGCGATTCGGCGAGATGCACACAGCCACTGCAGATGGGCAGTTCCGGAGTACCAACGGCGCCACACACGGACGCGACAAGGTTGCCATATTGGATGCTGGATCTCAATATGGGAAGGTAATAAATATTTATAAGTAACAGGTTTGACATTGCTAAAGGTGCTTGTACACGGAAGGAGTATCTTAAGTAATATAAAGCAGCGACTTCACCCGCAGCGCAAGGTTGATAGTTTACACGTTGCAGTGGATTATAACTTGGACATGATGAAATCATACATTTAACATGCTCAAGTTAAAGGCACCGCTTTAACTCTAGCATGTTAAATGTATGATTGAAATAATTTTGCATGCACTTAAAAAAAAACCCGACAATAAAATAACCTTTTAAAAGTAAAAAAATATAATGCCCTTTAAGTTTAATATAAGTTGTAGTAAGTCCAAGCAAACCGTCGTCACGTCGAGTAACGTCTTATTGCAATAGCACGTGACGACTCCCGGCCACCGTAGGCGCGGGCCTGCGGACGGTGAGTAATGGGTGACTCACCGTCCGATCAGCACCAGACCCGTGCCGTACGGCGCGTATATGTTCCACGCGCGCCTCAAAGAGATGTCAGCATATGAAGGGGCCCCTCAGGGCCAAACCTGCCGGGTAAGCGGGATTGTCCGAAAGGGTTACCGCTACCCCGGAACATAAAGGGCTACGGAAGGAACATGGATGGGTTTTAGTCAGTAAGAGTCTGACACTCCCTTCCGCTCCACCCAGAGCGGGAGCAGTCATTGGATGTTTTCCAGCCTTAAAAAAAAAAAAAAAAGTAGGTACATCAGTTATCTAAGCTATAAAAATCAAAAGTCATTTATTTAACTAGGCTGGAAATCAGCACTTTTGAAGGTCAAAGTTACATAAGACACTTCCCCAAAAACGCCCACCCTTTACCACTTCCTAGTGCTTTAGCTGGGAAGAAGATCTAGAGAAACTCGCCAGCAACACAGCTGTCTGTTCAGTTGGAAGAACTTGATTCACCTTCCTTTCTACAATAGCATATTTTAATTACTAGCTTTTGCCAGCGGCTTCGTCCGCGTGTATGTAGGAAATTATCCCAGGGGAACCGTAAATTTTCCAAGATAAAAAATAGCTTATATTATGCAATTTCAGACTATAACCTATCTTAGTGCCTCATCTGTTTGGCGTTCTTATTTCTAGTCGACGCGCTACGATCGACACTTGCCGTGCTGAAAATCTGCGCAACTATACTTATATCCGAAGTTATCCTGATTTATCTTTGCTACTTCATCACCAGACCCTGATTATATAATTGGGACCATTCCAATAAATCCAAATAGGATACCTCTGTTGAAAGTTGGTGAGAGTTGGGTATCCTGAATCCCATAATTCCAGGAGATGCTGCAGCATCAGGACAAAGTTACTGTGATATGCTTCTAATACCATTGAAGTTACAGTACACCAATTTTTGATGGTCAATTGCGAGTCGGATTTTTTCTCCCATCCTTCTCTAGAGACTATTTAGTCGTCCGCCTTGCTAGCCATTTCATCTTTCACACAGTCCATCCATCGTTTCTTCGGTCTTCCTCTACTCTTATCGCCATCAACATTCATACTCAAAAGTAAACCCACGACACATTCCTCACTCCTCCGCATCAAATTGTTGCACAATATTATAAATTAATAGATCCGAAAATGAAATTAATTAATATTACCCCCAGAACATTGTTATCTTACTTCATAAGGTCAATGTCAGCTAATCAATTATTATCTTAAGTCACATTTCATAACTTTACCGCCTAAGCGATAAGATGTCCCCAAATAAAGCTAATGTTTGCATAATTATTTAAACTAATTTCATAATAGTTAGTGGAAGTATTGCCTGGAAACATAACGCGTTAGATAACAAGTCATTGATATTTTCAAAATTAATCTAATTTATAGTTAAACTTGAACTCAAAGCATTTATTTCAAACTAGCTGACCCGACAGACGTTGTCATGTCTTAACTATGATACCTACCTTACCTACCCTACCTACCCACCCTACCTACCTACTCTACCTACCAACTTACCTACATACCTTACCTACCCTACCTACCGTATCTACCCTACCTACCCTAGCCTACCTACCCTACCCTACCTACCTACCTATTATTTTTGTATGTAAGAACCTTCTCCTGACAATAACAAACACAACAAAAAAAGAATTGGCCAAATTGGTCCAGGCGTTGTTGAGTTATGCGCTTACCAACACATTTTGCGATTCATTTTTATATTATAGATAAACCAATTACAGGCACTTTTAGATTTTCAAGGGGTCGGTCATTCAGAAAGATGAAGCTTAGTATAGCCCATTCAAAATTGTACCTATGGAGAAGGACGGGCATGTAACTCCACGGACATTCTTTTAAATCAAAATACGGTCCCAAAAATATTGGTTACATCATTCATGTTGAAATTATAAATGTTAGAACGATGCAGAATGTTAAAACCGTCCGAAAAAAAAAACAGTTAAAAAATAAATGAAATTACAATAAGCCTTGGCAGCTAAGAGATGACCAGTCCCTACTGACGCGTGACGGCGCGAATATAACGCATGGATTACCACCATTCAGCTCATCCATCAAAGCTATTTGAGATTTTTAGTAGGTACATAATACTCATATATGTGCTATGCAATTATATAATTAGATTTAGGTAAGTATATTACGATAGAGAATTAATACATAACTAATTAGAAGTAATTGATTATTTGTGTAACTAATTTCGTAACGTTGATAATCAGGTACACGTGCTCTTTGAAAATAGATATGAAATAAAATAAAAGCATTTCAAGTTTTAGTAAATTAGTACACTCGAAGTTATTGTATTCGTATACAAGTACTTGATATATTTTCGTCGGCACTTCAGCGGTTTCTCATTATTAAGTTTCGTTCATGCAACGTACATACGCCAGCACATCAAGATATCCCAAACTGTCAATTTATCCCAATTGAAAATGAACCTTATGATTTTGTAATAAAGTTGAAAAACTATCAAAGGAATTTGACAGATTGGAGTAACTAGATGTGCTGGCCTCTGTTCATTAATTTGTTTTATGTTCCGGGGTAGCGGTAACCCCGTCGGACAATCCCACTTACCCAGCAGCCTTCGGCCCTAACGGGCCCCTTCAAAGGCTGACATCTCTTTGAGGCGCGCGAGGAACACGTATGCGCCGTCCGGCACAAGGCTACAAAAATAAAAATCTATTTTCCATGTTGAAGAAACTTAACAATGAACAATTTCCACAGGTAATAGACCGTCGCATCCGTGAGCTATGCGTGGAGTCGGATATCCTGCCGCTGGATACGCCAGCGTACCACCTGAAGGAGGCTGGGTACCGCGCCATCGTCATATCTGGCGGACCTAACTCCGTGTACGCTGAGGATGCGCCGAGATACGACTCCGATATATTCAAGATCGGCTTGCCTGTGTTAGGTTAGTTAGCTTTGTTATTTAATAACATTTTTTTTTTTCTAGAATCCAGATTTAAGCTCGTGCTATTGATTCTACGGTCACGTGCTAACCTTACACACTATTGGATTTATTCTCGTTCATAAGCTATTTCTTTATAGGAATGTTCGCATCTAATGTAAGCGCGCGTTAAGCCGCGTACGCGCGATCGTACTAAACATGGCGAACACGAACTTCGATTACGGCGCATTTGGTTCGTACGTTTGAACGTAAATTAGCAAAGTGAACATGAACACCTTGCGAACACGGTTGAACTGTGACAGTTCTACTTGTGTTCGCGCCCTCAGTAAAGGATTTACCGTTGGAAGTGGTCGACAGTGAAATAGTTAGCAAAAATTTCTCCGAACACCGTCCGCGCAAAAGAACCAAGTCGAATCGCCACGAACGTTTTTGACGAACAAAGTGTTCGATGTTCGTGTTCATCATGTTTTTGTTCGTTCATGCGTACACGGGATAACAACTTATTATTACAGTCCTATATTTTCATTATTGAACATTGATAAAATCATTTAAAGACATTACACAATTTTAAAATGCAAATTGAAAAATAAATCTTTATCTACGCAGGGAACTTTTTCTTATAGCTCTTAAAACAAAACACCGTTAATAAACAGTTATGTAATTATAGTCAACATAAACTTAACAAAAATTAGTTTTTCTTTCCTAATAATTTTATCGCAGTAACACTTTGTACGTGCGTGTTGACACGACTCCGGTTACAATTAAATAATAGTCGCTTCGTGTGACCACCGTCGCATGTTCTAATGGCCGCTGTTTTGTGTATTCTAATATATTCCATGCAATTATCTCGCTTTCGATCTTTTGAAGTCTTGCTTGATTGACGCAACAATGCCAAAATTAGCTCTGTAACTACTGTAAGAGAATGGTGAACTTGAACTAATGTACCTATGGATCTCAATTTTCTGAGAGCTATGTCGATTGTGAACAGTGGTGGCCTGAGTTGTTGAAGGTCATGAGTTCGAACCCAGGCATACTTTTAAGGCAGGCTTTTGGTAAGCGCGATTGTCCGAAAGGGTTACCGCTACAGCGGAACATAAAGGGCTAAGGAAGGAACATGGATGGGTTTTAGTCAGTTAGAGCGATGCCAGACGTACGATAATTATCGTACATGTACGATAATTTCGACACTCGTACGATGTACGATATAATATGTATTATCGTACGCCAAAGTACGATAATTTCCAACCTTCCTCCGAAGTGGAGTGAAAAGACTATTATCCACATTCTACATTCAAATGCAGACACCGAACGACTATTCAGCAAAAATAATTTGACGAAAACCAGATTAAGTCATTGACTGCCACGCAGCAGACACAATAGAAAAACTATTGTTTGTCGGACACACGGTGACCGCGTTGGCGTTCAACGTGTTAAGAAACAAACTTGCAACAAAAACTATTAAAGGGGTTTTACTTTCAGCGCAATGCGTAAAAAACCAATCAAAAGAATGATGTTATGATTTTAAACCAACTGTAACTGATAAAATGATATCACGAATGATCTTCTTCTTCTTCTTGGGGCTTTGGTTTCCGCACTCAGTCCTTGGCGGACCATTGTGCGTGGGCCATGGCGGCCTGTGGCGGTTATTCCAGCCAGCCCACCTCCTTCTAGAAGTTGATGACGTCTCCTGGTCTGTGTAATATATCTGTAAAAGATTTAGGTGTTCCAATAGTTTCTGTCCTAATCTGTGTGACGCCTGTGCACTCAAAGAGTACGTGCGCGACGGTTTCTTCAGCCTCCATGCAGGCCCTGCACAGAGGACTGTCCGTTATGTCTATTGTGTGGAAGTGTTTGTTTAGTGAGCAGTGTCCCGTGATGGTCCCCGTAATCAGGCGCAGGCCGGTTCTGTTCAGGCGGAGTAACCGTCTGGTTAACCTTTTATCCAGGGATGGCATGGCCTCGCTGGATTGCCTGCAGCCCGATGACGAGGTCCACCAGCTCTCCGCTTGTGTGTGGGTGATTTCTTGTAGCCATCTGCGTAGCTGGTTAAAGGGAATGGGTATGATGGGTTCCGGTCCGCAGGCTGGCGCACTGGAGGCTCTCCTCGCTAGCTCGTCAGCTGCGTCGTTACCTAGTGATCCGCTATGTCCTTTTATCCATTGTAGTGTCACTTTGTTGCGGTAGAGTACTCATATACGTTCTAGTGCGTTGTGACATTCTAGTGTTAGTTTTGAGGTGTGGTGTTGTTTCTTTAGGGATTGCAGGACCGAGGCGCTGTCGGAAACTATGCGTATTTGCGCATCGGTGACTTTCCTGGCTTCTATTGCGTGTGCCGCCTGTATGACGCCCACACACTCCGCCTGGAAGTCGGTGTTGTGCTTGCCCAGTGGGCTGGATATGTGTATGTTAAGGTCTCGTGAGAACACCCCGACTCCGCTTCCGGAGTCGGTCTTCGACCCGTCGGTGTATACTCTTAGTTCTTCCGGACCAGAGTAGTCACACTGTTCTTCGATGAGTGATATGTCATAGTGTTTTTGAAATTGGTGTTGTTTTGGGGCTCTATCGCAGGGTGACGCTAGCATTGGTAGATTTCTGATTGCGTCATCCCTTACCCGTGTGTGCTTTACTCTGGAATCTTTACTTAGGGTTCCTGTTATATTTAGCCGAAAGGCGGCCATGGTTGCCTCCTCTCGCACGATGAGGTGTAGAGGCGGCAGTCCTAGCATCGCTTGTAGGGCAGCTGTAGGCGTCGTTCTCATGCAGCTAGTAATAGCTACACAAGCAAGTCGCTGCAGTTTCTCAAGTTCTTTTTGGGTTGTGCTTAAGTTTGTTCTGGGCCACCATACTAGTGAGCCATATGTGATGGTTGGTCGGATGACCGTGGCGTATAGCCAGTGTGTGATTTTGGGTTTGACACCCCAGTTCCTGCCCAGCAGTTGTTTGCATTGCCACAGTGATATGGTGGCTTTTGTGATCATATGTTTAGTATGCCTTGCCCAGTTCAGCTGACTATCCAGAAAGATTCCCAGATATTTGGTCTCAGTTGATAGGCTTAGGGTTGTTCCGAAGAATCGGGGTAGTTGTAGTGTGGCCATTTTCCTTTTTTTGGTGAAAAGGATCAGTTCGGTCTTCGTTGGGTTCACTGATAATTGGTGTCTGTGGCACCAGTCCTCTACTATTTTCAAGGCTTGGCGCATGAGGTTGCATAGTGTGTTTTCATGTGTGCCGTTTGTTATAATGGTTATGTCGTCGGCGTAGCCTACTGTGTAGTAGCCTTTTTCGTTGAGTGTTTTTATGAGGCTGTCAACGACCAGGTTCCATAGTAGCGGTGAGAGAACGCCCCCTTGCGGGCATCCTTTCGCTACGATGGCCCTTGTAGTGTCGTTTACTGTAAGTTGTACAGCTCTCATTTTGAGCATATTGGTGATCCAGCAGTTCAAGGTTGGGTCTATCTTGTGGTTGTCGAGGGCCATGTTGATGCTTTTGAAAGTGGTTTTGTCAAAGGCGCCCTCTATGTCGATGAAGGCAGCCAGGGTCGAGCATTTGTGGTCCACTGCGCATTCGATCTTGGAAACCACGCTGTGTAGCGCGGTTTCCGTTGATCTGCCTGTGGAGTATGCATGTTGTTGTTTCAGTTTGTGTAGTGGTTTTACTCTGAGAGGTCCGTCTCGGATGTACCTATCACAGAGTCTCTCGAGGGTTTTCAGTAGGAATGATGTGAGGCTTATTGGTCTGTAAGCTTTAGGTTGTGTATAGTCGGTCTTGCCCGGTTTGGGTATGAAGATGACTTTCAACTCTCGCCATGCGAGAGGTACGTATTTGAGTGCTATGCTGGCTTGGTATATCTCTACCAGCCATGGTGTCACCTGGTCTAGTCCCCACTGCAGAAGGGCTGGAAAGATGCCGTCCAGCCCTGCAGACTTATATGGTTTAAAGGTGTCGATTGCCCACCTTATCCGCTCTGCTGTAACTATTTTGTGGGCTCTGGACCACTCCCATTCCTTGTCTTCTAGGAGTTTGCAGTCCGGGAAGTGGGTCTCGAGGAGGATTTTACATGTTTTTTGGTCTGTTAATGTGTATGATTTGTCCGGTTTTATCAGCACACCCAGGGTTTGGTTCTGATCTGTTGATAAGATTTTCCTTACTCTGGCGGCTTCGTTGTTTGTTTCAATGGATTCACAGAAGTTCCGCCATGCTGTTACTGTTATCACGAATGATTTCAGCAGTCCTTTATTCAAAAACGGCTGGCGCTGCTGCAGACGTAGAAGTAAATACCGATACCGATGATCCCACTCTTATATAAAATAAATACCGTAAGTTATTTTAAAATTTCTGTCTAATTTCACAACTTTCTAAAATTCCTATCCTATTTCTAATTTTGCGAAATAGCGCGTTTCGCGCGGTTTTGGTAGGTGTACGATAATTTTTCACCTGGTACGATAATTTTCGAATATTGATACGATAATTCATTCGAACTCGTCTGGCAACCCTGGTCTGACACTCCCTTCCGCTCCACCCAGAGCGGGAGAAGTCATTGGATGATTTCCCAGCCTTAAAAAAAAGGGCATACACTTTACTTTCTGTATTTAATTTCATCACTACTGCTCACAAAACGGTGAAGGAAAACGTCGTGAGGAAACTGCATGTTCTAGAACCAATAATTCGAAGACATGTGTGACATTCACCAACATGCACTGGGCCCGCGTGGTTTAATACGATACCGCCTACTCCCTCTTACGTATAGGAGGTCTATGTCCCAGCAGTGGGAACGTTACAGGCTGATTATGCTATGCCGATTATCTTCATTCGGCTTGTAATCTTCTACTTCGTCGTTTCAATGGCACGACATCGACATTGAGTTACATTTGGTTGCCCTAAAACTTCGTTGTTTCATGACACCGTTAGTGACAGCGCAGAGGTCATTATGGTTGTCTGTTTGGTTCGTCGTAATTACATAATACAGCATACCGGGTGTCAATTAAACTTAGAGCTTCTTCTACATAATTATAATTGACTCACGGGTATGAGTGACTACTAACCATTTTGACCACTCTACAAATCCCGACTTTTATATGAGTCGGTGTGCCACTTTACAGCCGGCTATTATACATGGTTGACGCGCGCTTTACTTGTGGTATCCAAGTATACAAACACGCTGTGAACGTTTGTCTAAGTGCAGAAGCTCTTAGTGCCGTACGAGACACGAGCGAAGTTAGAAGTGTGTGTGTGTATGTGTTATATGCTGACGCTAGTCTTTTTCACACACACATTCACAGCGTATGGTTTGTTCACTTTGTTACCACAAGTATAGCGCGCTTCGTGAGATAAAAAAATATGTCTAATATTTTTTTTTGTTATGCAGGAATATGCTACGGCATGCAGATGCTGAACAAAGAGTTCGGCGGCTCGGTGCTACGCAAGGAGGCCCGCGAGGATGGGCAGTACGAGGTAGAAGTCGAGACCACGTGCCCTTTGTTCAAGTGAGTTGATAACAAAGTTTACATTGTGAGGAAACCAGCATGACTGAGAGATATATCTCAACAGCATATGAAGCTAAGTTAGAGGCCCATGGGCAGCATAAAAATCTGACACCAGGTTAGCCACTAACCACACGAAAAGAAGAAGATAATAAAGTGAAGAAAAATATCTGGTGTATGGGAGGACTTCGGCTACCCCACGAAGACCGAACTTATTTTCCAAATGACAAACAGTAGGACAATAATCGCCAAGTAGTCTTAAACTACCTCGTAGGTCTAGTGGTCGCAACCGCTAATGCTGGGCATGAGGTCCTGGGTTCGATTACCGTGTCGAGCAAAGTGGTATTGGGTTTATCCATCTGGAATTTCTCAGTTGCAGCAAGATTTGTGCTCGACTGGTGGCAATAGGCTCGTCTCCTACATGAGACTCAAAAACAAAATGAATGTTGTGTCTATACTAATATTATAAAGAGGAAAGATTAGATTGTTTGTTGGCATTGAATAGGCTCCGAAACTACTGAATTGATTTGAAAAGCTGTTGGAAAGTTACCCTATCCCCGGGTGACATAGGTTATATAATATTTCCAAAAAATAAGGGATCTTTACTAAAACTCCAATTATGTAACAATTACCGACATCCACGCAGGCGAAGCCGCAGGCAGAAGCTAGTTGGGTAAGCGGGATCGTCCGAAAGGGTTACCGCTACCCCGGAACATAAAGGGCTAAGGAAGGAACATGGATGGGTTTTATTTAGTAAGAGTCTGATACTCCTTTCTGCTCCACCCAAAGCGGGTGAAGTCATTGTATGATTTGCCACCCTCAAAAAAAAAAGGTAGTTAGTTATACATTTTTGACATATATCCCTTTGTTTTCTCCACCAGTCGTCTAGAAAAGCTGCAGCCAGTACTCTTGACACACGGCGACAGCGTGCAGAAGGTCGGCGATAGATTCCGCGTAGGCGCACAGTCTTCCAACCATCTCATCGCCGCCATTTACAACGAGCAGATGCGCCTGTACGGCGTGCAGTTCCACCCGGAGGTAAATATGAACGGGAACTTCCCTTTTGTTCTCAGCGGTAGCGGGCAGACAGGCAAGCGGACATCTTCGTTGCCTGCAATCCATACACAACCAAGTGCTATCAAATTCCATGTGATCCATCAGGTCAAGCTATGCTTACCGGGGATATATATATGATTTGCATCTTTACATATCGACACTCCTCCTTGACTCGAAAAGCACGTTAAGCCGTTGATCCCGGCTGTCATTCGTGGATCTTTGACAGTCGTTACGATAAATCAGAAGCCCGAAACTCTGACAGACAGTCTTACGAAGAGGTATCGTATTACGCAGGTACTGACTGGGTTGTGGTCGTCAGATAGGCAGTCGATCTATGTTAAATACTGGTATTCAGCTGCATCCGGTTAGACTGGAAGCCGATACAACATAGTTGGGAAAAGGCTAAGCAGATTGACGCTGTAAGTTGTAGGTGTTTGTAGTTCCATTTGAATTAAAAAAACAAAATAGATCTACACTAATATTATAAAGCTGAAGAGTTTGTTTGTTTGAACACGCTAATCCCTGGAACTACTGGTCCGAATTGAAAAATTCTTTTTGTGTTGGATAGTCCATTTATCGAGGAAGGCTATGGGCTATGTAACATCACGCTACGACCAATAGGAGCCGAGCAGCAGGTTGAACCGCGCGGCAGCAGCTAGCAGTTGAATAAAATCATATTTATTTTCTAGGTGGACCTAACCCCCAAAGGCAAGCAGATGCTGTCAAACTTTCTGTTCGACATCGCGGGCCTGTCGCGCTCGTTCACGCTACGTTCACGTCGCGACGCCTGCATACAGTACATAAGGGAGACCGTCGGGGACAATAAAGTTCTGGTGAGTAAACATATCTACTGCAGTGCTATTCTGTAAAAAATAACACCCTTAAAACGTAGATGCAGTGAGTTAAAAGTTAGCTAGCTGTCAGTAGTGACAAGCGTAGTGTCAATCCCTAGCAGTAGGTGGATACGAGAACTTACTTCACCGTAGTGTTCACGGTGAAATTTTTACGGATCGACCAACTATGCCTGTACGCCTACATCATCCCAAAGAATTTTCCTCATTCCTCTGCATACCATGTCAACTGATTTCCCAACAACATTTCAGTCACCAGTGTCACTTTCAAACTTCCTCTTATAAACTCATTCCTTATTCTATCCATTCAAGGAGCTCGTGGCTAAGTAATATCAGCCGCACGGATCGATCTATCAGGTTAAGCTACGCTAGCCGGGGTTGGTCCGTTAATGGATGACCATCTTTACATGTCGAGACTCCTCCGTGCCTCGGAAAGCACGTTAAGTCGTTGGTCCTGGCTGTCATTTGTGCATCTTTGACAGTCGTTATGGGTCGTCAGAAGCCAGAAAATCTGACATTGTCTTACCAAGGAGTATCGTATTACCCAGTTACTGGATTGTGGAGGTCAGACTGGTATTCAGCTGCATCCGGTTAGACAGCAAACCGACCCCAATATATTTGGGAAAAGGCTAGGCAGATTGATTTTTTTCTATCATTCGCGTAACACCACACATCCCTCTTAACATTCTCATGGTAACGCACAATTTGCTTGAAAAAATATTGTAAAAAAAAACATTGTTTCGCATCGATCACTAATAAAGAACTAGATACACAATCTCATACAAAAGTTCTCTTAAAAATGTCGCCAATTGTGTTTAGGTAAAATAAATCTATATTAATGTAATTTCAACCTTACCTGCAAGGTTTAAAGCCGTATTCACAAAGCTATTGCAAAAAGCAATAAAATTTTACGACCGGTACTCGCTGCTCAACATACATCAAAACAATTTCAACCTTATACGCATGCTTTAAAGTAACAATTACTAAGTGTCAAAAAAAAGTAATAAAATTTTACAACCGAGGCTCGCCACTAGCACAAGGAACGAGTGGAGACGAACCAGAACAATATTTTTTGTTTGTACTGTAAATTATTATGTATGGTATTTTAACATACTTCAAAAAAAGGAGGAGGTTACTCAATGCGTCGCGTATTTATAATTTATTTTTTATTTTTATGTTGCACACCACCCATAAGTCGAAGACGAATCGACCGATTGAGATGATTCATTACATTAGGTTTGTTCCCAAGTTTGTCCTGTTTACATCTAATCCTCGTTCTGATGATGGAATCTACTAGGAATTTAGGCAACGCCTTAAATATTAAAGGCATACAATTAGCGATTTTGGTATTTTTAGATAAATCAGAACTTTACATTCAGAAAATATAAATTAGTGAGGAAGAATATACAAAAATCAAAGAATATTATTGTCCCAATTTTTTGACATATTGTTCATAATAAATTACAAATGTCGATAAAAAGAAATACTTCGGATCGAAGAATTCTTCGGATCTTTGACGTGCTGTAACTGATATCCATTCTCCACACCTCACTGGATCACGAGGAAAGCTAAAAATAATTGAATATTTTCAAAGTCCCGACTAAACAACCACAAAAAAATATTGGGAATATCAAAAAACCCGACTGATAAAAAACAACTAACAAGTTCCAAACAAGTCACTTTTCAAGTAGTCTTATGCAGTTAGTGGCAGTTATTTTAGGTCAATTATTCATACATAGGCTAATAAACACATAACCCTCCCTTGCATCGCGCAGTCAGGTAAATGAAAACAAAAATCAAATCTCGCGTTAAAAAAAATAAGAACTATAATAGCGTCTCCAACAAATGGAACAGAGTCAACGCGGATAACCCAAACAATTTAAGTGGACATGCGTAAATATGATTAATACGTTTAGTAAGAGTCTTTACAATTGAGCTGCATTATATCGCCTGCTATTTGTTACGACTTAATTTAAAATAAAGTTTTTACGATGATTTCTTGAAAAAATATTAGTATTTACAATACAATGTTAACAATTATATAATGATAATATTAATACTTAGCAAAAATAAGAAACTCCATCCTTTTTTAGCGTCCTAGACGTGTGATTTTTGCAGTTTTTAAACGAGCACTGAGACATGTTTACCGTCGGAGCGTTCGAATGCTACTAGATGAAAAGACCACCCAAATGTTCAATTGGGTGGTCATTCGGTGAGGACATTTTTTGACGCTGATTGTGTATCTAGTTCTTTATTAGTGATCGATGTTGTTTCGTCTATCTTATCTTTCAATGTTAAAGGGACCTGGTGTCCTGAAACACAGGCCATGAGCCTAGCTTAGGCACCAGTCTCCCACAATATATGACTTAATCTTTATATTATGTAATTGTCTCTAAACTGTTGTATTTGTATATTGTGGTGAGAAATAAACATTATTATTATTATCAGGTGTTAGTTAGCGGTGGCGTAGACTCCACCGTATGCGCGGCGCTACTTAGAACCGCTCTCCGTGAAGATCAGGTGATCGCCCTACACATTGATAACGGTGAGTTACATTAACTACATTTATTTATTCAAAATTCTGTGGGAGACTTGATGAGTTACCCCGGGATTGGCGTGCTCTAAGAGCTACTAGAATCTCTAACTCGGATACATCATTATGAAATTATTATTAAGTATCGAGCACTAGTATATTAAAAATAGGTTAGTTTAAAGAGCTTTAGTTTAGTTTAGTGTTAGGTTTAAAGAGGAACATTCTTTCAGGTTGAAAATGAACAACTTTGACGATGGAACTATACCAGAAATCACGAAAAAAAAACAGCCGTTCCATATGTTTCATTGAGTCAGCAGTACATTTATATTCATGTAATTCGTGAAAATGTATGGAACAGCTGATTTTGACGTGACAACGTCTTATAAATTGGTTTGCCGGGTGTCACTTCAAGAAACTGCGTTACGCTCCGCTCACGTTATGCGCTCACAATGAGAGCGAGTGAGAGGCACGCGTCCCTTCCACTCGGGCATGGTTAGCCCGCCTAAGAGCGAGAGAGACAGACATAAAAAGTCGTTGTCACGTAAAACTTTCGCCCGTATACCGACTTTACAGGCAACCAATTTTTTTTTTTTTCATATTTCCCTCCCCCTCTTCCCCCTAGTAGTATCTTCTGAAAGTATGTTTCTCGTTTAACCTAACACACTGTATATGCTGTGTGCTAACCGTGCGAAAGGTTGCAAGTTTTGAATGAAATGGTTTTATTCGCAGGTTTCATGCGTAAGAATGAGAGCGCTAAAGTGGAGAGGTGTCTCAGAGAGCTCGGCGTTCGTCTACATGTGGTCAATGCGGCCCATCAGGTATGTCAGCAGCTGAACCACCACCTCTCATGGCAGAATTCTTTCAATATTACTTTAGTGTGAGAATGAGATGCAGCTATACAGGTCGTATAGCTGCATCTCTTTCCCACTGTTAAGTATTATTAACAGAATAATACTATAAGTGCTTGTGGTTGACGTCCGGTTTTTATTATATTGTACGATAAAACCATGTGTCATTATGTCTATGAAGTTTCCTGAAAGTAATGTATATTGTTTAATATCAATAGATTTAAATATGTTGTTTAAAGTTTGATTCAAAATATTAGAATTAGTCGTTTGAGTTCTTATTTACAAATAATATAAAATAATAATTTCCTTTTAAGAGTACTTTTTAAGTGCTTGTATGATGTACAAGTAAAACGAATTAGTTAAATAGTGTCTGATAATTTTTACAATAAAATTATTTTTTTTGTCATTTATTTGCTCAACGTTGATGATTTTGAGCATGACTGTATTCTTTACACTTATACATAAATTTATGCCTTTTCCTTTTATGCGTTATCTGCCAAGACGAGTCAAGCGAAGCGTAAGGGCACTACCTACCTTTTCTTGAAGCGCTTCGTCGTTTTTTTTAAACCCTTATAACTTGGGTTTGGATTATGATTCCTACACAATCCTTTTGCTTCGTCCGCCCAGTTCCGGCAGGGCAGCACGGTGGTGCGCGAGGCGGGCGGGCGCGCGCGGCACACGGCGCTGCTGGTGCACGCGGCGGCGCCCGAGGACAAGCGGAAGGTCATCGGCGACGTGTTCATCCGCGTGGCCGAGCAGGCCGTGCGGGACCTCAACCTGCAGTGAGCTCCGCCACTCTTTGTTGGGGGAAACGTTCATAATAGTAACCCTTGCTGTTGCTGTAAGGTTTATCTGAACAATAAATATGACAGTTTGACGAATTTTCAAAGCTGCCAAACTCCAATATTTATATGCAAAAGATTCTTCTTGCATATACTAGTTGTAACCGAAAGGGTATATACATACAAAAGTATATGCTACAGACCACCAAACTGAACAACTTTTACACTCCGAAATCACAAAATAAAAAATCAGCTGTTCTATACAATTTTGGTCACGTGACTGGTCGAAATGTAGGGAACAGCTGATTTCGGAGTTGGACCCATAGTAAAAGTTGTTCAGTTTGGTGTTCTGTAGCATATGCTTTTGTATATACCGACACCCGCTAAGTATACGTATGTATCTGCCAGATACACGAAACGGTTTTTATTGCATTTTTGGCATCTGTATACCTATATTTACCACATATATTTTTATTTTATTTTTTCAATCAACCCAACATACTTTTTTCTCAAACGTATAATTGTTTATCTGCATAAGGTAAAAAATAAACACAGCGTAAAACCATTTAAGTTCCAGTTACGTACTTTGACGCGGGGGGAAAAGGGCGCTCGGTGCGGGTAACTGCCCGTCACTCAGTTCTCCGGCGGGCAACGAGTTGTGCGCGCGAGTGTTGCGTTATTTTTTACTATGTCGAGTGAACGTTATAAATTTTTAACTACATTAAGGGAAGATGCAATTAAAAGGCCAAAAAATGCTGTGGACCAAATAATAACCGTAACATCAGACCAGATAGACTCGCCATCAAGGCAAGGTAAGTAATATTAACGAAATATTTTATAATTATTAAAGTATATATTTTAAGTGCACCCATAAATTGAGATTTCTACCTATACTGAAATATTTGAACCCGTCTTGAATGAATATCTATCGCCATGACGACATTACTGCAATTTATTCATTCCCGATGCATAAGTATGTAACTACGCAGTTACACATTTTTACGCCGGAATTTAGATTGATTGAAAAATGTATCTAGGCACTTACATACTTATTCTACGGAATGTGTTTAAAATGAAATCATTTAACTAACACATATATTGTTTTACATTGGATTTTAACTTGATTATTAATATCTATCTGTATACTTACATAGTTTTACTTGTATGAAATGATGTTGATTATCGTAGAAAATCGAGCGTTTTATTGTGATTTGATTGTTTCAGATACTCCAGTACACTTCTCAAAATATTTCACTGATGAAGACTTGCAACAAATGACGGAATTCATAGAAAATAGTGACGAAGAAACAAGTGCTGCTCAAAACCATCTTAAACCCTCAGAATATTCCAGAACACATTCCCCAACCGCCATAAGTCATACAGCTTCAGTGATTTTACCAAGTAACTCTCATGACCCCATTTTGGCAACAATAACGCCCCAATCACCCATGATGAGCAATGTCAGTTCAGGTATTCGAAATGATATTTCTATTGAGTCGCCAAATTTCTCGTCGGTCATAGCTCAAGCAATTGCTCAGTTAGATTGTGACATATCGCCAGCTCCTACGCCAAACGTTGTCATGCCAGTTAGCTCACCTATGGCAATACACACCCCGATATCAGAAAACACTCCATCTGACATTGAACCATCACCGAGGCGCAGGCTATCTACAAAAAAAAAAGATAAAGGTAGACTACGAATGGTCCATCAAGACCAAGGGTTGGATGTTATACGGAAGAAAAATAAAAATTTAGGAAATGCGTACAAAAGTAGGGATGGTAAAATGAGGAAAAAGAAAGAGATGGGGCCATGTTGTGGAGAGAAATGTAAGTTAAAATGTTCACAAAAAGTTACTAATGTTGACATAGATTTGCTTTTTGTGGCATTTTGGTCAATGGGAGATATTGTTCGTCATTGGGATTTTATCAATAAATACTGTGATAAAATTCCAAAACGTAGGGTTATTACTGAAACTGCCTCTAGAAGAGAATTTACTTTGCGGTATTATTTACCAACAAAAATAGGTAATAATGAGGTATATGAGACTGATTCAGTGTCTCCAAAGACACAGAATATAACGAAAATACAGGTCTGTAAAACCATGTTTTTGAACACTTTTGGGATAAAACAGGGCCTGGTGTATTCTGCTTTGAAAAGCTTTCATTGCAAGGCACTGTTGTCCACGACAAAAGAGGTATCCATAGACATACTAAGAAAATTACTGAAGAGATGATTGCAAGTGTTTGTGATCATGTGAACAGCTTTGCACCTATGGAATCGCATTATGTTCGAAAACGTACGAATAAAAATACTTAGATGGATCTTTTACATTTGCTCGAATGTTTCTGCTGTAAAAATGCCCGCAATTCTCTGACAGGATACAATATAAAACAGATTTTTGTGACCATGAGTTCAAATGCATTATTGTAAATAATGCACTAGAGACTCGCAAAACCAGATCAAGGAACCGAATAAGATTAGACAACAGTCACTTCCAGCCCCTCTAGCAAGAACATTGACCCAAGCTTACGAGGGGAAATTACCAATACCCGAGGCTAAACTTCAGGATTTGAGGTACTTATGCCGAAATAATGTTATACCATCTGTTTATCATGACTTTTACATGAGTTTGATAGAGGGCAGCAATGAGAACCAACACGACAATGAAGGTGAAGAAGACGAAGAAGAGGAATGAAGAAGTCATCCTGTGATCTCTGTACTGATTAGTTGATTACTGTTGTGGTCATAAGTCATTAGTGATAAATTAAAACGTGCAATTTTATTACTCAACTAGAAAACCCGACAGACGTTGTCCTGTCCTAACAATGATACCTACCCTACCTACCTACCCTACCTACCTACCTTACCTACCTACCCTACTTACCTACCCTGCTTGCCTACCCTACCTACCTACCCTACCTACCTACCTACCTATCCTACCTATCCTACCTACATATCGTACCTACCCTACCTACCCACCCTACCTACCCGTCTAACTTTTCTCACCTTTTAAACTTTCCCTGGAATACGACAAACATTTCAACTCCAAAACCAGCTAAATCGGCCCAGCTGTTCTCGAGTTTTAGCGAGACTAACGAACAGCAATTGATTTTTATTTATATAGAAAAGCAAAATATAGAATAAAACCTTGTTAAAATCATTATAAGTAAGTTAACAATGATAGTTCAGTAATATAATATTAAAGTTGATCTCAGTACAAGAATGTCCAAATAGCTTTAAGAATTATTCTGAGAATTATTTTGAGACAAACCCCATACTTTTTAGGAAATGTACGAAAACTGCCTTTAAGGCATTTTTTTATAAAGTAAATTTTTATTATTGGATAATTTTACATAAGTAATTTCCAGTTCAGTAAGAACTTATACCTAATAAAACAAAAGAGAAAAGTCTGATTACCAGTTGATAGTTAGATGCCATTTTTAATAAACATACAACATATAATTACAATAATGTTACTTTTTGACACGTTTGAAATTTATATTTTTATGTTTTGAAAATAAACATTAGATCATACAAATATATCCACTACTTTTATTTCAAAATACCAAAACACATGATGATTTTTACAAGTTTGGAATTCAGTTACACTTGTATGCACAATAATATAATTACGGCGGTAAAATATGTAAGTATCAGTTACACAGGATATTTCTATTGACTTTACCAATTATAAGTACGTATCTGGCAGTTAAAGCAATAAGGTGCCTGAATATTCCAATGAAGAAATATGTATGTGCCAGTTAGCATATTTTGATTGTTTTTTACAACGCAGTAAAAGTATGCATGTGTGATAAAACAAAAACTTGAAGATTTAGAAACAAAATATACTCTTAATTATAAATTTCACTTATGTTTAAACACGCTCACCAAATATTATAGTTTAATTTTGTCAGTTACTTAGTTGTACTTAGGAGGTGTCGGTATATACCCTTTTCGGTTACACCGTGTATAGGGTGACTGGTAATTAGTGACCGATATTTAAACACGTGATTGTACTCTTATTAAAATCAACTTTCCCAAAGAAACTTTTTTTGTATACTCGATAGTTTTATTTTTATCACTAACAAAACAAGCGCGCAAAGTTCAAACTTCGCGCCGATCAGCTGTTAGCAGCGAGGCGCCCGCGCCGCATTATCGATGACGTAAGCAATGTAGCAGAGACTACAGACCGTCCGGCGCGCGGGGCGGGCGGCGGGGAGCACATTGTTTTGTTTATTTAAATACCCTGAACTAAAATCATCACTTTCATCCACAGGGAAGACCAAGTCCTCCTAGGCCAGGGCACACTAAGGCCGGACCTCATTGAGTCGGCCTCATCTCTATGCTCCAACAACGCGGCTACTATCAAAACTCACCACAACGATACTGAGTTGGTTCGAGCTCTGAGACAGCGCGGCAGGGTCGTCGAGCCTCTGCGTGACTTTCACAAAGATGAGGTAAACTAATGGCTCATTGATTACCAAGTCCTCTGGGCAGAATAAGGCAACTGTCCCACGTCCGACGAGAAAGCGAGTAACTATTAAAGAATATCTCGCTCAAGAACCGTAAAAAAGTAGGTCTGTGTGAAAGAGACATACATTAATAGCTGATTTCACGAGAAAGTTGAATTATTTTCCGTAAGTGTTAAATGCTTGTTTTTACGGTCGCTAGCGCATCAAGTTATAGCAAACTAACAAGTGTCAAATTTCTCCAAATGATTTTAACCCTTAAAACATTGATTGTTAAGTTCAAAATCGATTGAGGAAATTATACAGTTTTTCAGAACTTAGGCTGGCAACTGAACTTTTAAACTTCACTTGAAAGTTGAGACCATGGGTTACAAAGCAAAAGAGACCTTGACATTTTAAACTCAAACTCAAAGTATTTATTTCAAATAAACCAATTACAGGCACTTTTGAATTGTCAACGGGTCGGTCAGTCAGAAAGATGAAGCTAGTTGCCCATTCCAAAGTAGTAGGTACCTATGGAGAAGAACGGGCAAGAAACTCCATAAATAAAATACTTGTATTTAGCTGCATACAATGTGAGCCAACCCAACAAAACCCTGCAGGTGATGATGCTGATGTTTGTCCTCCAGGTCCGCGCGCTGGGCACGGAGCTGGGCCTGCCGGCCGCGCTGGTGGAGCGGCAACCGTTCCCGGGGCCCGGCCTGGCCGTGCGCGTGCTGTGCCAGGACGAGCCCTACGCCGAGCGGGACTTCGCCGAGACACAGGTACTGTACATCTATATATATAAAAGAAAGACGGGTTTGTTCCCTTCGTTATAACTCGAGATCTGCTGGACCAATTTTCATGGTTTTTGTTTCGTTGGATTTGTCTCTGCCCTGAATCGCAGAATACATTTTAATTTTTTTTTTTTTCGATCAGCTGCTGATTTTCCTCCTATATGGTAGGTAGGGTAGGGTAGGGTAGGTAGGTAGGTAGGGTAGGTAGCTGGTGTAGGTAGGGTGGGTAGGTAGGGTAGGTAGCTAGGTAGGTAGGCAGGTAGGTAGGTAGGTAGGTAGGGTAGGTATCACAGTTAAGACAGGACAACGTCTGTCGGGTCAGCTATTTACATAATATATTATGATCATTTTTAACCGACTTCAAAAAAAGAGGAGGTTCGCAGTTAGGCAATTTTTTTTCCTCAGAACTTTAGACAGGGTGAACCGAGTTTGATGATTCTTTTTTTTTATTTTAAAGCTTCCCGTTTGGTCCCTATCAATTTTATTAACTTCGTTTGTACAAGGGGTATTGTATTACCCAGTTACTGGGTTGTGTGTAAAAAAACACTGGTGTTCAGCTGCATTCGGTTTAATTGGAAGCCGACCCCAACATAGTTGGGAAAAGGCTAGGCAGATTGATTCTTTAACTTCATTTGAACAGTTTTCGAGTTGGCTTCGATAATACGTTTTTAAATCTACATTTTTACCTTGATTACATATTAGTACTTCAGGTCACTGTTGTTTACATAGCAAGTTTAGTAGTGGATTCGAATTGACAGTGGTGTAGGTAAGTACCAATAGTAAAAAGTGAAAAAAAAAAATATTTAGTACATGGAGGACTTACAGCTAACAAAATCATAACAAAAAGGAGGAAATAGTCACCAGAGAGCCAATTACAGGTCCTCATGTTTAGAGTAAGAAATAATAAAAAGTGATGATAAGAGCACACAAACAGCAGCACACGACTTAAATTGAAGTTATCAAGTATTTTACAAAAAAAAAGCAACCGACGCCGACGTTCGAAAAAACACTACAAAGTGGAAAATAATCTTAATTTTGGAAGTTGGTGGAAAAAACTGATAATACAAAACCATAGACACAGGTAGTTAGGAAAAGGCTAGGCAGATTGATTGATAGAAAGAACCAACAATTTCAGTCATATTTTACGGCTTTAATAAAGTTCTCTTCTTCTTCTCGTGTGGTTAGTAACTAACCTGGTGTCAGACTTTTTATGCTGCCCATGGGCCTCTGTCTTAGCTTCACATGCTATTGAGGAATATCTCTTAGATATGCTTGTTTCCTCACGATGTTTTCCTTCACCGATTTTTAAGCAAGTGATAATTATACAATACGCACATGAATCCGATATGATAAAATCAGAGGTGCGTGTCTTGAGTTCGAACTCAAGACCTCTGACTTGGCAATCCGACGGTTACACCACTGGGCTATCACTGCTCTTATGGACTTCCATTATGATGCGCGTAAAACTCGATATCGAAAGTCACGGAAAGTATCTATCAAGATGCCTAATGAAGCCTTCCGTTACTATACGCAAAGGCGTTTTCAGAAAGTTTGATACACCTTTGGTATAATTCCATATTCTTGCCAAAAATGTTTAATTATCACATGCTGTTGAGAAATATCGAAAATGAAGAAGAAATAATGAAGTTGGGATTCACATACATGATGATGGGAATATGGGATTCATACATTCCCTCCACAGGTGATAGTGAAAATAATGGTGGAATACGCGTCGATGTGCGTGAAGTCGCACGCGCTGCTGGGCCGCGTGGCCAACGCCAGCACGGCGGCCGAGCAGGCCGAGCTCAAGCGGATCTCGTCCAAGTCGCCCGTCGCCGCCACGCTGCTGCCCGTCAGATCTGTGGGAGTGCAAGGTATGATACATGAGCTGGCTTTACACTGCCCACTGAAAGGCCCCTACCATTACGTTATTACGCCACTACGTTCTTTTGGTGTACGGCCAAATTCTAAATTAACGCCGCGATTTTCAATATGTTTTACAAAATTATATTGCATCAAAAAAATGCTGATTTTCAGCCTTGTTTCAATAAATTACTTTCGATTTATGTAAATCGAAAGTAAAGGTTGCACTTTTTGTTGAAGTATGTATGTACATACTTCAACAAAAAGTGTAACCTTTCGTTTAGACTGGAAGCAACCAACATAGTTGGGAAAAGGCTAGGCAGATGATGACTTCAACAGAAAATGTTTATTTAAAATATTTAAACGGTGCCGCAAAGTCAGTTGCTACCATTCAGTCATCCATTGAAAAGATCTAGTTGTACAGAGGGACAGACGGCGGGAATCGGGTATTTTATACTCATCATCTGCCTAGCCTTTTCCCAACTATGTTGGAATCGGTTTTTTTTATACTATGTAGAGATTATTTCAGACTGATAACATTAACAATATTGTTATTTGCAGGTGACGGCAGAACGTACAGTTACGCGGTAGCTCTCTCGACGGAGCGCTACCCGCCCGATTGGAAGGACATGCACTACCTCGCCAAACTTATACCGCGCGTCTGCCACAACGTCAACAGGTAACAACCAATTCAACCTAATAATTAGTGACATTCAAATTTAATCGGAGTACCATGTAAGCTAATTTATTACATGACTTTATAACTGTATGGCGGTATTGACTGAAATATGACCTTTTTTCAGGGTTTGCTACGCTTTCGGAGGTATAATCAAGGAGCAAGTGACAGACATCACGCCGACCTTTCTCACACAGCAAGTTATCTCAACTTTACGCCAGGCAGATGATCTTGCCACACAGGTAAAAGGACTTAATTACCTTCCTCCAGGATATAATTGTTTAAGTTTTATCTGTAATTTGTTTTTTTTTTTAATTAAAAATTGTAATAAGTGCAGCCTGCAGGAAAATAATGATAAATAAGGTCAAGGCTCGCGTGACTCACGGGCGATGATCCCGTGCGTATCTGCAATTCCTTGAATTATGAATTCTTCTTAAGGATCACATTTTTATGATCAGATATACAGTGTGTTAGGTGAAACGAGGGACATACTTTAAAATCAACAACTTTGTCCCCAAGGACAAAGTGAAAAAAAATATCCCATCCCATGGCCCCATGACCAATTCTGAAATGTGAAAAAAAAATCAGCTGTTCAATACATTTTAACGAATTACGCGAACACAAATGTACTCAATAGCTGATTTTTTTTCTCGTGATTTCAGGTACAGTCCCATTACCAAAGTTGTTCATTTTCATAAGTATAGTACCCCCTGAAAGTGTGCCCCTTGTTTCAACCTAACACACTATAGATTGATCAACCTGTGAAGTTCCTCCAATGAATAAAAACTTATGTTTTCTACCCTCAGGTGTTATTATCAAGCGGCTGCGCGTCCCGCATCGCACAAATGCCGGTCGTGATGATCCCGATCCACTTCGACCGCGACGCGGCCGTGCGCGCGGCCTCGTGCCAGCGCTCGCTGGTGCTGCGCCCGTTCATCACATCCGACTTCATGACCGGCATCGCCGCCCTGCCGGGCTCGGACGCTATGCCGCAGGATGTAAGTACACTTCTACTTACCCAGCTAAATAAATATGTCACTTACGAGTGCACGTTGGAGAAATAAATGACATTCGTGTGTTGGACCGCAAGTTAAGCCTAAAACATCGTGAAAGTAAAGTTTTAACTGTAAACTGAACAATTGTTGGTAGCATTAAATAAAATATAAGTGATTTAAACAAAAAAAAAAAGATAACAAAAGCGCCACTCGCTAGTTTCTAAAGTATTCCCATCCTTTAAATTTTTCGAACTTATTTTTTAACAGGAAAAAAAACCTTTGCGATTTTTAATCGAAAATAGTATTTTAGTTAGTTTTTACAACAATCGGCCATAATATGAATGAAGTCTTAAAACTCCGGAAGTGTTATCAGCTAAATGAGTAATATTTAATAGGTTTAATTAAATAAGTGGTTTGATTTTGAGTTATGTTAATTTACCATGACATTATGCCAGCGTTAAAAGCCAAGATAATATGCCTCCCTCTAAGTAGAAGTAAGACATCGCAAACGAAATAATTTGCGTGTAATATTCACGCAATAGCATCGTAACATTAATTAGTGATTATGGTCCAAGATACTCGATTTTTTTAAGTTTCAGGACACCAAAGCTGTACTCGAGCTGGTAAGACTGTCAAGGTCTGCCCGTCTTTATATAGCTCCGAAACTAATCATGTGTGTTTATCAACAGGTTGTAGACAGAATGCGTAAGGAGCTGCTGAGTGTGCCGGGCATCTCTCGCGTGCTGTACGACCTGACGCCCAAGCCGCCCGCCACCACTGAGTGGGAATGATCGCCGCGGCTCACACACTTTTATATATTTTTTTACCGAACGAACGCACCCACGGGCAGTGGCCGCCGCCATGTTGTTTTATTTGATGGAAGGCATCCGTAACTCAACGTAGTGAAGGCAACGAACTCGACTATACAGAAACACTATCGTTATAGTAAATGACTACGGGAAGATCCTTGACCTATGCTATCGTTATTCAAGTGCCTAATTAGTGCTGTATCGATCTTGACAATTACCATTTCTGTTTCTTAATACAACCCGCCAGTTCTTACTCGTCACGAAATGTAAATTTACGAGATCGATTTACAGCACAGCTGTTGTTAATTTTTAACTTTTTAACCTGTCGTTACTATAGAGCATTCGCCTCATAAATGACTATTTTATACGAATTTTCGGTTGAACATAACGTTGATTTTATTTTGTTATTAGTGTTTTAGCTGTATCAAGTTTTAATTTCTCATTTCTAAGTTCCAATGGTCGCTCCACTGCCCGATATAAAGAAGTTTTTGTAAATACATTGGTGTCACATGTTATAATATTAGCTCCACTGATCAGTTTTGTAACATGTAGTAATTTATTGTCAAAGGCTGTGTAAAAATTTATAAAAAAGCCCACAATTATTCCGCGCGACAAGATTGTTATAAATGAATCTTGTATGAAATCGAAGACACATTGTGTTTTATGGAATGGTTCAGTGTTATTGACTGGAAGTTTCATAATAAAATTATATTATGCTTTATTTTCATATTGGATTTTATTTCAAAACCTTTATCACAATTTCATATAAATATTATAAAATAACCAAGTAAAAAACAGAATGTCAGTCAGGATTAAAAATTTGTCATACATTAAAAAGCCTCAGCTATCAGGCACCAATAAATTAATGTTCTTCCCTGAAGAAACTTGCCCACCTATGAAGGTTTCCTCTTCACCCCTGATGGACAAACCCTCAGAAAGGGCCACTTTCTTTTCTGTCATCATAGGCGCCTTCACCCAGCGTGAGCTACGACATTTACCACATGGATGAAGAGGTAGAAGTTCTAAGGAAACAGTTCTGTTATTACAATCTCCACATTTGAAGAACCTCTTGAATGAGTCCAAGACTTTCAGAGGATGCCGTTCATCCTTGCATATCTGTGCTGCTGAGAAAGCTGTGTACTTGCACTTCACACATCTCACAGCTTTGCAAGCCAGCTTGAAAGTATTCAGCATCTTCTCTTCCATTTGTTCTTTTTTCTCTAATTTGTGGAAATACTTTTCTTGTTCATCATCCTCATGCTGCTTGATCAAGTTGGTGTGAGCTGAAGTTGCTTCCAGAATTTTCTTGAACCTCTCGGACATAACAGTTTTAGGTTTCTTTAGTTGTGATCTTGGTGCATCATCATCAGATTTAGACTTTGTGCCCTCATTCTCATCACTGCTGGAGCCATTTAACTTCTCTAAAGCCCTTTTCTTACCGGTTTGAGTTCCTTTAATGTTATTCGGGTCTGCTTTTGCAAGACCACCATTTTGTTGGATCAAACGAAATGCATTTGCCTTGGCTCGTTCTGCATTCTTTTGTCCATATGTCATGCTTAAATCTATGGTGCCACTGCCTTTTAGACCGAAAGTACCGCCTCTGCTTAGCTTAGGACAGCTGCCTACTCTGTCAGCCAAGCTAAGGTTTTGTGAATTGGTATTCTGTTGACTAGAAGTCAGTTTATTAAGTCTTTCTGTATCACTTGTCCTTTGAGCTGCAGGGCTATGCAATATAGCATTGTTCTTCATGGGACCTGCCCCGTGTGGTGCCCTGTTCATCATAAACTTGTCTCCTTCAGACTTATGGTACTCACTCAAAGACATCAATCTATTATTGTCCCTCTCTTTTACTTTAGCAGTGTTGCCAGATGGTAGTGCAGAATAGGCTTTACCTCCATAAATAACAGTGCTTTTACCGAGAACCTTGTTTTGTAAGCTTACCAGTCCTTTACCCATAGTGGAAGACTGCAGTTCTTGTCTTCTGGAGTAATGTTGATACTCCTGCTTCACATGATAAATGCACACATCACATTGGCTTAAATTAACAAATGCTGTACATTTCTCACCATTCTTCTTCTTACTCTTGCAAACACCAAGATCCTTAGACTGCCCCAAGATCATCACTCGGTCTGGATTCTCAACACTAAGACTGGCCTGTTCAGCACTGTTTTGTGATCTATCCAAAACATTCGGATTTAGAACTGCCACTACAGTACCTTCTGGAGTTTTCCATAAATCGTTATAAGCTTTTCGAAATAAGAACATGGAAACTGTCTTGAAATCATCTTTTAGGTCACAAAGAGTCCATATTAGGAATTGGTTACCTTTTGCAGACTTTTTGGCTGCACTTTTTCTGACAATAACACCACCTATCACCCAATCCTTGGATAGGTCTTCATTTTCAACATGTCTCTTCACTCGCAGCATGTTGATAGCCTCTCTGCCTTGCATGCGGTCCAAAAGTGCAGTACTTGATATCAGCGGCTTGGTAATTCTAATACCGAATACTGGGTCAGTATAAATGTCGGCAGCCTCTTTGTTCTTCTTGGTTTCAGGGGCACAAAACGTATTTTTATTCAACTCTTCAGCCGGCTTTTTAGTTTTGAAGTTATTTTTAGCTATCTTGACGTCCATGTTGGTTTGTCGTAACCTCGTTTCGAAGTCAAGCCTCTTGTCCCTCTGCTCATGTTCCTGGTGGTCCAATATCTTCTTGACCTCAGAACCATAGTTGCTGTACTTACGTTCGGTGTAATTCCTTTGTTCTTCATCATCTGATGAATCTGTATCGCCATTGTGGATAGCAGAACTTTTAACAGGCTTACTTTCTTCAGGTTTTCCTTCAACTTCTATGTTACTGCTACTTGGTTTGAAGATATCAACTTCACGGATAGATGCTTCCTTCGTGTCGTCGTTTTCAGCCTCGTTTAGGTCGGCACATAATAGTTCTTCTAATTGTGCTAGTTCATCATTCTCGTCCATTGTTTCCGAGACTAGAATTAATGTTTGTTAGCACAAATTACTTAATAAAAAGTATTAACTTTTAGTTTGCAAAATTGGCGCGGAAGTTTTATAGACCGATATTGACAGCTGAACAGACAGTATCAACACTCAGTTTATCACGAACATGACAGTTAATAAGTCGTTCAGAAATAATTCGATTCAAACGTAATGAAAACTCGTCGTCAAAATAAAATGTATTCGACTAAAGATCTGCTTACTTTCTTTGCAATCTGTGATCTGTCTATATCTGTATTTTTTTGACAGAATAATATACTGGCTGTCTTTGTGATTTCAAGAATTTCTATTAAAATTTCTCATGAGTCGCGCTGGATTTGTGAAGAATAGTATAATTTAATTAAACATTTGTACGTGTATTTATCTATTAACAAGTAAAGACAAAAATATTGCAGCATTATAAATAGTAATGGCAGGTATGTTCATAATTCGTACTTTACCGGGTGTTGATTCAATGCAAAGTTATTCCTCGTTGATACTGACCTATTTTCAATGTTTAGACAATCAAAGCAAAGATGCACCGGCACCTAGCGATCAAGCTACTAATAAGGAGGAGCCGCAAGAGGGTGCTGCAAGTTCTAATGAGCCGGTTGCGGAAGTAGTAACAGCTGAATCACCACAGCCGGAGCCAACACCTCCACCTGCTGAGGAAGAATGCCAGGAGATCATTATAGTGAATGAGCAAACCGAGGAACTAGACCTGAATCATGGCAGGATTGGAAAAATCGAGAATCTTGAGTGTTTAAAGAATTTGGAGAGGTGAGTCATGATTTCAACTCGTTTTTTGAGTCATTGAATTCCATTCGATTTTTTTTTTCCTTTTACAACTGACCCACTGACCAAAGCTACTCTAATATGAAGAAACTCCCTATAAACAAAAGGTATGGAACATTGTTTGATGGAGTTGAAACCTTATCACTATTTTAGATAATGTAAGATGAATGTGTCTTCAAGCACAGTTTCAACTATTGTTCATGATCTTATCAGTGTTCTGTTGAGTGGGTATATTATGATTTATGCGATAATATGCATCATCACTAAATCTTAGGAAAAATATGCTATTAGCGCTGAAAAATCCACCCCTAAGGCTACCCACTGACCGAAACTGGCTCAAATATGCATATGCAAATATGCAAATGCATATTATTCGGTCTCTAGTAATTATGGATCAATTAGTTATCTGAAATAAATGAGTTTTATTTTTATTTATTTATAAAGTTTGAATGATGCTATGTAATAATGTATACAGATCTCCCAGAGAAAGTCTGTGCTATGCAGGCATTGCCTATCTTGGGTAATTCAAACAGCGATTATAAAGTCTAATATGGAGCTGCTACAACTATGGAAGTACTTATGGTTAATCATAGACTGTTATAAAATTAGAGATTGTCAATGACAAAAAATGACGAGGTCCGTTCGGAGTAGGTAACCCAACAGAATGAATTTTCTTCATAGAATCATAGAGCATCAAGCTTTGCTTATGTGCGGGGGTCGAGTAGGCGCAACATTCTAAATAATTCAGAAACACGAAGATTACATAGTGTTTACTTTTTCTGTATTATTATTAACCCAAAGGCCTTTGCTCTCCCACCCTCAAAAAAAAAAGTCATTTGCCATAAGAGCTCAAAAATGTATATGGTTATATTTATTATCATCTTAGAGTATTTTTCGTTTACATTTGAGGCGTACACACATTTTGAACTACCTAAGTGCAAATTAAATATAGTTCTGTGACATAACATTGGCATGTGACCACAATAATTGAATGACATCACACATCAGTGCCACAAGATAATCAATAAAGAGATTCTTGTGCTGCTCCCACTTAATAAATAGGTTCAATGAATTGTAACTTCCTTTGAACTGGGTCAACAATTATTTACTGTTCTGAGGTGCTCTGTAAGGTCGATATTACACTGGCTTTTGATACGCTTGCATGTCCATTCGGACCACCGTATATTTACTTAGCGCAAACGCCATTTCTCTTTTAACCTTCTGAACGCCAGAGCGTAAACGCATTGGCGTTCCCTTCCTCTCCAAGCCACTTTTTGCACTTAAAAATGTCGTTTTCTTGTCGCCTTTAGCCGATGATGGCATGTTGGGCACGTTTTCATTTATAGACTATATCCGTCAGCTTATGTACGTGCGTATATGTAGCCCTATATGTGTAGCCGTGTGTACACGATATATATATGCTAGAAGTAAATAAATCTAATCAAGATCAAGTAAGTAATTGAATGACTCTCGCATCCCCAATGGCCTCAAACAAAACCAATTAACTAGAATTAAATGTGTTGTGCTAATGGAGAAAAGCAATCTCATTATTATCAATTAATTACCGTTTACGTAGCTTAGCTACTAGCTTCAATTTTCTTTTTTCGTTGAATTTTTTCGCTAATTGGACAGTATTTCTAAAAATATTCCGTCATACTTTACTAGGATGTCTAATGTGGATGGATGGCTTGGCTTGTTAGTGGATTCGAAACAGGCGAATCGACACTTTTTTTTATATGCAAATCGCGCGAAGTTAATTTATTTGAGGGCGAATCGAGACACATTTGGGACATTTTGAATTTTTCTACATCTGTTTTACCATTATTTTTTTGTTAATTATATTGCAAAGAATTCTCTCATTACTTTGACACGTACATATCTGATAGCAGTAATGAGTACGAAACGCGTTATAATTTATTAGAAATCAACTTCTATTATTACGAAAATTAGCCTACAGTTCCTTCAGCGGACTGTCCGAAAAGAAAACCGCAGTCCCGGAACACTGGAAGGAATATGGATGGTTTTAGTCAGTAAAAGTCCGACACTCCCTTCCGCTTCACCCACAGCGGGAGTGTCAGACTCTTACTGACTAAAACCCATCCATGTTCCTTCCGTAGCCCTTTATGTTCCGGGGCAGCGGTAACCCTTTCGGACAATCCCTGTCTTATGCAATTTTGACCGTTAAGAAGTGCTGATTTTCAGCCTAGTTTGAACAAATTACTTTTGGATTATATATTGTCCATCCTTGAAAAAAAGCCTACAGATCCGCTACAGCTCCGTAAACCTAATAAATACAATTTTGAATCGAATGAGGGATTTTCTTTTTAACTCTTCCCTTGTCGCTGGATCGATGACGCTGAACTTGGTAAATTACTGAACGGAACGTCACATCATTTCACTTGAATGTGAGATTTTAAAACGAATCGTAGGTACATAAAAAAACGTACACGAAACAACGAAAATGAAGACATGTTTTTTTCAAGCGTTTGGCTTTGGCACCTAGTAACGTATAGTCAGTTCAACGCCGTCTACAGAGTTCTCGGAAACTTATATAATATTTCTTTAATACTCAAAAAATAACCTCTCTTTCACAAACTATTCTTTTATAGTACCATAATTTTCTATTTACTGTATAATCTACGCTCGTAATTTCAGGTTATACTTGAGATGGAACCTGATCAAGAAAATCGAGGGTTTGAGCACACTGAGCACACTGGTGGAACTGGAGCTGTATGACAACCAAATTGTGGTCATGGAGAACTTGGATGGTCTAGTTAATTTAGAGTAAGTAAATAAAATAAGACTTAATCTTCTTCTTCTTTTCGTGTGGTTAGTGACTAACCTGGTGTCAGAGTTTTTATGCTGCCCATGGGCCTCTGACTTAGCTTCACAAGCTGTTGAGAAATATCTCTCAGACATGCTGGTTTCCTCACGATGTTTTCCTTCAGCGATTTTTAAGCAAGTGACAATTTTTACAATGCGCACATGAATCCGTAAGAGGTGCTTTGCGTTCGAACTCGAGACCTATGTCTTGGCAGTCCGGCGGTCACCACTAGGCTATTACTGCTGGCAAACTGCTGGACGCCCTCAGGCTAGGTAGAGCGACGATCTTCGAGGGTGGCTAGTAGCAGCTGGATGAGAGTTGACGACAATGGAGCTGAATGACGTGAAGCTGGAGAGGCCTGTGTCCAGCAGTGGACTGCTGTAGGCTGATGATGATGATGAAATAAAATAAAATAAATACTTTATTTGGTTCATAAAACATTAACTCTTTAAATAGGAGCCTTAAGCATGGGTACCTACTTACTGAAAATCTAATTCTTTAATGCATTTATACATGGTTCTTTTATGCTATTTACATAGGTGTTACATAAGTAAAAATGTTTCAACATGAAACATGGTTAGGCACGGCAACATTGGACAAAACAAGCGTCCAGTCTGTGGGTATTACTAGCTTTAAACAGTTGTTATTACAAAGTTCAAAATGGTCTTCTTCTTCTTCTTTGGCTTTGGTTTCCGCACTCAGTCCTTGGCGGACCATTGTGCGTGGGCCATGGCGGCCTGTGGCGGTTATTCCAGCCAGCCCACCTCCTTCCAGAAGTTGATGACGTCTCCTGGTCTGTGTAATATTTCTGTAAAAGATTTAGGTGTTCCAATGGTTTGTGTCCTAATCTGTGTGACTCCTGTGCACTCAAAGAGTATGTGCGCAACGGTTTCTTCAGCCTCCATGCAGGCCCTGCACAGAGGACTGTCCGTTATGTCTATTGTGTGGAAGTGTTTGTTTAGTGAGCAGTGTCCCGTGATGGTCCCCGTCATCAGGCGCAGGCCGGTTCTGTTCAGGCGGAGTAGCCAGGGATGGCATGGCCTCCTTGGATTGCCTGCAGCCCGGTGACGAGGTCCACCATCTCTCCGCTTGTGTGTGTGTGATTTCTTGTAGCCATCTGCGTAGCTGGTTGAAGGGAATGGGTATGATGGGTTCCGGTCCGCAGGCTGGCGTACTGGAGGCTCTCCTCGCTCGTCAGCTGCGTCGTTACCTAGTGATCCGCTATGTCCCTTTATCCATTGTAGTGTCACTTTGTTGCGGTAGAGTACTGATATACGTTCTAGTGCGTTGTGACATTCTAGTGTTAGTTTAGAGGTGTGGTGTTGTTTCTTTAGGGATTGCAGGACCGAGGCGCTGTCGGAAACTATACGTATTTGCGCATCGGTGACTTTCCTGGCTTCTATAGCGTGTGCCGCCTGTATGACGCCCACACACTCCGCCTGGAAGACGGTGTTGTGCTTGCCCAGTGGGCTGGATATGTGTATGTTAAGGTCTCGTGAGAACACCCCGACACCGCTTCCGGAGTCGGTCTTGGACCCGTCGGTGTATACCGGAGACCAGAGTAGTCACGCTGTTCTTCGATAAGTGATATTTCATAGTGTTTTTGAAATTGGTGTTGTTTTGGGGCTCAATCGCAGGGTGACGCTAGCATTGGTTGATGTCTGATTGCGTCATCCCTTACCCGTATGTGCTTTACTCTGGAATCTTTACTTAGGGTTCCTGCTATGTTTAGCCGAAAGGCGGCCATGGTTGCCTCCTCTCGCACGATGAGGTGTAGAGGCGGCAGTCCTAGCATCGCCTGCAGGGCAGCTGTAGGCGTTGTTCTCATGCAGCTAGTAATAGCTACACAAGCAAGTCGCTGCAGTTTCTTAAGTTCTTTTTGGGTTGTGCTTAAGTTTGTTCTGGGCCACCATACTAGTGAGCCATATGTGATGGTTGGTCGGATGACCGTGGCGTATAGCCAGTGTGTGATTTTGGGTTTAACACCCCAGTTCCTGCCCAGCAGTTGTTTGCATTGCCACAGTGATATGGTGGCTTTTGTGATCATATGTTTAGTATGCCTTGCCCAGTTCAGCTGACTATCCAGAAGGATTCCCAGATATTTGGTCTCAGTTGATAGGCTTAGGGTTGTTCCGAAGAATCGGGGTAGTTGTAGTGTGGCCGTTTTCCTTTTTTTGGTGAAGAGGATCAGCTCGGTCTTCGTTGGGTTCACTGATAGTTGGTGTCTGTGGCACCAGTCCTCTACTATTTTCAAGGCTTGGCGCATGAGGTTGCATAGTGTGTTTTCATGTGTGCCGTTTATTATAATGGTTATGTCGTCGGCGTAGCCTACTGTGTAGTAGCCTTTTTCGTTGAGTGTTTTTATGAGGCTGTCAACGACCAGGTTCCATAGTAGCGGTGAGAGGACGCCCCCTTGCGGGCATCCTTTCGCTACGATGGCCCTTGTGGTGTCGTTTACTGTAAGTTGTACAGCTCTCATTTTGAGCATATTGGTGATCCAGCCGTTCAAGGTTGGGTCTATCTTGTGGTTGTTGAGGGCCATGTTGATGATTTTGAAAGTGGTTTTATCAAAGGCGCCCTCTATGTCGATGAAGGCAGCCAGGGACGAGCATTTGTGGTCCACTGCGCATTCGATCTTGGACACCACGCTGTGTAGCGCGGTTTCCGTTGATCTGCCTGCGGAGTATGCATGTTGTTGTTTGTGTAGTGGTTTTACTCTGAGAGGTCCGTCTCGGATGTACCTATCACAGAGTCTCTCGAGGGTTTTCAGTAGGAATGATGTGAGGCTTATTGGTCTGTAAGCTTTGGGTTGTGTGTAGTCGGTCTTACCCGGTTTGGGTATGAAGATGACTTTCACTTCTCGCCATGCGAGAGGTACATATTTGAGTGCTATGCTGGCTTGGTATATCTCTACCAGCCATGGTGTCACTTGGTCTAGTCCCCACTGCAGAAGGGCTGGAAAGATGCCGTCCAGCCCTGCAGACTTATATGGTTTAAAGGTGTCGATTGCCCACCTTATCCGCTCTGCTGTGACTATTTTGTGGGCTCTGGACCAGTCTAGGTCTGTTGGGGTCCATTCTGGTTCTGCTTCCCATTCCTTGTCCTCTAGGAGTCTGCAGTCCGGGAAGTGGGTCTCGAGGAGGACCCTACATGTTTCTTGGTCTGTTAATGTGTATGATTTGTCCGGTTTTATCAGCACACCCAGGGTTTGGTTCTGATCTGTTGATAAGATTTTCCTTACCCTGGCGGCTTCGTTGTTTGTTTCAATGGATTCACAGAAGTTCCGCCATGCTGTTCTCCTGGCAGTTCTGATTTGTTTTTTGTACGTGTATTGGGTTTCTTTGTATAGTTCCCAGTCTTCCGGTAGTCTGGTGTTTTTGGCTCTGTTGAATTGTTTGCGTAGTGTGTCTCTGAGTTTGCTGAGTTCGGCGTTCCACCAAGGCGTCCTCTGACTGCTTGATTGTGGCGCCCTTAGCTTACAGCATGCGTGGTAGGCTTCGGTTAGGTATCTAGATAGTGTTGAAACAGTGTATTCTAAGTGTGCTTGGTCCCTTATGGGTGTTTGCGCTACGTGTCTGGCTAGCATGGAAGCTAGGAGACGTTTGTATCCTGGGACATCGGTGCGTCGCGGGTTTCGCTTGGGTTCAGGTTTTGGTGTGTTTGTGGCTAGTGTGAAGCGGATTCTCCTGTGATCAGAACAGGATGGTTCGTTCGACACATGCCAGCCTGTGATGAGTTTTGTAACAGATTCTGTGGCTAGTGTCAAATCTATTATTGTTTGACCTCGTGCCGTGACCCAGGTGGGTTCCGAGCCACGGTTTATAATATTTAGGTTAGTGGAGAATAAATATGTGGATAATACCTCTCCCCTGGTGTTTGATGCGTCACTACCCCAGAGCGGGTGGTGTGCGTTCGAATCGGTGCAGATGATGAGGTCCATCTTGGTGAGCTCGCAGTGTTGCACCAAGTCGGCCATTTCCTTTGGTGGGCATGTTGTGTCTTCGCCAGGCATGTATACTAAAGCCAGTACAACGTCTGGGACGTTATTGTCCGTTTGGAGCCTGATGGCTGTCAGGTCTCTGGAACAGAATTGGGTGAGTGGTGTGATAGGAACCTGTTTGGGTGTGTAGATACAGGTTCTGGGTTTGTCAGGGTTGTGTGTGTTGAGGGTTATCTTACCTCCGATGTTACCGAGGCCGCATATCTTGTGTATATATCTGTTCCTCCAGTGCCCTGCGTAAGCTGGCCGTGGCAGTTTGGCTATGCTGGAGGTTGGTCTGGATGATGTTTAGGGGCGACGGTGGTGGTGGGGTGGGGTTAGTCGGAGATGGATCCATCCGTGGATTTCTCCGCGTCCTCCTCCCTGTAGGCGTCCGCGTGTTGGTCGCCTGGCGACGAGGCTAGCAGCCGTTCGTTCCAGCCAGGTGACTCAGGTGGGATGGCGTCCTCTTCGTCAGCCATGGCCGCACGGGCCATGACCTCCTCTAACTTCACCATGTCCGTGTCGTCCGTCTTTATGGTTGTCTGTGTTGTCGGCGTCGGGTTTTCGTCGTCGGGTTGGGAGTCTGAGGGTAGGGCCCTGGGCCAGAAGCGCACGTATATCGACCCGAGTAGGTACGATACCCGGCGCTCCCGGGCCAGGACTCTTTCAGCTTCCTTCGGTGGCAAACCAAGGGTCAGGTACGTCCCATAGTTGTCGCCACCGACGGTAGTTGCCCTGTACAGTGACCACCTGGCGATGTCGTACCAAGTATTCTGGCGTATCAGAATACTCTGCAGACGCGCTATGTCGCCCTTGTATCTAGGGACGAAAAGCGAGGCGCGGACACGGGTGGGCACGTCAGACTGCTTCACAACTGAGAGGGGAAGGTCGATGTCAGGGAGCGTTATTTTTGGGACATTCTGGCATTCTCGTCTTCGCACCACAGCTGCACGGTGCCTTCCGCCACACGCGGGTAACCGCGGAAGGCGGGAAGTGGTGTGGTTGAGTCGGTGTCCATCATCAGATGTTCCAGTTGCGTCTTAATGTGTTCGGCTTCCGTTCTGGTCAAGTCTCTGGAGGGGGGGGGGGGGGGGGGGGAAGCAGATCGCTACGGCCAGCCGCGCCGGAATGTCCTTCGTGGCTCGCGCGTAGGTTCTCTGCTCCCCTTGAGCGGAGTGGACTCTCACTCGCTTGACGTCCCCCTGTAGCGTTGACGGTGAAGCTGTGTCGTCAGGGCGCAACCTCTTCGCCGGTACTGTACCACTTGGTCCAGGTTGCGGATTAGAGGTGCCAGCCGCGGTGGTAGTGGCCGGCAGCGTCCTCGCGACTGCAGTTCCAGCCCGCTTACCCCTTGGCCTCCTTGGTCTGTCTGGTATCCTGTCCGTGTTTTTGGGGCGAGTAACGGCTCCGGTGTGCTCTGGTGCTTGCTGGGGCTTTTCGCGCTGGGATGTCCCTTCGCGTACTTGCCCGAGCCCGCTCGGTTCCGCGTCCGGTCGCATTTCGCGCTGGGTTTCCCCTTCGCGGATTAGCGTTCGGTCGCGTTTGGTTGTGTCCAGTCGCTTTTCGCGCTGAGTTTCCCCTTCGCGGATTAGCGGCTGGTCACGTGTTACCGCGTCCGGCCGTTTTTCGCGCTGGGTTGCCCCTTCGCGTACTTGCGGCTGGTCGCGTACTTCCTCTGCGGCGGCCGATCGCGCTTCGCGCTGACCGAAGCCTTCGCGGGTCTTGCGCTTTCGGTCGCCTGGTCTCCAGCCAGAGAAGCCGGGTCCGTCCTTACTCCCCGTCTGTCTGTTCTGGTCTTGGTCTGGGTTTTTTATACTGTTCCTCACGATGCTCTGTTGCCAGAGGCCAGCGTGGGGTGTACAGCTCGTTGCTGGTGTTGGCGCGTTGGTCGCTGCCGGGGATGAGGATATTGGCGCGTTGGTCGCTGCCGAGGGAAGGGTTTGTGGCGCGTTAGTCGCTGCCGAGGTGGATGGTAATGGCGCGTTGGTCGCTGCCTGCGTGCTGGGCGCTAAGGCAGCAGCCAGCCGCGCTAAAGAGCGCGGCTCCAAATCACAAGAAGATGCCCCCCCCAGAATACGATGGGGGCTGACCGCCGGAGCGGTGTGGGATTCCCCGGCTTGGCCGGGACCCACCTGGGTACGTTTTCTTTTGTCCGCTTGCATTTTGTTTTTTTAGGGGGTGGGCTTTTTTGGAATCGAGGTTGCCCTTCCTCTGGGACCGACAGGATGCAGGAGTGGGAGGGATGGTGTTTGGGTGTGGGTTTGGGTTGTTTTGGGGTCACCGTATGCCCGGGATCTGGCATGCGGGTTTATGTCAAAGTCAAAGTCAAAGTCAAAACATTTATTTCAAATAGGCACAAGAATGGCACTTTTGAACGTCAAAATGAACAAGAAATAGAACTGATTCTAGTCGCCCCTTCCAAAAAGTAGTTTCGTGTGGAGAAGAATGGGCAAGAAACTCCACCGTTACTCTTTTAAAATGTTTCACAATGTTTTGTATACATGTATTATAACATTATATGTGAAGACGATGCACCCAGAATAAAAACAATACATCACAAAAGGTGAAAAGAAAAACACATGTAGCAGTGGCAAGTAAACTTAATTATGTCATAAGTGCATGGTGCTCACATATTTACAAACATTCTAAAAGTTAATAATAATAAATTAATCAATGTGTGAGATGTTATTCCAATATTATAAAATAATATGGTACAAATTACCTAATTTACTTAGCAACCAGTTTGATTTTGTCTAGAAAAGACACATCTATACATATGTATAGATGGGAAGTATGGATTGTGGGTAGGATGGTTCAGTTGAGGGAAGGAGCATGGGATGAGGGTGCTTAGGTTACCTTAGGGTCTGGGATTTGGCTCTAAGGAACTTCTCTTGTCCGGGATCTCAAAACCAAGATGCTCCGGGTGCGGGACCGGCTGCTTGCGCATCAGCCCCACAACCGGAGTTGGGCTATCCGCAACCTGCCCACCCGCTCGGTTGCAGGAGAAGAAGTGCCTGGCAGCCAGGGTCTCCCCACCACGGATGTACTTATACAGTCAGTGTTGGAGCGACCCAGCCAGCCCCGAGTTCAAAATGGTTGAGGCTGAATGGTGCTAATATATGGGACATGTCCGTGAACGGGCGCTGTCAGTAGGGACTTGTCACCTCTTAGCGGCTAAGGCTTGTTTTAATTTAATTATTGAATAGTTTTTACATATTTTATATCTGATGCTTTTAACATTCTGCATCTTTCTCACATGTAAAATATTAATATGAACTATGTAACCAATATTTTGTTTAAAAGAGTGTCCATGGAGTTTCTTGCCCTTTCTTCTCCATAGGTACCGACTGCTTTGTAATGCGCAACTAGCTTCATCTCTCTGACTGACCGACACCTTGACAATTCAAAAGTGCCTGTAATTTGAAATAAATACTTTGAGTTTGAGTTCTTATTTACTTATTAAACCTTATTTTTTAAACGGACCTGTTGTTATTTTAAATTAATTTAATAAGTTGTAGGTAATAATGACTAATGATAGATGTAAGATGGATAAAAATAAATGTTTTGTTTTTTTTAGGATGCTAGACTTATCATTTAACAGGATCAAAGAGATCGACGGATTACAGAAGCTGTTAAACTTGAAGAAGTTGTTCCTCAGCTCCAACAAGCTGACGGAGATCAAGAATGTCAATCATTTGCCTAAGCTAGAGATGCTGGAGTTGGGTGATAATCGGTTGCGGGTAAGTTTTGAAAATCGCTGCAATAGGAATGATGCCTTGGTAAAAAAAGGAATTATATCTAGTTCGTCAGTCAGATCAGATAATAAAAAAATTTTAGACATGTCTTATACTTTACCATATTGTTAAAAATGTGCTTAGATAAAACGCATTAGACTTGGAACTTATGTCACAAGTATAAAATCGACATAGGTAGGTACCTGTGACGGCATGCCACATTTCACACAATGTACAATCGACGTAATCTTTTGATTACTTACGTAAAAAAAGAAAAAATACGTGTCCAAAATTTTTGTATGACAAAAATAAATGTTTACTCATGATCCCCAATATTTTCCACTATATAAAGGTTTCCACCCTGATTTAAAAACTAGCTAAACTCAAATATCAATTTAGCATTAGTTAGTTTAAATGTTCCTATTTTTTTTAGTGTTTGGATACCCTATGCGTGTCCTAAATAAAATGTTTTCTTTCTTACATGAAACTAGTTTCATAGCGTTTAATTTCTTCAATAACTTTCTTACTCTTGACTAATATTGTTCATTTTGAGGATCGGCGAAAATCAGCGACGTTATGTATCGTTTATTAATTCCTCTATCTCCCATTTACAGGAAATCAAAAACCTAGAAGGCATGACTACACTCAAACAGCTTTACCTGGGCAAAAACAAAATTAAAAAAATACAGAACCTGCAAGAATTAACAGCACTTGAAATATTAGTTCTACAGAGTAATCGTATAACGAAAATAGAGAATTTGGACGAACTTAAGAACCTGGAACAGCTGTATATTTCCGAGAATGGAATCAATACTATCGAGAATTTGGAAAGTCAGGTCAAGCTGCAGACTCTGGACTTGGCTAACAATAGAATCACTGTCATCGAAGATCTAAAACATATGACGGATTTGGAAGAACTATGGGTGAGTTTATTTTTAATTTATTGAAGAACTAGCTTCTGCCCGCTTTGATGTCGGAAATTATCCCACGGAAACTTACTGACGGGATAAAAAGTATCCTATATGTTAATCCAGGTTATAATAAAGTATAGCATGTAAAGAGGTAAGCGGGATTGTCCGAAGGGTTACCGCTACCCCGGAACATAAAGGGCTAAGGAAAGAACATGGATGAGTTTTAGTCAGTAAGAGTCTGACACTCCCTTCCGCTCCACCCAGAGCGGGAAGGAGTCATTTAATGATTTCCCACCCTCAAAAAAAAGGGCAATCGTTAGGATAGGTTTTTATATACAGATAATATGTGGATGATTATGATACTCATAAGCTGTCAACTATCTGTCAAACACCACAGAGCTACACTATTGCCGTGTGCCATAGATTATTATAATATTTTTTACTACAGTTGGTAGATTACAATTTATTAAAACTCATTGAACCGTAGGTCGTCACGTAATATTAATTTGTTATTTTATTAAACTTCCAGTTGAACGACAACCAAATCACAGACTGGTCATCAGTAGACTACCTGAAAGGTAACAAGAAGATTTCAACGATATATCTAGAACGCAACCCTCTCGCCTCCGACCCCGCTTACAGAAGGAAACTGAAGTTAACCCTGCCGACACTGCAGCAGATCGACGCCACTTTGTGTAGATAAGATTTTTTTTTCCTTCGTTGTTGTAGTTCTGGGGGTGGTGTTTGGTGTTGCAACAGAAAAAAAAATGATTGTGTGGCTTTAAGAAACCACGGTAAAATTTCACATTAAAGACATTTGACACTATAGGCGCCGCCATTTTGGCCTTGGTTGCTCTGACGAGCGCCTTTCACTTTATTTACTTTCACACTCCGCGGCCGACCGTCACGCGACATGCAACACACAGACGAAAAAGTTTGAGACGATGTAATAAAAGTTTCACTTTAGGTTTTGTTTTTATCAAAACACTGGCCAAGTGTGAGTTGGACTCGCACACAAAGAGTTTCGTTCCGCCGTACAATATTTTACACTACACACTATTAAAACAAAGCTGTATAACGCAAGCCGCGGTGGGAATTAACTGGCAGAAAATGTGATGTAACGAAAAAGCTTCATGTCCCAAAAAGTCGGTTTCAATTGGCTTTGAATTAAAAAAAAAAGCACCTGAAACTTAAAATTTTTTTTACTTTTACTTAATCTATTTTTGACATGTGTCATTTTCATTAATAACGGTTTAAAGACTGCTAATAACGATTATGGGGTCAAAATCAAAATTCGAGCCGAAACTTAGTAAGAACATAATCAATATGCAGTCAAAACCATTTGTTCGAAATTTCAAATTTTATTTTTAAAAAGGTGCCATTTTATTATGCTTTCTCAAAGCGGCTCTTTTTCGAAAAGCATTCTGGATATTGCCCTTTGGAAAAAATAAATTGAATGTTTTAATTTGTAATAAATAACTCATTTAAAGCCAGTTAAAAATAAAAATAAATATGAGCCAACATATAGAATTTAACACCACCCCATGTAGTCAATTTGGTACGTAGCAGAGATAACAATTGAAAGATTATAGCGTTATCACGTACGATCTGTAGAGCCTGATTTACACGGTAAGATTTAATTGTCTATGGCATACCATAAGTTGAAGCAACAAATCAATCTGCCTAGCCTCTTTTCCCAACTAAGTTGAGGTCAGCTTCCAGTCTAACCGGATGCAGCTGCCAGTTTTACATGGAGCGACTGCCTACCTGACCCGAACCCAGTCAGGAACCAAGTAATACCATAGCCCTTGGTAAGAAAATAATATTAAACAACAATAAAATTAAAACTGCATCGTCTAAACAGTGTTTAGGTAGACACTGCAATTCATTTGTTGCTTTCACGTTTATTGTTTGCCACAGGCCAGAAATTTTCATCGTGTAAATGGGGCTTTATTCAAAATTTTGTGTTAGAAAGTTGTTGTGTGATTTATGTATGTAATGTAATTCATTTTAGATGTAGAATTAGTATTGCGATCAGCTGTCAGTGTATTAAGTATTGAATAACTTAATAGTTTATTTAAATTATTTTATGTAAACAGTTGATAACATGATTTATTTATTTGTGGTTTCAAAATTAAATTTTGTGAACAATTTTAGTGACTTAAAATTAGAGTGGATGTCATTTTATAAATATTTGTAGAACCCTTAGTTAAAAAAAAATGTAAGTATATCAAAATAATTTTATTTTAAAACTAGATATTTAATTACGTCACATTCTCGCAGTAAAAAAATGTCCTGTAGATTTTCATGATGGAGGTATACTATGTTTAAAAAAAAACTAAAATGTAAGAATAATAAATATAAGTGCCTATTTCATACTGTCCAAATACAAGTAAACTTTACTTTCTTAAAGTAGCAACATATCATCATGCCTGTATTCACTGAAGGATGGGTAGAGGTGTACCCATAGTACACCTACATTTCACCTGTTATGCCCAAGTCCCATGTAATTGGGAGCGACCGTGCTGCCATCTAGCGGCACAGGACACACAATCAAATGGAGTTGAAATTATTTCAACAATCATTATTGAAAATTTTAATCTTTTAAAATTAATCAAAATTTTTCATGCATTTTCGTCCAAAAAGGCAACACATACAAGAACTAAAATATAATAACATTGTATTATTAATATAATATTTATGTATAAATTATCAAAACCTACTCCTAAGCATTTACAAAACAATTGTACCAATAAACAAGGATTTGAATATAGATTTTATACCGATGTAGTCTACAGTGTGCTAGGTTAAACGAGGGACATAATTTCAGGTTGTATAGTACTCATGAAAATCAACAACTTCTTCCATGCGACCAACTCTGAAATGTGAAAAAAAAACAGCTGTTCCATACATTTTGACGAATTATTCGAACATAAATGTACTGAACAGCTGATTTTCTTTCCTGGATGTCATGTCAGGTATAGTTCCATAGTCAAAGTTGTTCATTTTCATGAGTATAGTACCCCCTGAAAGTATGTCCCTCGTTTAACCTAACACACTGTATAATGTAATTCATATCTTAATTGTTGTTAGATGTTATATATTATGTAATAGTTTGTATGTTTGCACCATAGTCGGTGTTAAAGGAGGGATTTTAAGTAGGAAAAGAGATTATTAAAAAATGACGTCATATTTAATGATGCAGATGCAATAGTTGAACAAATGGCGGGAATCAAATGTAATTCGTCGAACAAATATAATTGGCTATTTTACACGGTCAAAAATAAAATATGAAATCACACATAAAAAAGACCGCTCGACTTAAAAACTTCCATCACCGTGCAGAAATTAAATACTATGCGAGGATATAATTGTAACATTGGATTTAATGTTAATAAGTATTCCAATTGACTCCAATAATCTGTGACGTCACATTTCAAAATTTCATAAAAATCACGTACAAATTCCGCGTTTTGACAGTTCATAAAAAGTAACGTTATTGTCTACATTGTCAAATACCCTATTATATTCGTCGTAGGCAGGCGATTTGAGATTTGAGTTTGTTGCGCTCCGTAATTGCAAGCTGTTGTGACTTGTGAGCCGCCTGGCAGATGTGAAACATCGAAATTATTTGGTACAGATAATCTCCATAAAAGGATATTTTACGACGCGTAATGAATATTTGTATAAAACAATAACTTGAATAAGTAATGAATACTTACAAAACAAATTCTCGCAATAAATACCGTTAATTTACTAGAAATTAAAATCAAATTAAATAAAAGTTGGTTGTACTCCTCTTTAAAACAATACCTTTTTATCAAATACTTCAATAATTCCAATAAGTTCCTGTTTGTTTGTAAACTAGAAGAGCAGTGGTGACCCAATGGTAATAGCCGCGACTAGCGAGTTCTAGGTCCTAGGTTTGTACAGACGCCAGCACATCAAGCTATCCGTAACTGTCAAATTGTCTTAATTAAAAATGAACCTTATGTCTTTGCAATAAAGTTGAAATACTATCAAAGAAATTTGTCAGATTGTGGTAACTTGATGTGCTGGCCTCTGTACCCAGACAGGCGCTTAACATTGTATAAATTGTTTCATCACCACTGCTCTCAAAACGGTGAAGGAAAACATCGTTAGGAAACCGGCATGTCCTAGGACCAAACATTCGAAGACATGTGACATCTACTAACCCGCACTGGGCCCGCATGGCCCACTCCATCTCACTGAGAGGAGCCCTTTGTCCCAGCCGTGGGATCATTACAGGCTGGTTATGCATGTATGTAAATTATAAGCATAGTTTGTAATTTACATTTTATTACCTTCCTAACAGGTCAAGTAATGTCCTAGCAGCTTAATGTTGAATGTTACACAATAAAACATGTTAAAATAATTAATTGGATTTAAAATGCAATTCCGAATAGCCCTTCCTTCCCGAAGATTTTTTTTTTCACGACTGTTTAGGCAAAATCATCCGTCTTCAGTCAGGTGACGCTTTAATGCCATTATGAGGTGTGCAATGTGCGAGAAAGAGAGACGGAGCAGCTATACCTATGTGCAATATATCCCTTTTTCGTGCTGGAATCACTATAACATCAATACTTCATCACACCAGTCTAGTCAATTATTTTCAGAATTACATTTTATCCCACCTGAACCTCAACCACCACCTCTTACTTCGAATGGGAAAGAGATGGAGCTATACGTCCTGGCTCCGTCCCCTTCTCACACGAGTAATATTAAAATAATTCTGCTATAAGAGGTTGTGGTTGGCCCCCAGATTTAGTTGTCTATGGATTAAAAAAAGTTGAAGCAGCAATAAATTTGGCACTGTCTAAACAGTGTTTAAATCAAATGAAACAAACTTTATTGAACCATACCGTGTTACTTTTTTTTTGATGGTGAGAAATCATCAAATGACTCTTTTCGCTCTGGATGGAGCGGAAGAGTGTCAGACTCTTACTGACTAAAACCCATCCATGTTCCTACCTTAGCCCTTAATGTTCCGGAGTAGCGGTAACCCTTTCGGACAATCCCGCTAAGCGTGCCAAATGCCTTTACGATTCAAAATATTTGTTGCTTTAATTTTATTTCATGCCACAGACAAGAACATTGCATCGTGTAAACGGGCTTTGCACAAACTACTGCAGATATATTATTTCCAGGCAGTCTCGGACTCTCGGAGCAGTCTCTCAAAAAGGAAGGGGAACATTCGCGGAGTGCTACGCAGCCCTAACTCGGTACTTTCTAAGGTCAATTTTAAGATGTAAATAACAACTGCCTAATGTAGGTTAATATATAATAAACCTACCAAATTGATTCTACGTTTTTCGTTTATTGTAGTTTAGAACTGTAGTTAGCTTAGGATTTTACTAGTTTAGAACGTACGCTGCCATCAGTGCCGGATTAAGGAAGCGAGGGGCCCGCAGCAAATTCTATCGAAGGGCCCTTGATCTATTATGGGTCCTGTAGGTAAAAAGAAATTCAATTCAATAGGTTTAACCTTTAGAACGCCAGAGTATAAACACACGCGTGTGCCCTCCACGCCAAGCTACAAATTTATTTCTTGTTATCATGAAATTTCTAATATCCATGGTGTCTTTTAATTTGTTACATGTTATTAAATACGTACGAGAGCTTAATTTTTTCAGATCTATATAAACAGTCACAAAAGTAATGATTTAATTGTTTATTTCGTGTTATAGTGTTGTTGCAATTGTCACATATTTGTGTCGTTGGCGTACAGGGCATGCGCTTGCTTGTCACGTATATGTGACATGTATGTGTGATACATGTATAGCGTTCAAAATGCTAAAAGATCTAAGCGTAAAGAACGTGAAGACGGGTTTTTTTTCTGAAAATGGTATCTCGCAGTTCAACCATAGGGTTGTCTACTGCTAAACCAGACTATAGAACAGACGAGAAGCGACTTTGTTTATACTATGTAGAGATGTAGGTAGATCTCTCGTACCCCTAATATAAACAAAGTTATCGACTTTTATCACCATTCATATTTATAGAAGGATTCGAATCGTTCGATAACAAATTCTTTATATAACCTTTAAAACTGTTCCATTCAAAACTCCCCTTTCAATTTCATCAATCTGTTGTATAAAAAATTCTTATTAACTTTCCCTTGTTCATCGAATCAAGACCTAGCGACCTTGACTGTGAATATAACTGGTATAGCCCACTGTCGCGCCGGCCAGCCATTAAACCGGCCCGTTCAGTTGTTCAGTAGTTACATTTCCATAACAACTCGCTTCGACCAGGTTGAAAACACAATAACACATTCCCATTGCCACTCGACGCACAAACACGTACCAATAATGAAATCGTTTATCGAATATTCTCCGAGCTCCGATTTTCCTATCGAAAATCTACCGTACGGTGTCTTTACTTCGCCTAACAATGTAAGTACAATTTTGTAGTAGATATTTTGCTGTAATTATAAATATAAATTTTGGTTATTCGAAATTCGCTCTTATACCTTAAATGTTAAGAGTCGTGTTATCGTGTATGTACATTTTTAGTTCAGACTATTGATGTATTCTTTTTGACATTGCAAACTCGTATAACACTACCGAATTGGGAAGTAATCCTGCTTGATATTGTAAGCGAATAATATTTACACAATTTAATTTGGCAGGGTTGGACTACTTTATCTTGTTGTCGGGCTGTTTGTTTTATGCATAATTTTATTTTATCATATTTTTAGAGCGAGAGACACATTGGAGTAGCAATCGGCGAGTTGATCTTGGATCTGAACGTGATCTCTGACTTATTCGATGGACCTTTACTGAAATCTAAGCAGAATGTTTTTAAGGTAAAGTATTACTTAAGTACATGGATTACGTACATTAGTCAAGAGTCTGACATCCAGGCAAGGGGTATCGTATTACCCAGTTACTGGGTTGTGGAGGTCAGATAGGCAAGCTTCATATAAAATACTGGTATTCAGCTGCTTCTGGTTAGACTGGACGCCGGCTCCAACATATTTGGAAAATGGCTAGGCAGATTGATTATTACTTACATAGATAATATTTATATGCAGCTATGAATATAAAATAATTATGACTTGTTGTTGTTTTGTAGAACAAGTGATAAATACTTTATCCTCATTAGTATGTACGGCGTAAGTATTATTTACCTACCTCTCTTACCTATTTACCTACCTCGCTTGAAGATTTTTTTTTATTCATTAAATCTAGGTTCCATAGATCGCCTATTGTGTCACCCCTTGTAAAATGTTCTAAAATATCTGTAATTTTTATGGTGTACACAATAAAGAGTATTCTATTCAATAGAGATTTATATGTTTAGCCTTCGTCCTTTCGTTGGTTGGTGGTTTTATTGAAAAAAATATTGCCATGTCATTCCAATTACTTAAAAATACATTTTTTTTACTTGTAAGGAGTTGTAATCAGTTCTTGAATAATTTAAAATAATTTGCATTAAGTGTAAACAAGTTATAAGCTCAGTAGATCCTATGTGGGGGTAGATACATCTAGTAGGTACTTATTTGTTCAACAGTAGTTAATATAATTAACTAGCTGACCCGACAGACGTTGTCCTGTCTTAACTGTGATACCTACCCTACCTACCTACCTACCCTACCTACCCTAGCTACCTACCCTACCTACCCACCCTACCTACCTACACTACCTACCTACCCTACCCTACCTACCTACCTACCCTACCTACCTACCTACCTACCCTACCTACCTACCTACCCTACCTACCTACCTACCTACCCTACCTACCCACCCACCCTACCTACTCACCCTACCTACCCTACCTACCCACCCTACCTACCTACCCTACCTACCTACCCTACCTACCTACCCTACCTACCTACCCTACCTACCTACCCTACCTACCTACCCTACCTACCTACCCTACCTACCTACCCTACCTACCTACCCTACCCTACCTACCTACCTACCTACTCTACCTAAAAATAAATAAAAAAAAAAAAAAAAATTGTATTCTGCTATTCAGGGCGGAGACAAATCCAACGAAACAAAAACCATGAAAATTGGTCCAGCAGATCTCGAGTTATAACGAAGGGAACAAACCCGACTTTCTTTTATATATATAGATTAGGTTTTCGGTAATCTGATTGGGTACTTGGGTAATCGCCACTGTTGCCAGATTTTTTGCATGAATATTATTAGTAAAACCCTGCTGATTTTTTTAGGGATGATTGGTACTATGGGCTGGTGTCCGCAACTCCACGTCAGTGCGCTTATTTTGCGTACGGTACTATATCAAATATAAGATGTTAAAAAAATATCTCTAAGAATTTCGACTCATTAATACGAACAACTTCGACATGCATTTATGAACACGTAACTCAATAAAATGTATGGAACAACTCAAATTTTTTTTGCGATTTCAGTGTTCATCCCATAGTAAGAGTTGTTCGTAACGATGAGTACAGACGCCAGCACATCAAGCTATCCCTAACTGTCAAATTTTCTCAATTAAAAATGAACCTTATGTCTTTCAAATAAAGTTGAAATACTATCAAAGAAATTTGACAGATAGTGGTAACTTGATGTGCTGGCCTCTGTACAATGCTCCCACGTAATTCTTAAGAGTTATTTTTTTATATTTTTTATTTTCATCAAAGGTATGACCACAGACACACCTCCCATATTTAATATTAATTTAACAATAAAACAAGTTTAAATAACTTCCGCGAGACTTGTGAATATAAATTATGTAAGAACGAGCAGTGACGTCTACTTATTTACGATTTAAATAGAAATCTAGTTTGTTGTAAACAGGTTCAATATTACGCGATATTTTGCAAGTTATGAGAAATAATATGTACACTTAATATCTTATTGAATCGAGATGTTAATTGGCTTTTTTTGTCTTCTAACTTAAGATAGTCAGCAACGATAGCCTCGTGGTGTGATCGTTGAACTGCCGAGGTGCAAATCTTAGGTCTCGAGTTCGAACTCAAGACACGCACCTCTGACTTTTTGGATTCATGTGCCTATTGTATAATTATCACCTGCTTATAAAACGGTGAAGGAAAACATCGTGAGGAAACCAGCATGTTTGATAGATATTTCTCAACCGCATGTGAAGCTAAGTCAGAGGCCCATGGATAGCGTAAAACTCTGATATCAGGTTAGTCACTAATCACACGAAAAACTAAAGAAAGAACTTAAGATGAACATAGTTGGGAAAAAGCTAGGCAGATTGATTGACTCTTTCGACTGTTAATAACTTCGATCAATATGATCGAAGGTTAATAATATTTAGATTTGGATCTATGCAGGGAGTCGGTAACTACATACCTATATCATAGTGATGTTTTTTCAGGAACAAACACTCAACGCCTTTATGGGGCTCAGCCGGCCTCATTGGTTGGAAGCAAGAACAACACTACAGAAACTTCTAGATGCTGGTAATCCTACACTACAGAATGACAGTGAACTTAGACAAAGGTATAAACGAGTTTGATCATGGACGGGAACATTCCCATAGTTTAACCTTGATATACAGAGTTGATATGACAGAGGGGCATTAAATTACACTAGGTACGTATACTATACGTGTTGAGTATTAACTCGGTACGGTATAAAAATAAAAAGCACCAAAAATGAGGTTTTTATTTTTTCAAACAAACTAAATAGCTCCCAAATCAGAGTAAAACGCAACCACGCTTTGTAAATAAAAACTGACTTTGTAACGCAGCGGCACCGACGCGCGCGCGCCGGAGCGCTGTTAGGAAAGATACATCGTGTTCAAACGGGGCAAAAACTTAAAAAATCATTTGCGACTAAACTACTGCTTCTATTTAATTGATTTTTGGTACAGAGCTTGAAAATTGTCCCTAGTATTAGCTGTTTAAAGGAAAGCCCCTCTGTCGTATCAACTTTGTATAAGTAAATAAAAACAAAAGAATACTATGTGCAAATCGTCTTTCTACAATGGGACTGTCCGAAGGAGTGCTTAACCGCTGCTTCGGAACACGTAGGGCTAAGGAAGGAACATGGATGGATTTTAGTCAGTCGCTCCACCCACAGCGGGTGGGGTGATTGGATGATTTCCCACCCTCAAAAAAAAAATGTCTCACATAGCGGTATCGTGTCACCCTGTAACTGGGTTGTGGAAGTCAGATAGGCAGTCGCTCCATGTCAAATAGGTACTAGTAGTCAGCTGCATCTGGCTAAACTGGAAGCCGACCCTAACACTGTTGGGCGTAATTGGGATTGTCTGAAAGGGTTACCGCTACCCTGAAACATAAAGGGCTAAGGAAGGAACATGGATAGGTTTTAGTCAGTAAAAAACTGAAACTTCCTTCCGCTCCACCCAAAGCGGGAGGAGTCATTTATTGATTTCTCACACTCAAAAAAAAAAAACAATGTTGGGCATTGACCACAAATAGGACGATACAGTACATAATGGACAGTCTTATCGCAATTAGCAATGTTTGCTAGACAATTACAACTTAGTTTATTTAGCTGCTCTCGCGGCCTTTATTTATTCGGCTATTTTCTGGCCATAAAGCCTTCTTACTTTTCTCATAAATTGAGAAGGTATTTGTAGTTACCTAAATTACGAAATTACCTTACTATGCTTTCATTCCTTTTATTGCCATTTACAGGGCTTTTGTCAAACAAACTGATGCACAAATGCACGTGCCGGCTGACATCGGTGACTACACAGACTTCTATTCATCGCTACACCATGCCACGAACGTCGGTATCATGTTCAGAGGCAAGGACAACGCGCTGCTTGACAACTGGTGAGTAACTGGGCAAAGCGAAGCACGAATGCACGTGCCGGGTAACTTCGGCGACTACTCAAATTTTTACGACACCAAGCGACACGTTGGAATGATGTTCAGAGGCAAATACAGCCGCTGTTTGACAACTGGTGAGTAACTAGAAAAAGCAAAGCACAAATGCACGTGTCGGTTGACTTCGGTGACTGCTGAGATTTTTACGACAACAAGCGACACGTTGGAATGATTTTAGAAGCAAAGACAGCCGCTTTTTGGCAACTGGTGTGTAATTTAACAAAGCGAAGCACAAATGCACGTGCCAGGTGACTTCTCCGGCGACTACGCAGACTTCTACTTGTTACTCCGCCTTGAGTCTAACATTTCCAATCCATGGTTGTCAATTTGCTTTGTTGGCTTCATTTAGCGCCATCGCCTTCATTGAATTATTCAAAAAAAGAACCCATCCGTTTCAATAGAAATGATGATTAAAATTTATTTTTTAGATTATTAAAAAATATTGGATACCTATTTTTCCTTTTTTTACATAATCAATTTTTACGTCGATACATTGTGTTAAAATATGACATGGCGTTTTTTTTTTTTGACATTGGCATCTCGGAGATTCAACCATAGGGTTGTCTACTGCTTAACCGGACTGTGACATGGCGTCACTCCTTTGTACATTTCATACTGAGTTGTAACGTAGCGCGCTCCCACTACCAACTTAAATGCGTTTATCTAAGTCAATTTTTAATAATATTTTTAAAAATACGCTTCTAATATTTTTGTATAATCTGACTGACGGCCTAATTTTTTTTTCTTTACCTTGGCATCATATCTATTGTATTTACCCTTATCCGAAACTATATTTTTCAGGAAGCAACTGCCAGTTGGCTACCACGGTCGCAGCAGCTCCATCGTCATATCTGGAACACCCATCACAAGACCGTATGGTCAGACTTTACCCGTTGAAGGTAGGTAATCAAATACCTATATGTGTATTTCCCCTTAACCCGAAGAGTATGTTTTTTACAAATCGTTTATAGCGACCTAAAATAATTTAAAAACTTTTCAACAGTATAGTTGAAAAGTTACCCCATATTAACTGTTTCTGCATAGTTTATTTTACTAAAAATTAAGTTTTACGCCATGTAAGGATTTCTGAGTACCTTGAATATGCGTATGACATGCCTTTTATGACTTCAACCCGGCCAAAATATCTGTGGACCCTCCGCTTCGTCCCTCGGCTCCCCGCTCGCCCCATCGCAATACACACAGTACCAGAGCGGCGATATGACGTTTTCGACGCCAGGTCCACAGATATTTAGACCGGATTGTCCACATATAAAGCAAATGTTATCAAAGGAACTAGACAAAATGAAACTAGTGATACTTTTACTTTTAAGATATTGGTAAATGTGAACACCTTTTGTGTTATAGTAATTTTATTCGAGGTGCATCGTCGTCACGTATAATCATAATATGATTAATGTTTACCTACAATACATTGTAAAATATTTTAAGAGAGCTCATTCTTCTCCATACGAAACTACCTTTTGGAAAGCGCAACTAGGAACAGTTTTATCTTTTTGTAAATTTACGTTCAATAGTGCCTTTTATGTGCCTATTTAAAATAAATGCTTTTACAAAATATTGTTGTATATCATATCAATATGCATCGTCGTCACGTATAATCATAATATGATTAATGTTTACCTACAATACATTGTAAAATATTTTAAGAGAGCTCATTCTTCTCCATACGAAACTACCTTTTGGAAAGCGCAACTAGGAACAGTTTTATCTTTTTGTAAATTTACGTTCAATAGTGCCTTTTATGTGCCTATTTAAAATAAATGCTTTTACAAAATATTGTTCCTTTGTACCTTTCCGGATAAGTACCCATGTTATAAACACCTAAAGTAAGAGTCATGAGAAGCTATAAATTTTGTAAACAAGTGTTCAGGAGTTCACAACATTTGGACCAACAAAAAAAATGAATTTGTTTAAGATGTAATAAATTATTAAGTAACAAATATTAATTAACATGTATTATTTAAGAATAATTATTCGTCATATTCAGATGTTTCCATTTCTGTGTGAAACAAACTTGTACGCATTCGAAACTCGAATGACGCGTTTATTTCAAAATGGCGTCCCGATAGTTTACAATCCCTGCGACGGACGCGTTCCGGTACCAAGAAACACAAACGATAGCGCTTTGCGTCGTTAAAATATGATCCGACTAAATTAAATAGGTTGTTACTTTCATATAACCCGTCTATATTTCATGTCGATTGAAAATGGTCAATTTATTATTATCTCGCAGTATAAAATGTTTACTTAGTAAAAGATGTTTGTTTACATAATTTATAGCTTCTCGTGGCGTTCACTTTAATGGAGGAGCTCGTGGCTGAGTAATAACAGCCGCACGTATCGATCCATCAGGTTGAAACTTGTCGGGTTTTCGGTGGATGGGTGACCATCTTTACATATCGAGACTCCTCCGTGCCTCGGAAAGCGCGTTAAGCCGTTTTTCCCGGCTATCATTCGTGGATCTTAGACAGTCTTTACGGGTAGTCAAAAGCCCGAAAGTCTGACAGCCAGTCTTACCGAGGGGTATCGTATTACCCAGTTACTGACTGGATCGTGGAGGTCATATAGGCAGTCTCTCCATGTAAAATACTGGTATTCAGTTTTATCTGGTTAGACTGGAACCTGACCTCTACATATTTGGGAACAGGCTAGGCAGATTGATTTTTACAAAAACCTACTATTTATAGGATCCGCCCCCCATTTTGGTCCGTGTCGCCTAATGGACTTCGAGCTAGAGGTTGCGGCCTTCGTCGGCGGACCTCCCACTGCCCTCGGACAGAGGGTCACGGCCAAGGAGGCTGAGGAGCGCATCTTTGGACTTGTGCTTATGAATGATTGGAGCGGTATGTATAAACAGAGAATTTTGGTGAGGAATACGAAGACTATATGCGCTTGGGCATGGAGTTGCGAATACCAACTTGTTATACAAAACAAGGACCAGAATGATATTTGAATAATAGATTAGACGTGGAGTCTTGAAGACTTGAAAGTAACCAACTTAAAGCGAAAGGTTACTGGTATCCGTTTGCATTTAGGTTGTATATAATGTACTTTCAGGCTTCGGAAGCCCTTACACTCTGTAGCTTTTTTTTAATTTTTGATCATCTTGCGCGCATCCCAATAGTAACTTTTGCTTTCTATTTGTTTCCAGCCCGTGACATCCAAAAATGGGAGTACATTCCCCTGGGCCCCTTCACGGCCAAGAACCTGGGCACCAGCATATCTCCTTGGATCGTCACCATCGAAGCTCTAAGACCTTACGTGGTGGACAACTACGCACAGGATCCCAAGCCCTTCGCGTACTTGAGACATGACGATAAATTCAACTTTGATATCAAGTTGGAGGTGGATTTGAAGTGTGAGTCTGTTTTCTTATTGTTATTTTATAGTTGTAATAATCATCGTCGTTGTTGTTGTCGTATTACCCAGTTACTGGGTTGTAGAGGTCAAATAGGCAGTCGCTCCATGTAAAATACTGGTATTCAGCTGCATACCCTTAGACTGGAAGCCGGCCCCAACATAGTTGGGAAAAGGCTAGGCAGATTGATTAATTGGTAGTTGTAATAATTTCTATATAGATAGTTTCGAGCGATGGGTTGCGAAAAAGGGGCCTAGACAAGTCTCAATCGCTCCGTACGGTATCGATTCGATTTCTAAAATTGTTAATCGAACAATTCGTTATCTCAGCGATTTGGATTGTCAACCAGCCCCTCGTCGACGCATTTGTATGGGAATATTGATCGAGTTTCTTTACACAATTTGACATTGTCTAGGACTTTTTTTTTGGGGGTAGGAAATCATCAAATGACCCCTCCTGCTCTGGGTGGAGCGGAAGGAAGTATCATACTCTTACTGACTAAAACCCATCCATGTTCCTTCCTTAGCCCTTTATTTTCCAAGGTAGCAGTAACCCTTGCAGACAACCCGCTGAATCCGATTGCGCTAGTTGTGACTTTTGTGTTTTGTTTTTTTTCCACAGCCGAAAAATCCCCAGTAACCACAACAATCTGCCGGTCGAACTACCGCTTCCTGTACTGGACGGTGAAGCAGCAGCTAGCTCAGCAGACCGTCACCGGCTGCAACCTGCGACCTGGCGACCTGCTGGGTTCTGGAACTATTAGTGGAGAGGTGAGTGTCATATAACTCACTAGTATCCACAAATATCTGTCGAACGACTTGCCGCTTTTATTGAGCGCACGCATCGCCAGATCGTCAAAACAAATCTATATATTAGAATTGTTTCACACGATTATGAACTTTATTCATATGCTCGTAATATTCAAAATCGTAAGCAAACCTTTCATTCGATTTTAAACATTAATGTTACTTTAATAAGGTTTATAATCGTATGCGACTTTCAAACAAATCAAACGCTACACGTACGACTATCTGATTAGAGCATGGTAAAATGCAGCAGCAGGGTGTAGATGGGAGCTGTGCCGCAAACTATGATGTACCTCCTTACCTGCCCTCTCCCTACAAACATGCATGCAAAGTGATCTCTGCGCTACCACGGTTGACGCCATGGAAGTGGCTAAGTTTTGGACTAACAAGTTCTGAAAGACAGTCATGCCATCCACAAAAAAAAAATGTTGGGCCAACACAAAGCTTCACTTTCAACTTTATACGTCCGTGGCTAAGTTTAAGAGACTTAAAATATTTAAATAGAATAAATATAAAGAATATACTAACCTATAACAGCTACCTTATTGATACCAAATGAAATAGTGACATTTTTCGAGTATATTCCTCCCCCGGCAGCTGAGGAACGAGAAAAAAAAATCAGATACGACCAATGCCAGAATAAAATACGAATGTATACAAACTTTTTAAATCCTATTGATATATCACATAAATAATTCTTTCTCCTCCAGGTATCAGACTCCTTCGGAAGCATGCTAGAACTCTCATGGAAGGGAACCAAGCCTCTTCGCCTGTTGTCAGGCGAAGAAAGAAAGTTTATCCAAGATGGCGACACGATCACCCTTCGCGGATTCTGCGTCGATGACAACGGCATTCGAATCGGCTTCGGAAAATGCGAGGGCAAACTTTTACCGGCCATTCCTTTTGATGAATGAATTTGAAATATTAATAAAGATGTGCCTTTGTATAACCGTTTTATATGTTGAATATTAAAAAATGTACGATGATATGTTTTGGCTTTTTATTGCCAGCCTGTATTCGAAATTACTAAGAAAGGCGAATTCATTCTCAGATTGCAAAGCAGGTAGAGGATGGCGCCCTTTTTGGTACTACTGTTATTTTACTTGAAAATGAGTATGAAAGCACAATTGTGACTACACAATACTAGCGCCACATCTGGTTGCCATAAATGAGCACTACTTGTAAATGGCTGCTCATTAATATTTAACCGTAATGGTGTCAGTATTTAAGTTTCGAAAGCAAGCTTTCTTGGTTAAGGGCTTGGTCTCAAATCATTATTCATTCATTATTTTTTCATCATTTCGCAGCTTGTGCGTCGACGACAACGACATTAAAAAAATGATGAATGATAGTAATTTTCCCACTCTGTACAATAAGAAAATAACATCTGTTAACTAGAGACTACAAAGCAGGCATCTATCCCATTACAGTTACGCTAACAGTTTTAACTTCTGCTTTACAATAATAAACTAGTCGATACAAATGCCCATAGCACATCTGGTTGCTATTATAGGTAACTGAGGGCCCAAAAGACCCCTTAGAACAATAGAGGAATTACATTAGTACATTAGGGCAATAAAACGGGCTGGTGGTGATATTGTATATCCAAGAAATGAAGTCAAGGCAGTCGGTTTTACTCCGCAGTTTGGGACGGTCGCTTATGTAGTCTAGGATAGTTTGAAGATTTTGTATAATACTAAGAGACTATCTAGTTAAGTGTCGGTGACTCCGGTAAGTAACAGAAGATAATTGAATAAATTTCATTCAACTTAGAAGCAACTTGTATAAAATGTGTAGACCGCAGTGTGTGGCTTTTGGTAAGCGAGTGGGTGTGTGTTTAACTACTTCTTTAGGTATTGCAGTTATTATAATTGAGTAAACATGTCCACAAGTAATGCGCTAAGGTAGCCCTCCAACTTTCTTACAACAATGTTAATCTAAGTCCTGCTTTCACCACTTTCTGTCAGACGTGTAAATCGATGCTTCTTATTTCAAAACGATCAATCTATGTTATCTGTGCCAGTCTACTGTCTGTGAATGTGAACTGCCAAAAATAAATAAATAAATAAACGTTATTCATACTTCATACAAATACCAACAATCAAAGACTACATACAATATGTATGCCAACAATGTCGAAAGAACAATATTCTGGATGTTATTCTAGCGAAAAGGTAAAAACCACAATAATTCATTCGAATTTGTAGAAATAGTTTACTTTCGAGGGTTATTTGATTTCACATGTAAACAAACCGGAGCTCCTCCTTATTTATTTTCTGATTTAACTTTTGTGTTTTTGCATAATTTCACCAAATTATTCGCTATTTTCTGTATTTTGTAGGTATGATTTTAGATTCCACACTTATTTCAACAGGTGGACCATTGTCCATGAATTATACGCTACTATATTATAATGATATTGTGATATTTTTTCGACTCCAGTATTGCATCAATATTATACCTACTTTATTTATTTATAATACGTACACCAACAGTATATATATAGTACGTTAAATATTACTTTATATACAGGTACGGGTTCATTCTTATAAAACAAAGCAACTTTCGTAAACTATATAAAATTTGATTTATGAGTTATAGGACAGCTTACACCTACTTGATGCATAAGTAAGCCGGTTTTACTACCTCGTTGGTCTAGTAGCCGCCAACCCTACAGACTGCTGAACATGAGGTCTTGAGTTTAAACCCCAGATCAGGCAGTGTTATTCCCTCAAAAAAATAAGGCAGTGTTATTGGGTTTTTCCTGTAGGAATTTCTGTGTAATAGCCGAGAGTCTGTGTTTGTGCCAGTTGATGACAATTGGCTCCTCCCCCATTACATGGGCCTTATACATAGCTGGCGAATTGTGGGTGTACCTAGTGGGGTACACCACTGCCTAAGACTTCGACGAAACAAGGCATTATGGTTTGTTTTGTCAGTTTTAGAGTTTCAAAATGGACGAGGCCATGGAAACTACACTGGACTTCAAAGCATCAGATGTGGAAGCTTGCAGGATATGTTTGGCCATAGATGTCAAGCTATACAGTCTCCGAGACACTCACCTGGGGACTTGTATGGAGTCTATTGGTGGCTTTACTGTAAGTTCCCAAACTAAGTGTTAATTGTTTTGTTTGAATGCTAACTAGTACATAATTATAACAATATATTTGTTTTTTTTTTCAGAAATCTCATGAAGGTCTACCGGATTATGTGTGCTATGAATGTGCACCAATTTTGATAAAATGCAATAAACTAATAGAGAAAAGTAAAACGGCTCGGGCTACAGTTGTGGATATATTTAAAAAGAATGGACAGGTAAAATTAGTTTTTGATTTAAAAAGACGACAAATGACAGGCAGTAATTTTGTCATGTAATTTTGATTTTCATATAATACTGTTTCTCATAAATTATTTTTGATTTCGATATGACAAGTAAGCGTAATTTTACTTTCTTATATTTCAGATAAACAAAACTTGTATTCAAGTACAGAAAAGATCTGAACTGAACTTGCAATCCTCACTAAACAGCTATTTATTAACTAATTACTTTCACATCAAATATGATGACGAGAGCAATACATCAGACTTTATAAAAACAGAATCAGATCCCAATGAAAAAATTAACATAAAAAGTGAAATTAAAGATGCCAATGAAAAAATTAACATAAAAAGTGAAATTAAAGATCCCAATGAAAATATTAACATAAAAAGTGAAATTAAAGAGAAAGCTTCCGATGTGGATGAGTCAGAAATATTGGATATGCTTAAAGAGTTGAGTAAGGCAGACGAATCGGACAAGGATGACGATGTTCAGGCAATAGAAGTGGACGTTCCTGTCATTGAAATTGGGTCTGATGATGAAAGAACGGGTGATGACTTTATCAGTTTAAATGTAAGTATGTTAATATTTTTTTTTCTATTATTCCTGTGTGTTACAGGGAGCCTTCAACCACCTCTTGTATCAGTATTATTTCTTTATAGTGAGAAAGAGATAAAGCTATACAGAAGGTATAGCTCGTAATGTGCATAGTTAACGTTCTGCTTCGTTCTCACATGTATAATATTAATATGAACTATGTAACCAATATTTTGTAACTATATTTTGTTTAAAAGAGTGTCCATGGAGTTTCTTGCCCGTTCTTCTCCATAGGTACCTACTGCTTTGGAATGGGCAGTATTTAATTAACATCCTAGTAAACGAATTTTTTGATGCTCTTTGATTATACATATTATATCTGTACATATTACAATGAATATTTAGCTTTTAAATGTGAATATGATTATATGAGTGTTAGATAAATGTATTATTTTAAATTATTAAAAAACAATAATTTTGTACATATTTATCTTATAATACATCCATACATACACAAAACACATATATACATAAAATATGTTCTAGATTATGTACTAAAATAATGGGTGTAAAAGCAGAGCGACTCGTGTTCTTACTGTTATTTTATTCATTTATTTTAACAGCTCTGAAAATTTGATTTGTTTAAAAGTATATACTGTGATGGAATCTCCACAGTACACAAAAATACCCAGAAATACAAGTTTTTCCCCAGCATTTTTTGCACAAAGTTACTCAGTTTCACGTACCTACAATGCGTAGATGACGGCTTAGTGCTTTTCTACAACGTTAACAATGCCTACGTCTTCGGATCACTACATAGTATAAAACAAAGTCGCTTTCTCTGTCCCTATCGCTTTCTCTGTCCCTATGGATATAGGGATAGGGACGGAGAAAGCGAAGATTTAAGTATACATAGGGATCTATGTGTGCTTAAATCTTTAAAACTACGCAACGGATTTTGATGCGGTTTTTTTTAATAGATAGAGTGATTCAAGAGGAAGGTTTATGTGTATAATTTGTCGACATAATATTATGCGGGTAGAAGCTAGTATTTTATAAATTGTGATTTCTTTTTCAGTCTGTAAAAGGATTATTAGCACCCGATGACGACATCCCTTTTTACAATAGACAAAAAATTAGACCAATAGGCGTAGCGAAGGTTCATAAGAAAAAGAAGAAGAAGGTGGTTCCCATCGTTCGTCAAACTCCTTTTAATGATAGTTATATAGTCAAGTTCTTCTATATACGTCCACAGGTGGGTTCTTTTTCTTAGAATATTACCGTATATTGGGTTCAGAACTTAGCTATGGGTTTGTAGCAAACACTCATAATTATAATGCAATTATGTAACTTAAAATAACTAAGAATTACGTGGGAGCATTGTACTCATCATTACAAACAACTTTAACTATGGGACGAACCCTGATATCTCGAAAAAAAATATGAGTTATTCCATACATTTTTTTCAGTTACGTGTGCATAAAATGTCGTGGCTAAGTACTAACAGCCGCACAGGTCGATCCATCAGGTTAAGCTACGCTTACCGGGGTTGGCCGTGGATGGGTGACCATCTTTACATACCGAGACTTCTCCGTGCCTCGGAAAGCACGTTAAGCCGTTGGTCCCGGTTGTCATTTGTGCATCTTTGACAGTCGTTACGGGTCGTCAGAAGCCCGAAAATCTGACAGCCAGTTTTACCAAGGGGTATCGTATTGCCCAGTTACTGGGTTGTGGAGGTCAGATAGGCAGTCGCTCCATGAAAAATACTGGTATTCAGCTGCATCCGGTTAGACTGGAAGCCGACCCCAACACAGTTGGGAAAAGGCTAGGCAGATGATGAAATGTATGGAACAGCTCATTTTTTTTTTCGTGATTTTTTAACATCTTAAATAATCTAGACGGCTTCACCCGCGTCGAACTGAATGTACCTATTTAATTGATTACAGCCAGGAAGACCGAACGATTGGAAATACTTCTGCAAACACTGTCCCCAGATTTTTTATTATATGTAAGTTGTTAAATTTCTTATAGACTTCATTTAAAGATTTTTTAAAGTCGGCTGACTTTAAAAGAAACTGTGGATTTTGATCATGACGACCTGTCTGATATGGTCTTTTGAGGAAAGACCGCATAATGTTTGAGTGGGATGATCTTACTTTAGGGCGATTTGAAGTTTTGTCCATGAATCTATAGTAATTTTATAAAGTTGAAGAGTTTGTTTGTTTGAACACGACACCGTCACTTCGTGTACAATAGTTATAGTTATTATCAGTTTTTTATAAATATGTATGATAGTCTGTTAGGTATTTATGTTATGAGTCTTTGTTACCTGAAATAACTGATATATTATTATATTATTATTATTAATCTCTGGAACTACTGGTCCAAATTGAAAAAATATTTTTGTGTTGCATAGTCCATTTATCGAGGAAGGCTATAGGCTGTGTAACATCACGCTACGACCAATAGGAGCCGGGCAGCGGGTTAAACCGCGCGAGAGCAGCTAGTCAAACATAATAAATTCCTAGATTCACAGATTCCTAGATTTGACGACACGGTTGGCGCAGTGGTTGAGCGATTGACTGCTGCGCAGCATGTCGCGGGTTCGATTCCCGCACGGAACAAATATTTGTACGACCTGCAAGTATCTGTTCCGGGTCTGGGTGTTTTTCCATCTATAATATGTATGTATTTACAAAAAAAAATGTATATAAGTAGTTTATCAGCCATCTCGTTACCATAACACAAGCATTAGGTTGCTTAGCTTGGGACTATATGGCGTTGTGTGAAATGTCCAAGGATATTATTATTATTATTACAGATTTGTTACAAATTCTAATTTATTACTAAACCGATCTTCAAAAAAAAAAAATTGTAAAAATTTAATAGCCTAATTCTAATTCCAGGGATGAAGCAAAAGACCACACATTTATCGGCTGTCAGAATCCGCAAACAATTAATAGCGACAGATCTGCTCTTCCAAATGCTGAGTCTGCCACCAACACTGTCCAGTTAAATCAACCTAATATCTGGCAAGAATGGCCTGGCGGCAGTAGAGTTTAAGTCAAGTTTTAATCTATTAGTTTTTGTTATACCCTCCCAGACCATAAGGCTTTGGCACAAAGCTGCCATCAAAGCCGTCTTTAACTTATTTGAGGCTCTGGGCATTTTAGGATAATGGGGCCCCTATGACTTTGACAGAACACTATTTTGTTAGAATAAACAAAGAAAGTAGATAAGCAAGCTTCCAGATTTATTTTTATTGACAGTCACATTAAATGAATAGATAATGTAATATAATCCACAAAAGTAACTCTTTTAACATTCACAGGTTAGTAGGTACCTACTTAAGAATCTATGTTGATTGAAGAAGAACCCTTCTCGATTTGAGATGGGCAAAATCGTTAATCACTCCTACAAAATCGATGTTTTTGAACACATCACATTCTATGGACATCAGCGACAAACTGGTTAATATTGTAATCAGTAATTTAGGTTCCATTTATTCGAATCAAAAAAGTTTTTCGGCAAGAAATATCGGTAATCGTTTAGTGATCTGGCAGGGACTAGGGGGGCCCGATAAAGGGAACATAAAGGGCTACGGAAGGAACATGGATGGGTTTCGGATGACTTCCCAGCCTTAAAAAAAAAAAAAGGGGGGTCCCGATCGATCATGGGGCCCTGGGCATTTGCCCAGAGTGCCCAGTGGGAAAGAGGGGTCTGGCTGCCATTGGTGCCTCACCGCCAAGCAGTTCACATGCTTTTCTATCCGGGTAAGCGGGATTGTCCGAAAGGGTTACCGCTACCCCGGAACATTAAGGGCTAAGGAAGGAACATGGATGGGTTTTAGTCTGTAAGAGTCTGACACTCCTTTCCGCTCCACCCAGAGCGGGAGAAATCGTTGGATGATTTCCCACCCTCAAAAAAAAATGCTTTTTTATACGTTTTGTATGAATGCGTCACACTTGTGCGGGCGATAGTGGACCCGCTACAGCAGTACCGGGTAAAACGGGTTGAAAAGAATGCAGGGGTGAGTCGGGACGAAACCTTAAAATGGATTTTAACATTGAAATAATATAGTTTGTTACCTACAAGGACACTTAATTCTTAATTACAATACAGTAAAACTACGGGTCCCTTTTGAAAAAAAACTATTGTACGGTGAAATTATATACTAGTGCAATAATGCACTAATGCTTTTTCGTGCATTTGTACCTCATTTCACTAATTAATATTAGTCGAGCATTCAGTACATGAATACCGGTCATTGCGTGTGCTCCCTCGCTCCTTTGTTTTACTAAACCCTTGGTCCGATTAATATAAACCACAAAAGCAGCGTGACATCAACGCCTCCAGCTTCTACAACTATATTATTTCAATGATAAAATCCCTTTTATATGACGTTTCGTTTCACCCCTGCATGCCTATTTACCCCGTTTTATGGTACCGGATACCGCAGCAAGAGGCTACAGCCACCTGTGGTTCGCTTGCGCCGAGCCTTAATCAAATCTCCCTGATTTTTTAAAAATAGGTAACAGTAAATTTTAATTATTTCGTAACACTAAAATTATGGCCAGTATCTCAGGTTCAAAACTTTTTCTTTGACTCATAATTGTAGACTTCTTTATGCTGCATGAATTCTTGTAAAGTATAGATATACAGTCCCCGGCACGTAAGTTGGCAAGAGTCATCAGATGCGCAGAAGTCATAGTTAAGGTCTCTTTGGTGGTCAAGCGGGACGCGGGGTATGACGTAGCGCCGATCCGGGCGCGCGATTGGTGCGTCAGTCGACCTCTGCCTTCCGCACCGCGTCTTCATTCCGTTCGCTCCCGATTACACTTGCGTGCACGAAAGTTGTACCCTTTGTTTTTGTTGACTTTTTGTTACGAGTTTATGTTTTTGTTTTAAATTCAGTTTTTATTAAGAGTTGTTGTTATTGTTTTAAATTCAGTTTTTATTAAGAGTTGATGTTATTGTTATTGTTTTAAATTTAGTTTTTGTTACGTTAATTACAATGCCGGGACCAAATACCTACCGTTTTACGCAGACATGCCAGAAAAATGGTATACGATGTGTACTGTTTTATGGAGAAAGAAGCTCAAACTGAAAAAGAGACGGTAAAACGGACTGCAGAAGCTACTAAAACGTCAGAGATAACAGTTAGACGTATAGTCAAGGAAGCTAGAAATTCTGAATTCCTCACTGTCTTTAGGACACCGGGAAAAAAGAGGAATAAATCAAAGCCGATTACAGAGATTGACACTTTTGACCAGTCGGTGGTAAGAACCTGTATCCACAACTACCACATCACAAATAAAGAGCTGCCCACAGTAGAAAAGCTAAGGAAAAAACTAAAAGATGACATAAATTTTAATGGGTCGGAGCGCAGTCTGCGCAGAATTTTTAATAACTTAGGCTTCCGGTGGAGAAAGGCCGAAAATAATAGAAAACTTTTGATTGAAAGATCTAACATTAGATTACTAAGAATAGAGTTCCTTAGAACTATTAGTAAATATAGGGAAGAAGGAAGACCTATTATTTACACAGATGAGTCGTATGTTGATTCATCTCATTCAGGTATGTAACAATTATCATACTTTGTTCTCGCATATTTGTGTCCTGTGAAATTATCTGGACGTTACGAGAGATATACTTATGAAAATTAATCATTATATCTCTTATTACAGGTTCTAAAGCGTGGTCAGATGGATCATTAAAGGGGTTAAAAAAACCTATTTCGAAAGGGCAACGGGTTGTGATAGTGCATGCTGGATCCGAAGCTGGATTTGTTCCCAATGCACTGCTTTTATTTAAAGCTGGAACAAAGTCGGGGGACTTTCATGACAACATGAATTATAATAATTATACCAAGTGGCTTCGCAGCCAACTAATACCGAACCTACCGCCAAATGCGGTGCTAGTAATTGACAACGCATCGTACCACAACAAGCAGTACGATCCTGCACCTACCTCGAATGCCAAGAAAGCGGACATGCAGAAGTGGTTGGCGGAGAAGGGCATAGCATACGAGGAAAGTATGCTCAAACCTCAACTATACAAATTGGTTAAAATATACAAACCACAGTACAAAAAATACAGTATTGACCAAATACTTGCCGAACACAACCATAGTATCCTGCGATTGCCACCCTACCATCCGGACTTAAATCCTATAGAAATGGCATGGGCGGCAATCAAAGGTTATGTAGCCGGCAAAAATATTACATGGAATGTGACCAGTGCAATGGAGTTAGTGAAGGAGAAAGTATCACTAATGGGCGCCGATGAATGGTCGAAGTTATGTGGGAGAGTAAAAAAAATTGAGGGTGATTACATCAAAAGCGACCATATAGTCGACACAGTCACTGAACGTTTCGTCATTCACACTGGTGACGACAGCGACTCCTCCAGCGACGAGAGTGAAGACAGTTTTGTCGAGGATGAGGAGCCAACTCCTTCCACCAGCTCAGGTGGTACTTCCAATTTGATGTCAGGGGTAGCAGTGTTATTAACTGATAGTGACGAAGAGAACACGTAATTTTAAAATTTCATTAAATAATATTTTGCTTAAATATTTTTTTTTACTATGAAATGCATTTATTTTATTTATAACATCTAATAAGTACCTATCACGTTTTCCTCTCCTTTGTTTAACTTAATGACTAAAAATAAATTATGGCAATAACCATAGAACAATGACAAGAAATAAAAGTGACCACTTTTTTGTTCCACTAAGTGTACGATGCGCGAACTTTCCCCCACTACGTCAAAATCTTGCCAAGTTACGTGCCGGGGACTGTACATATATATTATTATAATATATAATATTAATAACTCCCGCAGTGAATTCAGCTGCTATTTTAAGTAAAATTGTATAATACTTCTAGTAAACTGTGCTCGAGGCATTAAAACTACCGTTTAGATACCAGCCGTAAACTAAAACTACCCCAGAAACAAACTTTGGGACGCGACTGACAGTCGCTACTGACGGAATTGACTGATACAAATGATCAGTAAAATTATTCTTTATATTAGTCAGAAGGCATTAGTACTCTGTTAAAATTGTATTTAACAGCTTTTATAATAAGTATTATTAAAGAAAACGTCGATCGTTTTATTTACTTAATTAGTTTATACAGGTAAGGGATAAGTATAGTAAGTGATATTATTTGAATAATTTGATTATAAAAAAAAACAATCGCCATCCTGTGTAAAATAAATACTACGTGTACGTAATCAATTGTCATTTTCTAGTCTCTACTTGTACCTAGTACCTAGTAAATAATTATTAATAAAAGGTATTTAATAAATAACACAACTTTTTCATTGGTATTTCCTATTTAATTCGCTTTAACAAAACACCTTCGTTTAATCTTAAAATCAAAGAACGGGTGCTGGCCTCTGTACCTATATCTGATAGGTACACACCCAAAAACAAAAAATCAAATGATTTCTTTTGTCAACTAAAGAAAGATTTCTTATACGTAAAGTAATAATTGTTATTTTAACTAAAAATATTGATAGCGGGGAAAAAAATACACAATTACAATTATTGTCAAAAACTCTGCATCTTATACTGTCCGTTAACACCGATTATGGGGAGGTTTTTAAAATTGCCAACACTGCTATAATACGTCATTTATGGAAGGATGTAAAAAAATCGAATAAATGACTAGTTAAATACAAAATATTACCCCACATACGAGTTTGACTAAGTGAACTAGCAAAAGTTGAAAAAATATTTAATAATTTACGAGTTTATTGTTATGGCGATACTGAATTACTAAGCGGCACTGGGTTTGATCAATCTCCTTTCGTTGATGGATTTTCAACTTTATTACAAAGCAGTAAGGTTCATTTTCATTTTGGAAATTTTGATAGTTTGGGATAGCTTCATGTGCTGGCGTTTCTTCTCTTCCACATTTATTATAGGCACGACCAAATTGCCAAAGTCTGTTGCCTATAACCAGTAGTGCTATTCTATAAAGTGGGTGATAGACGTGCGAGTAAGTATGCGGACTTGTGGCTCGACGACCTTTTTCGCCTGTGTGTCACCTTAAAAACGCGTACTTTAAAATTGCCGCGCAAGTTCGCCGCCGATCCAATCGGTTTGAAATCTTACTCGTAGCATGTGACTCAAGATGGCTGGACAAATCTTCAAAATAGCTTGCATTTAACTAGGTCAATAGGTCACTTTATGTGACGGCTAAACACCCTTATTTCAGAATTTGTGACGCTACAGAATCTTAGATAATCGATCGAAAACGTGTCCAGCCATCTTGAAAAACCACTTTTCGCTGGTCTCTCAATCTCGGTAACGGAAGTGATTTTGACGACTTTTTGCATATCAACGGGCGTCACATAAATTTGTGACGGGCACCGAGCTGAAAGTTTTGTGATAAGTACAGTGGTTTAGTGGAAAAATGCAAAAATCTTATGGCTGGCACTTCCGAATCTCAATAACGGGGGCGTATACGTGTGGCAGTACTGGGAGCCGCGAGCCGCCAATTTTTCATACAGATGCACGAGGAGGGATAAAGATACAATTCCTAAATAACACAAAGCTTCTTCCGTCGATGACATGGTAATACAGTGTGAGCCAGCTTCTCGTGTGTCACCGACGTCGAGCCGAGTAAGTTCGCGATCTTAAAAATCGCGTACTTAAAGTTCGCACGTCTATCACCCACTTTAAACTCTCACCGTGATAACGTAGGTGAAGTGGGTTTAAAGTGAGCTGTCAATAGTGTCAATTCGACAGACATAAGGTTCATTTTTAATTGAGAAAATTTGACAGTTAGGGATAGCTTGATGTGCTGGCGTCTGTACATACTCAGAGTTGATACGACAGGGGCTTTACTTTAAACTGCCTAAACGGACCATTTTCAAGCTCTGTACCAAAAATCAATTAAATAGGAGCAGTAGTTTCTTCGCAAATGAGCTTTTTTAAGTTTTTGCCACTTTTGAACACGATGTATCTTTCCTAAAGGGGCCCCGAGACGGTCAAACGGTTTGATTCAAACCTTACGTGTTTGATGTCGGTTTGAACGGTTGTCAAACGGCATTGCGCAGTTTCGTTCGGTACGCCGCCATAATTAGACTTGTGTGTGATGCAGACAAGATGCGTTTACCCACGAACATCTACAGAAAGTGCTAGAAACTACCGCTCCAGATGATTATAAGAATTTTCTTAGAATGGGTTTTGTTCGACACACAAGTTCACGCTTCAAAATCTAGCTTTAAATTAAGCAGAGTTTGTTCAAACGCGTCGGAACACGATCAAACGGCGCGTCAAACACAGCAAAAATATGAAATTTCATCAAACAAGCTTCAAACACGTAAATGTTTGACAAACCGTTCAAACTAGCTATGTAAACGATCAAAATGGTTTGAGTCAAACCAAAATTTACGTGTTTGAATCAAACCGTTTGACCGTCTCGGGGCCCCTTAACAGCACAGCGCTCTGGCGCGCGCGCGCGGTTTTGTCGCTTTTTTTTTTTTTTTGGAAATGGCATCTCGCAGTTCAACCAAAGGGTTGTCTACTGCTTAACCGGGCTTGCCTGTGGCTGCCACAAAAGAATTGTAGCCTCCAGCCAGGGTTTGTCGCTTTGTTAGAAGGTCAGTTTTTATTTACAAAGAGTGGTTGTGTTTTATTCTGATTTGTAAGCTATTTAGTTTGTTTAAAAAAAAAACTCATTTGTGGTGCTTTTTATTATTATACCATCGAATTAATACCTAACACCTATAGTATACGTTGTGAAAATTTATGCCCCTCTGTCATAATCAACTCTGTATAATTATTATCTTTCATCTCTTTCTATCATGGGAGATCAAGGTTAAGAGCAGGACCATTTGGAAAATTAAAAATGATGTCGGACTGTAATTTTCATTCATATGTTGGAAATGATGTAGGAAAAAAAGGCAAGTAAAAGAAAATATTCTAAACATATTAATTTATTTCTTAACTTTGGTTAAGGTTATGCGCACACACCACAATTTGTCAAATTTTCTCAATGGATTTCGAACTTTACAAACGACGTTTTAAGGTTTAAAATCATTTAGAGAAATTTTACAGTTTGGTATAACTTGATGCGATTAATAATACTACTTTGGTAGACATTGAGATTTATTGATTAAAATATGGTTGGTCGAAGTTGTGGCCACAAGACTATACAATAACAATATATATATGATATAATAATATATTTTAACAATAGTCAGTATAGAGGCCTGTGTCTTAGTTAGGGAAATAATAATTTTATTTCTATATACATAATGTTCATATTACTATAAGAGAAAGTAAGCAAGTGTTTTATACAATATGAACATATATCCAAATAAAGTTCGAGCAGTGATGGGCAATGGTTGCTGCCCCGAATTAGGACTTGTAGGTCGTGGGTTCGAACTCAGACAATCACTTTACTTAGTGTAAGGCACTGCTCTCAAAACGGCGAAGAAGAACATCGTGTGGAAACCGACATGTCCTAGAACCAAAATTCAAAGACATGCGACATCCAGTAAATCGTGGTGACCCACTCCCTGACACAGAGAAGAAGCCTGTGTACATGAGAACAATATGCGGTGATAAGTTATACCTACACCCTTAACCTTTAACCTTTTGAACGCCAGAGCATAAAAGCACGCGCGTACCGTCCACGCCAAGCTACAAATTTATTTCTTCTTGTTGTCATGAATTACCCAATATCCATGGTGTCTTAATTTGTTTCATGTCATTAAATATGTACGAGAGCTTAAATTTCAAAGATATCTATATACTTAAACGCTCACAAAAGTTATGATTTAATCGTTTATTGTGTGTTGTAGTGTTGTTGCCGTTGTCACATATTTGTGGCTTTGCGAACAGGGCATGCGCATGCTTGTCACGTATATGTGACAATGGCGTTTAAAAGGTTAATAACATCCAGAAAAAGTACCATCGACACGAAAATAAGCAGAAGCTAATCTAAGTTCATATTCGTATACGACGCTAAGTTAGCAAAGTTGGTATGTCAAAGTCGTCCTTGCAGTCCTCCTCTCTCCTTTCTATCTCCTGTTTCTACCAGAACCTCTGGTACCAGTTCCTGTGGGCCTGATCCGGTGGCGGCTGGTAAGAGGGAACGGAGGGCATGGGTTCAGGCATAGGAGCATTCCTTATACCGAAGAGTATGGCCTCATGACAGGAAAAGTTTTTGTGGACCTTTGCGTCTTCTCTGTAACAATTTACTTTGATTACAATTATATTAACACTAAATATTTATTTGGTAAATAGGATATGGAACAACAATTACACGTCATGTTTTAAAAAATAAGGTAGACTGAGTCAATATTCGGTCATCATCATCGGCCTAGCCTTTTCCCAACTATATTGGGGTCGGCTTTCAGTGTAACCAGATGCAGCTGAATACCAGTATTTTACATGGAGCGACTGCCTATCTGACCTCCACAACCCAGAGACTGTCTTTATAATTTCTAGTATGGAAATTGAAATAGCAATAAATATGATCAAATATGTATTAGTACTTACATTTCATTGAACACCATCGGACAGAATTTGCAGCTAAATTTATAGGCGTGGCATGTTTCGGTGTGGTACTCCCTCGCTGCGATGGTTGGTAAGCAGAGTAGGCACACTTCGCACTTTAGGTTGCCTTGAATCTGGTAACATTACAAACGAGCGTTAATATAAAATGTCCATCTATAGAGGGCAGCACCTCATCAAGTTACCCCAATCTTTTCAACTAGAGGGATTTTATGGAATTTCAACTCACGGTGTTGAACCCACAGAACAGTTAAAGAGGTCCTCTTTATCTGTTCTGTGGTTGAACCCAACATTGAGAATCCAACAGTGCGTATCCCAAAAAAAAAACTTATTTATTACTTTTACATTGTACTACATAAAACACTTAAATTTTAACAACTATGCTTTAGAACAGCAGCCAGCACCCAGCGCGTCAAATAAACATAAATGTTGAATTTTCGTTTGTTTTTTAAAATCCGCTTCAAAAACATCCATCAACAGGTGACATTTCTAGTTTAACCGATTGTCACCGACTGAATCGGGTGTTGTCGGAAAAAAATCCTGCTGACAAAAAAAATCCGCCCGCGTTCAGCTTTGTGGTTCTACTTCACCCAAACTTGAGCCCAAACCCCAAGCTGTGCCGTTTAAAGCGGATATAAACAACGCAACGGACGCCTCGATATAAATTTGCAACAGATAATTAATATCTCACTGCGAATATGAACGTCGTCGTCCACAGGAAGCAGTTTTTTTTTTGAGGGTCGGGAAATCATCATATGTATGATTCCTCCCGCTCTGGGTGGAGCGGAAATGAGTATCAAACTCTTACTGACTAAAACATCCATCATGTTCCTTCCTTAGCCCTTTATGTTCCGGGTTAGCGGTAACCCTTTCGGACAATCCTACTTTCCCGGCAGGCTTTGGCCCTAACGGGCCCCTTCAAATCCACACGAAGCATGCGATGAGCGCCGTGCACTGCTCATGCCTCGCAATGTCTGTATCCGCCTCTAGGTACAAAGTTTACTTACATAAGGATCGTGGCAAATATAATGTTCTTGAAGAGCCGCGGCATTCGCAAACGACATTTCGCAAACACTACATATAAACTCCGTTCCGGCATAATTTAGGACCAAATTCTGTCTCCATTCTGTTAATTGTTTTTCCGCCTGTAACAAATACCGAATGTAAGGTTTCATCACACATAGCGGGTGCAAAAATTACCCATAACGAAGGCGTTGGCTTGGAAAGCACGAATGACAGCCGTTGGTTCGACTGTCATTCGTGGGTCTTTGACAGTCGTTACGGGTCGTCAGAAGCCCGAGAGTCTGACACTCAGTCTTATGGGGTATCATATTAACCAGTTACTGGGTCGGGGAGGTCAGATAGGCGCTCCATGTAAAATACTGTTATAGGCCTACCGGAATGGCAAATGGGGAAATTAAAATTTGTTGTATGCAATACTAGGGCAATTGGATTAAACGATCTTGATACTGTTCAATCAATAAATAATACACAACTATGATTACCGGTACGCTGGCAATATTAAAGTACTGACGCAGATCTTTTAATTCTGCTGTCAGGGAAATAATATTCGGATCTATACAAGTTAAAAGATAATCTGCCATGTAATTAATTATCGGGCAGATGTTCAAAACAACATCTTCCCTCTGTTGTCTCTGTAAAATTCTCTGTACTTTTTTAGGATTTTTAGGTTCAGGTTGTAAGTGCTGTGATATTTCTCCGCGGGTCTGAAAAAAAAAACATTAAATCAACCGGGAGAACAAAGACGTAATATCTTCTTGAGATATCTAGCTGTGACAGACGGGCGTCTGCCCGTCTGTCACAGCTAGATATCTAGACTGATAGACTGCATTGCAACTCAGTCTGTCACCCTTATGGTGCACCATAATGGTTCCTTTTTACAATTTTGGCACGGGGCTCTAAAAATTAAGGACACTTTGCTTTTAAACAACTGTGGCAGCATCTATATGGAATGCTATTTTAACGCCAATTAAGCGTGTTACCAGCTGACGTCACGTGAATTCCCCATAACCCGCGCCGACCGCGCCCCCTGGTGGATACGTAACGACTAACCCACAGGCAACAATGGTCAGGAGTTCAGGACACAACACTTACACAAACTTTCCACCCTGTTCTTCGTACCTCTAAACAATAATAGTATTTAATTAAACTCATACCACTTGTAGTTTACCTTTCACCTTGTAAATAAATACATGAAATCAGGCCATTTTCCAACAGCGGTGTTCCACGGGCGCCTCAAAGAGATGTCAGCAATAAGGAAGGGGCCCGTCAGGGCCGAAGCCTGCCGGGTAAGCGGGATAGCGGGATTATCCGAAAGGGTTACCGCTACCCCGGAACATAAAGGGCTAAGGAAGGAACATGGACGGGTTTTAGTCAGTAAGAGTCTGACACTCCCTTCCGCTCCACCCAGAGCGGGAGAAGTCATTGGAAGATTTCCCACCCTAAAAAAAAAGGCCGTCCTCCAAAGGGAGCAGGTAGAAACTACGAAACCCTACCTTGCTACGATTCTTACATACTCCTTTTGCTTCGTATACGATCATGCATCTGGGTGCCCGTTCAGGCATTGGCCCGCTCCAAGCTCCTAACCAATGGGAGCCAAACGCGGTCAACGTTTCGATCGCGATAACGTATAACAAACTCGCACTGGGCACTCTTTACCTCTACCATGAGTTTACACAGCCAAAACTCGCTAGCGTCTCCGTAAATTATTTGGTGCAGCGCCCCTAGCGGTCACAGAAAGAATTAAAATTCATACCATGAGCACTATAGATTACGAGTATTACGACACGTTAAAAACGTAACGTAATCTATACGATAGTCACTCTAGTCATAGTGGTCATACAGTCGGTCGATTCCGTAAATATGTCACTGTGAAAACTTAGGTGAAGTGAGCTATCGTTCCACCTTCTGTGTTCTGTGGTACAGACGCCAGCACCTCAAGCTATCCCTAACTGTCAAATTTTCTCAATTAAAAACGAACCGTATGTCTTTGCAATAAAGTTGAAATACTATCAAAGAAATCTGACAGATTGTGGTAACTTGATGTGCTGGCCTCTGTACATGATGGAAATTGGAATGATTATTAGAAACCAAAAACATTTATTTGTAGAAAGCAATGAAAACCGTAAATATAAGTCAAGAGACCCCACTAAATTGAATATTCATACCTCTTGTAGAAGCGCATTGTTTAAAAAGAATAGCTATAGGATGTCCATCAAAATCTACAACCATTTTCCACGTCCGTTGAGAGAACTTCCTTCATATAAGTTTCATAAGCAATTGAAATCATGGTTATTAGAAAACTGTTTTTATACCCTAAATGATTTTTTTAACTGTACTTAATACTTAATCCCTATAAACTAAGTATGTATTGAACTAAGTAAGTAATAATAATAATAATAATATCCTTGGACATTTCACACAGCGCCGTATCGTCCCAAGCTAAGCAACCTAATGCTTGTGTTATGGTAACGAGATGGCTGATATACTACTTAGTTATATACATTTTTTTATAAGTATGTATTGATTGTGTGTATTGAACTATTTGTGAACTTTTGCAAACTATTTTTACTGTGTCCTATAGTAAATTTTCGCATGCCTCCTAAAGGTGAGATGTGTAAAGGGCTATTTTTGCATGTAACATCCATTGTACCATATCTCTGGCGGAACAAATGATTTATGATTTTATGCTATTCTATAAAAATCTCGCCGTGAGAACTAGGTGAAGTGAAGTTGAAAGTGAACTGCAATTCCTAGCATTAGCTGGAACGACAGCTCACTTTCACGCACAGTTCACCTATAGTGTATTTTTCTTTAGTTGTCTCATTTGTTAAACAAATGTCGCGACTAATATTAAGATTTCTAGGTAATGTATGTGTCTCTGAAGCATTTTTTTTAAATAATTCATGCCTTAAGTGTATTATTCAAAGTTCAAGACGTTTATGCTTAACTCAAAGTGTTTGATTGATACGAAAAATCAGAATTTTCGTCCCGTGTTTGTTTACCAAATTGAGTATTTGAATCGGTCAAAAATAAAATATGAAATCACATGGAAAAAAGCCCGCTCGTCATAAAAACTTCCATCACCGTGCAGAAATTAAATATAATGCGACGTTATAATTGTTAAATTACATTTAATGCTAATAAGTATTCCATTTGAGTCTAAAAATCTGTGACGTCAAAATGTTATATTTCATACGAATCATGTACAAATGCCGCGTTTTGACAGTTCATAAAAAGTAACGTTATTGACTACCCTTTCAAATACCCCATTGGACACTGTAAAAGAAATATACTATAAGCTTTCCCGGTGAGATTATGACAGAATCGGCCGACTGCTAGGGATGTACACTATTAAAAGCTCGCTTTAAACTCACTTCACCTACGTTTCACAGTGAGATTGTTACAGAGTAGCACCACAGTCGATCCATTCTACCCGTTATATTACTTTCCTCTATGATCCATTCTATTAACCTTTTGAACGCCATTGTCACCTATACGTGACAAGCAAGCGCATGCCCTGAAGGCTGAACGCCAATGACACCAATATGTGACAGTGGCAACAACACTATAACACGAAATAAGCAATAAAAACATTACTATATGATATCTTAAAAATTGAAGCTCTCGTACGTATTTAATGACATGAAACAAATTAAAAGACAGCATGGATATTTGGCAATTCATGATTACAAGGAGAAAATAAATTTGTAGCTTGGCGTGGAGGGTACGCGCGTTCTGGCGTTCAAAAGGCCAACGCATAAACGCACGTAAACACGGTTCATATCACTGTGAAAACCAAAGTGAAGAGAGCCATCGTTTCACTTAATACTAGGGATTGCCTCTATTGTAAGCACGCTTTAAAACTTTAAACTCACTTCAGCTACGTATCCACGGTGAGATGATAACATAATAACATTACTGTACCTACACATGCTGGTTGAAAGTACTACCCACCTGACCATTCCGGAAAATATCACCTTCCATCATGTAAGGTGCTAAGCTTGTGAAATCATTATTTTCATCATCAGAAATATCCATATTTTCAACACTATCATCAAAATCAACCACCTCGATGTCTGTACTTTCTTTATTAACTTCGCTAAATGGTTTTTCATTTCCCGTATTAATTATGTTATGTTCGTTTGAAATGGATTCTGTGTGAATAAGTTCTGATGTGTTTTCGTCGTCTTCATTTCTGATTTTGTAGTTGTTTAATAAAAAACAGGTGTTTAGTGAAGATTGTAAGACGCGTTGCGATCCTTTCTGGTCTTTTATGAGGGTTTTGGTTACCTGAAAAATGTTGAATATTTTGTTAGCTGATTCTTCTTATGTGACTTGTTTTATAAGTAGGTATGTATACATAATGAGCTTCATTATCGATGTATACACGAGCAAGTTTCGTTTAATACCAATAGTTAGGACAGAAGTTTCTTAGAAATCGATCGCAGCGCCACATATCGGGTTCAATTGTGAATCTAAACCCAGGGGTTTCCAAACTTATTTTGTCTACTACCCACTTTGAGAATAAATTATTTTATAGCGCCTTCGATCAATAATACACTAGATACAGGATCAGGAACAAAAATAAGTCGCTGAAGTGGCCACGATTACACACACATAAACATTTACATTTGTTACTACAAAATAAAGAAAAACGTTTTATAATATTAACAACTTCAGTTCATTATAAACCTTAACACTTAAGCATAAAGTTTGATTACGATTGCAAAATATTTTTATTTAAGTCCTTCTATCATCGAAGAAAGTAAAAGCAATAAATTCAAAATGTCGCTTGAAAATAAACTTTACACCTTAAGCAATAAGGTTAAAAACATTTTGTTGACAATTTCGTCTTTACTCTATTTTGAAACTAGACATAATTTTTGGTACTACATTTCAATGCTCAGAACACAGTAAGTATTGAAAGACGTAGAGTTGCAGAATAATAATTTTTTTTTTTGACGAATGTTCCTTTTCTATGATGGCAAATATTTCAGACCGTACCTAGTAAAAAAGTAGTAGAACTTAATTAGTATAATAGTTATTTTATTAAGACATTGGTTACAATTGTCTGCTGGTTGGCTCATTGTTACCAACCCGCAGAAATGGATGTGTCTTCGTATGTGCGCGATTTAGAAGTTATAAAAAAATATTTGTATTAAATCAAATTATTTTTTGAAATGAAAACATCTTTAGCGGCGTTCTGCACTTTTTTTGTGATGGGTAAAAATTTTTTAATCAAAAATGCATAACGATAATTCAAGTTTTCACTTCTGCGGCCACTCCAACCGCAACCCGTTGATTTTTTTTACTTATTATTTTATTCGTCTGATTTTTCCTGGTCAAGTTTCGCGACAATAGATACCCATTCTGCATTGCGAAATGGGTTCGTAGGAAATCTACAAACAAAAACAACAAATAAAATAATAATACTGCTCCATGCATTCCCTGTTCCAGAACAGTCAATGTTTGTTACAATAGTTGCAATAGTTGGCGTGTGGTCGCAAACATTGGTCAAACAATCATAATATTTGCTAAATTTACTATTTAAATGTTTTTATTTTATGAAAAACAAATACATAATCATATAAATTATTTAAAAAAAAAATATTCCTTCCAAAATCTTGGTGTTACGGTGGTTATTTACACAATTTTTGAACACGCGCTGCGGCATCTTGACGTCTTAACGATGGCTATGTTTGGACCATACTAATTTGAAATAAGAGCACAAAATTATTTGTGCTCTTATTTTTCGGGCCGTTTTTGAAGCGCTAATCGGGAATCTAGTGTATTATTGATCGAAGTATAGCGCCCCCATTTTTTCATCTACTTAGAATCCACTATCTAGATGAAGCCCCTATCTATCGCCCCTTAAGGTTGATGTTCCAGGGTAGCCCGCGAAATTCAAATTTTCTTAAGTTTTTTGCAATTTGCAGGCCAGTGATAGGTTGTATGTTGATGTTGATGAATTATAATCATCAAAATCATTAATACAACCCTCCGAGCTCATAAAGGTGTAAAAATGACTTTTTACAAGGTCAAAGTCATTCCGGAACCTCTGTAACTACATACGTCTTACAGCCGCGAATCAAATGTTCATCAACATACAACCTATCACTGGCCTGCAAATTGCAAAAAACTTAAGAAAATTTGAATTTCGCGGGCTGGTTGGAGGATTCACCCCACACCGCCCCTATTTTCTGGGTCACTTACTTACCCTTTAGGCCTGTAGCGCCCACAAGGTGGCGTTATCGCACACTTTGGGAAAGACTGTTGAGGCTTTAGTAAACAAACATGGCGAATAATTAAGTATCGTTGTTTGTTTACCAAGTAAGACATGTAAGTAAAAATACAGTAAATACTAAACTAACTACAAAATAAATGTGGTTCAAGGCAGTAACTAACACAGAAACTTCATTATGTTAGTCTACAAAATGAACCTAAGTGACTATGATCTAGGAGAGTTTTTATGATCTAAGAGATTGCAAAGTTTATAGCAATCACTAATAAGTAGTCTCCATTGTGTGCAATGTTGTAGGTATCATAATGTAAGACACGACAACGTCTGTCGGGTGAGCTAGTATAAAAATAATAATATAAATATAAAGGTAATAAAATATAATTTATGTAGTGTGCAGCTCGTCTAACCTTATAAATGTAACTGCACACGTATTTAATATTCATTATTACACGGAGCATTGACCCAAACATATCTCTTTTATTTGCACCTGCGTACCACAACCTACTGTATGGCGACCCTTAGCCAGTTTCTTCTGTGAAGTTCCGAAGCTGCCTCTATTATTCAAGATGTCTGAGAAAAGTGAAGATAAGAAGAAGAAAAATTTGGAAATGAAAAATTTATAGAGAGAAGATGAACAATTATTACCAACTATTTTATATTCTCAAGCAAAACATACCTATGGATGCATAACAACTCACAGAAGACAGCAGTTTACAGAAGAATTTCGAGAACCTAGTCGAGGGCTAAATGTCAATAGAAAAACGAAAAGGATTGTTGGTGCCGGGTGCCGGGAGTATGCTCAAGCCTATTGATGTCAGGAAATGCAGGGTGCCGGGAGATACATTGAACGGGTCCGATGAGGAGCAGCCGGGAGTAGTACGAGTCCATTAGGAGTATTGCAGAAATCACGCTACTTCGGACGTCATCATGACCTACATACCTGCGTCCATTGAACTGCCTACTGTAAGTTAATTTAATTGTTAAGCAAATTTTTTTTGCCTGATGTATTTTGTTGTGTATTTTTTAAACTAGGTCAGATAATATTTTAATGTTGTGTTAACTATTATGTCCCAACAATTGCGAGATTTACATACTAAATTAATTTATTTAAAGGAATATTTAGTTAAACTTGGTCCTGAAAGACGTAAGCAAGAATTAGCGAGTAAGAAATTAGAGGAGGCTGAAAAAGAATATAGAACATTAGATACTATTTTGACTCAGTTGAACCGGGAAGTTACAGAGAAAAAGCTAAGCACTGAATCCTGTGAGGTTTACCAAACATTAATTAATGATATTCAGTTAACATTTAAGAAAATTAAGAGTTTAGTTTCTAGTATAGATAATAGTTGCCAAACAAGTTCTGAAACTTTTGTTGAGCCTAGTAGTTTCGAAAACATGGCTAATTCATTTGATATTAAGACTGCTATTTCCCTATTGCCAGTCATAAACGGGCAAGAACAGGTGACCAATCAGTTAATCGATGGTATCTTGCTTTACAGTTCACTTATAAATGATACAGGTAAAAGCCAATTAGTTGAATTTGTTTTAAAAACTCGTCTTTCACCCAGTGCAAAGTTACGTCTTAAACCTTCATATGCGGATGTTCAAACTTTAGTAGGGGATATTAGAAAATTTTTATTGCCTAAAAAGTCAGCAGTGTCCCTACAGTCTCAGTTATTTAGAGCTACTCAAGGTCGTAGGAGTATCGAAAAATTCGGTACAGAGTTAGAAGAGTTGTTTGTGAATCTCACTATGACTCAAGCGGATGGTAACCAGTCTGCCTATGAGGTCCTTCGCCCTCTCAACGAGAAGACTGCGATAAAGAGGTTTAGCGATGGCCTGTCCGACAAACGGCTCAGCAATATCATTGCCTCACGTCAGTTCACGTCTCTGCCTGAAGCTATTAGGGCTGCGGTAGACGAACAGTCCATGTCCACCCAGGACCACGACCAGGTCATGCAGTATAGGTCTACTCAGTATTCTAGGCGTGGATTTACTTACAAACCAGGTTTTCGTGGCCGAGGAAATAATTGTAATCAGCCTAATAACATCCAGTATAGGTACGATAATCCTCGTAATAATTATGATTATACTCGTACAATTCAAGACAATTATAGGGGTCAAAGAACTTCATTTGTCAATAATGGTAACCGAGGTAATTACGCGGAGGGACAGCGTCAGCAGTTTCGCGGCGGACGCTCCGGTTTTAAGCGAGTTCAGCATAACGTAAATGTGCAACAGTCCAACAGTCAGGGCAATGACACTAATAATGAGGATTTAGAGTTTTTTCGAGCCTAAACAATGCACTCATTCTATATTTAGCTATAGTAATTTTTGTGTAGTTAATTGTAAACTTAGAAACAATGAGGAACTTAACCTATTAGTTGACAGTGGAGCTAGTTTATGCGTATTGAAGTATGAATGTTTATTACAAAATAGTACTTTATTGAATTTGGTACAAGAGGATAAAATAGTAATTAAGGGTATAAGTGGTGATTTAGAGTCTTTGGGATATGTTTATTTAGATATTATTATAAAAAAATTAGTTTTTCAGCAAAAGTTCTATGTTTTTGAGAACTTATCTTGTACCGCAGACGGTATACTCGGTCAAGATTTTTTCACGCGGTATAACGCGGTATTGAATTACAAAAGTGGTACTCTGAGTTTGGAAACCCGAGACCAGTCTGTTATTGTTCAAGTTAATAGTAATATTATTACGGTTCCACCCAGATGCGAAGTAATTAAATACGTTCCTACGTCGTACAACCGAGATTGTGTCATTTTAGCTACGGAAATTTATAAAGGTGTATACACGGCAGGTTTAGTGTCAAAACCACATAGGGGTCTTATTCCTGTCAGAGTTCTAAATACAACTGATAATTCGGTTTGTATTAATATTCATGATTTAAATATAAGTTGTTTAGATAGTTTCTATGTTTGCACATTTGACAGAGATAGTATTACTTCGAATAGGGTTAGAACTTTACTTAAATCGTTAGAATTACATACTTATTTAAATAAGGCGGAACAAAGAGGTATTGAAAACGTGTGTGCCAAGTATGCCGACGTTTTTTATTTACCAGGTGACAAACTTACCACTACCAATATAATAGAACATTCGATTAATTTAAAGGAAAATACATCCCCAGTGTACGTTAAGCCTTATAGGCTTCCTAACGCGTTAAAAGGTGAAATTAAAAAACAGATAGATGAGATGATTAAGAACGATATCATTGAAGAAACCATGTCGGAATGGTCCAGTCCTGTTCTCTTGGTTCCTAAGAAAACCGATAGGTCAGGAGAAAAGAAATGGCGACTCGTAGTGGACTATCGTCAACTTAATAACCGTATACAGGACGATAAGTTCCCATTGCCTAATATTACGGAGATCCTAGATTTCTTGTCAAATAGCATCTATTTTTCAAAATTAGACCTTAGCCAAGGCTATTTTCAGCTATCTTTACAAAAAGAGTCTAGAAAGTACACTGCGTTCACGACAGACAAGCAGTATCAGATGAAAAGGTGTCCTATGGGGTTGAAGACTTCTCCTAGTGCATTTTCACGTCTTATGACTATCGCAATGTCTGGTTTAAATTATAAGTCATGTTTTATTTATTTGGATGATTGTGTTGTGGTGGGTAATAGTCTCGAAACGCACAATAGTAACCTAATAAAAGTTTTAGAATGTCTGCGAAAAGTTAATTTGAAATTAAACCCATTGAAGTGTGAATTTTTGCGCAAAGAAATAGTTTATTTAGGTCATAAAATCACGGCAGATGGTATACACCCCGATCCATCAAAAGTAGAATGTCTTCAAAAATATCCCACTCCACAGAATGTAGACGAAGTCAAAAGGTTTGTGGCATTTGCCAACTACTACAGGCGTTTCATACCGAAATTTGCTGAAATAGCATACCCTTTAAACGCATTATGTAAGAAAAATGTTACGTTTGTATGGACTGATGACTGTGACCGTGCATTTCATAAGTTAAAACAGATATTAATTAGTCCGACTATACTTGATTACCCAGACTTCTCTAATAATAACACATTTACGCTACAAACTGATGCATCAAAACATGGATTAGGCGCCGTACTGTCTAATAACAATGGCAAAGTAGTCGCGTACGCCAGCCGTAACTTGAAACCAGCTGAGACGCGATACCCTGTAATTGAACTGGAGTTACTTGCAATTGTCTGGTCTGTTCGACATTTTAGACCTTATTTATACGGGAAAAGGTTTAAAATAAAGACGGATCATAAGCCACTAATTTATTTATTTAATATGACCGATCCTTCAAGCCGACTGACTAAATTTAGACTTTATCTTGAGGAGTACGACTTTGAAATCAGTTATGTCCCGGGACGGCACAACGCAGCTGCAGATGCATTGAGCCGGATTCCCTTGACTTCCACCGATTTGAAAGATATGCATAGACATGTAGTGTCAGTAATGACAAGGGCACAAGCTCGTAGGTTACGTACCGACTTACAAAACAATGACACCACTGAGGTGCTCCCTACTCCTAGGCCTGATCAACCTAAAGTAGTGGAAATCCTTAAACGACCAACTGATAGCGTTGAATTAATTTTGACTTGTAACAGAAGTACTTTGAGACAAATAGAAAAGCTTAAGCATTTCATTAGTGAAAATGGTAATTTATATTATGTGCCTGAAAAATCGGCAATATTTGTAATGTCTCGATCGTTATCGACCGTAAGTGTGTTAGCGAGAGAATTACAACGTTTTTGCAAACTAAGACAATTACACGAGCTCGTATTAATTAAAAGTAAACAAAATGAACATTTAATAAATGTGTTTATATAGGAAATGACTCAATTACATGACATTCCAAAGTTACTTGTAATTAAAGACGTCACAAGAGTAACTGACAGAGACACAATGACTATTATTTTGAATGATTTTCATCTGTTACCCACAAGTGGCCACGCGGGGGTTAACAGAATGTTAAACAATATTAGGAAATATTATTATTGGCCAGGAATGACTCATGACGTAAACGAATATGTTAAAAAGTGCAAAAGCTGCCAGATCCAAAAGCATTCTAATAGGCATACAAAGGAGCCGATGGTCATCACATCCACGGCATCCACAGCTTTCGAAAGAGTTAGTTTAGATTTAATGGGACCTTTAGATGTAGATAATCTTAGTCATAAGTATATTTTAACATTACAGTGTGACTTGACGAAATATGTTGAAGCCTATCCATTGCAAAAGAAAGATACTGTTTCAGTAGCTAGGATGTTTGTAAATAATTTTATTTTAAGGTATGGCATCCCGACGGAGATTATTACAGATCAGGGTACAGAGTTCATGTCATCAGTTTTTACTGAAACTTGTAATTTATTAAACATAAAAAAGCTGCATTCCACAGCATATCACCATGAAACTCTAGGAGCTTTAGAAAACACACATAAGACCTTAGGAGCATACCTTAGGATACAGTGCGATAGCAATAGAAGTGATTGGAGCAGTTGGCTTCCATTTTGGTGCTTTTCTTATAATACGACGGTTCACACTGAGACAAAATATTCTCCATTCGAGTTAGTATTTGGAAAATATTGTAATTTACCTAATAATTTAGCACGTAATTCGTTTATAGAACCATTGTACAATCCCGAATCTTATCCTTTAGAATTAAAATATAGGCTTCAAAGAGCGCAAGCTGATGCTAAAAATAATTTGTTACATAGTAAACAGTTAAGAAAAAATAATTATGATGTATGTAGCAATCCAGTTAAATATAAAAGTGGAGATTTAGTTTTAATTAAGAATCAGGTTGGAGATAAGTTAAGTAAAATTTATTTAGGACCATATAGAGTAAAAGAAGAAGTAGAACCTAATGTTAAGATTGTAAGAGAAGGAAAGGAATATGTTATTCATAAGAATAATACAAAATTGTTTATAATGTAAGTTAATTTTATATAAAAAAAAAAACTTATTGTAATTTTTTTTTTCTCTTTAAAAAGGGGAGGTGTAGTGTGCAGCTCGTCTAACCTTATAAATGTAACTGCACACGTATTTAATATTCATTATTACACGGAGCATTGACCCAAACATATCTCTTTTATTTGCACCTGCGTACCACAACCTACTGTATTTATATTATGGAAGCACAGTTCTAGAAAAATATACGTCAACTTAAATACCTCAGTTTTTTAAACCAAAAATGAATCCGTATACATGCGGAGGCTGACTGTACAAGGGGCCAACCACCCACCACTTATAGCAGTACTATTTTACATTGGAAAGAGATGTAGATATATCTACTTCCTCCTGTATAGCTTCATCTCTTTCTCACACTGAAGTAATATTCCTGTTGTTCCTCTGAATACGAGGTCTTTTTACCTGCTTTGCACGAGTGTATTTAGTTACTAAGTCTATTTTTTAGAAATGTGCAGAATATCTGCTTTTTTTTCTTTCTAAAATAATATTGCTATTTCTGTACTGACTTCATATTCCTGTCCATTCTTCTTTAATATATCCACAAGTGTAGTCTTAGCTGTTTTACTCTTCTCTATCAGTTTATTGCATTTTAACAAAGTTGGCGCGCATTCATAGCAGACGTAATTTGGGAAGTAACCACAGGAATTCTGAAAAATAAAAGAGAATATTACTTTAGGAACGTCCGAATGAATAAATCTATATTGTAAGAATCTGTAATGTATATAGTGCTCCTTATCGATTGGCGACCCTTCAAATCACTTCCTTGCGTGAGCCCTTAGATGGCTCGCTAGACTGATTTTGTTTTGAACATGTTTATGTTCCGGGGTAGCGGTAACCCTTTCGGACAATCCCGCTTACCCGGCAGGCTCGGCCCTAACGGGCCCATTCATATACTGTAATCTCTTTAAGCGCGCGTGGAACATGTACGCGCCGTCCGGCACGGGCCTGGTCCTGATCGAACGGTGAGCTACCCATTACTCACCGCCCGCACGCCCGCGCCTACGGTAGCCGGGAGTCGTCACGTGGCTCCCGACGCCCGGGGCGTCTCCTGCGGCGACTGGGACGGGAGGACCTTTCTCTCTCCCATCCCGCCAACTCCTTCGCGAGCATGACTTTTTCGCAGAAGGAGGTGACTGCCTCCTACTCCCTCTCGCCCCGGACCATGGCTTGCACCAAGGCCGGTCGCGAGAGGTCGCCGCCGCCGATCGCCTCTACGAGGACACGGCGGTGCCCCGCCCAAGCGGGGCAGGTTTGCACCGTGTGCTCTACCGTGTCCTCTGGGCGAATGAGGTAGGTACTTACGGTAAAGCCTCCAATAGACTCCATACAAGTCTCCAGGTAAGTATCTAGATTGTACAGCTTGACCTCTGTGGCTAAACATATCCTGCAAGCTTTCACATCAGCTGCTTCAAACTTCACGTCTCCCTAGAAATTGATTATTCTGATGATACAGAGCAAGATGAACTTCGACTTTACTTTGCCAAGTAAACGTTTCATACGCTTCGATCTGCCTAACCTTTTTCTAACTATGTGGGGGTCGGCTTCCAGTCTAACCGGATGCAGCTGAATACGAAATACGAAACCCCTTGGTAAGACTGGTTGTCAGACTTTCGGGCTTTACAATTCTGAAACAATTAGGTACATCCAGCTGTGAGTAAACATGACATAAGTATTGAATGGCGTTATGCTTTTTTTTAAATATACAGTTTGTTAAGTTAAACGAGGGACATATACTCTCAGGTTGTATAATTCTCATGAAAATCAACAACTTTGTCCATGGGACCAACTCCGAAATATGAAAAAAAATAATATCAGCTGTTCCATACATTTTGACGATTTTTTTTTCGTGATTTCAGGCATAGTTCCATAGTCAAAGTTGTTCATTTTCATGAGTATAGTAACCCCTTTTTTTTAAAGGCTGGGAAATCATCCAATGACTTCTCCCGCTCTGGGTGGAGCGGAAGGGAGTGTCTGACTCTTACCGACTAAAACCCATCCATGTTCCTTCCTTAGCCCTTTATGTTCCGGGATAGCGGTAACCCTTTCGGACAATCCCGCTTAAAGCAACCCCTGAAAGTATGTCCCTCGTTTAACCTAACACACTGTATAATATTATAGGCGCTATCGCTAGCGTCCATACCGTGGACCATACACAAAAAATAATAACATTTTGGGTGCAATACCTAAACATTTGCAATATTTTATATCTAAACTATGAGGGGATTGGGAATGGAATACCAATGTCCTGAAAATTTCAATGTATAATATTAAAATGTTACGGGCAACTTAATTAACTGGGCAGTATCAATATCGACCGATCATTATGAATGATGGCCAAGAGCGTCTGTCAAATTAATCAATTTATAACTTCGGCCGGCCCTTAGTAATAATGCCCGACAACCCGTGGTCCATTTAATAAAATCGAGATTTGTAATAGCTTGAAATTATCACTTGGATAGGGCAGTATGAATACTTCCTTACTTCTAGCGGGATGTCCTAGACCGAAACCATGAGATGATGTGAAAAAAACCCTGAAAAATTGAAAGCTCTTAACTCAGAAGCGGTGCATCGTAGGGTCATGCTTTTCAGACCCTTTACTCCTCAAATGTCGTATAAACCTCATAGGTTCATAAGAAAAATTCTCTCGAAACCACAGTAAATATAACCGTATACAGGTTTTTTCAAAGTCCGCGTTCCATAGCGCCATAAGGCTACACTTCGACCATTGTTTTTTTTTAAATAATTATTAAGAAAAAAAAATATCTTAAAAAAATACTGAAAAGATTGTATACATTTGCTAATTGTTTTTGGTGCTGACTGTACTGTGCACTGTGGCTGTCAAGAATACAATTCTAGCAAAGGGAATCTAAATGTCAAGATGACAGCAGCATAGCATCCTACGATTGTTTATTAATCTTCATCAACATGATGAATTAACTTGTTAATGTATGACATGGAGCACCGAAGATTGGTCAATATGAACACAAATTCGTGCATTGTCAGGTCATATAAGGTAAAGGTTCGACCCCCGAAACCAAAAAATATAGCTACTCCCTTGAAACAAAAGATTGACGAAGAATACATTCTCAGTGTTTCCCTATCAAATAATAAACACAAGAACATAATAATGATGTAGAAGAAACTCACCGTATTTTAAAGAGCACAAAAATCACAGAATTTCACGAAACAAATACTTTTTAGACAGGGTTCTTCCTTCACTGTTTTCCTGCGGCGATGTAAAAATGACTGGCTGGCTGGTGAACAACTCGATTTCAGTTCAAAATGGTCGCCCGTGGGAATACTGAAAGAAAGTAGACATACAATACAATGTATTTATTGCGGTCAATAATTCATCATTTTTTTATGGCCATTCTTCGGTTCTTTTCTTGCAGCCAGATGTCGCGCTTTATTGTTATAAGCTAATTATCTAAGTATTTCGGTGTTCTTCAACGTAAAGAGAAACATTCGTGTAGATAATATAGTTTACATTAGACGCGTACCTATTATATAGCCTACATACCTACGACCAGTTTGATTTTAATAATAAAAACATTAGATATGGTCTATTTCATAAATCTGAATTAATTGCATCAAAGTTTGATTGGAAAAATTTACACGATATCCTCCATTGTGCAAGTGCAGCGCCATGACTGAGTGTTATTGTTATATTATTTTACAGAAGTGAGGACTATAAAATATGCGCGCGCAGAGTCGCGTGGGCGGGCATGCGGTGCTCGCGTAAACACGATGTTATTTGACTCTTTTTGTATAGACGTTGTATTTGATAGGACGCTAACACCTGCCTGTTACATTCCCGTAACTCAAGAAACCGCGCGTAATTGTGAAGCCAGGCAACTCTGCCCTTGTTTCTCAGTCTCTTTGGCAGTCTCTCACACCGATAGTTATTTTATGGAGTCCTCGACAGCTGTTCGAATCTACTACACACACGCTTTAATAAACACAGCTTGTAACTTATTTATTTTACTGTGTTTTGCCTTTGTTTTTCAATTTTTTTGGCATGTGCCGCTATACATTAAACATTGACGGATGTTGGTGGGTCCTGTCTGTCTGTTTTTTTTTTATTTAGGTAGGTTTTGACCTAAAAAAAAGGGTGACAGTAGTTGTGATATCAAGTTCAAACATTGTTGAGGACACGGTCGAGCACACGGTGGAGCTGGAGATCTGCCCCGCTTGGGCGGAGCACCGCCGTGTCCTCGTAGAGGCGATTGGGCGTCAGCGGCGACTTCTCGCGCCTGGCCCCGGAGCAAGCCATGATCCGGAGCGAGAGGGAGTGGGAGGCTGTCACCTCCTTCTGCGTGTATGCTTATGGGTAGCTCACCGTCCGATCAGGACCAGGCCCGTGCCGGACGGCGCGTACCTGTTCCCCGCGTGCCTCAATGTCAGTATTATGAAGGGGCCCGTCAGGGCTGAAACCTGCTGGGTAAGCGGGATTGTCCGAAAGGGTTACCGCTACCCCCGAACATAAAGGGCTAAGCAAGGAACATGGATTGGTTTTAGTCAGTGAATGTCTGACACTCCCTTCCGCTCCACCCGGAGCGGGAGGACTCATTTGATGATTTCCCACCCTCAAAAAAAAGTACAAACAGTGTTGCTCAATAGCCCTTAGACTGTCGGACATGCGTCTACGGCTGTCATGAATGAATGTCAAAAATGTAATGGCAAAAATCTAGTGTGTGGAACAGAGAGATTATTTAATGTTATTGTGTTATTGGCTAAATGCACAAACCGTGCGAAGCCAGAACCATAATAAAAAAAAAAATGTTATTGTCAATGTCACTGTCATTGTTTGTTGTCCGAGTTTGTTTGTTCATTTGTTGATTTAAAAATTCAAATTAAAATACAAATCATAATATAACACGACCCACTGACCAATTTATTCGGGTAAAAATACAATGGTGTCGTACTGCTGTGTTAATGGTTGTGGTAACACAAGTAAAAATAAAAATAAAAATCCGAATTCAGCGGTATCGTTTCACGTGTAAGTGTTTACTTTTTATTCATTTCGAATAACTAATACAATTCATTCGATAGTTAATGCCTTTTGTGTTGTTACCTTTGCCGCCTAAACCACTGAACTGATTGCAATCAAATTATGGGGTATACTACGTGACGAAAGTTTGTATGGGCAGCTTAGCACTCTTATGTTAGGAATAGAAAAATTATAATTTATGCATAAATTTGGTTATAAAATAAACAATTATATTATTACAATTACGAAACTACCTTTTGGAAGGGGCGACTAGAATCAATTTTATTTCTTGACCATTTTTGACGTTCAAAAGTGCCTTTCTTGTGCCTATCTGAAATATTTTTTTTTATTTTTATTTATCATTTATACAAATTATCATAGGATTCAAATTAAATAGCAACCAAAAACCACTAATAAGGTTTAAACTTGTGCTATCATGAACTCATTACATTACAATACATTTACATTTTTTCTATCTTAATACACATACAATGATGCATTTTAGTACGCGTTATTGCCGATACAATTAATATAATATTCAGTTCCGTTCTCCAGTTACAGTCATCCCTATAAAATACTTAAAAAATATTGTTTTAGTTTACATTTGACATTTTTATGTGTAATACATTTGTTTAGTACAAATGTTTTGACTTGACTTGACTTCACTACAATGTTTCATCACGGGGCCCGTAGCAATTGCTACTTTTGATATATGGTTAATCCCGCACTGATTGTATATCACCAACAAACCAACTTTATAAATCTCTCATAGGTTTCCTGCTAATAAGGAGCTTAGAAATAAATGGCTGAGAGCTATAGGACGTCCAAACTGGTCACCTTCAAACCATACTCGAGTTTGCAGCGCTCATTTCACTTATGATCAGATTAATCATGAAAGCTGCAAAATAAGAATAAAGGACGATGCCATCCCTATTTTATTGTTACCTGTAAGTAATATTAAAATACTACTAACACACCCTTTTTTTTTTTTTTTAAGGCTGGGAAATCATCCAATGACTGCTCCCGCTCTGGGTGGAGCGGAAGGGAGTGTCAGACTCTTACTGACTAAAACCCATCCATGTTCCTTCCGTAGCCCTTTATGTTCCGGGGTAGCGGTAACCCTTTCGGACAATCCCGCTTTTTCGGACAATCCCGCATTACTAACACACCCTAGCTTTGCATGAATGTATTTGATAACTGCCACTATTTTTGTCTGGCTATTCTATGTGCAATACGTGTCAACAAGCATATGTGTCGCTAGAATCTCAACTGAGTGCCTTCAACACACATTGCAATATATGGACTCACATTTGTGTAGAAGGCACTGGCTTAGGATGGATCAAAATGTATTGAGCACCTATTTATGTGCGGGGCACTGTGAGATAGAACAGAAACACACAGCTGTGTTTATGGCAGTGTATGGTTTAAGAAAATAGTTATTTGGTAAACTCTTCTGCAAATACATTTTTGCTGTTATTTACTTAAAAATTTAAACCTGATATAAGAAAAAAAAGGCAACCAACAAAAGGTATTTACATGGATGATGTCAGTGGAAACGCCGGGAGTGGAAGATCCACGAATGAAAGCCGGGACCAACGGCATAACGTGATTTTCTGAGGCACGGAGGAATCTCGACATGTAAAGATGGTCACCCATCGACGGATCCATCAGGTTAAGCTACGCTTGCCGTACCTATCTGACCTCCACAACCCAGTAACCGGGTAATACGATACCCCTTGGTAAGACTGGCCGTCAGATTTTCGGGCTTCTGATGAATCATATCGACTGGTCAAAGATGCTCAAATGAAAGCATGTGAAGCTGTTGGTTCCGCCAACAGCTTCACATGCTTTCCGAGGCACGGAGGAGTCTCGGTATGTTAAGATGGTCACTCATCCACGGCCAACCCCGGCAAGTGTAGCTTAACCAGATGAATCAACCTGTGCAACTGTTATTTCTTAGCCACAAGCTCCTAAAGAGCATAGCAAGTGGTGTACTATAATCTGCTTACCCACATATGAAGACAGCATGAGTTTATGCATGTATGTAGATAAAACAAAAAGGAAAAACATTCAGAAGTAGTGTAGAATAAGTATTTTGGCTAAACAGATAAAGTAACAACCAGCATAATCTTTATATTATGTAATTGTAAAATGTTTCAGCTCAACTCCAACTTTGAAGCATCTAACGTGGAAGCTTGCAGGGTATGTTTGGCCACAGACCTCAAGCTGTACAGTCTCCAAGATACACACCTGGGGAATTGTATGAAGTCTGTTGCTGGATTGACTGTAAGAATAGTTATTACATACATAATACTACTACACAACACACCGTCGACAACTCCGCCTTGGAGTGTATATGTGGTGCTGTTCCACAAACAATGGCACATTTAATATCGTGTCCCGCGTGAAACTGAAGGACGATAGTCATGGCACCAAACACGTGGTAGAATTCTGGGCCAAGTATGTTTAGTTTGCCATCGACACGCTAAGAAGATATACATAATGAGCCTATATGTTCCCACTGTTGGGACTCACCCAGTGCGGGTTCGTAGTAGTCACAAGTCTTCGAATTTTTTTGTTAGGTCACTTCGCTCTTCTGAAGCTTAAAGCTACATGGTGTACCAACAATAATAAATAGTTTGAAGATTGGCCTATGGTGGACACAAACGGCTCATCATAACGAATAATGTTTGCTTTTGCTGTTAGTCCTTGCAACCTCACTGTAAGTTCCATTCCACAACTGTTTTGATCCAAAATGTCCAATGTTGGGAATTGGATAGTCTGGAATAGGTCAGGTCAATCTGAGCTCAGATGTTGAGAGAACTGAGAATTGGATATCTGATGATTGGTCATTGGACATTATCACATATTCTGGGAATTAACATTTTATCATCAAAAATCTAAGTTTTTCATAAAGTCATGGTGTCAATTGGTCATTTTGGAAATAAATTGCCAAATTCTTCATAGATTCCTGAGTTATTGGGGTTTATTTTTTGGGGCCGCATGTCCTAGAACCAAGAATTCCAAGACATGTGACATCCGCCAACCCGCACTGGGCCCGCGTGGTGGATTATGGCCAACTATCTCTCTAAGAGAAGAGAACTGTGTCCCAGCTGTAAGAACATTATAGGCTGATTATGTTTATGATTGATATACTTACGTAATGAGTATATAAGAGGAAGTCTGAAAGTTACACCAGTGACCGAAAAGTTGTGTGGAAATCGGTTGTCATGGTATGGGCATGTTATGCGGAGGAATGAGGAAAATGTTGTCAGGAAAGTTGTGAGTATGAATGTGGATGGCTATACAAGTAGAGGGAGACCAAAGAAACGATGGATGGATTGTGTGAAAGATGATATGGCTAGAAAGGGAGTGACTATCGAGATGACGACTAATAGAGAAGTATGGAAGAAGAAGACATGTTGCGCCGACCTCAAATAAATTGGGATAAGGGCATATTGGGAATGGTGATGAACAATATATTTTTGACATTTAAGGGCCTAATTTAAGACTTTAACTTGTGGTTTTAAATAAACCCCATAGTGCATACTACATATTACATTAACAATTTCCAGCTGAATGGAATGGACTTGGAAGATATGCCCCAATATGTGTGCTGCCAATGTGCACCCAGCTTAATAAAATGCAACCAACTCATTGAAAAATGTATGACGTCTCAGGCAACTTTACTGGATATATTTGCTAAGAATGGACAGGTAAAATAGTTTTAGTTTTATTTATCCACTTAAATTGTGTTTTATCTTATTCCACTTTTTGGGTAATGTACATTTTTTTGTGTCTCTGTTGTTATCCCACAAGAGCACAAGACACAGCTTTTTTTTTCTTAACTTGGTTGAAAATTAAAAAGTATATATAAAAATACTGCTAAGTAACTGCATCTTTAGCAATAAAATAATCATAAATAGAATGGGTAGATAGTAAATTAATCTGAAGAAAGCAAAATATTCAAATAAATAAAAAACACACTGAACAAACTTGCGTAACTTTTCTATAAGTTTATATTTGTAATAATAAACTTTAACAGACATCTTATGGTAAATAAACGATGCCGACAAAGGTGAATTTAAACTTAAATACTTTCAGATATCAAAAGATTTGATAATAGAGCGAAATAAATCCCAACCGGTCCTGAAGTCAATAGATAACAGTTTTGTAATAAACGATTCCCTACTCGAATATGATGATGACTGTAGCACTTTATCACCAGAAGAAACCATAGACAACGATCATAATTATCATAAAAATGTCGATGATACAAATAAAGTTGATATGCATCTTCATAAAAAGGAATGTCAAGTTGAAACAAATGAAACCGAATTAATTGAAGTTAATGAAGATGTGATGGTGGAAGAAATTGAAGTGAATTCTTCTGATGATGTTTTTGCAAATGGCGATCTCAGTAAAGAGGTAGTATGTTTTAATTTTATGATTCAAATTTATATTTTGTTGGTGTATTGAAACACAATCGACCGTTTATGGGTGCAAACACTACCGTTTGAGCGTAGTCTATTTTATAAGGATGGGAAATCATCAATTGACTTCTCTAGCTTTGAGTGCAGCGGAAAGGAGTGCCAGACTCTTACTGACTTAAACCCATCCATGTTCCTTCCTTAGTCCTCTGTGTTCCGGGGTAGCGGTAACCCTTTTGGACAATCCCGCTGACAGAAAATCGACCATATAATGGTTGCAAGCACTACCGCTGACCTTGAGGTCCTGGGCTCGGATCCCGGGACGGGCATAGCAATAGGCTTGCCCTCTGCTACATGGGACTTGAGTGTTACTGGTGACATGTGGGTACTGTAGAGCCTAGGTGAAACCTTATGTGGAACCTAGGGCTGGTTGGTTAGAAAATAACTGACCTTTCAAAATGATGGAATATTTTGATAGGTTTTTATAAAAGAAATGAATGATGGGCTCTGTCAGTAGCCGCGCTACTGAACGCATGTATTCTTCAAAAGTAATATTAGTCAATAGCTGCTGCCCCGTGTGTTTCTATTTGTAGGATTGAAATCCCTACACCACAACACACAACACGATTCGAACTCTACCACCACAGTATAAAAAAGATACAATAGGACGACGCTTTTGATTTCGTGGTAACTGCCGACAACGTGTAGGCATTGTCGCAACAGCACGTCGTATGCACCATTTTGATTATTATACATAAATTAAACAATAGTAAATTGACATACGATTGTTGCCTCCCGAACTACTAACACGCTAGTGTACGTAGTTCGGGAGCGCCCTTCCCCCGTCTCGTCCCTCTCACCCCGCACGATTGCCCTGTCTAGACGTCTTTGTTGGACGACTGTATGATTTATAGACTGTGCTACCACTGAGAGCTCTCTAAGTGAAGGTCCATCTGGTCTTCACAGTACCCACTGCCTAGCCCTTCCATAAAGGCATGATGTTATGTTTGAAATAGGTATGGTAATTGGATTTCATTTATTTCCAGGAATTCGAAAGACAAGAGAAACACACAAAACGGAGACCAGTTAAAAAATGTCTTAAATTAACTCCGGATGAAACAAATATGATGATATACTTCGATATTGTACAATTATCAGTAGGTATATAATATTAGTTTGTAATTCATTCAAAACTATGATGATGGTAATTTTGACCCTATATAGCCAATTAGCTTCTTCCAGATCCGTTCAGCCATTTTGGTGTGATTAAGTAAAAACATACATCCAAACTTTCGCATTTATGATGTTAGTAAAGATTTAGTAATCTGCATATTTTAACCTTTTGAACGCCAGAGGGTAAACGCAGTCGCGTGCCCTCCACGCCAAGCTACAAATTTATTTCTTCTTGTTATCATGAATTTCCCAATATCCATGACGTGTCTTTTAATTTGTTTCATGTCATTAAATACGAACGCGAGCTTAATTTTTTAAGATATCTATATAAACACTCACAAAAGTAATGATTTTTATTTCGTGTTATAGTGTTGTTGCCATTGCCACATATTTGTGTCGTTGGCGTACGCTTGCTTGTCACGTATACATATGTGACAATGGCCTTCTAAACGTTAAACGTGCTGTTCTACCCGCCTATTAAACTTGCTGTTTTCGAAATTAAAATTTTTATGCGTTGTTTGCAAGTTGCTGATCGGAATTCGCGAGCTGCGTTTGCGCATCCACTTTAATATTTATTAATTGCTTCCAGTTACATGAACAGGCAAAAGAATGGGAGAAGAATACAATTAGTCGTCCAATAACTGGTGGAACTATCCTACAATGTGAGATTTGTAACAAATCATTCGCTAGTGTCATCTCTCTTCGCGGTCATAGAAGACAACACGAGCCGGTAAGTAATCAATTATTTAAATTAATCTATTTTCACTATCTAAATATCCATGCCTATATGAAAGCGTGCTGTTGGATTTTTAACTCTCGGCCCTACCTGAACTTTGAAATGTTTGTTTTTGTTAATGGCATCTCGCAGTTCAACCATAGGGTTGTCTACTGCTTAACCAGACTTGCCTGTGGAAAAGAATTGTAGCCTCCAGCCAGGGCTTAATAAGAACTTACAAACTAAGCGACTACACGCTAAGGGCACCCTCTGTGGGGTACGGACCTCGGCTTAGGGCGTCGCTGGGGGCCCAGAGGACACGGTAGAGCACACGGTGCAAACCTGCCCCGCTTGGGCGGAGCACCGCCGTGTCCTCGTAGAGGCGATCGGCGGCGGCGACCTCTCGCGCCCGGCCCTGGTGCAAGCCATGGTCCGGGGCGAGTCCCTCTCGCCCCGTGGGAGGCAGTCACCTCCTTCTGCGAAAAAGTTATGCTCGCGAAGGAGGTGGCGGGATGGGAGAGTGAAAGGTCCTCCCGTCGCAGCCGCCGCAGGAGACGCCCCGGGCGTCGGGAGCCACGTGACGACTCCCGGCCACCGTAGGCGCGGGCCTGCGGACGGTGAGTAATGGGTGACTCACCGTCCGATCAGCACCAGGCCCGTGCCGGACGGCGCGTATATGTTCCACGCGCGCCTGAAAGGGATGTCAGCATACGAAGGGGCCCCTCAGGGCCAAGCCTGCCGGGTAAGCGGGATTGTCCGAAAGGGTTACCGCTACCCCGGAACATAAAGGGCTACGGAAGGAACATGGATGGGTTTTAGTCAGTAAGAGTCTGACACTCCCTTCCGCTCCACCCAGAGCGGGAGCAGTCATTGGATGACGGATGACGACACGGTTGGCGCAGTGGTTGAGCGATTGACTGCTGCGCACTATGTCGTGGGTTCGATTCCCGCACGGAACAAATATTTGTACGACCTGCAAGTATTTGTTACGAGTCTGGGTGTTTTTCTATCTATAATATGTATGTATTTACGAAAAAAAAAATGTATATAAGTAGTTTATCAGCCATCTCGTTACCATAACACAAGCATTAGGTTGCTTAGCTTGGGACGATATGGCGTTGTGTGAAATGTCCAAGGATATTATATTATTGGATGATTTCCGAGCCTTAAAAAAAAAAAAAAAGGGCGTCGCTGGGGGAGGACAGCTATGGACAGGCTGGATCGGGCGTAAAGAGCATTGAAAATCCAACAGCGCGCTTTTAGAAGCGTTTTGTCTTTTTTTTAACACGCTTTTATTAGCTCGGGTTGTATCTATGTATGTATGTAACGGAATCTTTGAGCTTAATTTTCACCGGTTTCTAAAAGTCTGATCAACTTGAAACTTTGCACACGTCTCAAAGACCGATGACAATGCAATAATTTTTACACGCTTTATATTAGCTTCACTTGTAGGTATGTATGTTTGTAACCGACTTCTTTAGACGCGATTTTCACCCACTTTAAACGGCCAGATTTCATTCAAACTTTGTAGATTTATTGAGGACCGATGACAATACATTAATTTGAACTAAAAAGTAGGAAATAAAAAATAGTTAAAAACTAAAAAACACGCTTTTTATAGAAAACGAAAAGAGTCTGACCATAGAAAATAAATATTACTTTTTAAAAAGCGTAGGGTGCTTTTTAAGATAATATTCACCACCACCATGCACCCCACGCTTTTTAAAAAGTAAAATTTATTTTCTATTTTTTAGGTCGGTTTTCAATAAAAAGCGTGTTTTTTAGTTTTTTTAAACTATTTTTTTTTTTCAGGCTGGGAAATCATCCAATGACTTCTCCCGCTCTGGGTGGAGCGGAAGGGTCAGACTCTTACTGACTAAAACCCATCCATGTTCCTTCCTTAGCCCTTTATGTTCCGGGGTAGCGGTAACCCTTTCGGACAATCCCGCTTACCCGGCAGGCTTGGCCCTGAGGGGCCCCTTCATATGCTGACATCTCTTTGAGGCGCGCGTGGAACATATACGCGCCGTACGGCACGGGCCTGGTGCTGATCGGACGGTGAGTCACCCATTCATTACTCACCGTCCGCAGGCCCGCGCCTACGGTGGCCGGGAGTCGTCACGTGGCTCCCGACGCCCGGGGCGTCTCCCGCGGCGGCTGGGACGGGAGGACCTTTCTCTCTCCCATCCCGCCACCTCCTTCGCGAGCACGACTTTTTCGCAGAAGGAGGTGACTGCCTCCCACTCCCTCTCGCACCGGACATTTATTAATCTCGAGATTAATAAATGTCAGTTAGCACTTTGCCTTTGCATTATTCCTATCACTGTCGCACAACTGACAAACTACAAATGCAAGACAGAGACGGGAACATGTCTAATTAAATGCACGTGCTTATTAACGTTTATTAATAACTAGCTTTTGCCAACGGCTTCGCCCGCGCGTATGTAGGATATAATCCCACGGGAACCGTAAATTATGCCGGGATAAAATATACTTATATGCTTTTCCAGACTAAAATCTATTTTTGTGCCAAGTTTCATCCAGATCCGTTAAGTAGTTTTGAAGTTTATTCGTCACAAACACACTTACATACAAATCTTTCCTCTTTATAATATTAGTATACATTAATAATTACCCTTGTTTTCTGAACCGAATTAATTAGGCAAATATTTTAAGAAGAATTATTAACTATTATTTTGCCTCTTGACATTTCTTGGACTTTAGGGTCTCGGACCTTTGGAAGGCGTACGAGGGACCTAAGACTACTCGCAGGGCCTCTGCGAGTAGTCTTACCTTAGATCATTCTAAATGTTGAGGAGACACATCAGACGATTGTCCCAGTATGCACTATGCAAGTGCGCCCAAAGATAATCAACCCATTTTTTTTTGAGGGTGGGAAATCATCCAGTCACTTCGCCCGCTCTGGGTGGAGCGGAAGAGAGTGTCAGAGTCTGTCTTACTGACTAAAACCCGTCCATGTTCCTTCCTTAGCCCTTTATGTTCCGGGGTAGCGGTAATTATCCTCTGCGTGTAAAATTCCGTCCAGGCCTACCGCGATATGAACCTCGCATGTAACCACGATTGTTACTGAACTGTTGCTGGTATGGCCTATGATTTTGAAAAAATCCCCTACTATTTCCTCTTTGTATGAATATACGAACGGGAGGGCGGGATGGGCTCGAACGATTAGGACGTCTATTGTTATTGTAGCTATATCCGCGATTTTTAAATGTGTTTTGGTACCCGACATACACCGATGCGTTTGATGGTTGCCGATTGCATGACAAGTCCTCATCCTTAGCTGCTCTTATTGTATCTTTTAATGTATCATAATTACGCGCTGCTAAAATAGTGCAGATTTCGCGATTTCGCAAGCCATCGATGAAACATTTAATTGCTATTTTCTCATTTTGTGGGCGTAATATTTTATATGCCGTTTGATCCTCACCTGATTGGGCGACCGTCAGATCTACAAAGAGCTGCTCGACCCTCGATCCATATTTTTCTATAGAAAAACCGTTTTGATTAATTTGTGTCAACTCCTTGTGTATTGCTGTACTCGACTTTTTTGTAAGAAGGTGTTGACGCATCTCAATCATAAGCAACCCACAGCTGTCATAAGAGGCAGACAATCTTAATTTAGCGTTCTCGTTTATTCTAGTTTTTAAAACAAATTTAACAAGCATTTTGTTGCCTTCTTCGGTAAGTGAAGAACTGTATAACTCTATGGCATCTATTAAACTCTTCGTCACACTTTCGTCACCATTCATAACTGGTAATAATGCCACGGCAGTCCTGTAATTAAAAGCCTCCATGTTGTCCACTTCAGTTCTAACCTCGACTGTACACTCAGCACTTGGTTGAGTACTGTATGTTTTGGAGCAAAAAGTTTCTATTTGGTTAAAAGTCCTTTCAAATAAATCACAGTATGACTGTATTTCCTGTAAAACTTTTGTACTAAATTGTTTCTGTTCTATTTTTATAGATATGGTTTGTAGACATTTATCAAATTGTTGTTTTAACAATGATGCTTCTTGCAACTTTTGCTTAAGTAATGTTTCTGTCCTTTTAGGATAACTTAGTTTTTTCAAATTACTTTCTATATTTTTTAATTCGTCGTATAACAAACCAAGGTCATTTGCCATTACCAATACAAAGAAATATGCACATTAGCAATACTTACACTAGATAATGAAATGGTAGTACATAATATAAAAAGAAAATATAATGGTTATACTTATTAACTAGAAATTCGTCCAATAACCGTTGAGGGAACATTTAATATTTCACTAGTTGCCTGAACGTGAACACTAATCACTTCACTTATCACTGATTTTTGTCACTTACTGCGGTTTCTGTCCTCTGGTACCCGCATCCTGGCGAGTCTCCTGGCGCGCCTCTTGGCGCTGCTGGCGGCACTCGTAACAGACACGAGGCTCGGCGTGTGGTCGTCGAAACGATCGTGCTAATAGGTTTTGTGCGACAACCTCATTCCTTATCCAGGAATAATGACATTTCTGGTAAAGCTTGTATACTGCATATAGTCCAGCGATTCCTAATATGGTGCACATGATGAACATGACGATGCTAATATTTGATAAATGGTATTCCTGCATAGACGCGGAATTTGAACCACCCGATGCACTTTGTGATATGATAACATCTTCTTTTTCTATGTTAGACCGACATTTTAACCACTAATTTATTATTCGTCCATTTTTAAACGCAAAAGAATTTCACTTGTACCATAGGTACTATGCGACGAACTCGGCACCCGTCTCAGATGGCAGGGTCGCCATGTAAGGTTGTCGGTTCGGGAAGATGATAGAAACAAGTGCCTTCATTGGAGTATCGTATATTACTGCCTTTCAATACGTTCTGTGGTTATAATATGTACTTAATATTAGAATATAGATGTGTGTGCACACATACATTATAGTCTTACACACTACACCCTGCTTGGTGCAGGTCCATTGCAGAACATAGAAAAAAAAATTGATGGGCTATGAGTTTGAAAGGCTAAAGTGTATTGGTTACCGAGATCTATGGAAATACTGTTTGTAATTAGATGGATTAATTAGACACGCGTTGTGTGCGTTATAATGTTGTAATGAATTCTTTAATAGGCAGAATTTTACTGGAATACAGTACGGCCTAAGCATCTTGGCGGTCCTGAAGTTAGCTGTTTTGCTGCGCAATGGATCTTTTAGGAACGAAATTGTCTAGTGCGCAGCTAATTGGCCAACTTCAGGTACGCCAAGGTTGGCCGTAGGTAACGCAAATCTATACTAATATTATAAAGCTGAAGAGTTTGTTTGTTTGATCGCGCTTATCTCTATTGGATTTGAAAAATTCTTTTTGTGTTGGATAGTCCATTTATCGAGGAAAGCTATAGGCTATGTAACATCACGCTACGACCAATAGGAGCTGGTGACGCCATCTAGTCGTCCCTTTTGTAAATTCTATCACTCATTAACTGATTACTTCAAATGACGTCGATTAGAAGAATTAGAACAGGCGACGAGATATATCTTTCCTTTTTCCCTCCCACCTTTGTGCTCACGTCAAGTCACGTGGCGAGTTGACGGGGGCAACTTCACTTCATCTGACGACACGTTTGAATTCGCACCTCGAATTTTTTCGAGCAACGGGTGAAACCGCGCGGGGGAGCTAGTACTTTATAATTACGCCGAAATGTCTATAAAAATACTGGTTTTTAACAGAGTTTTGGTCGAGCGCAGTGCCATATATGCAAACTACGGTTTAAAAGCACTGCGCTGGCGACTTCGCACGCCAGACGCGCGCACAGCAAGAAATTCTACTGCAAGATGTGCCCTAAGGCTTTTAATAATGTGTGAGTATATTATACAAAAGTTTTTATACTTACTGGCTCACCTCCCATCTTGCACCGCATGCCCCGTCACATGCACACGTGAGGACCTAATGGCTGCGTCAGTGAACGGTATTCGCGTTGCTGAATTTTGGGCCAATATAATTTAAAATATAAATATATTTATTTAAACTATTTTTACTATTTTTGCCATCGACACGCTAAGAAGAAGAAAAGTTTTTATGTACTCAAACACAACCACATAAAATATTAACTCTCATATCATCATCTGCCCGCCTTTTCCCAACTATGTTGGGGTCGGCTTCCAGTGTAACCGGATGCAGCTGAATACCAGTATTTTACATAGAGCGACTGCCTATCTGACCTCCACAACCCAGTAACTGGGCAATACGATACCCCTTGGTAAGACTGGCAGTCAGATTTTCGGGCTTTGGACTGCCCGTAACAACTGTCAAAGATGCACAAATAACTGCCGGGACCAACGGCTTAATGTGCTTTCCGAGACACGGAGGAGTCTCGGTATGTAAAGATGGTCTCCCATCCACCACGTATACCGGCAAGCGTAGCTTAACCTTGTAGATCGATCTGTGCGGCTGTTAGTACTTAGCCACGAGCTCCTCTATCTCCTATTAACTCTCATAAGTTTAATTTATTTTAAATGTAGGTATGACATTACAGGTCTGAGGCATATGTTTTGATATAAGTTTATTCTCCTTACTCCAACGTAAATAATGGTATTTTTTATTTTAAAATTGCTATAATACTTCTCTTTTGCCAAACGTTTTTACCTGGAAGATTGCACGAGCGGATTACGCGCGCAAAAATTGGGTGCGTGGCACGTTAGTCCCTACATGACAGCTCGGATACATGACGTGCAGGTAGCTAACGTGCCTAAGTAATATTTTATATCTTCTTCTTTTCGTGTGGTTAGTGACTATCACAGGATAGTCACTAACTCACCAAAGACACAGGTCTTTGGTGAGTTTTTATGCTGCCCATCGGCCTCTGACTTAGCTTCACATGCTGTAGAGAAATATCTCTCCGGCATGCTGGTTTCCTCACGATGTTTTCCTTCACCGATTTTTAAGCAAGTGAATATTATACAATACGCACATGAATCCGTAAAGTCAGTGGTGCGTGCTTTGGGTTCGAACTCGAGACCTATGACTGGCAGTCCGTCGGTCACATCACTAGGCTATCACTGCTGCTTATTACCTACTTATTATAATATAATATTTTATATTACTTTACAGAATGACAGCCAAAAAGCACCAGCGCTGGCATTCAGGCTACCTATACAAATGCGACTCCTGTCCGTTCTCCACGCTACACGAGTCGTCACTAGGCATTCACAAGCGACGCGCGCACGCTACCGCGCATGCGTGCGCGCTGTGCGGACGAGCGTATAGTACACCCAGAGGATTGGATGCTCATATAAATACCGCACATGGCAGTATTAAGGTATGACCATACATAATTTAAAAAAAAATCATTGGAGCAGGCCTTTACCTGAGAGGGGTCCATGTATATTAAAATTTAAAATAATAACGTGATTACACTAAAAATAACATTAATTTCAATATAAAAAAAAAAGATATTATGTCATTGCATGGTTATAAAAGGTAGTTGAAACCACTGAGTTTCGATACATTTTAGTTTTGCCTCCACGCGCCCACTACTATACAGTGTGTACAGGTTAAACGAGAGACATACTTCTTACTCTTGTCTAATTCTGGCTGGAATTGCGAATTATTTTCGTTGCATCCCTTTCAAAATAGAAGTATGATACCAACTTCAAGTTTATTTCTAACAGTTGTTAGACCGTTCCTTATATCCCTATGTCATGAGGGAAAGGATGTCTTCCATTAAGCGTTTTTATTGTTTTTCTTGAAATATAAAGGTATATTTTTATTAATTTACAATAAAATCGCCTGAGACACACAAACACCGTTGGCGATAATTTTTGGAGTGAAGTTGGCTGCGATTGGTTGGATACAATGCTGCTATCCACGGAAGAGCCGGAGGTAGCACACGATGTTTGCGCCATTTGCCGCTAGATGGCGTTGTAGGTGTATTAAACAACAGTTATTATTGATTTTTTTGCCCGTCCGCCCCTTGGTGCCCTTCCCAGAAAAAAATCCTGGATCCGCCCTTGCGTGTGGCTAATTTGATTGAAATTCAAGTCGCGTTTCTGCGTTATGTTGAGAAAAAACATCGCCATTTTTGTTTAATCATCCTACAATTGCCAGGTTAAAGACATCAAAGTCAGTAAGGAGTATCGTTGTGAACAGTGCGGGATCGACTTCGCGTCGGAGGGCGCCAGACGCATCCACATACTTACATCCATTCAACATAGGAGGAAACATGATCCGTGGTGAGTATTAACGTACTAACCTCATTATTAACAACCTATTAATTATTATTATTTCTTTTTCGCATCTCTGAGAGCGAATAAATTCGCACTTAGAGCTGCGAAAAAGAAATAATCATCGCATTAAGCTTAATGCGGGTAAAAATAAAGGTTTTTTTATTGGTTTATTTAAAGAATGAAATACACAGACCGCGTTTTAACTTTACTTTGATATGTAAAGTTAGCGTTACATACAACCTATTATTTATTTTAATTAAGGTTCGTGTTCACCTTAATTAAAGTAGATAAGGTTCATTTTAGTTAATGTTAATTTAAGCGAGCGTTACACACAAATTTGAACATTAACTGTGTATTAATAAAGTTCACATTTGTATGAGACGCTTTTGCTGCTCGCAAATCGCGCTTTCAGCACGATTTGTAAATCTTGTGCTAAAAGCCTAAAGAATAGTCTCATTAAACCGTGACGACTTGTATGTTGTGTTGATACAAACAAACAAACATTTTAATAGACACGAAATTTTAATAGAGTTGAAATTGGATTTAAATATTGATATAAAATAATTGAATCTTAATTACAACAAAGTTTTTTTTTGCAATTTGCAGACCTAAAAAAATCTTTTTTCTGTAGGCTTTTATTGCAATTTGCAGGTCATTATCATACCTTATCATATTTACATAAATGCTGCAAATAAAGACTGCCAACAATTTCTCAACATACAAAAATCCCCTTACAGCGATACAGCGGTCCAAGACCCAAACCTACCCAACGTTTGCGAAAAGTGCGGTGTAGAATGTGCTTCGGCCACAGCGTTGTCTTGGCACAAGAAGTCAGAGCACCGGCGCCTGCGCAGCAAAGACCTCCCGTCGCGAGGATATCCTCAAAATTGCGAACTTGTAAGTAATACGGACTACAGTCCTTTCCTGCATCACTGTCAAAATCACAGTGATCTTTAATCACGTTACATTAAGGTTGCTATTGGACTGTTGCTGAAATAGATCTCTTCTTTTCGTGTAGTTAGTGACTAACCCTGGTGTCAGAATTTTTATGCTGCCCATCGGCCTCTGACTTAGCTTCACATGCTGTTGAGAAATATCTCTCAGACATGCTGGTTTCCTCACGATGTTTTCCTTCACAGATTTTTAAGCAAGTGATAATTGGGTATTTGAAAGGGTAGTCAATAACGTTACTTTTTATGAACTGTCAAAACGCGGCATTTGTACGTGATTTGTATGAAATATAACAATGTGACGTCACATATTTTTAGAGTCAATTGGAATACTTATTAACATTCAATGCAATTTTACAATTATATCGTCGCATTATATTTAATTTCTGCACGGTGATGGAAGTTTTTATGACGAGCGGGCTTTTTTCCATGGGATTTCATATTTTATTTTTAACCGATTCAAATAGTCAATTATACAATCCGCACATGTATCCGTAGAATCAGAGATGCGTGCCTTGGGTTCGAACTCGAGACCTATGACTTGGCAGTCCGACGGTCAGACCACTAGGTTGTCACTGCTATATAATGCATGCTGCTGTAATAGGTAAAAAACTGAGAGAGAACTGTCATGCCTATTCAATGTAAGCGGGATTGTCCGAAAGGGTTACCGCTACTCCGGAACATAAAGAGCTAAGGAAGGAACATGGATGGGTTTTAGTCAGTAAGAGTCCTACACTCCCTTCCGCTCCACCCAGAGCGGGAGGAGTCATTTGATGATTTTTCACCCTCAAAAACAAAATGCCTATTTTAATGGGGAACCAACAATTTTAATCGTTAAATTCGACTGATCGCGCCATTAAAACGTGCACATTTCGTAATCCGAAATATGCTACTGTCTTTGTCTTCTTGCGGCATGACATTAACTGTCAAAATAGCAATATATATTAATAGACTATTTGACACGGTCAAAAATTCAATATGAAATCACATAGAAAAAAGACCGCTCGTCTTAAAAACTTCCCTCACCGTACAAAAAATAAACATTAAGCGAAGAAATAATTGTTAAATTGCATTTAAAGCTAATAAGTATTCCATTTCATTCAAAAAATTTGTGACGTCACATTGTTATATTTCATACAAATCACATATAAATGCCGCATTTTGACAGTTCATAAAAAGTTACGTTATTGACTACCCTTTCAAATACCCAATTATCTATGTCATTAAAATTATCGCTTTCTTTCGCAGTGTGGTGAAACGCTTCCAAACCGCAAGAAACATTGGCACCATGTCCAAAAGAAACATCCTGAGAACACAGATAGCTACAAAAGGGTTCAAACCATCACTTGTATCTGTGATACTTGCGGGAAAGGCTTTCAGGTGACTTTAAAAAAATAAGTTCTAACTTTCCGCCAGTCTTTTACTTAAAAATATGTTTTCACCTCACAGGCTCGGAAAGAGTCTGTTTGTCATTCGAAATCTGAGCCCAAAATTGCATTTTGCTCTCTAGCGTGGAAAGAGTTTTTAAAATTCGAACCATTCTATTTAATAATTTTCTGTACTGCCAGTCCACTGAAAATGCATGACACGGTCTAAAATAAAATATTAAATCACATAGAAATAATACCGCTCACCTTAAAAACTTGCATCACCGTACAGAAATTAAATATTTTGCGAAGATATAATTGTAAAATTAATAAGTATTCCATTTGATTAAAAAAATCTGTGCCGTCACATTTGAATAGTCCATTAAAATACTTCTCTGTCAAATACCCAATTGCAGTAATTTCAGTTTGATTTTTGAAACAAAATAAACAGGTACTAATATAATTATGTTAATCCTTTTCATGGCAAAAAAAATGAATTAAATTAAATTAGTTAGTTACTGGTATTAAATTTGCTATTTTCTTTCATGCTCCTTGGAGGACAAGTAGGATTGAGCTCAGGATTCTATATTTGAACCATTCGCTTCGCTCATGGTTCAACCCTAGAATCCTTCGCTTGCTCAGGTTTCAATTCAAGTACTCGCGCCAAAAATCAACTTTGCAGCCTTGCATAACAAATAACTATTTCTTTCGTATTTATTACTTTATTAAAATAAAGTTGACGAGAACTGACACTCCACGCGCCAAAAATGCGCGCGAGCGCATTCCGTCCTCGTGAACGAAACATTTTAACAATAGTTTGATTTTTCTTCTTTTCTCACCACCAACCAAGCTGTCAGCTACAATACCTATTAGAAAAAAGGAAGGTTCTAAATCTATTCCCTTTCGGCTTTCTCCAGAACTCGACAAAACTCCGGCTGCACCAGCTTCGCCATCGCAGCCCGTCAGTTCGCTGCCCGTGCTGCCCGCGCCTGTTCTATGACAAATATGCGCTGGCCGTGCACGCCGCCACGCACGACGCCCACAAGCCGCACCGCTGTCGCACGTGTGGGGCGGCCTTCAAGCACCGCTGTAACTTGGACAGGCATTATAATGTGAGCTTATTCATTAACCCATTCGATGTTCACCTATTAGAAGCCGTTTGCTTATAAGAGCTCAACGATTTATACGGTTATATTGATTGTCGTTTCGCGATATTTTTTCTTATGAAAGGTTTCATTCGACATTTGAGGGGTTAAAGTTCTGAAAATACGTTCTTGCTACGCTCGCGAATCATATTTTGATCAATATAAAACCTAATACTAAATCTTAAAATTTTCTTGCAATTTTCTGCAAGAAAATTTTAAGATTTGAATTACGTGGTCTATCCTGGCGCTTTTGCCTTAGTGCGAAAGTCACCAACGAAACTGAACGCGATCAGCACATCTAAACCGCGTTCAATAGTTGTTAGTGTCTTCATTGTTGCGGAATATTAATATTTTTTTTTATATTTTCATTGCTGAAATTCGCCCCTAATGTGTTACCTACTACAGTCTACCAACACTAAAAATTATTTTCCGATTTCTGATCAAAAGGCTAGTATCAAAGGCTATATTAAAAAAATATACAATGTGGCTTACATAGGAAAATCCCCTGCCATAGTACTTCAACATTTTCCTGGGTCATGTTTTTAATTTATTTTCCTACAACATAATTAATTGTTACATTCAATCATCAATATAATCTTCATATTACATATAAAAAGTTGTTATGAAATAAGTCATTATTCCTTTCTTTTACAGGTTCATTCAAACATCGCTACATTCGAATGCACGATTTGCGGCAAAATGTTCAAATATTCGACAAGCTTAAAACACCACGTAAACTACGTGCACAACAAGTTACCTTACCCGAAAAGGAAGAGAAGAAGCAAATCCGTGAGGAATACAAGTGATTCCTAAAACTGTAATAAAAATGTACAAAAATAAATAGATTAAATACAGATAGACAATGCCTTTTTTGACTTTGACTTTGACTTTGTGTCCTTATTAAATAAATAAATAGATCAAAGAAGAGTCTTCTTTTGATTATGATTGTGGACTAACTTGCTTCTGAAGAAAGCATGTTAAAATTAGAAATTAGTACGCGCTCAGATTTTTGTGTTAGTGAGTAAAGATAGCTGCGTATAGTCATTAGAAACCTTAGAGCATTTAACCTATGGAGATGGCAAGCGGCGAATTATCGAACAATTTTTTCTGCCACTTTTTGCGGGGGGCGAGGAAAACACATACAGCACACTTCCAGAGACATGCTTCCTATTGCTACAAACGCTCACAAAGAAATTATAGACACACAGTGAAAAAACACATACACATTGACAAATTTGTGCGTATCTATGCAATTGTCCTACGACAACAAACACAAACTACTAGTGTTGAGGCACAAGGAATGAGTGGTATTTCATTTCATGAATGAACGAATAAAAAGTTCTGTTTTCTTTTCTTGGAAAAAATACGTTTAATGATTAGTGCCTGCGAAACTACGTTGGTAGCCGCCAGTAATCACAAAAAAAAATTATAGTGCTATAGAAAAAGAACGATTGTATTTATTTTTATAGTCAATTTTTTTCTTATTTCTCAATAATATTATATTGATTGCATATAATTCTGCATTTAGGGTCGGCAATTCGGAATTCATACCCCATTATTTAAAACGGGCTTTCATTTATATACACGTGTCAAAAATTTAGAAAGGGGACAATATCAATACATAGTATAAAACAAAGTCGCTTTCTCTGTCCCTATATCCCTAAAATCCTATAAGCTTAAATCTTTAAAACTACGCAACGGATTTTGATGCGGTAATAGATAGAGTGATTCAAGAGGAAGGTTTATGTGTATAATTTGTCGGCATATTTTGCGGGCGAAGCCACGGGCGGGAGCTAGTAAATAATAGAATAAGACAATCAATCAGATGTACTTTTATTATTTTGTTATGAATGACAGTTTTGTTTTGTTGTTTAAGCTAAATGATGTCAAAGTTAAAGTCACATCATTTATGTCAAATAGGCACAAGAAAGGCACTTTCGAACGTGCTCACATATTTACAAACATTCTAAAAGTTAATAATAATAAATCAATCAATGTGAGAGGTAAAGTTATTCCAAAATGTTAAAATATGTAGTATGGTACAACATTATAAATTATTTATTACCTAATTTACTAAGCAACCAGTTTGATTTTGTCTGGACACTAGATTGTCCTGTGGAACAGGACCAGTATGTTTCCAAGCATCCTTATCCTTTATATAATCCTCTAATTTGTTATAAGCTTGTTTACAAAGTATACTTTTAATATGAGTTTAAAATTTCTATTATAATTATTGTTTCTTTTTCAAATTGCATGAGCTACAAAAACTCACTACGAAACGAACAAACTGACTTGTCCAGATACATACACAAAAAACTGGTTACTGAACCTATTGACTGAAAAATCATTTAATTGGCAAATCATTCATTCGCGTTGTCCCAGCACTATGTAAATCCTACCCCTGTACTACTTTAGCGCTACCTACGTACCAATGTATTTTTTCTATCGTTACGTCAATAACGATTACTTCGACATTGTTCGCAATTAAAAATATTTTAATGTATAATTTATATTCACAAGTGATAAACACCATGGTTTCGAAAATTTGAAGTGGCAGATCGCTTTTTGCACGAGGATACTGCACAATTAACCATTTCTCAGGAGGACTTCCTTGCGACACAATACGATACATAATGGCGGCGGTTGGCGAATGAACTAGTTTTATAGAACGTGTATGGCCGTATGACCAATCGGTCTTGGCAGAGGGAGGGGTACGCTTAGCTATGCCATCTCCATAGGTTAAATGCTCTAAGTTAGAAACTGAACGGAGGGGTATTTCAAAGAGTCCGGTAAAATATAGACTGGGGAAATTAGGTTTACACCCTTCAAAAATTAATATAACCACACGTTTGACCCTTTGCACAAAGTGAAAACGAACGTTTGGATGAATCAAAAGATTGATTTGTGTACAAAAACCGATACTCGATTGGCTTGCCAGCAAGTGATCGCAATTTAGGCCATATTGTTCTAAAACTTGCAAGTATCAAGCCCACACAAGCCAAGCCAAACGCCCAAAACCACCATTAAACTTAAAAGACATGTACTCAAAACTATTGCAAGTTCCTATTGGATTTCGTATAATCTGTGCACAAAATTGTCATTTGTCATCTAACAGCGTTAATCGTTCACGACTTTTGTTTTCTTGTCTCAAGACTCAAAATAATCCTGAATAGGTTCACGTGTTCCATTATCTACGTAAAAATCAAGTTGCGGGATCGAAATAGACAATAACATAATATAAGTTAACAATTCGGCTGTGGTTTATATGTGAACGGTCACAACAATGGAGAACCTTGATCTTAGCAATAACAAAAACGTGTCTCTAAGTTTGATAGCGGAGTACGGCGCTTCAGATTCTGAGTCGGATGATGAGACTCATTCGAACGATAATAATACAGATTCTGATGCCGCAGATTTAACTGAGATGGTATTGAAGAATAATATTATAAACGCGTGTGCTCACGGGCCGTTGTCGAGGCCGAGCGGCCGTGACGAAGCGGATGTTAGTAGACACATGATAATCGACAGTGCGGAGAGTGGCGTTGTGGAGTACGAGGTGACGGAGTACCGCGACGCGGACAGCGACTCCGACAGCGACTCCACCAGCGCCTCCAGCGATAGCGATGTGGACTCCGTAAAGGACATCGAAGAGATCTCCAGTGGGTAAGTAGTTCCGAGTATCTGTTAAGGTCCGATTCCACCAAAATTGTGCTCAGATTTCAGAACATTTGTTCACAAACATTCTCACACGACGTGCGTGTGCAGATCGGCAGACGCTTTTCCACAGTCAAAAATAATTTTGAAAATTAAAAAAAAAAATGTTTCGTATTATAATTATTGTACGTTATTTTTTGTAAGCATACAGTGCAGGACATTTGTAAATATTTACTTGAAACATTTGTACCGTACCCTGTGCACGGTGCAGTACTGTGTCACACAGTGCCGCACACCGGTGGAATAGTGCCTTTACAGTCACAAATGTTACAACACATTTTTAATATTAACAGTATTTAGAATGCATGATAAACTGTAAAAACTTAACTTTTACTTACACAGCTGGTTTTGTGCATGTTATGCAAAGTTATGGTAGATAGAAATCTCAATTTAATTTTCTTCCATTTTCGGAGGTATGATGAAACCTTGATGCATTTTCTTTTTCTATTGATTTTGAATTCAAAGATATGAGTTATTGTTTTTGCAAATACCGCGGTCACCATAGTACTATCTAATAGCTTTCTATTAGCTGTTCTATGTCTTAAAACATTAGTTATTTATTGATAAGGCAAAGTGCTCATAAGAAGTTGCCAAGTGAGTTATTTATAATCCTTTGTTGTGGGTTCTTCAAAAAACTACTTTTATGAGGTTCTTGAGGAAAAGTTTATCAAGAGAAGTGCCATACTTAAGATTGCTACTGAGATGCTTTTCTGAATCCAAAAAAAATATTCTTATTTTTATTCTATTTTTACACAAACCACATTAGAAAACCTTCAAGTTTCATCTTATGTAATCTGTCTATTTCAAAACTTAAAACAGTCATACCTTTGTTTTTTTTTTCCAACCTTTGGGGAAGCCAGAAAAAGGCAAAGAAATTACTTGTGCGGAATCTATGCTGAGCAGTAGACTAAAATATAACTGATTATGATTGATTAAAAAATACATTGACAAAAAAGAGAGACGGGTTTCAAAAATACATGGTAATTGGTAACAGATTTATAAATTACTAGCTTCCGCCCGCTGCCTCGCCCGCATAATATGTCGACAAATTATACACATAAACCTTCCTCTTCAATCACTCATCTATTAAAAAACACCGCATTAAAATCCGTCATGTAATTTTAAAGATTTAAGCATACATAGGGATATAGGGACAGAGAAAGCGACTTTGTTTTATACTATTTAGTGATATCACTCCAAAGACAGACATGATATAAGTTAATAAATCTCTAATTAAGTATGTCCCTATCTGGATGCAAAGATATTGTGTCTTTCAAACTGACACAGCATCAATAAAAGAGTTAATTTATATACTAGAGGAAACTAGTTTCTGCATTTATGTGTATTGAAATAATCTAAACAATTGAGTAGAAAATAAGAGCTAACTACTTGTAAGCTCCATGTTCAATACCTATCTATACTAATATTATAAAGAGGTAAAATTTGTAAGTTTGTAAGTTTGTATGTAGGGGGTAATCTCCGAAACTAATGATCCAATTTCAATCATTTTTTCACTGATAGAAAGCTACATTATTCCTGAGTGCTATAGGCTATAAATTATATTTATATCATACATATTAGCCGAGCTATTGCATTTTTCGTCTAGCAAGTCGGAAATAAATACCTCCGGAAACAGAATTATTTGCATGCGCTGCCTAAACAGTTGTTTAAAATTGAAAGCAATTTATGGCAACCCGGTTTGCCTTAATTATTTCTACAAAAAAGTCCGCGACACCACATTTCTATCTTTTGTATTTTAACTTTTATATTTCGTTTTATGTTTAAAAAAGTATTTTTTCGACTTACTTCTGTTTGGATGATTATTTAAACAACAAAATATCAATTCTTATCAAATTAAATTATTTTATGATCACAAGGACATCACAGAGATAAGTATAAATAACCAGCGGCTTCGCCCGCGTGGTTGTTGGAAATTATCCCACGGGAACGGGTACGTTTTTCCGTGATAAAAATTAGCCTATGTGTTATTGCAGACTATAATCTATATCTGTGCCAAACATCCAGATCCGTTCAGCCGTTTTGGCGTGATTGAGTAACAAACATCCATCCATCCATCCAAACTTTAACATTTATTATAGAAGTAAGATAATTTTATTATTATCCGTGTTGGGTTAAAAATACATAATGCATTTGCACCTTTACAATGCGAGGCAGGGTGTCGTAAACCGTCATCTACCCCGGTCGCGATGGGGAATGGAACCGGCGAGAGATGTCGTGCGGTGTCCCACAGGGATCGGTTCTGGGGCCGCTCCTGTGGGACATCGGTTACGACTGGGTGCTGCGGGCCGACCTCCCTGACGGCGTCAGCGTAGTATGTTACGCTGACGACACGCTGGTCCTGGCGCAGGGGAGGTCGCATCAGGCGGCGGCCGACGCGATGACACGCGGGGTTGCGACAGTCATTAAGAGGATCCGGCAGTTGGGTCTCGAGGTGGCATTGCACAAATCCGAGGCCATGTCCTTTCATGGACCTCGGAATAGGCCACCATCGGGATCCCAACTTACGGTAGGAGGGGTTCACATCGGCGTCGAGACCACGATGAAATACCTAGGTCTGGTCCTCGACAGCTGATGGAATTTCGTGGAGCATTTCCGACGTTTGGCCCCCAAGCTGGAACGGACTGGGGCCGCCTTCAAGCGGCTCTTGCCCAATTTGAGGGGGCCAAACGCCTCCTGCCGGAGGCTTTACGCGGGAGTCGTGTGGTCCATGGCCCTATACGGGGCCCCGGTGTGGGCGCGTTCACTGCGGTGGCGAGCCTCCCAATATCTGAACGCGCCCCAAAAGGTGGTAGCCATACGGCTTATCCGGGGTACCGCACGATCTCGGGCGAGGCGGCAAGCCTCCTTGCCGGACTACCGCCGTGGGATCTGGAGGCGATAGTCCTCGCGCACCTGTACGAGTGGCGCGCGGAGGTACTAAGCCGGGGGGAAACTCCGTTTCCGCAGCAAATTGCGGCGGAGCGGACGGACCTCCGGCGCGATCTCATGGCGGCCTGGAATCAGCGACTGTCGCAACCCAGCGCAGCTTAGGGCACGCCACGATAGTGGCGGTAAGACCCCTCTTTGAGAAGTGGCTAGAGAGGCGTCACGGCGCCCTCACCTGCCGCCTGACGCAGGTTCTCACCGATGTTTCGGGAGGTTCCTGCACATCATCAGGCGGGAGGAAACGCCCGGGTGTCACCATTGCGAGGATCGCCCAGAGGACACGGTGCAAACCTGCCCCGCTTGGGCGGGGCACCGCCGTGTCCTCATAGAGCCGATCGACGGCGGCGACCTCTCGCGCCCGGCCCTGGTGCAAGCCATGGTCCGGGGCGAGAGGGAGTGGGAGGCAGTCACCTCCGTGGCACCGTAGGCGCGGGCCTGCGGACGGTGAGTAATGGGTGACTCACCGTCCCATCAGCACCAGGCCCGTGCCGGACGGCGCGTATATGTTCCACGCGCGCCTCAAAGAGATGTCAGCATATGAAGGGGCGCCTCAGGGCCAAGCCTGCCGGGTAAGCGGGATTGTCCGAAAGGGTTACCGCTACCCCGGAACATAAAGGGCTACGGAAGGAACATGAATGGGTTTTAGTCAGTAAGAGTCTGACACTCCCTTCCACTCCACCCAGAGCGGGAGCAGTCATTGGATGATTTCCCAGCCTTAAAAAAAAAAAGGGTGTCGTAAAAGGCGACTAAGTTGAGCAGAAAAGATCACCTCGGTAATCTTTGGAAATTCTGATCCGATTCCAAAAATTCTCTCACTAATGGGAACCTACAGTATTGCCGAGTATCATAGGATATATTTAATGTTAAAACTAGAAATTCTCCGCGGACGAAGTCGCGGGCAGAAGCTAGTACAGTATAAAATGTAATCCCCAAAGGGTTGGGCGGTTCCTATAGTACACACACATTTTTTCCAGTTATGTGTAAATGCTATGTAAAAAGGGGCGGACCTATACACTACATATAAATATAATAATAGTTAATATTATTTTATGAGTTTTAGAAATTGGCCAATGGAAAAATAAAAGTAAATTAAAAACGAATTCTAAGCCTCCTTCTTTGTGGTTGCTTAAAATAATTAAATATGTCCATCTCTTGACCTGTGTTCATATGCAAATAACAATAATATTATCAGCAAATGTTACATAATTATGATTCATAATCACAATATTATCCAATACCAAGTGTTGTTGTAGTGTGTTCCTCATTGTTCTTGAAGCCCTTTGATTCCCAGGTGGGGCAGTGTCATTGGGATTTTTCTATTATTTTGGAATTTTTTAAATAGCAGCTCGGAGCCTTCATTTGTGAATGGTTGGTGACATTAGGCTTGCCCTAGTTACATGCAACAGTGGTGGAATGCGCGTGTCCTATAGGTACACCTCTCCCTAACCCCTGCATAAGGGGATTATAGTTGTGAATTGAATGTGCCCTGGTTGGGAGCAGGTCACGCTTACTCTAATGTCTCACTGATGGTGGCGCATGTGTTGGAGCATTTAGCTCCCTTCAAAATGGTTGAGCTGAATGTTGCTAATCCACGCGTCATGTTCGTGTACGGGCGCCGTCAGTAGAGACTGGTCATCTCTTAGCTGCCTTAGGTCTTTTATTTTTGAATGGTTTTTTTTTAGTCTTTTAATTATGGACGCTTTTTTTTTTGTTTTGCATCGTTCTCAAAGCTATAATTTCAACATGAATGTTGTAACCCAGATTTTGTCACCATATTTTGATTTAAAAGAGTGTCTGTAGAATTTCTTGCTTGTTCCTCTCCATAAGTACTTACTGCTTTGGAATGGGCAACTTGCTTCATCTTTCTGACTGACCAATCCTTTTGAGTTTGAGTGATGTTGTTTTACTTGTTACTGTTAGTGTTTACCAATTGATTTGATTACTTTATAATCCATCATTTCAATACATTGACATTGTTTCAAATGCCAATGTGCTTAAAAAGGAGATAAGAGAGTGAATTGCATGTTTACAGTATGTTGGTTTATCACTGAGTGCGTTGAATGTCATTGTTGTATTCTAGATTGATTAGGTATCATGTGTGTGTGGCCTAGGTGCCCTAGTGCATGACACTTGTATGTTTATAGAAAAGTAAAATACAATGTGATTTTTAATTCACTGTTAAACTTTCAGGAGATGAGAGTGTGAGAGAATAAACTACTTACGCTGGGGGACTAACTACGGAGTAACAAAGAAACACACATCTGTTTCATTTTTTTTTTTTTTATTGAGTTTGGGAAATCTTCAAATGAACCCTCCCGGATTGGGTGGAGCGGAAGGGAGTGACAGACTCTTACTGACTAAAATCAATCCATGTTCCTTCCTTAGCCCTTAATGTGCCAGGTTAGCGGTAACCCTTTCGGACCTTAAGTCATAACAGGCTGATTAGAAAGTAACTCCAGTTGCCTTCAAACTTTGAAAAAAATTTTGTTTGAAAAAAGCAGATGACTTTGATAGTAGCCGTGGTGCAGTAAACATGTATATATATAAAGTAATTAATAATATTACAGCTGTATTAAATAATTTTCTTATGTGACCACATCTCCCTATTAGTCATAAAGCAAGCACTCCTCGGACTCGTCCGATGCTTAAGAGTAAGGTTGCTCTACACCTCACAGTACACAGAAATACTGGGTGTCACCGAAAGGGTCTATACATACAAAAGGATATGCTACAGACCACCAAACTGAACAACTTTTACTAATGGACCAACTCCGAAATCGAAAAAAATAGTGAAAAAAATAGCTGTTCCCTACATTTCGACGAGTCACGTGACCAAAAATGTATAGAACAGCTGAATTTTTTTTTTGCTTTACACCCTATACAGGCAATTCATTTCATCATTCATAAATTGCCAAATATCACATAAGCTGCTGTCACTAAGAGTAATTTTGACCTTATCAGCATCAAATGGGCACATGTCCTAAATATCTTCTAACAATAATAATGTTTTATCTATTAATTTAATTTACTAACTTATCTTAACAGAATTGTGGGACTTCCCCAACAAAAGAAACTAACACAAGATAATGCTAGGTAAGTACAGACTCCAGAACATCAAACCATGCCAATCTGTCAAACATTCCCAATTGAAAAACCTTATTCTCTTGTGATAAAGTTGAAAATTGAGTAATTTGACAGTTTGGGGTAGCCCGATGTGCTGGCCTCTGTACAACAATGTATTTATATTCATTAATTTGCAGAGAGGATGGCGAAGGACGAACCAAAACTGGCCAGAAGCCAGAGACTCCAAGAGTGACTGGTGAAATGGGCCTAGATGACTTGCCTCCAATAGAAGATCTTGCCATCAGTCTGCCAGCCCAGGAAACCACCAAGATTGGGACCATTGCCAGCATTGTTGATAGATTAGGTAACTTAGTCACATATTTTAACCCCTCAAATGTCGTATGTACCCCAGAGGTTCATAAGGAAAATACTCTCGAAACGACACTAAATTTAACCGTATAAATCGTTGAGATAAGCAAACGGCTTCTAATAGGCGAACATAATGGGTAAATTTAAAAAATATAACTTATCTAGCTGCCGCGCGGTTTCACCCGCTCGGCTCGCTCGGCTCCTATAGGTCGTATTGTGATGTTATACAGCCTATAGCCTTCCTCAATAAATGGACTATCCAACATAATTTTTCAATTCGGACCAGTAGTTCCAGAGATTAGCGCGTTCAAACAAACAAACTCTTCAGCTTTATAATATTAGTATAGATTTGGTGTGGATACTACAGCTTTTCCTATGTGGTACGCCTGTAATGGATATCAAATCATTAAAAAAAAAACTCGCCAAGTGCCCGCAACATGGAATTCCTGACCATAGTGTCCTTGCTTACTCTCTACCAAACTTTATCAAAAGTGAGGTCAGAAGTCATGGCAGACGTCTACTTCCCAGCTAAAGCACTAGAAAGCGGTGAACAGGATTCGTTTTGAGGGACGGTCTTTTGTAATTTTGACGTTCAAAAAGTGCCGATTTTTAAGCCCAGTTTGAATAAATGGCTTTTGATTTTGCTAGGGAAACACCAGATTGGTCTTATCACAGCGCTACAGTCGAGCGGATTCCCCGATAATTTAATATTAATAATAATATAATAATATCCTAGGACATTCCACACAACGCCATATAGTCCCAAGCTAAGCAACCTAATGCTTGTGTTATGGTACCTAATTTACGCCACATAAGCGTTACTTGTCCCGACAATCATTTATTAGCGGGACGGCTCGCCCCCTATTAAAGTCCCATGGATTTTGTATAAAGTTCGGCATGTTCGTGAACGGGCGCTGTCAGTAGGGACTGGTCATCTCTTAGCGGCTATGGCTTGTTTTTTTTTTTTTAATTGTTTTTATATATTTATAAAGGATGCTTTTAAAGTTCTGCATCGTTCTCACATGTATATTTAGCAACATTTTGTAACCATATTTTGTTTAAAAGGGTGTCCGTCCGTATCTTGCCCGTTCTTCTCCATAGGTACCTACTGTATTGGAATGGGCAACTACTTAGCTTCATCTTTCTGACTGACCGACCCTTTGACAATTCAAAAGTACCAGTGAAATAAATGCTCAGTTTGAAAACGCTTTGAGTTTTAGTTTGAGTTCAGAACTATGAAAACTGAAGCAGTAACTTGTATCAGCCTCTATTAAAAGCATTAATGGGAATCGAACCCAACGCTAAACCTTGCGCGGTCCACACGCGTAGGCAGCGTGTTCAGCGCGTAATCGCGCGCGATGACGACTCGCTTACTCGGACTCACCGCGACGGATAACTCTTTGATATAAGAACGGCAGTATACCAAGCCCATAAAATACAATCCACTCTTTTATTTCTCCCAGCGCTAACAAGCATGTAGTTTATAGATCTATCGATTGTTTCGCAGACGTCGCGTACAAGTCACGGTGTCTGCCCTTGACAGCCGCAAGCTTTTTTCCATGACCTCCATCGATTTCCGCATCGCTTTGCAATCGATAGCAATACGACCTTTCTCTGTACGAGTAGTTCCGATTAATTCCTTTTTTGTCTTATACTTGTCTATGGATCTACATGATAAGCGCCACCCCCGTTGATAAGTTATTGTTGTACCTACTAACCAATGGACCGACGATGTCAAGTTAAATAAATAATCGTTATTATTATTTATGTCTCTTGGGATTTCTCGGGGGCTATGGGGTGCTGGACATTTGGTAGGCACGAGGGGCCGATGCCAACTCGCAGATGCCATTAGACATTTATTTTTATTAGGTATATGGTACTCACATGATCTGACCATAATCTTGGTCAGAGCTTGTGACTATCATAATAATATACAGTGTGTTAGGTTAAACGAGGGACATACTTTCAGGTTGTATAGTACTCATGGAAATCAACAACTTTGTCAATGGAACCAACTCTGAAATATGAAAAAAAATATCAGGTGTTCCATACATTTTGACGGATTATGCAAACCTAAATGTACTGAACAGCAGATTTTTCGTTCATGATTTTGGGTATAGTTCCATAGTCAAATTTGTTCATTTTAATGAGTACAGTACCATCTGAAAGTATGTCCCTCGTTTAACCCAACACAACTGTAGATTTTAAAAGAAACTGGTAGTCTGATAGGAAATGTAGACTCTCACTAGCTTTTATTTTAAATACGACTCGTAACAGTGATTCCGATACCATATTTACAGTATAAGCAATTTCATTTAATTTCAAAGAAGCGTAAACGTCGTAACACACGTAAACGATTTGTTTGTTTTGTAAATGTATGTAACTTATTTAAACTTAAGGTGAATCCTCCAACCAAAGGGTTCCACCAACCAAACTCAAAAAGGTTCCGGAATGACTTTGACCTTGTAAAAAGTCATTTTTACACCTTTATGAGCTCGGAGGGTTGTATTAATGATTTTGATGATTATAATTCTGTAACTACATACGTCTTACAGCCGCGAATCAAATGTTCATCAACATACAACCTATCACTGGCCTGCAAATTGCAAAAAACTTAAGAAAATTTGAATTTCGCGGGCTACCCTGGAACATCAACCTTAAGATTAAGTTACAATTTAAAAACACAGGGGGCAGAAAGCACTTTAGGCCATTGGTCCCGGCTGTAATTCATGGATCTTTCACAGTCGTTACGGGTCGTCAGAAGCCCGAATGTCTGACAACCAGTTTTTCTAAGAGGTATCGTATTACCCAGTTACTCGGTTGTGGAGTACAGATAGGCAGTCGCTCCATGTAAAGTACGGGTATTCAGCTGCGTCCGGTTAGACTGGAAGCCGACCCCAACATAGTTCGATAAAGACTCGTCAGATATTGTAATAGGGGACGATCCAACGACAAGTACAAAAGTATACCATAATTAATTTCGTTTTATTATCATCTCCAGTGATAGTTCGTGCACTGCCAGAGACACCTGCCGTGGATTTAGACAGCGTGCTATTCTTGGAGAATGGCTCAAAAGCTTTAGGAAGAGTCTTCGATGTCTTTGGACCAGTAAGTATTCACTTATGTGACAGCATGCCGCGTGCTTGATGGAAAATCCTGTCGGCAATCATTTCAATCCCACTAATAATATAAAGGCGAAAGTTTGTGGGTGTGTGTTAGAATGTTTGTTACTTCTTCAAGCTGAAACGGTTGAACGGATCTGGATGAAATTGCACATACAGAGTTGATACGACAGAGGGGCTTTTCTTTAAACAGCTTATACTAGGGACCATTTTCAAGCTCTGTACCAAAAATCAATTAAATAGGAGCAGTAGTTTAGTCGCAAATGTTTTTGCCCCGTTTGAACACGATGTATCTTTCCTAACAGCGCTCCGGCGTGCACGCGTCGGTGCGCGTTACAAGGTCAGTTTTTATTTACAAAGGGTGGTTGCGTTTTACTCTGATTTGGCTATTTAGTTTGTTTGAAAAAATAAAAGCCTCATTTTTGGTGCTTTTTATTTTTATACCGTACCGAGGTAATACTAAACACGTATAGTTATACGTAGTGTAATTTAATGCCCCTCTGTCATATCAACTCTGTATATAGTTTATAACCTGGAACAACACATAGGATACATTTTTTTCTCGGAAAAATGTACGGTTCCCGTGGGATAACTTCTGACATTCACGCGGGCGAAACCACTGGCAGAAGCTAGTTTTGCATAGTCTGGTGCAAAATTTCAGGTTTTTCAACACGCCGTACATTACCTATAAGAGAAAATTCGTCGCTGGAAAGGTTACAAACGGTGGAAAATTCTATTAAAAAGTTGTGTGAAAGTATAAATTTGTGGAAATTTATCTTGTTTATAAATTACTAGCACTTTCCCCGCGGCATCGCTCCCGTGGTCTTTCCCGTGGGACCCGTTATTTTTCCCGGGATAAAAAGTAGCCTATGTTACTCCTAGAAAACTAAGCTTTCCAACGGTGAAAGAATTTTTAAAATCGGTCCAGTAGTTTTTGAGCCTATTCATTACAACCAAACAAACAAACAAAGTTTTCCTCTTTATAATATTAGTATAGATATAGATTAATTGGTACAAAGTTCTAGTAAAATAGCACGTAATACAAAACGCCTGTGTTCTAGATTTGTGATGCACTCCCGGTTTCTAGTGGCCTTATTAACTTGGTGATCAGAAATTGGGTGACCAATCATAAAAGTTAACAAATCACCCCCGGCTTGAAAATTCTGGCACCACTGCATTTTTTGGCATTCTAAAAGTGCGTTTCCACTGAAGCGGAGCTGGGCGGAGTGGAGCGGAGACGTACATCGACCAATCACAATGGTTGAAATCCTCATCGCTTCATTCGTCTTTAAAATGTGATTGGGCACATCTCCGCTCCGCTCCGCCCAGCTCCGCTTCAGTGGAAACGCACCCTAAGAACTTAAATAAGCAGACAGTGCGACTCAGCCGCGCGATACTGTGTCGTGGCATAATTTCAAACTTAGCTTCACACAAATATACGCAACACTATTCACATAACCCTCCTACGAGGTCAAAAACCTTATTAGGAAATCAGCCAATTTACTAGACTTTTAAAAATGGTTACACTTTAAACTAGGGTAGCATAAAGTGCCTGGCGATCATCCAGCGGGCATAGTGTTCAATTTCTCCCTAAATTACAAGGCACTTTATGTCTACAGCTGACTCTAAATGGGAAAAATCCCATAAAAATATGAATACATTCTGTTAAAGTTGTTAGTGCCTTTGAAGATAACTTCGAATATACGGCGCCGCCCTTGGAGTTTCATAACTACACTAATATTTATTTATGAGTATGTATGAGTGAGATTTATTTTATGGCTATCTATTACTACAGATGGTAGTTATTATCATAATGATGGACTTTAATGTTACTGTTTTAAATAATAACATGTATGTAATGGTGACGGGACTATTTAAGGGGGCGCGTCAGCATAGCCCGCGGAATACAAATTTTCTTATGTATTTTGGCATTTTCACTTAGAGGGTGGTATTGATGATTTTAATTATTACAATTCTATAAATACCTATAAAGGGAAAGGGCATTGCCTGCTACTGACTTACTTTAAACGTAACCATAATTGTTACCTTTTTTTTCTTCTAAGGATAGGAAATCGTCCATGACTCCTCACGCTCTGGGTGGAGCGGAAGGTAGTAAAACTCTTCCTAACTAAAACCGATAAATGTTTCTTCCCTTTGTGTTCCGGGTCAGCAGTAACCCTTTCAGACAATCCAGCTGACCAGTTATAGTTACCTTATGCCTGCAGACGCAAATAAACGTATTTCCTACCTTTCTTTCGTTTCTTTTAGACAGACGTATGAAAGGATCCCATACCTACTCTACTGCATTCCTCCTCCCTATCATATTCATACTCCAGTATACAGAGTTGATACGACAGAGGGGCTTTCCTTTAAACAGCTTATACTAGGGACCATTTTCAAGCTCTGTACCAAAAATCAATTAAATAGGGGCAGTAGTTTAGTCGCAAATGTTTTTTTAAGTTTTGCCCCGTTTGAACACGATGTATCTTTCCTAACAGCGCTCCGGCGCGCGCGCGTCGGTGCCGCTGCGTTACAAGGTCAGTTTTTATTTACAAAGCGTGGTTGCGTTTTACTTTGATTTGTAAGCTATTTAGTTTGTTTGAAAAATAAAAACCTCATTTTTGGTGCTTTTTATTTTTATACCGTACCGAGTTAATACTAAACACGTATAGTATACGTAGTGTAATTTAATGCCCCTCTGTCATATCAACTCTGTAGATATATTACTGTGGTGGACTTTCAGAAAGTCAGACCCAACCTAACCCATACCCTGCCATGAACACTTATGTGTTGAAGGCACAGAGCTTTGAATAGCACAAAAAATAGTGGCAGTGTTTGTGCTAATTACTGCCATACTCAACATGATTATAATATTGTTTCGACAGGTAACAGAGCCGCACTACTGCGTGCGATTCAACTCAGTAGAACACGTGCGCGAGCGCGGCGCTCAGCCGGGCATGGACGTGTTCATCGCGCCGCAGAGCCAGCACACCAACTACGTCTTCCTCTCAGAGCTTATGAAGTAAGTCACACTATTTTAAGCGGGATTGTCCAAAAGGGTTACCGCGACCCCGGCACAAAAAGGGCTATCTATGGAGGGAACATGGATGGGTTTTAGTCAGTAAACGTCTGACGCGCCTATCCGCTCCACCCAGAACGGGAGGGGTCATTTGATAATTTCCCACCCTCAAAAAATACAAAAAGTCACACTATTTGATAGTTACATAAGAGATACACTACGATAATATGGCTCGCCCCTCCAAAATTCAAAACATTTGAAACTATTTGTGAAGGTCATTACAAAGCGCCACCAATACGCACAACGCATGTTGCTGCCGGCCTGCTACTGAAGACGAATACTTACAACTACATACAAACTCTTTCGTAAGGATGTGACTACAAACATTGAAACGGTAATTTGGGGGCGCGCCATGTTATAGAAGTTTATTTTTATATTATATGCTGAAGCAAGTTTCATGGAGGAAATTATTTGTTTGATTACAACTGGAGCCCAACAAAATCGTTGTAACGATACGATGCCTGTACAAAGTATTGTCAGTTTTTTTTTAATTCATATTATTGGGTACATTATTGTCATAATCATAACTTATCCTTTCTATAAAAAATGGCAAATTGTTTGTGAATTTTCAATAGGTATAACTTTATTTTCAATATTAAATAGATTTTTAAATTTGTTTTTTTTACAATTATATTCGTTTTTTTTCATAATTTCAAATACAATTGCAAAACCTATGTGCTCGTCGATTTTACCAAAAGTGCACGTGGCGGCATCTACAACGCTACAAGTGAACTACGCGTCGTACCTGACGACACGCAAATCCTACATCGCGCAATCAAAGTTATCCGCGCGATATACGTATATACTGTAATCCAACAATACTAATGGACAGTAGTCAAACAGACATGACATCCCGTCTGGTCGGAGGTTCGTTCCTCATGGTGGATGAGGAACTGCCTACTGTGTTCCTTAAATATGTGTGCATATTATTAATGATTTGGGGAGTAAAGAAAGAAGTATGTCCTTAAGTTTAGACAGACTCTGATACACCTCCCCTAGAGTAAACTAACTGCGATGAACAACATTGTCATTATAAGTTTATTGACAAAGCTACACGTTGCAGAACAAAAGAGCTTACGCCAAAACAATGAGCGGCTGGTATTATAGAAATGTGTCATTATTAATATAAGTATACCTATACTTTTTTCGCAATAATAAAGAATACTAAACGTTTTATTATAAAATTACAGAATAAAAGGCTCCGACGCATCGTGGCTGCACGACGTGGAGCCTCCCCCGCATCAGATCGAATTCTCCGACGACGAGGAAGAACGAAAAGCCAACAGAGCGAGGAAAGAGCAGCGGAGAGAAAAGACAGAGGAGTCGGAGGACGGAGAGACCTCCAAGAACACGAGGAAAGTCCTCGAACGACGCAACCAAAGACCTTCAGAGTCCAGCAGCCGGTTCGGCAGCGGACCCAGCCGGGGACGGAACCCATTCTCAGCAGGATCTAGGAGAAACAATAATCCAAATGCGTTCCCGCGCGTAGGCAGGCCCTGGCCTAGTAACATAGGCCTCCGGACCCCTCCCCCACACTCCAACGGTGACGCTGGAGCCCACGGCCCCTTCAGCGCACCCCCCAACTTCACAGGCCCCCCAATGTTCCCACCCCCATTCAATCCCAGCACACCCCCTCCCTTCATGGGCAACATGTTCCAGTTCGGAGCCAACAGGATGGCCGGCAGCCCCATGCCGCTGTCCATGCCCCCTCCCCTGCCGCCCTTCCGCCACAACATGCCGGTGTTCGGCTCCAACTACTGCACGGTGACCGGCCACCCCCAGTGGGTCAACAACGGACCCCCACCACCTCCAGGAACCTAATGCGCAACATTTTCTTATTAATAAGATCTATCTCATAATAATTAGTCGATAGTTAGTGCAGTAACATGTCTAACAATACTAAAGTGTGGTTATCCAAAAATAAATTTATATTTATATGGAATAAACAATGATTATTCAGTATTTTGGGTTTGGTTTCTTTCTGGAAGACCACAAAGAAAACAGCGTGTTGATGGCGGAAATTCAGCAACACGAATGACGCAGCCGTTAGGTCCTCACTTGTGCAGGTGACAGCGCGTGTGGTGCGAGTTGAGCCATTGTCTGTGGAGAGACGCTGAATACACATCGGAGATCTCAGACTTAGACTCGCGGTCCAGCCGTCTCTGGACCGCACTTGTAGATGTTGTCCTTGCAGCGGCCTACTTGGATGAGTACGAAGTCTAAGGTTCCAAGTATGCCACGGTAACTTGTGCCCGGATGGGAGGGGCTCTGATGGTTCAATGGACAAATCAAGAGATATAAGCAATTCTTGCCAAAGATCACATTTACCTGTGGAGGGGTTGCCTTCGGCTGGACTCACGCACCAAGATTTTTTTGCAGCTGTGGCAATGGGTATCAAAATCAAACCTAAATATAATTTTGTGATTTCTTTATTAAATATTTCATGTTAGAAATTAACTAACGATCGAATTTCATAATGTTAAAATAAAAAAAGTTTTTTTTTATAATAATAAAGATTACATCTAAAAAATACTGCTCTCGGACTATGCAAACATAAACGTATACATCTGCTGCCCTAACTGACGAATCGTCAAAGTAAACTGGTTAAACATATAATAATTTTGCACTCAAATGATCACAACGTAAAATGATGAACATTTCACAAAATACAGGAATATAAAACGTTCATTAAAACTAAACACAATAAAACTATTTGTCTAAAAACTATCCGGCCGCAAAATAATATATGATTCTACGGCAAATCATCAATGGATACATGTTTTGATTAGGGAAGTACTACACATAGCACATTTTGCGTGATATTTCTTTTACTCTTTAATTTTGATGTCAATATCGTTCTGGTTTCGACAGGATATCGCTTCGATAATATTAATTTAGCATTATTATCGATATTAGAGTTATTCTACATGAAATTTAAATGTTGGATATCGAAATCAGAGCTACATCAGCATTAGGGTATCGGATATAAAGGCGTTAATACAACTAAGACTTAAAATTACTTCGAAATAGCTGCTTAATAATTGCACTTCTTAATCATTGAACACATTAAAGAGTTTGGTGGTAGCATTGTGATAAATGCTGCTCTCATAACGGCACATGAAAACATTGTCAGAAAACCGGCAGAACCAAAACTCACCATCCAACCGTAGTGGGCCCAGGTAGTTCATTATAGCTAACTCCGTCTCATATAGAGGTTTGTGTTCCAGTATTGAACAGATTAAAGGCTTATAATGCTTACGCTACAATAGCAAATGCAGAAATATTCTCATGAAATGCATTAGTGGGATTGGCTAGAGGATTAACGAAATATCAATTGCAAATATGTGCTAAGTGTAGTATAGATGTAAAATCATACTGATTATACGCAACTTATTACAATTTTGAAAGAGTGACTGGATATAAAAATAATCTCTTGCTAATACCCTTAAAATATAGTATAAGGGATCAGCATACATCTTTTTATCGTCGTAGACAAATAGGATTGGAAGTTTAACACGAGTTCTCAATGTTGTTCAGTTAAAGTTACTATCCGAACAAGTAAATAGACGTTATTTTACAAGTATTTAACGTTTAGTCGTCTCGTTTAGTGGTCACAAGCGCTACTGCTGAGCATGAGGTACTGGGTTCGATTCCCGTGTCGGGCAAAGTATTATTGGTTTGTCCCTCTGGAATTTCTCAGTACCCGCTCAGAGTCGGCTTTTTGTTCTATTACATGAGGCTCGAACAACTGGTGAAATTTGGGTGTACTATAAGTGCACCTGTGCTTAGGCACAGGTTCAGCCCGCCTAACCACAGCGCATTATCACCAAAGGGTTAGCCCTTAGGTGATAATAGGCGTGATGTGTTATGTTATCGTTAAGTAAAAAATAGATATACTGGCCGGCCATTAGAACTCATGCTAAACATCCTGATTCTTATAAAAGATTTTGCATTTTCGTGTACAATAACTAAATATTTTAGACAGCGTATACTTGTAAAACAATACAATTATATCAAATATCCGTTTCAAACAATAATTTTGCAACATTTCGCACCAATACAAAATAAATATAAATGCAATTCTTGCTCTTGATTCTAACGTCCGATTAAAAACCGTCATATTGCCAAAACTACCTATCAGTATCTACATATATTTGAAACCGCTTTTTATCTTACTCCAAACACGTGAAACTTTAATTTTGAGACTGAATAACAAAGTGATTTTAATATTATACAAGAGCTTTTTTAATTAGCTCTTTGATTTTAAAATTGATAATGTTAGCAATGTAACCGAAACAGGCTATTAGCCTTTTCAAACTTGATTGTTTTACATAATAGATGCCTTTATTTTAGATTTAAAGCGAAGCCAAATATCTTGATCACCACCAAGTCCTAAGAACCTCACATAACAATCTTCTTATTATTGTTTCTCTATTCCTACAGTATCAAATGCAGATATATGTAGATAATGACAGTCAAACATTGAAGGGAACACAAAAACTTAACGACAAAGCCAATAGGCGCTTGTAAACACAACTTAAACACAGCTTACTATACTATTACGTGTGACGGGAGTAACTGATTACTGTATCAACTTATCTTAGTTTCGTTATAAAAATACAGATACCTATATTAAAATAATTCTCAATAAGCTTAGCTTGCCGTCTGAGACTCATGATTACATACATGCCTCTTCGGGGCTTCATTTATGTCAAAATGTTCACAATAGTAATACGTAGGCGAGACTCGTTGGTGCGGCTTTTCATACACTGCTATTGGAGTTTACCTTCACTTATACAACATTTAGTATATGCGAAACCTGAATATAGTTTAATCAAAATAAGGAACTGAATCGATTCCAATCATTTTTACACCATGTTATATTTTTTCCCAAAAATATTTAAAAAAGGTTACAAGTTGGACACCGAACATTATCAATGAGCGCAAGACGATGCTGGAGGCGCACCGCTCGCGTATTGACCATGTTTTTGTACGGACAACCAGGTAACATAACAAGCTTATAACTTTGTGGTTTTTCATAATACAGTTTTGAATTTTTGTACATAGATTCTTTACATAAAAATACTACACATGTTTCGGGCTTCGCATATACTAAAACTAATGTTGTATATATCGCAGAAGTTAAGCATAAGTACACGCAACCTGACCCTCCTCTCCGGCCACACGTTGCGTTTAGTCGCATGCGATTTGTCGCACCAACCAGTACAACCCCCTAACGATACACGTCAACAGAAAACGAATCCGAGCAGTCTTCCATTAAATACGTAAAAATATATCGCAATGATACTTAAACAAATCGACGACTATCACTAATAGTGAATACTAAAAAAGATATACTCAAGTTTGATCATAAAATAAACTTAATTCTAAATGATTAAAGAAATATTACGTCTCACCTACTTCATTAATTCAAAGGTTATAGTTGTGTATCGATTACAAGTTAGGAACTACATATATCTACTTCTGTACACATTATAAAGAAAATAATGATTATGATTTTTTCATAATAGTGAGTTTAATACTTTTTATTATTACCACCGATATTATAATATGTATGCAGACTTCTACATTCGTCTCTATAGAAAATAACAAGGAACTTAAAATTGATTGTTCGAAAAATATCATATGGGCCGGCGTCGCCCGTCTCACAGGCCGCACCGCCGACATACAGCTGTCATTAAAATATGTGGTTATATATTGTGTGTACTATCATTATATATAGAACTACGATAAGTTATCCATTGCTTTTACAGGCAAAAACTATTAAAGAAATATATTGTTAATATGTCAATACAATATGTTTCTGCTAAAAATATGTAAATTATTCGTATCACTTGTTCGTGTGGTGTTGCCGAGTTAATATTTAGAATATTAAGTTTATATTCATCTAAGACACTACGTACTACATTCTAATATTCACAGAGATTGATACAGTTAAGAATATGGAAAAGGCGAAACAGCGTGTGCCCTGCTACACAACGACTAACTATATAAAAAAAATTAAAATAGAAAATAAACATAAATAAGACAGCCAACGAGATGCTACGTCCGCACGAGCACTGCTCAAAAATATTTCCTAATCACGTAATGGAAGTCAGTCCCTCGTTACATTAAAAAAATCAGATCATTCGAGAGATTTCGCGTGTAAAAAAATAGAAATACTTTTGAGAAGTGGCAGATTAACCTTTTGATCGCCATTGTCACATATACGTGACAAGCAAGCGCGTGCCCTGTACGCCAACGACATCAATACGTGACAGTGGCAACAACACTATAACACGAAAAAAACAATCAAAACATTACTTTTGTGAGTGTTTATATAGATGAAGATCTCGTACGTATTTATTGACATGAAACAAATTAAAAGACTTAATGAATAATGGGAAAATCATGATAACAAGAAGAAATTCAATTTGTAGCTTGGCGTTGAGGGTACGCGCGTGCGTTTATACCAGAGTAAAAAAAGGTTCAAAAGGTTAAAGTCGATTCACACACCGCCGCGATGTTAACGTGAGTTTAGTTTCAATGCGTAGAATCAGCCCGCGAAATTCGAATTCTCATGCGTTATCAGTGTCATGTTGTATTTTGTTTAAAATATGATTGGCGTTAGTAACAAATATGAATATACATAACTAGCTTCTCCCGCGCGGTTTCACTCGCTACTCGGCTCCTATTGGTCGTAGCGTGATGTTAGCAGCCTATGCCTTCCTCGATAAATGGACTATCCAACACAAAAATATTTTTTCAATTCGGACCAGTAGTTCCAGAGATTAGCGCTTTAAAACAAACAAACTCTTCAGCTTTATAATATTAGTATAGATTATAACCATAAGAATCATCAACACGTTATTTTAAGTTACAAAAAAAGCATTTTAGGCGAGCAAATTGCACAAGAAATTTTGAATTTTGTGGGCTACCTCTACGCATTTACATAGATCCCCACTCCATTGCTCGCGGCGGAGTGTATACCGCCCTATACGATTAAAACAGTGAAGGCAACGGTAAGTGCACATTATCATAAACATCGCGTACCTAAATAGTGTCACTGTTACAATTATTACTCAGTAAATATGCTGCCTCTATGTAGATATTCGCAAAATACACATCTATACGTAGAACTTTTTGTTTTATAATGTACTGCGCGGGAGTCGATCTATTGAACACTGAAGTAATTATTCCCTTTATTAATGTTACTTCGCATTGTGTATTCATTCCTTAGAAGAACAGATTTAAAACATTATATTGAAATTATTATGGAGTAAGCACCTTTGTATGGCCACTATAAAATTCTTGTGATATGCTTTCAAATCTCTTTGAAACGTCGATCTTACTTATTACGCTTTGAATCACTAAGGGATATCTGAGACCCGAATCAACTTGGAAATATCTTGCCAATGTATATTTAATGTATGTTTCTGTACATATTATTATGAGCTTTTAAATGTAAGTATGGGTTATATTTTAATGTGATTACGGATGTAACTTCACCGCACAATACAATACAAAACAATATTGTGACAATTAATATTTTGTTCTGAATAAGTATACAAGTCGTCTAATTGAGTATCACGATTAAAATTATGTAAAGCTTATGGCATTATGGTACATTAGTTGACCAATAAAATAAATATTTCATCACCACCAATTCTAAATGCATTTTTGACAGTCACTTAATTTTTTTTTTTAATAGTTATAATTGAGTATCATTGTAGTAGCATTACCGTGTTTAGGAAGACTTGTGTAAAATTTTTGAGGGTAGTTCAAGTTTTAATTACTTCTACTTGAAGTGTCACTTTTCTTTAGCACGCAAATGTATAATTTATTTATTATACATATAAGTATGCGTTTGTTAAAAATATGTTTTTATTCGCTTTGCACAGGAAGAATGTTTGTGTCATCACTTATTAAGGTTTTTGAAATACAGCACCGACATTAAAACGTAGACAGGCTAGCCTTATACTTGGGACGAAGAATTTTAAATGCTCGAGTTCACTTTGTGGAAATATGATACAGGACAAATCCCCATTTTAATTTTGAAGACTTTGCTTGTCTAATTATTATCATATTCCACTCAAAAACTGCTGTGTTCTCGACCACTTAACTCCGAAGTGAATGCTACCACAATAATAATAATACAATAATGTCTACCCCATATTGTTTAGATACCTTTCCTACGACACCTCGAAAAAGCTGCAATTTAGAATTTCCCAAACGCAGATAAACACAAACATTTTAACACAATAGGGTGTTACGTAAAACAATATAAACCGCATATGATTTTTCATTAAAAAAAAATCGCAACATATAACTATAAACTTGCATTGACCCTCAATCTGAGATCTTGCAAAATATAAAAAAAGAATCATAGAACTCTCATTACTCACTCACAATCATCGCTAAATAACAGTCTGCAGCAATAGGCTCATATCTTCATATCCGTACATCACCGAAATATACGGGGTAGACGAAAACGGGTGTGAAATCTTATGTGTTCTCAACCGGCCTAATGGTACAGTCACCTACAGTTGTGATGGGAGTGATCGTGACTGAAGAAGGCGTTGAGGACGACACTGTACTGGTCTCCACGATCTGTTCCATCTTCTCCTCCTTCTCATCGTTATTGGGGGGTAGTTTGACAATCTGGCAGTCTCCAACGGTCATTATTTGTGTTTCCATGGCGACGGATGGGACGTTGTCGTCTTGTTCGACGCGGGAGTCGTCGTCGTCTGAAGAGGAGTCGGATACGTCGATGGTTCTGTCGTGCGATTGGTCGGTGTTGAGGCTCTGGTCGGTGTCCACGTTGCGGTCCGGGTCCACGCTGGTGACGCCGTACGAGCCGTACGCCATCGGGTTATATATCATTTCGGTTAGGTAGGAGAAATCGCCAAAGGGTAGGTTTGTCGCGTTGTAGTTTTCGTTGGGTCGTCCATCTGAAAGATTCATGTTTTAATTTCAATTTTTTTCCCATAGCGACTTTGTACATATTAGTTTTCGTTTTGGGTGCATCAATATTGATAAAGCCGCTCGGATGTTTCACAGTCAGTGTTTTGTGCATTTTTTTAGATGAGGAAGCATGCGAAAGCTGTGCATAGAATAAATATTTATTTATATTCTGATAAATACTGTTTACACCTGCTGTGTAATACATAGTTAGGCAAGTTAGTAACGATTAGTTTTGTTAGTAAGTTATTAACAGTTAAATATGCAGCATCGTACCGGATAATTATTATGTTAACGATTACATCTTTTGGCGAGGGTTTTACTGATTCTAGGTCATCATAATTTTGTTGACTGATGCGCCTAATATGATTATAAAAGAGAGAAGGATATAGTGTTATCTCACGAAGCGACGCGCGCTTTACTCGTGGTTACCAAGTGTAAAAAACACGCTGTAAATGTGTATATAATCGCAGCTGTCGGTATTCGTCTTCACGCACACATTCGCCGTGTGTTTGAACTTTGAAGACTAGAATCAATTCTATTTCATGTTTATTTTGACGTTCAAAAGGGCCTTGTCTCTATTTGAAATTAATGATTTGACTTTTGACTTTGACTTGGCTACCGCAAGCAAAGCGCGCGTCGTTTCACTTTTATTTGAAGTTTTATCTTAATTCGTAACTGTGAAATTGAATCCAGTTTTTTTAAAATTTCTGAATACAGTCATGTCTTAAAAACTACAAGAAGTAATTTTCCCAATTACTAATATCCAAAAATAAATAAAACGGCCCAGGTTGGAACTTTAAAGTAATTTCATACTCACAATCGGTGTTACTGTTATTTTTTCTTAATTAAAAAAGAGGTTTTAACTTCTTTAATTTCATTTAAGTAACTCGACCCAGTCCCACTAAAAATTTTACACTTTCTGCGAGTGTTTCAATTGTCTCAACGTCACATGCGTCTTTTCAGAAATTTACCCATAAATTAACACACAATTTTGCATCTCACTCCAGGTAAAACCCAAGCCAATAGCAACTACAGTTTAGCCGATACCGAAATACCGCCCTCTCCCCCCCTCCCTGCGGTACAGCGGTACGGTCAAACTATAATACCGATTAGTACCGACGTTGGTTCCCAATTTTGTCATGTTTAGTTAACATCATGCCTCAAATATGGTGGGTACTAACAAAACTTGTTGATCGCGAGCCCGTACTGCGTTGATATATCCATATCCATACCTAAGGAAAGATATGCGTTAGCTGGCTGTAGCGTTGAACCTAATCTCCTTTTTATTTATTAACCGGCTTCAAAGAGGTGGGGTATGAATTCGAAGAATTTTGTTGTTTCTTTGCAGTGGGGCAATATTATACAACATTATTTTTACTATATGCGAAACCTGAATATAGTTTGTTCAGAATAAGGAACTGAATCGATTCCAATAATTTTTACACCATATTACATTTTTCCCAAAAATATTTAAAAAAGGTTACAAGTTGGCCACTGAACATTATCAATGAGCGCAACACGATGACGGGGCGCTCTGCGTAGTGACCATGTTTTAGTACGGATAACCAGATAACATTCAGTTTTGAAATTTTGTACATAGATTCTTTACATAAAATACTAGACACGTGTTTCGGGTTTCGCATAATATACCAAAACTAATGTATGTGTATTTGATTTTTAAAGATTTCTTAAATATTTTTAAAGAGCTACTCTACACTAAAGGCTAAATCTTTTGAAAGATTTCAATCTATATATTTTTTTTTTGTAAAATCATGTGATTTTTTTTTATTTTCTTTACACAAAGAAAATAATTATTATGTTCAACTATATTTTAATAGACAAATCAAATTCGTTTCTGTATTATTTTCAACGCTATTTAACTACTCTTTCAACTGTTGAAATAATAACATTGCCATGCAGCAAGAAGGCAGATAATGGCAGAGGTTTGAAGCCCAAAATAAAACACTAATAATGAAGCAAGAGAACAGGTCCAACGCAATATAAAAGCATAATGCATAAAGGCAGCATTGTATGGACATATTATTATATAGCATATTATAATTTTTATCTAATACTTATTTTTTTAAGTAAAAACTTATTATTACGTTAAAAACTGCAGTAATTGGTTATTTGAAAGGGTATGAATTGTCAATACGCGGAATTTGTACGTGATTTGTAAGAAATATAACAATGTGACGTCACAGATTTTTAGAATCAAATGGAATACTTATTAGCATTAAATGCAATTTTACAATTATATCTTCGCATAATATTTAATTTCTGTACGATGATGGAAGTTTTTAAGACGAGTGGTCTTTTACCTATCTGATTTTATATTTTAGTTTTGACCGATTCAAATAGTCAATTAAAATGCATTTGAAGTGAATGCTAGAAGCACCAACAAATGAATAGCAAACTATGCAATTTTAAATAAAATCTGATATTTATAAACATTCATTCAATGCTCTTTAGAACTCGAACAATACTTGATTAATTTTTCCTTTTAACAAATTCCAAGAAAATGAAATACGTTTGGAAAGTTGATAAAATATTAAGAATTCAAGACAACGCGTTGACACGTGATGCCATTATCGTCGCAAGCTAGATATGTCCATACAACACACACATACACAAAAATTGCAATAAAACACACACACACACAAAATTAAACTAAAACACGTGTAGGTGAGTAACACAATAACGGTTGGATATTATTCATGACAAAAACATTCCGCTCGTGAGTCAGAACAATTTGTATGGACTTAAATACTTAAATAGTGTAATTGTGACTGAAGATACATTAATGTAAGCAAAAACGTGGATTGCTGGAGTCAATATAAAAGTATGATGTACGGTTTTGTGTAGAAATGTAGTTTAAATAATTAAGGGCGCAATCGATAATATTATAAGATAGATTAAGAGCTGATTTTTTTAATAGTCAGATAACTGACATCTGAAATATAAAAATGGCGGCTTGACACATTGTCTATGCAAAAGCTGTCACACTGCCATTTTTATTCCTTCAATAAAACTTATCTTATACGACACATAGATGACCAGTTTTTGTGGCACAACTGGAGAGAGGCCTACATCCAGGAGTGGGCTACAATAAGCTGACGAGGTACATACCTTGCCTGGGCAGCAGGTAGTTCTTTGGAGGGCGGCCTCTCTTCCTCTTGAGCAGCAGCTGTTGTCCGGAGGGCGTGAGGTGAGACATCTGCGGGCTCGGGCCCATCACTGTGCCGCTAGTTAGCACACAGCCTTCCATGTCTGGAATAACATGGGGATGGGTTAGCAAATATATTACAAATGTTCTATAGTTCGACCGCTTAAGACGGGACTGTAGTCTCGAGGAATTTAAAAAATAGGTATTCGAAGAAACTATTGACCTACCACCGTAAAGTGCGAAAGGGACAACTGCAGCTCAGGCTGATTTTACCTACAAAAACTTTGACCAAATAAGTCTTGTATTCCACTGTTTTCTTCTTCAAAACAGGACTGATCTAAAAAACTATTATTTCGAATTTCGAATTCTGTTATTTTCTTTTTAGTTAAAAACTTATAAAATTTGTCTGATAGTCGTCTGAACATGGCGGTAAAAACGGGCTATTTTTCGGAATTTTGGATTCTCATAATTCTTTTTTTTGTTTTTAAATTTACGCTTGAGTACAGTCAGTTTTAATGTTTTAATTGGTATATTGACGTGTGCTAGCTGACATGTGGCAAATGATTGATTTTAATGTGGTGTGTTTCGTAATGTTAATTACTTCTCATACGATAAATGTGTAGAGTCAAGTTCTTCCAACTAAACAGACAGCTGTGCTGCTGGGGATTTTGTTGCGCCACTTCTTCTTCCCAGCTAAAGCACTAGGAAGTGGTGAAGGATGGGCGTTTTTGGGGGACTGTCTTATGTAACTTCGACCTTCAAAAAGTGCTGATCTTCAGCCTAATTTGAATGAATGACTTTTGTTTTTTTTTTTATTTTGAATTTTGATGTTTTGGAAAAAACACATACAAATAAAATTAGACCTAGACTTTTATCCCGGTGGTATGTTCTCGTGAGATAGTTTCTGACATCCACGCGGGCGAAGCCGCTGACAGAAGCTAGTATTTCAATACATGTGCCCGCTATAGAATAAGCCTGTACTACCAAACATGAAGCCACACTCACCCATCGAGGTCTTGGGCGGGCGGCCCCTCTTCTTCTTGATCTTGGGCGTGAGCGGCAACGGCGTCTTGCGGGGCCGGCCGCGGCCGCGCCGCGGGGGGTCCAGCAGGTTGTCCGGGTTGATCTCGTTGCGCACCGGCTCCAGCGTCGCGTTCAGCACCACAGGGTTGGCGGCCCGGGGAGGCAGCATCACGTCGCCGGATGGAGTGAACACTGGAAAACAATTAATCTAAATCAGTTAATTTGCAAAATTAAGGAACACAAACACCGGGCGTCGGGAGCCACGTGACGACTCCCGGCCTCCTCCTGCACGGGCCTGCGGGCGGTGAGTAATGGGTAGTTCAAAACCCGACTAGGCCCGCGCCGGACGGCGCGTATGTGTTCCACGCGCGTCTCAAAGAGATGTCAGCATATGAAGGGGTCCCTCAGGGCCAAGCCTGCCAGGTAAGCGGGATTGTCCGAAAGGGTTACCGCTAAGGAAGGAACATAACTGGGTTTTAGTCAGTAAGAGTCTGACACTCCCTTCCGCTCCACCCAGAGCTAGAGGAGTCATTGGATGATTTCCCATCCTCAAAAAAAAGATACACAAACAACGTAACATCATGCCTGTTAGCTCCAAGGAGTTAGGCAGATGTGTACGAACACACAGAATATTTTTATTTGCGTTAAAACATGGTACGATGATGGTGTTAATACTAGGGTTATGTTCTACATGTCTCGCCAGTGACAGGCATGCAAATATTTTAAGGAAAACAACTTAATAAATTATGTAGCATTAATTATAACAGTGTTGTCAGATTAATATTAATCTATTAACACAACTCTATTAAGTCTTATGAAATAGGAGGCAAACCTATTGCCATCAACTAAGCTACTACTCTGAGAAATATCAGAAAGAAAAACCCAATAACACTTTGACCATTATGTACAGGAAGTTCTTAAAAATAATATAATAATTTAGTATTTGAGTTAAATTACCCAAATGGCCGGATTCGCGGTGTGTGGTCCGTACCATGCCTGACATCACTTCAGAGTTGTTCTCGCGTTTCGTTGAGGGAGTGTCGTTTGCCATGTCTACTGTTGGGTCTTCCTGTAATTTGAGGGTAAATTGGTTACAAATACAAAAACATTTTATTAAAAAAATACTCAGATAAAATGCTGTAAGGTTGAGGAGTGGGAGCAAGTAAGTATGAAATCTGCGTGACGTCATGTCATAATTTATTTAACCCTTTAACCACCCGACTAATTAACCCCACCCGATTAATTATCAGTTGTCGTGCCCCCAGCGCCCAACTCATAAAAAAAAAACTTTTATTTCAGACGAATATGGTCTTTCGTTGTTAATGTAATTCATAAACAACGAAATCCGAACATAGATTCTCAGTCGTATAAACACGACTCAGGCGGCACGGGCACGACAACATTTGTCGTATTAATCCGACTGGGGCGGTTAAATGGTTAAAATACGCCATGACGTCACGCAGATTTCTTGATTTTGATTACGTAAAAAGAAAAGTAATACCATGTCCATAATTTTTTAATAATCTAGCTGACGGAGGAAAAAATATGTTTAGTCATCATCCCTATTGTGATGCTTTTGGTATTGTTTGTGGTATTTATGGCAAAGACTCCTTACGCCCATGTATTCTGACAGCTTGTTGGATACAATAAAAATATGTATAAGGTCCAATTAAAATAGATGGACAAATATTATCACAGCGTTCAGTACGTCTAAACAAAGATATCCAAGCAAAAAAGACTTTGATGGAAGTGATTTTATTTTGACAGAAAATAAAAAATTGCCCGCACGCTAGAATCAACGCATCTATTATGGGTAGGTACTTGCACACTTCTTGTAAGTATCTCATGTGGTTTTTTTTTTACCATTGTCCTTATTTTGGTGGTTTGATTGATTTCTAAAAGTTTGTCCATCTATTTTAATGGGACCTTATATAGAGTTTGGGTTTCCAATAGAATTAATAAAATCCATTCCACTTCCAATTTTACCCGCGGTCTTCAATGGCTACTTGCGATTCGCCCTCTCAAATACTCAGATTTTGGTTAAAATCAAAATGGCGGCACCGCTTATAAAACGGATACTTTTTTACGTCCGTAATGTTGCGGTCATTATACTCGTTCTATAGCGGCATCACTTTCTTAGAAAACTTCTTCTTCTTTCGTGTGGTTAGTGACTAACCTGGTGTTAGAGTTTCTATGCTGCCCATGGGCCTCTGACTTAGCTTCACATGCTATCGAGAAATATCTCTCAGACATGCTGGTTTCCTCACGATGTTTGGAAGCTTAAACTTAACAAATGCTATACGTCACCTTCTCGCAGATCTTGGTGTGCACGCGCAGCTTGTCGGAGCGCGCGAAGGAGCGGCCGCAGCCGCCGCACGTGAAGGGCCGCTCGCCCGTGTGCGTCAGCTTGTGGCGCGTCAGGTGCGACGAGCGCTGGAACCTGGGGGGGGGGGGCTGGTGAGACACGTACGACAGGTAGGGTCCCTAATGCCCGTATTACAGAACCTCACTCGATACTCAAGCATTGCTTCAGTCTCACTTAAGAGTCATTTGATTGGTTAAAACTAGTTTTAAGTAATGCTGTAGTAGTTGTCAAGTAATGTTTGGGTCTTGAGTGAGCTTTTGAAATACGGGCCTTAGTGTTAACGCTGCAGCAGGGAGCTGTGTGCCACCTCATAGGGCAGGCTAAGTCCCTAAAAATGCAACTATAGCGACATAGTGCTACCAGCGACCAGGTCGTGGAAGTGGCGAACTTAAAGCCTAGAAGTTAAATTTAAGAATACTCAACAATGTTGACAACGCTCTTGAAATTTTAATTACTGAACTAAGATGATTAATAATAATCACAATGAAGCCTTTATTTGTTTTTTTTTTGTGAGTTGCATCTCGCAGACGGATTTATACCCTAGGGGGCTGTCGGCTGTATAACCAGACTTCTTGTATAGATGCCACAATAAATTAAAGCCTCCAGCCAAGGCTTAAAAACTAAGCTACTACTTGCTAATAGCACCCCCTGTGGGATACGGACCTCAACTTAAGGCGTAGCTGGGGGAAGGCAGGTAAGGAACAGGCTTTTTCTTTTGAGGGTGGGAAATCATCAATTGACTCCTCCCGCTGAGTAGAGCGAAAGGGATTATCAGACTCTTACTGATTAAAACCCATCCATGCTCCTTCCTTAGCCCTTTATGTTTTAGCGGGATTGTCCGAAAGGGTTATCGCTACCCCGGAACATGGGCTACGGAAGGAACATGGATGGGTTTTAGTCAGTTACGAGTCTGACACTTCCTTCCGCTCCACCCAGGGCGGGAGAAGTCATTGGATGATTTCCCAACCTCAAAAAAAAAGCCCTATATGAAAAGCCGGCTGAAAGGGACGGGCTGGATCGATTAATGGAGTATTTGGGGAAGTTAGTTTCATGATTACCTGAGGTCGCACACGTCGCACACGTGAGGACGTCCCTCCTGTGCGTCGTTGGTCGCGGAGTCCGACACCGAGCCACTGGAGTCTGTCTCCTCATCGTCATCTATTTTGTTGCCACCTTTCTCTGTTAAAAGTTGTTGTATGTTAGTTTTAGGTCTAAAGTTGTTGTTGGTTCTGTGAGGTGATGATTGTGAGTTTCTTTATTATTATTACCTAAAGTGTCTTTGACATAACTCGGGACCCTGCGGTCTCGGACTTTTGGAAGGCGTACGAGGGACCGAAGCCAACTCGCAGAGACCCCTTAGCCTAGCCTATTCTAAATATTGAGAATTCTTTCTGAATTATGCAAGTGCACCCAAGTAATATTTAAAGTGTCTGACAAATTTGCGTACCAACACACAGAGGCCCGTTAGACGCTATTAATGAAACAAGGCACTAACCAACGATTATCCCTGTATGTCTCATTGGGTATTTGAAAGGGTAGTCAATAACGTTACTTCTTATGAATTGTCAAAACGCGGAATTTATACGTGATTTGAATGAAACATAACAATGTGACGTCACAGATTTTTAGAATCAAATGGAATACTTATTAGCATTAAATGCAATTTTACAATTTTATCTTCGCTTATGCTTATTTAATTTCTTGATGATGATGGAAGTTTTAAGACGAGCGGTCTGTTATCTATGTGATTTAATAATTTATTTTAGACCGTTTCAAATACTGAATTGCAACAAAGGACAACCATAGTTGCTTGTAGGACTATCGGAGGATATGGAATAAAAAAAGATAGTGTGTTGTGTAGTTTGGATGGCTACAGTGGACTGGTTACCTAGAATTATGAAAGGATTACGGTCTTTGCCCGATAAATGTTTTATTATTCACGGAAACATTGGCAGAGGGTGACTTGCACACTCAATAATGAGCCCCGGAAACTGACGCTAGCACTTAGTGACGAAACGACAAGGGGGCAACATATGTTTGAGGAGTGGTGAATACTATTATTAGCATGTTATGTCCTATTGTATAAGCTTCCTTCGGACTTTCCATTTTTTAGGTTAAAATTTTAGTTCGTTGCAATTTATTAATGTAATTTTTATATTTGATTTCTCTTACTTGCTTTATTTTTTCTACTTTCTTGCAGAAAAGCTTTTAGAAACCAAAATTTTGAAATAAACGAGCAACAAAGGACACAAATTATTCAGAATAGGGTACTAAGACAATGTGTTTTCAGGCAGCCACAGGCCTGTCTATTTCAACCATAATTATAAAGGAATTCAGCGCGTTTACGATCCAGACTTAACTTTAGAAATGATACTGATGCTGGGTGCCTATAACCACATCGTACAAAAGTATTATTTTAATTAAACTTCAGTGTAAGACAGAGATGAAGCTATACAAGAGATATAGCTCCATCTCTTTCTCAATTTGAGGGAATATAAAAAAAAACTGCTCTTTAAGGTGGTTGGCCCATGAAGATGAGATGGATGACAAAAAATAATAAAAAGTCTTGATACCTAAAAAAAGCTCACCGTCAGAATCGTCCTGGTCGTTATTGGTAGGTTTCTGTAGTACGGCCAATTGAACCACCTTGATACCTCCACCGCCGTGCTTCGTGTCCTCATGTTTGCTTGATTCATTGCTGGTAGCGCCTGCAGACAAAAATAAAGGAACCTCAATTATACATGGCCTTTTGAATCGTCGTGATCTTCTTTATTTTTCGTGTGGTTAGTGAATAACCTGGTGCAGAGTTTTTATACAGCGCACGGGCGTCTGACATGCTGTTGAGAAATATCTCTCCAGACAGCCTTTCTTTTTTGAGGGTGGGAAATCATCCAATGACTTCTCCCGCTCTGGGTGGAGCGGAAGGGAGTGTCAGACTCTTACTGACTAAAACCCATCCATGTTCCATCCTTAGCTCTTTATGTTCCGGGGTAGCGGTAACCCTTTCGAACAATCCCGCTTACCCGGTGATCGGCTGATAACAAACATAGCGCTATTTTAGAAACGCAGATATGATCCCATTATTTACTATTCCCAAAAAAACCACAATTGGGTATTAGAAAGGGTAGTCAATCAGGTTACTTTTTATGAATTGTCAAAACGCGGAATTTGTACGTGATTTGAATGAAGTATAACAATATGACGTCACCGATATTTTGAATCAAATGGAATACTTATTAAGTTATTAGCATTAAATGCAATTTTACAATTACATCTTCGCAGAATATTTAATTTCTGTACGGTGATGGAAGTTTGTAAGACGAGCGCTCTTTTTTGTATGTGATTTCATATTCAATTTTTGACCATTTCAAATAAACAACCATGCATACATAAAACTGAATGGAAATAATATGAGACCAACAACGAGGGTCTGAAGTTCTGAACTACATAGAATCTACACGAAACTTTTTTCTGGGAAAACGTACCGCCCCGAGCCCTGTAACGTTAGTGGTATGGCCTCGCTTTTCCATGAATATTATATAAGAACGTCGCACCTGTTTTCCCAGAACAGAAGGATAGATATTCCTTTATTTGCCTGAAATATGTTATTTTACAAAACAAGAAGATCTTATAAATGTCTTATAATGGTTCTTTATATTCCACCTATTAAATTCGGCAAGAAAATTTTAATCAATTTAGAAATAAAAATGAAATTCGAATTTAAAAAAAAAAATATTGAAAACAAATGTCATCGCAAAAAAAAAATTTGCTGTTCCCTACATTTTGACAGATTTGTTCCCATAGTGAAAGTTATTCATAATGTGTTTGAGTACAGACGCCAGCACATCAAGCTATCCCTAACTGTCAAATTTTCTCAATTAAAAATGAACCTTATATCTTTGCAATAAAGTTGAAATACTATCAAAGAAATCTGACAGATTGTGGTAACTTGATGTGCTGGCCTCTGTACAATGACCCCTTAAAATAATGCCCATGAATTCAATTTCACTCTGTATATTCTATGGATAGTCAGGAATAATGTAGCTGCCCATTAGTGAAAGAATTTTTGGAATCAGATTAGAAGTTCCACACAACACACGTACAAACTAACATTTATTTTAACCTACTTCTCTGATTTTGCACTTCGAGAATTTGAAACTTTAAAAATCGTAATAGTTACGTTTGATCAATATGTGACCTGTACTTATAGTAGGCAACTAAAAAGCATAGATCATGCGAAAAAAGAAATTTAGTATCTATGGATGATGTACCGATTTCGTGATCGTAAGTGTCGAAGCGTTTCACCGGGATTGTCCGAAAGGGTTACCTCTACCCGGGAACATAAACAGCTAAGGAAGGAACATGGATGGGTTTTAGTCAGTAAGAGTTTGACACTCCCTTCCGCTTCATAGCGGGTCATTAGATGATTTCCAGCCTCAAAAAAAAGGGTTGTGGCGTGATTTCAACTAGTATTTTTTTATTTTTTTTTATTTATCTTTTATACAAATTATCACAGGATTCAAATTAACCCTTAACCACCTAGCGTCGGTCACAGTGACTCCATTCGATATATTTTTTCAAATATTTCCGTTACTACGCGTGCCACAAGCCTGTGACTCTGTGTACTTTTTCCCCTCCCTCTCCAGTTTGCGCTTCGCGTCCGACCAAGCAACACGTGCACGCAGTGAAAAGATTCAGGTAAATATATTTCGTTTGCGGTCATGGTGACCGACGCTAGGTTGTTACGTTACTTTTAGTGTTAACATTTTAGTACTTGAACAGCCAAGAACATCTTCAGCAGGCAGTTCTGACAAATTAGAATCACGAAAAACTTGCTCAACGTGTGACCCAAAAAAGAAACGTAAAACATTCCATTTGTGTTTTCAGTGCAAAAATCCAATTTGCGTTGAGTGTTCTCAAAAAATGTGTGTAGACTGCCGCGAAAAATTGTAAATGTTAGGGAGTTGTAATTTTGTCATTATTGTGATTTTATTGTGCCAATGATAGTTTCATATAAGAGGTTATATGTTTAAGTTACTAAATAAAATAAAAATTAAGAAGTCTCATTGATTGTAATTGCTTAGATCTCAGCTTAATGAAAAAACTTAAAATTTGTTAAAATATTTGTAAGTCAACTTTTAATAACGATAGTAAAAAGTAAAAGTGTTAATTTGAAGAGTTTATTAAAACAATTTGAATAAAAACAATTGAAAAATATAATGTAGTTTTGATTTACAGCAGTTTTTGAGCTTTTTACCTTCCTATTAGTACTTATAGGCAAGCGGTCACCATGACCGACGTTAGGTGGATGTGTTACTAGAATACACGTTAGGTGGCTAAGGGTTAAATAGCAACCAAAAACCACTAAGGTTTAAACTTGAAAATCATACTATGTATGTATATACCTTCGTCAAGGATTTGGGTATCAATCAAATGATCAGATTTTTTCATATTCGACTTGTATTCCAGAGATTAGCGTTCAAACAGACAAATGAACTCTCCAGCTTTATTATATAGTCTTTACTGTATAATAAAGCTGGAGAGTTCACACACACTTTAACCTCACGATATCATAAATCTAAAGTTTTTTAACCCAACCACGTGCGCACGCGCATACGCACTTCTAGACAAAGAACCAGTTTAAACGTTTATGCTTATAGTCTTTAATCTAACATCTACAACTACACGGAGAATTAATTATGATGTAATTCATTTAATTATATGAATGAATGAGGAAGTAGTTAGTGACTTGTATCGCTTACCAACAAGTTTTATGTATGTAGATCATTTTGGAAACCTGTTTCTGAGTAATGTCATATTCATTTTGACGAAAATTGATGAAATCGCCTGTCAGTGACACATCGTGAGAAAAAATATTATTTATAATCGTCTTGTTTTTGCCCTTGTCCTATGTGATTTGGGGTCGGAGCAACGATTTTTTTTTAATTTTTAGTTGCACGTGTGTGTATGTATGTTTGTAACTTTCACCCACTTCAAAACGTCACATGAAGTTGGAATACACAAATTAATAACTTTGTCCCATTATCCTGATCAGAATCTTCATGATTAGTGATTTTTTATGTTAACTTCTGCGAATAGAGTAGTATTTCTTTTTTAAATTGGTTGCATTTTACGGTATCTTCATAATGACTTGTCTTTTACCAATATAATACAGCGGACCCGGGTTTATTTCAACGCTGTTATCGACCAAATTATTCTATTACTTATAGGGATCCACCCCAGCTTCGCAAAATTGCAATAGCGACATCTCAAAACATCGAGATTTCTGTGTAAATCTTTAATTAAACACATAAACTTTAAGGATTAAATTATCTCAATATTACACTTCAAGCAAATTCTGTGATAATAATATTTACCTCTCTTGATAATACGAGAAAACATTAAAATGATGGACGTTTACTTCGTAAAGAATTTAAATTAGTTGTAGTGTCGTTTGGTGCCTCGGAAAGCACATTAAGCCGTTGGTCCCGGCTGTCATTCGTGCATCTTTGACAGTCGTTACGGGTCGTCAGAAGCCCGAAAGTCTGACAGCCAGTCTTACCATGGGGTATCGTTTTACCTAGGTACTGGGGTGTGGAGTTCAGATAGGTAGTCGCTATATGTAGACAGAACTAAGCGGGCACACAGACAGGCTCAAAATACTGTTTTTTAAGCTATTTATGAATTAATATCGACGAATTATTATTAGATAAAAACCGAAAATCAAACATGAATAGTAAGGAAATGACTCACGGTCCCAAATTAGCACTTTCAATTAATTAACAACCGTTAAAATACATATATTTGTTCCTCAAACACTTCGTTAACATTTTTAAAGACAAAATCTAGACAGAATTATGATGTAGACAAAGACAATTTTTTTATCGTCTAGCTTTTTTGTTTTTAAAGTACCGTTTCTTGCAACTTTTGAACTCACCGCTTTTTTGTTTTGTTATTCATGTCATTAAAATCATATTTAATGAGGGGCTCTTGGGCCGTGGCAGAATAGCACCCGCACGGCTCGATGAAAGGTTAAGCTACGCTTGCTGCGGTCGGTTCATTGATGGGTGACCAAACATTACATTATATCGAGATTCCTCCGAGCCCCGGGAAGCAACATGCTTCCGGTCCCGGCCGTCATTAGTACATCTTTGACAGTCCACAAAATCTGAGAACCAGTCTTATCAAGGGGTATATCATGATAATCAGTAACTGGGTTGTGGAGGTCAGGCGAGGAGATAGGCGGTTGCTCCATGCTCCTGCAAACTTATTGTTATTTAGCTACATCCGGTTAGACTGGTAGCCGACCCTTAGCCAATATAGGACGGGAAGAACTTCGTGTATCTATATATATAAAAGAAAGACGGGTTTGTTCCCATTCGTTATAACTCGAGATCTGCTGGACCAATTTTCATGGTTTTTGTTTCGTTGGATTTGTCTCCGCCCTGAATAGCAGAATACATTTTTTTTTTTTTTTCGGTAGTGTAGGTAGGTAGGTAGGTAGGGTAGGGTAGGTAGGGTAGGGTAGGGTAGGTAGGTAGGTAGGTAGGATAGGTAGGGTAGGTAGGGTAGGTAGGTAGGTAGGGTAGGTAGGTAGGTAGGTTTGTAGGGTAGATAGGTAGGTAGGGTAGGTAGGGTGGGTAGGTAGGGTAGGTAGGTAGGGTGGGTAGGTAGGGTAGGTAGGTAGGTAGGGTAGATAGGTAGGTAGGGTAGGTAGGTAGGGTAGGTAGGTAGGTAGGGTAGGTAGGTAGGTAGGGTAGGTAGGTAGGTAGGGTAGGTAGGTAGGTAGGGTAGGTAGATAGGGTAGGTAGGGTAGCTAGGGTAGCTAGGGTAGGTAGGGTAGGTATCACAGTTAAGACAGGACAACGTCTGTCGGGTCAGCTAGTTAATTTATATTCGTACTAGCTTCTGCCCGCGGCTTCGCTCGCGTGGAGGTCGGAAATTATCCCACAGGAATGTTCTACCGGGATAAAAAATATCCTATGTGTTAATCCAGGATATAAACCATCTCTGTGTCAAATTTCATCCAAATCTATACAGTAGTTTTTACGTGAAAGAGTAACAAACATCCATACATCCATACTTACAAACTTTCGCCTTTATAATAGTAGTAGGATATTAATATTTTTATAAATAATTATGTATGTGTAATGTAATATATAATAAGTATGTCTGTAAGGTATATGGTACGGGTCTTTGTTACCTAAAATAATTATAATATACTAGCTGCTCCCGCTGCTCGGCTCCTATTGGTCGTAGCGTGATGTTACATAGCCTCTATAGCCTTCCTCGATAAATGGACTATCCAACACAAAATTTTTCAATTCGGACCAGTAGTTCCAGAGATTAGCGCGCTCAATAGATTATGTATGATAGTCTGTAAGGTATATGGTATGGGTCTTTGTTACCTGAGATAATTATAATTATAATATATCGTTATTAAAAGGCTAGGCTGATTGATTGGTTCGTAAAATCATTTTGTATACCAGTTTTTTTTCCTAAGCCACTTTAATAAGTATAATAAAACCTACATGTACGTAATTGGAACGTTTGTCTTCCCGCGCAACATGTACGAGACAGATCTAAGAAGGATACAGATTGTTATGACGCGCGTGCGCATTGTTAATAACCTAACTACCTGTTCCTAGTACTATAATCATTTTAATTTAGAACTCGAGACAGCCGCGCGGCCCCGCTCTACTGTTCGCCGATCGTCGCCAAAAGGAAAAAAACTAGTTCAGTTTATACATTAATTCCTACTATATATAGTCCTCACATACTTTTTATACATACCTAATATCACGAAACCTCAGACAGAGGTGTACCTATAGGATACCAGCATTTCGCTAATCCCATGTAATCCTAATGCTTCTTCTTTTCGTGTGGTTAGTGACTACCCTGGTGTCCGAGTTTTTATGCTGCCCATGGGCATCTGACTTAGCTTCACATGTTGTTGAGAAATATCTCTCAGACATGCTGGTTTCCTCATGATGTTTTCCTTCACCGATTTTTAAGCACGGCCTAATGCTATGAACCGGGCACAAATACAGACTCCCCTAATAATATTTTCCCGATCCGGCAATCGAACCCTGGACCTCATGCTCAGAGCAGCATGCCTGCGACTACTGGATCAGTTTATTCGCCGCGTCGCCCGGTCGTCGTTGGGAAAAACGTCGGACTGCTATTCCAAGTCTCGAGTTCGAACCCAAGGCACGCACCTCTTGATTTTACGGATTCATGTGCGTATTGTAAAATTATCACTTCCTTAAAATTGGTGAAGGAAAATATCGTGAGGAAACCAGCATGTCTGAGAGATCTTTCTCAACAGCATGTGAAGCTAAGTCAGAGGCCCATGGGCAGCATAAAAACTCTGACACCAGGTTTATCGCTAACCACACAAAAAAGAAAAAATCAAGGACAAAAACCAGTTATATATTTCTCACGTTTCAACTAAATACAGCCCTTCTAATTCTAACATATTTTTTCCATCATGTTAAGTAGACTACAAAAGCAATTTTCATAGGAAATTAATCAGAACTTTATTCCAAGTCATCATAATTTCGAAAAGGTAAAAAAAAACTCCTTTGTTTGTCTCAGTGCGTTCACACGGAGCGAACATTTTTTATTGTCTATTATATACATACATAATATTAAAATAATAGTTGCAATGTCGGATTTTACATCGCGACTCGTAGATAAAAAAATAGACGACTATCAGATCTTAGTAAAGGTAACAAAAACGTTTATGATACTGTAACATTTATGATGTGAAACAAAACATGGTTCACACAAAAACATGCTTCGCCCGCATATTTGAATGAATTTTCGCTATTTCGGACCGAAATTACAAGGTGTAACCGAAAGGGTATATACATACAAAAGGGTATGCTGCAGACCATCGAACTGAACAACTTTTACTATGAGACTAACTCCGAAATCGCAAAAAAAAATCAGCTGTTCTATACATTTTTGGTCACGTGACTTGTCGAAATGCAGGGAACAGCTGTTTTTTTACATTTTCGGAGTTGATCCCATAGTAAAAGTTGTTCAGTTTGGTGGTCTGTAGCATTTGCTTTATTTCGTTCCGAAATAGCGAAAATCCATTCAAATATGCGGGTGATGAAGCCGTAGGAAAAACTAGTCTTTAAAATAATGAAGGTATGTAAATGCGAAGTGAACAATGGCAGAGTTAAAACAAATAAACATATACCACAGTGGTTTATAACAGTGTGGGCCCATGATTGTGCAAGATGTTGTGAAAGGAAATTGTATTAAACTAGCTTCTGCCAACGGCTTCACCCGGGTTGATGAACTGGACGAAAATGATCCCACGGGATAAAAAGACCTGCCTGCATAGCCTTTTTCGAACTATATTGGGGTCGGCTTCCAGTCTAACCAGATGCAGCTGAATACTAGTATTTTGCATAGAGCGACTGCCTATTTGACCTCCACAACCCAGTCAGTAACTGAGTTATACGATAGCCCTTGGTAAGACTGGCTGTCAGACTTTCGGGCTTCTTACTACCCGTAACGACTGTCAAAGATCCACGAATGACAGCGTACTTTCCGATGTACGGAGGAATCTCGATCAGGGCTCTGAACCGGTTTAAAAAGAGCGGTTAATTTCGATGAAATACCGGTAAATATATCGTTCCTTCATTAACCGGTTAAACAAGTGAACTGTTCATATGTAACCCAAATGATAAAGGTTACCGGTTACATAAGCACAAACGGTTTTGACACCCGAATTAACCGGTTAATTCCGTAAGTCGTAAATATTTTTCGTCTACTTTTTTAACACTTCCAACAAGTTACGATATTTGGTGAAGGAAAACGGTGGCGGCGACGTTGAGAACTTGCATGCGACTTGATGCGACTATTTTGTAACTAAATGACATCGCAACGTCTTGACCGTGCTTGTGAGTGGCGGGGGCGGGGGTGTTCAAATTTGGTTTTAACCGGTTAATTTTCACTTTCAAAACCAAAATTCATTAAAAACCGGTTTCCCACATATACCGGTAAAAACCGGTAAAGTGCAAACCTTAACCTAAATCGATTTCGGTTTGGGGTCAATGACCGTAACCGGTTAAGAATTTCAACCGGTTTCCGAGCCCTGATCTCGATATCTAAAAATGGTCACCCATCCACAGATAAAAAAACCTATCAGATTATAAACAATCTGAGTGCCAAATTTTATCAAGATCCATACAGCCGTTCTGGCGTGATTGAGTAACAAACATCCATCCATTCAAACTTTGGCATTTATAATCGTATAAAGATATTGTTTTGCGAGCGATCTATTGTGAGGTTTCTTGTTACAATATCGGCTGATGGCTCCGTTTGATATCAAACTTTTTATTGCTCTAGTAGGTTTCTATTGTATTGTAAAATACCCAATTGCCGAGTCTTTTCCCAACAATGTTGGGGTCAGCATCCTGTCTAACCGGATGCTGGCTGATTACCATTATTTTGGCATGGAGCGACTGCCTATCTGACCTCTAAAATCCAGTTAATGGGTAACAAAATACTCGTTGGTAAGACTGGTTGTTCTTTAGGCTTCTAACTACCTTGTAACGAGTATCAAGGATCTGCAAATGACAGCCTTCACGGGCTTCGCGTGCTTTCCGGCGCATGGAGGCGTCATTCAAAGTCAAAGTCAAAACATTTATTTCAAATAGGCCCAAGAAAGGCACTTTTGAACGTCATTATATACTATAGCTGCTCTGCGGTTTCACCCGCTGCTCGGCTCCTATTGGTCGTAGCGTGAGCCTATAGCCTTCCTCGATAAATAGACTATACAACACAAAAAGAATTTTTCAATTCAGACCAGTAGTGCCAGAGATTAGCGCGCTCAAACAAATAAACTCTTCAGCTTTATAATATTAGTATAAGTAGATTTATAAATTATACATTTTAATCTCTTAGTATTGTATAATTGCACATGTGTGAATACTAGGTTCCTACTATACAGCTAACATTGATTGGGTACATCTTTCATTGGCATGAATGTGCGCTGGTGGCATATCATGCTCACTCTAAAGCCTCGCTGATGGGGGCGCGTGTGTTGAATAATTGAGCTCCCTTCGAAATGGTCGAGCTGAATGGTGCCCGCTAATCCATACGTCATGTTCGTGACCGGGCGCCGTCACTACGGACTGGTCATCTTTTAGCTGCCACCGATTGTTTTAATTTAATTTTTAAATGACTTAAAAAAAAATCGGATGTTTTTATTTTTTTATGCATGTTCGGGCATAACTCCGTCATTTATAAGCCGATTTGGATTTTTTTTTCTTTATTTGAAACCAAATACTTTCAGATTGTTGCACAATAAGTTTAGTCAAGTTATGATGAGTGGTTTTTGAGTTATCTTCTTCAATCGATTTTGATCGATGGGATTCAACATCATGAAACTCACCGGTAATTTTCCGTCGATGGTCAAATTACATGGTCAGTGGGTTCCTACATAGTAATGGATACAGGAACTATAACATTTAGAGATAATTTATTGTACTTTTAACTTTTTTTATTTTTTCATCAGAATGTTAATGTACTCCGAGTAACTTTTTACCGCCAATCACAGCGAGAACCTACATGATAGTATATTAATTACCTATCCGTTATCATTTTTATACTTTTTTTTGTACGTTGTTATTTTTTTTCGATTCCAATTTGTAATTAATTAAATCGCATAAAAAAACAGCGATCTAGTTTTTTTTTCACAATCAAAAAGTAATACCTAATTTTAGTTGTGTGTGTGTGATCTAGTATTTTTTTTCACAATCAAAAAGTAATACCTAATTTTACTGTGAGATCGTTTTTATATTTAAGAACCTGACATTTAATTAGAAAAATAAATATGACATAAAATGTGAAACATCTAATTAAGTACAATAGTTAACCGGTTTTATTAAAAATATGTATTGATAAAACGAGATCAATCAAACGGCAGACAATTAAAACGAGAAATATTTGCATAATAAAGTCAATATAAAATCTTTGAAAGCGTAATTACTTTCAAACAAAAACAAAACAATTACTCCGAGTGACATTTCAAAATTAAAAAGTTAAAACATGAATAAAACAATATTGCATTCAGTATTTTTTTATCCAATATTTCTTGAAATGACAAGGTTTTAATTTCGCAAGCTGATATTCCGCATTTTTTTAAATAAAGAATTCGAGCTTTTACAACTTTAAATGTCAACTTGAAAAGAAATTGGATGACTAAGGGCAGGAGAATCCGTTTCATATAATATTTGGAACGTGTTTCTGTTTAAAATAAATTGTATGTTACCGTATTTTGGAATTTCGAGCTACGCCCTATTCTAAAATAAAAACAAGAATTTGTTCCGAGTCATTTTAAATAGCCGCCATTTTCGAATGCCGAATACAAGCTATTCGAGATTCGAAAATGGCGGCCATTAAAAAAAGGAGTATAATACAAAATGTAGATAGCATTTTGCTTCAAATACGCAGGTGCAAACTCATTCACATTGTTAATGTTTTCATTATGTGGCCGCTGAATGAATAACAAACATTGAAATAAATAGTTTAACTTTATAAAACGTATTGTTATTCGTCGGAAATAATTATTAACGATCCAATCTAAAACATCGTTGTGTAAGGACCGATATTACTGCAAGGGCACATTCCATTTCGAAACTAACATTCAATAACTCCAATGATTCAATACTTTAGCAACAAATCTTAATAAAAAAAAGTAGGTACAGGTCGGTATAAATAAAAAAAAATCTTAAAAAATAAATAGACAAGTTAGATCGTTTTAAATGGTCGTAAATAGAATAAATGTAATAATAAATTTGGGTCAGAATCTTAAATTCTTTTTTATAAAAAATAGGAATAAATTATCTAGAGTAGGTATAATTATATAATATCTACGTATTTTATAGAAAAAGTGGCCATAATTTGTTTGCCATCTATTTTGAAAACGACATTATTGCATAAATTACTTTGAACACGGTCAATCATACACAATGATGGATAAAATATGTTATTTCATTCTACAAAAATGTATAAACCATCTATAGTTATATTTTATATGTCCATATTTCCTTTACAACAAGCCGAAAAAGGTTAAACTAAAATAAAAAGAAATTAATCTGATTAGAAATATACAAGTCAGGAATTTTTAATAACTTTTAAAATTGCCATGAATATTTATGAACATAAGCTGCAGAAACGATATATATGTATATGGATATTTAGAATAATAATATATTTTATAATATTTGGGTTCCATTCACAACCCGAAGTTTTATATTAGTTTCAATTGTTTAAAAAGATTTATATTTACACTAGCTTCCACCCGCGACTTAGTCCGCGTAAAATTTCTTGTTTTAAAGCACAAAATACAGTGTGTTAGGTTAAACGAGGGACATACTTTATGGTTGTATAGTAGTCATGGAAATCAACAACTTTGTCCATGGGCCAACTCTGAAATATGAAAAATAAACACAGCTGTTCCATACATTTTGACGAATTATGCGGACATAAATGTATTGAATAGCCGATTTTTTTTTTCATGATTTCAGGTATAGTTCCAAAGTCAAAGTTGTTCATTTTCATGAGTATAGTACCCCCTGAAAGTATGTCCCTCGTTTAACCTAATATACTGTATATCCAATAGTAGTGCCCCATTACTTTTCTTTGCGTTATTTCTGACTTTTTTTGTCTTCGCTCAGCTCCTAAGATACCTTACAAACATAACTTTCCTTATAAGTTTCCTTATCAGTATAACTTTCCTCAAAAGTTGGGCAACAAATGTAAATATATTTATATTTTAGTCCAACTGGTTTATGGTATGGTTCGTGGATCTTTGCAGTTGTTACGTTAGTCTGACAGCCAGTCTTACCAAGGGGTATCGTATTACCCAGTTGCTCACTGGATTGTGGAGGTCAGATAGGCAGTCATAGTGTATCAGCGGTTAGACTGGAAGCAGACCCCAACATAGTTGGGAAAAGGCTAGACAGATTGGCAGATTGATTGACCTAGCTTATCAAAGTATTTCCCAACGGCCGTCATAAAGGATTTTAGGTAAAATACATTTTTTTTTAAATATATTCTTCCCACATGCCCGTCCTTCTGCATGCCCTGTCACCTGAGGACTTGATCTCTCTTAATGATTCCGTCAGTGAGAAGAGTTCGCGCAACTAAATTTGAATTTCGAACCAAACATGTTTGAATCCTTAAAATGGATGGAATATGCCCATCATAGGCCGTAAAACGCGTTACCTAATTATCTCATCACGCATCAAGGGATTTTAAACTTTATTAAAATCATAATCAGTACACGTACTTAACTTATAAAAAGTTATAAAAGCTCGATTTCAAGAAACGAATTTAAACTTTAATAAAAATGTGAGATAAAAAAACAGATACAAAACCTGCACCTCGTTATAAAAGCCAAAAAAAAATGAATCCATATACAGAGATTCTGAGAATCTTAAGCTTTTTATTTTTTACGTGAAGGGAAATATAAATCAAGATTTTTTATTACGACGCCGAACTGACTTCAGACATTTGGTCATGACATTCAAAATTAATTTAAAATATACAAAAAAAAAAAACAAAATAATAATACCTACATCATTAGTGTACGAACAAAATCAGTGCTTTTTTTAACAAAAATAATTGAGAATTACATTTGTGGTATCCCGCTACGCTTTGTTAATTTCAACTCGTATAAAATGGAAAAAATGGTATATTTTTTTTTTATGAAGCCAAACTAATTTGATTTTAATGGTTAAGGCGAAGGTCGTATAACATTTTATGATTAGGTACTTCAACAGTCATAATTAGAGAATACAAGTCCCGGATCCCGGGAAGTGTCTTCCCTAAGATTCATCTGAAAATCTGAAAAATTATCCTTCGTGACCAATAGGAGCGATAGCGCAGTCGCGTGTTAAAAGAATAACATGTATATTACAATGTATTTAAGCTATATCATGTAGAGAGACATATCTCAACAGCATGTGAAGCTATGTCAGAGGCCCATGGGCGGCATAAAAACGCTGACACCAGGTTAGTTCCTAGCCACACGAAAAAGTAGAAGAAAGAAGCTATATTAGCGTACTAGCTGCTTCCGCGTGGTTTCACCGCTGCTGGGCTCCTATTGGTCGTAGCGTGATGTTACAGCCTATAAGGCCGCAACATCACGCCTCCTCGATAAATGGACTATCCAACACAAAAATATTTTTTCAATTCGGACCAGCAGTTCCCGAGATTAGCGCGTTCAAACAAACAAACTCTTTAGCTTTATAATATTAGTATAGATTTAACAATGAAACCTTCCCACTGCTGAACACCTAGTCCTAACTTCTGAAAGCCTGATCAAACCTTTGATCAGACATTAAAAATTATGATTCGTTGAACTAAACTACTATCCTCCAATCACACGAATTGGCATAGATGGCGTTGTGACGTCGGGCCGCGAGCACGCGTTGTAGCCTTTCGTTACGAGTGTCATTAACTTTTTAAGTATACCCACGAACCATTGTCGAAATGCAAGGTGATTCAAGTGGTGAAGACCTGACCGATTCAGAAATTTTGGATAAGTGCGAAAAACAATTAAAGGAGATGAATAAGATAGATGAGGAAAGCTCGGATAGAGGAAGAAACAATGATGGTGAAACTTTACGAAATGCAGAGAAGAGAAAGGAACGAGAAGATGACAATAGTGAAGATGACTTTATTACCGTAATAAGAAGTAAACCTAAACGATTTATAAGAAGTAACTCGTTGGACAAAAGCAATAATCAAGGGAAAAATAAGGAAGATAGTGGCACATCTGAGATAGTAACTAATCATGAAGTTTGTGTAACTTCGATGGAGAATTTACCAAAACCAATAGCGTTTGCTAAATTACTTCGTGGCGAAAACATCAAGGATATTCTTAAAATTAAATATAAAAGTGCCAATAAGGTACTCATACAATTTCTGAAAAAGGAAGATGCTATAAAACTAATTGAATGTGAAAAACTGAAAGAAATAGGCTGGCGTTGTCAATTGATACAGGAAATTTCGATATCTTATGGAATAGTAAAAGGAATCGACCTTGAATTAGGTGAAGAAGAACTTACAAACATTTTAAAAGCGAACGCTGAGATTTTAGCGGTAAGGAGATTAAAACGTTTGGTACCAGAAGGGAAATGGATTGATTGCGAGTCCGTTAGAGTGAGTTTCAAAAGTAATGTGTTACCTCCGTATGTTTATGCCTACGACTGCCGATTTAAAGTCGAAGCGTATGTATTCCCAGTTTCGCAATGTTCAGGCTGTTGGCAATTTGGTCATCTCATCAAATTTTGCCCTATCAAAAAAATCTTATGTCCCAAGTGTGGAGGTGGTCATGAAAACTGTACCATAACAGACTTCAAGTGTTTAAACTGTAAGGGGAGTCACTTTGTCCTGGATAAAAAGTGTCCCGTTTACCTGAAAGAAAGAACTATTCGGAACATCATGAGTGAAGAACATGTTACGTACAGAAGAGCCTTAGAACTCATATCGGAGATAAAACAAAAACAAATTACAGATCAGATGTCGCAGACGGAGGAAAATAACAACAATAAATCTGCAACCATAACCCACAATGAGAAGGCAACCTATAGTAGTGTATTGACCAATGCTGTAGTACACCAAACACTGCTATCTAGTACAGAAGAAGAAGAAAACGATACAAGTATAAATACAACACAAAATAATAAAAGAACAAAACAAAAATCAAACAATCAGAAAATACGTCAACCGCAAAATGATGAACCTATAGATAAACAATTAAGTGAAGAAAAAAATAATTCACGGGAGGTAGAAGGAAATAGTAAACAAAGTGCACAGCTGTTGTATAAGTTTGAATGGGCGAAGATATGGTTGAAGATAAAAAGTATATGTAAATCAAATCTCAAGATAAGAGAAAAAATATTATCATTGTTGAAAATTGTTGGCGAGGAATTAAAAAATTTTTTGATTAATATTATGTTCGGCGAAGAAATTTTGAAATATTTTATAAGCTGTTTTAATAATGGATAGTTTACAAAAAGTCATAAAGGTGAACATATTCCAGTGGAATGCACAAAGTCTACGGCCTAAACTTGTATCCTTTTCTGAACTATTATTACAAGAAAACATACACATCGCAATAATAAGTGAGTCATGGCTCAACTGTGAGATCGATGTAAACATTAGCGGGTATAATGTCTATAGGAACGATAGATACGATAGTTATGGTGGTGTAGCTTTACTGATTCACAGGTCGATACAATCTCATCTAGTGTCGTTTAGTATAAATAACGTGGGTATCGAACTAATATGCGTGAAGTTGTTAAACTGCAAAGACTTACAATATATTGTGTCGGTTTATTGTCCTTCGTCGGTACGAACTCAGATTTCGGATTGGAATGAATTATTTTCCCAATTTACGGGTAAAACATTAATAGCTGGTGACTTTAATGCCCATCATACTAATTGGTCGTTTAAATCCGATGTGAGAGGTATTCAAATTTTGGATTCATCCCTAGAAAATGACTATATTTCCCTAAATGACGGCATGGCAACACGGATTAAGGTAGTTAATGGCAATTTACAGCAAACCTCACCGGATGTATCGTTTATCTCCTCCGACGTGGCAATAAAATTTGACTGGCAGGTATTTAATGAAAATCTCGGAAGCGACCACCTGATCATTAAAATGACTGCAAATTTATCTACTTTAGTACATATTGGCCGAAAACGAAACTGGAAAAATGCGAATTGGGATAAATTTCGCCAAACAATTACGGATAAAATTAATTTTATGGATGAATCTCCTAATAGTGTGGATGTTCAGCAATTGTATGACTATTTTGTTAATATAATTGAATACGCAGCTGATAAACATATTCCCTATTATAAATTCAGTCTAGAGACAGAGGAAAAATTTAACCCAAAAAAATATTGGAATTCTAAATTATCAGAAATAGTCGCACAACGCAGGTTAGCATTGTCAAATTTTCGTAAAAACCCCACCCCTGAGAATTTAAACAAATTGGAATCCAAAACCATAGAATCGCAAACTTTGATTAAGAAAGCTAGGTACGGTGGTTGGCAAAAGCTTTGTGATTCTATTGATGAAGTGACGACGGTACCTGAGATGTGGCGGCGTATGAGATGGATGAAAGGTTATAAACAGCAGCGTTCGTGCTCTTCCATTGAGAAGCAAACTGCGCTGTTACGCTCACTTACACCAGATTATGCTACTAATCTAGTCCCGAATTTTAAGTCAAAAAATTTTTATTTAGAAGCTGAATTTACTAGTCAGGAATTAGATAATTGTCTTAAAAAAAAGGATACGGCCCCGGGGCAAGATGGCATATCCTACTCAATGTTACACAATTTACCGGAATTTGGAAAACTTTTGTTACTCAAAATATACAATTATATTTTAAAATTTGGGATCGTACCCCATCAGTGGCGAGACATACAAATTATTCCTATACCCAAAGGCGCAAACAACCAGAATAGCGACACTAAATTAAGGCCAATTTCGCTTATTTCATGTGTATGTAAAACGTTCCATTTAATGATCTGCAAACGGTTAGAATGGTACGTGGAAAAAAACAGACTTCTATCCCCAAATACAGTAGGATTTAGAAAATCACAGTCCTGTTTGGACTCACTATCTCGACTAGTGTCTTACATCCAAATTGGCTTCACTAAAAATGTTTCTACAGTGGCTTGTTTTGTGGACATTGAAAACGCTTATAACAACGTTTCAATCGAGTCAGTTACTAAAGTGTTGGATGATGTTCAGGTCGGGTCTAGAATCTGTGTTTACCTTTGGTCTTTTATGAATGAAAGGCACTTGAAAATTAAGTCAATCAATAGTGAAGGACTTGGCGCTAGATGGACTAACAGAGGATTAGCTCAAGGGGACCCCCTATCGCCGTTATTGTTTAACTTTTTTACATATCAAATCTGTAGTAAAATTCAAAATGTTATGATATCACAATATGCAGACGATTTTGTTATCTATACAAGCGACAAACAAATAAAAACATCTGAACGCAATATACAAGACGCGTTAAACTATTTAGTAACTTTACTGGATGAGATTGGATTGGCGTTATCACCAACCAAATCCAACTATTGTGTTTTTAGTAGAGGACGAAGAAGGGTATTACCGTCCTTAAAAGTGTATGATCAACCGTTATCAATGGTAGAATGTGTTAAATACTTAGGTATATGGTTAGACAGAAGTTTATACTGGCGCAAACATATTAATGAAATAGTTAGTAAATGTGCAAAATTTTTAAATTTATTAAAAGTCTTAACAGGATCCTCCTGGGGTGTTCATATTAAACACGTACGTAGAATATATATCTCGTTGGTAAGAAGTCGTATTGATTATGCCTGTTACTTATATGATTCCAGTGCAAAGACACATGTTTCCAAATTGGATAAGCTACAAAATCAAGCCCTTAGAGTAATAGGAGGCTTCATAAGAAGTACTCCAATCCACGTGATGGAAAGTGAGTTACACATACCACCACTATTTGTAAGGCGTCAGTATCTTGCATTCAAATATATATTAAAATCACGTTCATGGTCAAATAGTATGTGTTTAAACACAATTGCCGAGTTGAGCTCTATAAGTCATTCTAATTACTGGTCAAATAAAAAGAAACCATTACTTGCTACTACTTTTAATGAAATGGGACAACTGCAAATTAATTCTACGGAAATTCTCAGAATGTTTACTTTAGATACTTGGGTATCCGCTATGCAAATTTCAATGACCATCAAAACTGATTTAGAATGTATGAAGCAAGCAAAAAAATTTTATAATCCCAACGTATTGGTCCATGAAGTGATATCAGAGTTAGTTTCTAAGTACAGTGATTGGTTTAAAATTTTCACAGATGGTTCAAAAAGTGTAAATGGGTGTGGAGCCGCCTTCTTCTGTCAAAATACAGGTTATAAAGCTAGTTTTAAAATTGATGCAACAGTCTGTATAATGTCTCTGGAGCTCATTGCAATATATCAAGCAGTGGCTTATGCAATTAGTGAAAAACTTAATAAAGTAGTTATTTTTACAGATAGCAGGAGTGCCATACAACACGTGGCTCGATGCGTCTCTGGTTGCAGAGGTGCATCGATAGCCTATGATATCCTTAACTTGATTAATAATATTAACAAAGACGAGACTAGGGTAATATTGCAATGGGTTCCAGCACACATAGGCTTACGGGGCAACGAGGAGGCTGACCGTCTGTCAAAGCTTGCAGTAGAGATGGGAAGCGAAAATACATACATTCCAGATTACTGGGAATATTGCTCCAAGTTTAAGATGGCGTGCTTTGACAGATGGAGGAATATCTTTGATGAAATATCTAAAACCAAAGGAATCTGGTATAAAGTCATTCAAAACGAGCCTCCTCGCGTGCCCTGGTTCGAGGATACAAGTTTGGGCAGAAATTATGTTAAGTTAGCACTAAGGCTACGGTCTGGACACTATCCATCAGCAAAGTTTGCCTTCCTAATGCGAAAGGTCACATCTCCTAATTGTGAAAAATGTAACAAAATTGAAGATGTGCAACATTTGTTGATGGAATGTGTTAAGAGCAAGAGTGAAAGGGAGTCATTGATTAGAGAGTTTAAATTAAATATTCTGGACATTGGGCTAATCCAAATAATTTTGGCAAACCCTACATCACCGATTGCAAAGAGGTTGTGTGGCTTGGCGAAGGTACCTAGTCAATGATTCTCCTTCTAATAGATAAGTATATATATATATAATAAGTTAATATTCCAAATATGTAAACTATAGTTAATAAGGTACGATGGGGTTGGCGTATCCGTATGGATAAAAACCCCCATTTTCTTAAACAAAGAATAAAAAAAAAAAAAAAAAAAAAGCTCCTAAGATACCTTACAAACATAACTTTCCTTATAAGTTTCCTTATCAGTATAACTTTCCTCAAAAGTTGGGCAACAAATGTAAATATATTTATATTTTAGTCCAACTGGTTTATGGTATGGTTCGTGGATCTTTGCAGTTGTTACGTTAGTCTGACAGCCAGTCTTACCAAGGGGTATCGTATTACCCAGTTGCTCACTGGATTGTGGAGGTCAGATAGGCAGTCATAGTGTATCAGCGGTTAGACTGGAAGCAGACCCCAACATAGTTGGGAAAAGGCTAGACAGATTGGCAGATTGATTGACCTAGCTTATCAAAGTATTTCCCAACGGCCGTCATAAAGGATTTTAGGTAAAATACATTTTTTTTTAAATATATTCTTCCCACATGCCCGTCCTTCTGCATGCCCTGTCACCTGAGGACTTGATCTCTCTTAATGATTCCGTCAGTGAGAAGAGTTCGCGCAACTAAATTTGAATTTCGAACCAAACATGTTTGAATCCTTAAAATGGATGGAATATGCCCATCATAGGCCGTAAAACGCGTTACCTAATTATCTCATCACGCATCAAGGGATTTTAAACTTTATTAAAATCATAATCAGTACACGTACTTAACTTATAAAAAGTTATAAAAGCTCGATTTCAAGAAACGAATTTAAACTTTAATAAAAATGTGAGATAAAAAAACAGATACAAAACCTGCACCTCGTTATAAAAGCCAAAAAAAAATGAATCCATATACAGAGATTCTGAGAATCTTAAGCTTTTTATTTTTTACGTGAAGGGAAATATAAATCAAGATTTTTTATTACGACGCCGAACTGACTTCAGACATTTGGTCATGACATTCAAAATTAATTTAAAATATACAAAAAAAAAAACAAAATAATAATACCTACATCATTAGTGTACGAACAAAATCAGTGCTTTTTTTAACAAAAATAATTGAGAATTACATTTGTGGTATCCCGCTACGCTTTGTTAATTTCAACTCGTATAAAATGGAAAAAATGGTATATTTTTTTTTTATGAAGCCAAACTAATTTGATTTTAATGGTTAAGGCGAAGGTCGTATAACATTTTATGATTAGGTACTTCAACAGTCATAATTAGAGAATACAAGTCCCGGATCCCGGGAAGTGTCTTCCCTAAGATTCATCTGAAAATCTGAAAAATTATCCTTCGTGACCAATAGGAGCGATAGCGCAGTCGCGTGTTAAAAGAATAACATGTATATTACAATGTATTTAAGCTATATCATGTAGAGAGACATATCTCAACAGCATGTGAAGCTATGTCAGAGGCCCATGGGCGGCATAAAAACGCTGACACCAGGTTAGTTCCTAGCCACACGAAAAAGTAGAAGAAAGAAGCTATATTAGCGTACTAGCTGCTTCCGCGTGGTTTCACCGCTGCTGGGCTCCTATTGGTCGTAGCGTGATGTTACAGCCTATAAGGCCGCAACATCACGCCTCCTCGATAAATGGACTATCCAACACAAAAATATTTTTTCAATTCGGACCAGCAGTTCCCGAGATTAGCGCGTTCAAACAAACAAACTCTTTAGCTTTATAATATTAGTATAGATTTAACAATGAAACCTTCCCACTGCTGAACACCTAGTCCTAACTTCTGAAAGCCTGATCAAACCTTTGATCAGACATTAAAAATTATGATTCGTTGAACTAAACTACTATCCTCCAATCACACGAATTGGCATAGATGGAACCACCTTTCAGAAGTCAAGGCCACCAAGGAAAGAAATCCCAGGAAGTCGACACTACGTAAAACAATTTATGCACGAAATAAAGGTCTTGACGTCAAAATGATGAGGTATACCGCTGTTACAGTTTTATTGTTCCTAATCAGGTTTAACGACTCCCCATATGGTCAGAGCTATTTTTGTAACGCAGCGTTAAAAAATAAAGGGAAATATGTTTAACTGATACTCTAAAATCCTTATTGACATTCTTATAATTTACACTTTTTTAAATTTATAAACTGCTGAAAACTTTTTGCACTTTTAATGATCACATCACTACATAGTATAAAACAAAGTCGCTCCCCGCCGTCTGTCGCTCTTTACGCTTAAATCTTTAAAAATTACGCAACGGATTATTCGGTTTTCAACAGTAGATAGAGTGATTCTAGGGGAAGGTTTAAAGTATAGTTTAACTAGCTTTCGCCCGTGCAATTGTATATGCATTGCACGAGTGCAAGTCGGAAGTTTTTAAATAATTGGGCTTCTTATTAGCTTTATTAAACTAAGATGCACTTGAGCCAAATAGGTTACGTTAAGTTAGAACTGTAAATAACCGCGCGCGAGCCGAGCGAGCGTAGCGAGCGGTGCCGGGCGAGCGAACTACATCCAAGATGATCAAAAAACCTTAATTAAAAAAAAAAAATTGAAAACCTGACTAACGTTCTACGATTTCTGAGTAATAATAACACAAATTCGCTTTAAATTTTGACTCAGATTAAATGCAAAATGCAATATTGAATTTTGATACCTATGCTAAAAATTCTATGACGTTCTTAAATGCATATTTAAAAGTAATTTAGACAGAAAAATACTAAGGTTCGTTTAAAAACAAAACTATATGACTAAATTCATCACAGCCTTCTATTTTCATCAGAGCTAAACTTATTGAATGGGACAGATCTATCTTTACATTACTCATGCAAGCCAACATATATTTTTTTACTGTAATAACAGCTCGCAGGTAAACCTAGGAAGTTGTCGGCTGCTTAACCGGAATTTCCTGTGCATGCCTTAATAAATTAAGGCCAGTCAGGGCATAAAACTTATAAACTAAGCGAGTACACGCTATGGGCACCACCTGTGGGGTACGGACCTCGACTTAGGGCGGCGGTGGGCGAGGGCAGGGTCAGACGGGATCGGATCGCGATTATTTTGGAACGAATTTAAAGCTACAGGTTCTGAGGCACGGATTGGCTCGTGCAAGGATGGACGGGAACATCGCGGTGGGTCTTGACGGCGAGAATGGGTCAACATAAACCGGTCGCACTCTTTTATAATGAATTTTGAGGTTTGGATCCATCATACCCTCTTTTTGCGGGCACCCCCTATACCTACCTAATAACTGGGTTGTTCACGATTACATTTGTATGAAAACATAACATAACATCACGCGTGTCCCTAATCGGTTAGGCAGAGGTGTACCTGGTACACCCTCATTTGGCCAGGTATCTTTAAGTACCATGGGATAGAGGCTATTGCCACAAACCGGACACGCATCTAGTATCCGGGCTGGTACTGAGAAATTCCTGATCAAAAACCCAATATCACTTTAACCTACGTGGAAATCAAAACCAGGAAGTCACGCTCAAATAGCGCTTGCGACCCCTAGACCAAAGTGGCAATTCCTCCGACACATTTCCTAAATCATTAAAGAAAAAAAAAGGCTTTAAAAAAAACTTACCAGGCGAAATGACTTTATGGCGCTCATCAGTCTTATTATCATCTTGGAAGCGCACAGTCATGGGCTTCTTCTTGGCCCTGAGCCTGTCATCATCCGGAGACAGGATGGAAGTCCGCTTCTTCGGACGCTCCTCTTCCACAACGTTCAGCTTCACATCAGTTGTTGTTGATGATGCAGGCACTGTTGGAAGATTGAAGGGTTACACTGTAGGTTCGTGTAGAATTCGGTATATAAATTCTTATCAGCTCGTTACGATGCGGTACCTATGTTACCTATTCGGGCCCAGTAATTGGCCACATGCACTGCTGAGTCAGTGGTATTGTTCAGAGTTTCAAGGGCGTCCGAAAGTAAGCGGGATTGTTCGAAAGGGTAACCGCTACCCCGGAACATAAAGGGCTAAGGAAGGAACATGGATGGGTTTTAGTCAGTAAGTGTCTGACACTCCTTCCCGCTCCACGCAGAGCGGGAGAAGTTATGGTATGATTTTCCACCCTCAAAAAATAAAAAGCCGGTCATTGTCTATTATTTTAGCCCAAGAGACAGCTTTGTCACCTTCATTCTTTCTGTATCTGTAGTTTGATACTTTATGGGCAATAACTATTCAATCCGTGCGAGGATGACACCTGAGACCAATTATTACTTCAGATGCCAATCGGCCGCCATTTTTGATACTGCGTCAGTCGTACAATAAAATTCTTGGTCGAAAATTACCACGTGTTCTCTATGTTACGTTTTATCTTTCTTGGGCTATATCTGTACTTCGTATTTTACTATGAACTGGAGTCACCGGTCATCCCATCCTGCCCCAGCTTTGTCCTTGGCTGACGGTTACCGAGGTTCGTACCCCACATGAGCGTGTATTCGCTTAGTTTGTCAATTTTAAGCTAGACGAGCTTTAAGCTGGAAGTGTTAGACTCTTATTGTCTAAAACCCATTAATGTTCTTTTCTTAGCCCTTTATGTTTTGGGGTAGCGGTAACCCTTTCGAACAATCCCGCTGACCCGGAAAATGCCCGGCTGCAATAAACTTTAACAACGCGTAGGTTCATGCCTAACCAGCCTAACTGTGTAGGGCGCACTTATTCGCCCACGACCACGTCCGTATAGATTTTCCGACAATTCTGACTGAAAACCACCCCAGTGTTCCCTATCACACCTACACCGGGGGTGGTGGGAACATACGGTCCTTACGCAATCCCCGACTGGAGTTAAGGTCACAGTTAATTAGAGCCACCCGGCACCCACTCCACACCGCCTCGCTGCGGTTAGTAATGTATATGGACTTGTATGGGTATGCGCTTACTACTACAACTCCGTGGCGTCACCGGATCCCTTGCTTTCACTCCACTGCGAGTTGCGAGGTTCGCTGGTGGACCGCGCGACGTTTATTGGTGATAACGTGGCGTCCACCCGTGGACCACGTGTCGACAACGATTGGACGCCGTGGGACGAGGCGGTGCCGGGTGGCTATAATGTGGGACCATTATACAAGGCTCTGACCCAACTAGGTAGACGAGCAATAATGTATGACATCTCCAACTTACCCTGATCATGCTCCGTCTGTATACTAGCGACGACTCTGTCTCCAACCATCCCGCGGGATGCATGCATGGCTTCCATCTCCCTCGCAGCAGCCGCAAGGATATTGTTGACAGCAGTATGCGTGGTCGGTGCGTCCTCTCTACGACGCCGCCGTATCTCTTCCGCGCGCATCATGGATTGCTGGTACATGTGTATCTAGGAATTATTTGTGATGTAAGGTAATGGTCTGGATGATGGTTAGTTAAGCTTTGGTAGGGTTGAGTAAGCGTTAGATAGGGGGCAGTGGAGGGTTTTTTGTTGGAAATGATCCCGGTTTTTGCCTGTGATGGTGGTTTATGGGTTTTAACTTTTAATAACATACATTTTAGCATCAAACATTGAATTTGGCATTACAATCAAGGTAAAAGACGTGACCTGGTCTGGTCAATTTTTAGGCCAAAGAATCAGCATTGCCATCCAAACCCAACTCCAAATTTGGGCACATTTCCCACAGACAGCGATGGGGATGAATTTTTGGGCGCCCATGAGCTCTCCCATTTTTCACCACTTGTACATAATACTTAGTTTTAGGTTGAATATACTGTATTTAAGATTCGTGTTTGTAACTTAATTTTATAATCTATGAAATAAACTGGTCACTACAAAAAAAAAAGGTTAAAGCAAATTCGACATTATAATGTTTATGGTTTTTTTTTTAATTCAGAATACGTCTTAGTAACATGGTTATTATTTCAAATATGCAAAATTTGCTCATAATTTAATCAGTAAATTATAACAAAACCAGTTGTGATACTAATCAGACTATATTTCGCTAATTATCTCATCAATCGCAGTGGACACGTAAATAATTAAAAAGTTAAAAAAAAACCAGCCAAGTGCGAGTCGGACTCGCGCACGAAGGGTTCCGTACCATTATCTATAAAAACGGCAAAAAATTATGTTTGTTGCATGGCCTCCTTAAATATTTATTTCATTCCGGTTTTTTTTTGTATTCGTTGTTATGACAGCAACAGAAATAAATCATCTCTGAACATTTCAACTGTCTAACTATCACGGTTCATGAGATACAGCCTAGTGACAGACGGACGGACAGAGGAGTCTTAGTAATAAGTTATAGGGTACGGAACGCTAAAAACAACCAAAATCATTCGAGTCACATTGATTATAAATAATATCTAATTTATGATCACGGCCACAAACCCGATCGAGATTTAAAAATATATCAATTCTGTTATTTTACTTTGAAACAGGAAATGGTAACAGAAACTATAGTTGCAATGCTTTCATTACTTTTTCTAATGAAACAAAATAGGTAAGAACATAATTTCCTATGTGACTTGTACATTGTTCTAGGAATAATGGATATACAATGTATGAGCCGTCTTATCATACCCGCATGTAATAAAAACTAGGGAGGGAGGAGGTTACTGCCCTTCGTTTACGGCCAGACAGCAGGTAGGAAGCATCGAACGTACTAAGGTATTCACAAAATGTCGATCGTTTCGTCTACCACCCACGACGTATTCTACACGCTACACAATTTTAAAGTTTTAAATCTTACTGCTCTCAAAACGGTGAAGGAAAATATCGCGAGGAAACCCGCATGTCCTAGAACTAAGTATTCGTAAACATGTGACATATCAACCCGCACTGAGCCCACGTGGTAGATTACGGCCTCTCATCGAGAGAAGGCCTGTGTCCCAATGAACATTATAGGCTGATTATGCATGCACATATTCCTGGAGCGGGCCGTAATCCACATTACGGCACGCTTACCCAGAAGAGACCTGCGACTCAGCAGAGGGAACCTTATAAGCTGATTATGCTTATTCTCGTGTTGTCATTGCAACAGAAAAGAGCTTCCCGAGTGGCGATAGAAATCGGTACCCAATCTCTTAAATGTCCGGCGCACCCTGGCCACTCAGTAACGCAGAGTCTAGGTGACGAATCCTTTCACCACGATGGCACGAACCGGTCTTTCTCAAGACCCATCCCATACGGTTCATTTAAGAGCCAACCCCCGGCGCTTAACAACTCCAGCTCTGTGTGTTATTTCAATTAATATCGAAGGATTTTCGAGGGAGACGGCACAAATTCTTTCAGAGAGCTCTCTGGTTTATCCACACCAATGTCCCTTAACCTTTTGAACGCCATTGTCACATAAACGTGACAAGCAAGCGCATGCCCTGTACGCCAACGATACAAATATGTGGTAATACAATTAAATAATTACTTTGTGAGTGTTTATATAGATATCTTAAAAATTGAAGCTCTCGTACGTATTTAATGACATGAAACAAATTAAAGACACCATGGATATTGGGAAATACATGATAACAAAGAGAAACCAATTCTTAGCTTGGCGTGGAGGGCACGCGCGTGCTTTTATGCTCTGGCGTTCAAAAGGTTAAGTCTAGTAGTACAAGGGTATGTACATTGTACAGACCACCTGTGGTTAAATCTGTATGCACACAGTTCTGGGTCAAGGCCTTCCGGGCTGGAACCGGGTCCCGGAAGTACCTAGCGCAAGTATGTGGATGGACCCCTAAGTTTTGAAAGGTTTCACGTTGCTTTGCACGGGTGTATTTAACCTTTTGACCGCCACAGTCGTGTATAGACGACAAACCAAAATGTGCCCAGCACGCCACGGTCGCGACTGGGTGACAATATTAAAGGATGTATTCGGAGCTTGGCGCTGAGGGCACGCTTTTTCATTTTTGACGTGGCGGTCAAAAGGTTAAGGACTCGTTAGTTTATTTTTATAAATCTGCGTTTTGTTTGTGCAGAATAAACATTTTTCTTTCTTTCTTTCAAGAATTTCTATCAGGCATCATACACGTGATTTTTATTCTAAAATGTTTATTTGTATTAACAAATGTTCAATAGCAAAAATATGTTATGAATATTTAATAAACTATAATAAACGTTTAGGTACAATAATAGCAAAATATGATAATTTTATTGTGAGTATTTTTCAACATACGTATTAAATTCAACGAAAATTCCACCGCATTCTAGATATAAAGATATGGCGTTTAAAATAGTACTTTATCGCGAAATTATTATAAATTTTTACTTCCATAACCCAAAGTTATCTGAAAACAATTTTATTTATCTTGAATTTTAATATTGTTTAATATTATTAAATGGCGATAATATAATGATTAATATAAATAGCCTACTATCACATTTTTTGCACACCAAATTTTTAATGACGAATAAAATTTTGGACTATCACGTGAAAATAATTGTAGGTAGGTACCTACTATTTTCGACATGGCCATCAGATTTTCTGAAACTAGCCAATTTATTTTAGCCTTGGACATACATTATGTTAATTGTTGACTGAACGAACTAAATTAATTAAAATGTAACATTGCTGGCCACTTCAATTACACTTCAAAAATTAAAAAAAAAAAACTTGAAAATACTGTCTGGTTTTTCCAAAATCTGTTAAGAAAAAAAAACATCCATATTCTTAATTTAAATTAACAGTGTGAAATGGCGTAAAATACAATAACAGTATATGTAAGTACAACACAGCTATGTATTATGTACAGTCGCCGACAATGACGGCGCGGCCAAATAATAAATGACTAACACATCTCGTTATTACAATTGCATGTTAATTTAATAATTTAAATTGTGTTTCATACACGTGTAAGAACAGATTCTTAATTGGTATATTACACTAGAAAATAATAAATGGCCATGCCAGTCTTTACTTTTGCAGTTATCTCGAAAACAAGTCGACCGGTTTTGATGTTTTTGCCGCTGGTAGAAAGTCTATTGTTAGCAGAGATCAAGTCCGTGAACCCACTATATTCTGCTTTTTTTTGGCTGAAAATATTAAATTTGTGTCACCCAAACACACAGTAAACATCTATTAATAATTGAAGACATGAGTGGATGAAGGTGATATGTCACAAAATTCTAATTTCGAGAAAATTGAGTTTAAAGTTTCGCATAAACATTTAAGGATATTACTAAACACCTTTAATGTATTTATCCAATAAGGGTGTCCGGGCGGCGCGAACCTTTAAGTTAACTTTTTACTTTTTAGGCATCTATAAAAATGCTATGTGCCCATACCACATTCTTCCAATATTGATCACTACATAGTATAAAACAAAGTCGCTATTTTTGTCTGTTTGTTTGTCTGTATGCTTAAATCTTTAAAACTACGCAACGGATTTTGATGCGTTTTTTTTTAATAGATAGAGTGATTCAAGAGGAAGGTTTATATTATGTATAATTTGTCGACATATTTTGCGGGCGAAGCCGCGGGCGGAAGCTAGTTAAAAATAAAAGTGTACATGACACCTTCATCAAGTAGTGAATTTTTAAAATAGCCACAAACGTGGTTGTTTTAAGGTTTAAAATTGTTTCTATGTACAGAGGCCAGCACATCAAGTTACCACAATCTGTCAGATTTCTTTGATAGTTTTTCAACTTTATTGCAAAGACATAAGGTTCATTTTTAATTGAGAAAATTTGACAGTTAGGGATAGCTTGATGTGCTGGCGTCTGTACATAACACCATCATCCATGCATAGAACAGAGAAACTCTAAAAATGCGACATATCACCTTCATCCACTCATGTCTTCAATTATGTCGTTTATTCACTTTAACTCATACTACTTTACATTTTTATATAATTTTAAATAAAACCATAAAAAATAAGCTATAATATAGGGGTTTTAAAAATTATAATGCAAATTTAATTATATAATATTAATTGTTCAGGGCAATGTAATTTACTAAGTAGTAAAGTATGCACAAGCTAGTACTTATTAATCTCAATTTTATTGGAGAATCAAAGTTATATCCATATAGATACTCCATCATAATGATGAAACAACATTTTTATTTTGGTAAATTCGTAATAAATTATTATTACCCGGATTTTACATCTTTTTTTGTCATAACTACGTCAAACAGACATAGAAAAAAAAGTATTACACAAACAGAGCACAGTGTGAGCTCTGTTTGCGTTATACTATTTCAATCAAAAAGAATAAATATTGTTCATGCATTCGCATGATTCGAAATTTAAATAACTATTGACAGTAGCAGAATCATGTCCAAGGCTACTTTTTTAAGAAAAATAATAATCATCAAATCAAAATAGGCAAAGGAAATACCCAAATAGCACTTATGCAAATAAAAAACTTGAGTTACCATGACTCAACGATTTAACTCTAAATTACGTCATAATATTTATTTAATGATAAATTATCTGATTAACAAGTAGATACTTGTAACAAGTAGAAGCCGACTCTTTGTTTTTTTTTATGGCCTTCTTTATCCCAATGTTGGGGCTCGTTTTTTTTTTTTAAATCTAATAGTATGCAAAATTAAGTAAAAATAACCATACTAGTAGCCTTCATAATTTTACCAAAAAAGACATGGTGAGTTCAATTAAGACAATTATTTTTAATTGATCTTAAGTGGTTTGCGGAACCTCCTTATAAATAAAAATGTATCATCATGGGTTTTTATTCAGCTTAATTTTTTACATCACTATGTTTTGGAAAAGTACCATTTTAGTGTTAGGGATAGTACAAACAATATACTTCCATATCACCCTTTGGTTATGAAATCTTAAAAAGGCAAGTTTTCCTTATTGATACAATGCCATGTGCTTAATACAACTTACAATAAATTACATGTTTGAATGATAAATATTGATAACTAGCTGACCGACAAACATTGTCCTGTCTTAACTATGATACCTACTCTACCTAACTACCCTACCTACCTACCTACCCTACCTACACTACCTACCCTACCTACCTACCTACCTACCCTACCTATCCTACCTACCCTACCTACCCTATGACCGTCTCCTGGTTCTAAGCTACCTCCCCACTAATTTTCAGCCAAATTGGTTCAGCCGTTTCTGAGTTATAGATAGTGTAACTAACACGACTTTCTTTTATATATATAGATTGACATCTTTTAATAACCATCATCAATTAATATCAACTTTTATCTTAAAACCGTTATCCAGGAACTATATAAATGGTGGAAAACATTTTTATTTTGACCAATTAGCACCTAAAAGAATTAACAACATCATGAGAAAATGTCTCATTTAAGAACTTGAATCACTTTTTTTGAAGGAGTTTTAACATTTCTAGTGCCTATTCAGGTTCCAATGTATTATTATGTAGGCATATTTTATGCAAAAGAGTTTACTATGCACAAAAAAACTTGTCTATTGCTAACATTTAGATAAAAGCTAGATACTGGTAAAGATATGCAAATTATTTAAATGTATCTTATGTGAAGTGATTAAGAAAATACAGACAATGCCTAGAAGCTAGACTTAGGTTCATAATAATGTTATACTTTTATAGCTTTAAATATGCATATTCCTAGCTAGGCCACATGTTATCTAATTGTTAATTTGATAACAAGTCATAAAATTCACAGTAAAAAAAGTAAAATAAGAATAATATATGAAGAATTTGATTATAATAATTATGAGCCTATATATTGTATCACCAAGATCAATGTTTGTTTCCAAATGTAAAAATTGTAATTAACAAAATAAATTAAACCAACCAAACAGGAACCTTTGTTATATTAGGCCAGCTTTGATGAATAACAGTGTTATAATAGGCAAAGGAAACTCACCTGTTTCAGCCTCTCCACATCAGTCCTAGCTTGTGAGTATGTGGGCTGTGCAGACACGGAAGTGGCAGGATATGATGATGGATACTCCAAGTTCACGTTCAACATCTGTGCAGCATTATCTCTAGCCTCATACGCAAGTCCCCGTATCTCTAGCTCTGACGCGGTGTGCATCAGTGACTGCAGGTCCAGCTCTTGGACATCCACCGAGCCCTTGTACATAAACTCTACAAGGAGGTTGATCTCCGAGAAGGGGATCCCCTTCAGAATCACTATTGGATGTTGACATGGGTTGTCCCTAGCAAAAAAAAACAAACATTTTTATCATACATCCTATAATTGGTATGGAATTTAATAAAATTCACTATCTCATTATTTATTAACCAGACATATTTTTTCTTCTGTTATCACAAGATAATAAAAGTAATTATTGTATATATTCGACTCCTATGACATTTATGTAACATTTCTTATGTACATTCATTAATTAAATAGAATTATGTTTAAAATTGCTCATTAAAACCTAGGCTGAATGCAAAATATACTTTGCAACTTTGCTCATGTCTGTATACATTACATGGTACATATTATAAATAACTTCACTAGAAAAAATAGTGATGTCATAATGACCAAATGGAACAGATTTAATACTGATGTGTAATAAATACACTATTTTGTAAATGGAAACCTAGCACGAATGCGTTTTACAATGTATAATGCGAGCACTTACTTGAATATCTGTTCGAAATACGGACTGCATGCTGAGAGCACGAGCTTGTGCGCCTTCAGGGTGCCGTCGCGGCAGGAGAGCGTCACGTCCGCGAGCGCCGACGACGAGTAGATGGTCGTGAACAGCTGGCTCAGGTTCTGCAGGTGGTTGTTCCACTTCAAGTGGAACGTCTTATCGCTCACCAGCCCCTGCATCTGCACCACCACATACACTTTTCAATCACAAATCACACTTCTTCACGACTGATGTATAATCGACAGAAAACCGACTCTGCTGCGACCGCTACATAAAATTATAATTATTACAACTTATTTTTAGAACGATGCCCGTAAAAAACACTATACGTACGCGGTATGACAGTGTAATATACCGTAGGTACGCGCCGCTGACGGAATTTAGAGCTATAACATTTTATTTATATTTTATTCGGCAAAACGGAATTTCGTCAAAAATCATGCCGGTGAGAATTTCTTACCTCGCAAATCTCTTTACCGACTTCTCGAATTTTCACAAATAACACCGAAACATTTCACAAAATTAATACAATAATTATGTTACACAGAAAGCCGTGTCGTAAAAAACAGAGTGGGGCACGCCGTGGCCCCCTCCTTGCCCCGGCCCCCTCGCACACAATCAATATACGGAATATGAGAGCGCGGCGCGCCCCCTCGTCCCCCGCATGCTTTATTATACCGTAATTAATATACAACTTTATAAATTGTAATATAGGCAAGCGGGCATATCTTCTGTGTAGGAATGTGTATAATTTTATAGATACTCTTTAATATTAATTACATAGGTGCGTACATACACAGATAAAACGCTAAAATAACAATACAATATACATGAAGGAATCGGAAATACACTAGCAGCACGTACCGTGGTGTTTTATTGACATAAACATTGAAAGAAAAATGTATCTGATTGAATTTTTATTTGTTTTCGGCTTGAATTAAACAAAAGAAACTTGAAAATGACTGCGTTTTAGGTATTTTTTGAGATTTCAACCCAATTTTGTGCCCCTTCCTCTAAATAAATTAGATAGAGTAGGTAGGTAGTACATTGTTAGTTAGCAGAGGTGAGAATGTGTGCGTGAGTACTTCAATCTCTTTCATCGATACACAGTTGTGTGAAGTTGTACACAGGTACACTGTATATGTACACATATACACAACCACTACATGCGCAAATGGGAGAATAGAGGCTGACGGATTCGGATAGTTTTGTTTTTATTAGATTCCATCCTTCCGTCTGCATGGTGGAATGAGTAATGTATTTATCATTTTGTATGGCATTATGATGAACGAGTAATAAAATGAGGAGAACAGCACATTACTGTTGGCTTGTGGCTTGCACGAGTTTATAACATTTGAATTTGAACCAATATAATACCTACCTACCTATTCTATATCACATAGTTCAGTGTTATGTTATACCTTTGGTACTATGTAGGTATACGAAGTAGGTAGATGAGAGTGTGGGCGAGGTTTAATAAGTTAATAATGTATAGTATAGGTGTATTGTACCTTGTTTGGAGAGAGTGGTGAAGGTAAAGTATAGTATGATATGGAATTCATGAACTCTGGTATATGTGGGTATACGTGTTCTGTTTTCAGGAATGTGTGCTCGTTTTTAATCCATTATTTTGCAAAATCGCAAACTAAGATATTCTGCAACTAAATGAATGCGTTATAACTATACGTTTGATTAATATTTCAATTATATAATATAATCTATGGGATGTTAATTTTAATCGTAACCACGAAGACCGAATAAATAATGTAAATACCATACAGGTATGGCGAGGGTTTTGTTCACTACCTGCCGTGAGCAGTCGGCTAGCCATACGAGAATGTCTTCGACAAACAGATATTCAAGAAACAGACTTATAACACCTTTGTGGTAGGGCAAGTCTTTCAAGGTAGCAGAATTATTGTATTGTTCTGTGTCGTATGCTCTTAGAGAGAACCTGATCAAAATAAAAGCATTATTAATTTACACGCAAAATAAGCCTTATGAAAAGTGGGATTCCTCGGTAGTTCTTAGTTTAGTCGGTTTGGTACTGGGGCATCACTATATTCTATCACACACTCGACAATATGCATCTACGCACGTCAAGTTTGACTACTGTAAGCTGTCAGTTGAGTTGTCACGACTCACGTCATTTTTCCTAATCACATTGTGATTGTGTTGCCGGAATACGAAATCGAATCGCCTGCTCATATCCTTGTCGGTATTTGTTGGTGTCGGCAACGCTGCAATTAATTAAAAATTGAATATATAAACCACGTCAATTGTGGACACGTCTATCTAGATCTCTTTAAACAGAACAAGGACTAGTTAAATCGCAGTTTTTCGTGATCTATAACAAAACTGAAAAAGAATTTGCACGCTGAAAATGGAAAAAACACCGTCTTTGGTTATTTCGAGCCCTAATATTAAATATACTGATGATTATATTTATTCGGACTACGAATATGAAGAGACTTTGGTGACTAGAAACGGCGACGAGATTACGGTAAGAATGTTTTTGTTGTTATGCAAGTAAATACGTTTCGCGGCATTTACTTTTGACGCCGTATTGATTTATTATGCAGCTTCCAGAAGGAACAGGTTGTACAGATCAATCATTCTGCCTGCAGATGATACACCATTAAATTGTGAACTAGAAACGCTTTTGAGTTGATCTAATAAGAATTTAGTTCATAATTTTTTGGTTGAGTAACTGACTTTTAAATCTATTCTAAAATGTGATATCACAGTGTAGTCAAGACATCTTAGTGGAGGTAATTTTAAACCAAGTCTTATCATGATTTGTTAATCCATAGCAGTACAAAACAAAGCCAATAAAATTATGACTATGAAATAGACTTGGCAATAAAATTATACACGGTGTGATGTGTTGTAGTGACTCAAAAAATCTAAAAGGGACCAACCACCACTTCTTAAATTATACAGAGGGTATAACTCCATCTTCTTTCAATGTTAAGTATTTTTAAAATAATTCTGCAATAAAAGGTGATGGCCCCCTGATTAATACATAAAGCTAAACACATAAGTTTTGGGAGAAATAACTCGTTTTTCATTTAATTAAATTTTCATATTAATGAGACAGTTGTCTTGTAAAATACATAATAATAATTTATTCAACAATACAATTTACCTTACACATTTAAAATCAACAGCTATTTAATAAAAAAACAAACTTAAGCATTGATCATAAAACATTATTTCACAAATCTTTTGGATAAACCATTCTGAACTATATAAAATCTTTAACCATTCATTCTCTATGATTTTGTGTTCTTGCTGTGCAATCATTTCATTCATTTAAATAAATCATATTAAGTATATTTTCTCAGTTTTATTCACTAAACTGTGATTGTGTTGCCGGAATACGAAATCGAATCGCCTGCTCATATCCTTGTCGGTATTTGTTGGTGTCGGCAACGCTGCAATTAATTAAAAATTGAATATATAAACCACGTCAATTGTGGACACGTCTATCTAGATCTCTTTAAACAGAACAAGGACTAGTTAAATCGCAGTTTTTCGTGATCTATAACAAAACTGAAAAAGAATTTGCACGCTGAAAATGGAAAAAACACCGTCTTTGGTTATTTCGAGCCCTAATATTAAATATACTGATGATTATATTAAGAACCTTAACATTAAATAGCAAGCAGCAGCAGGCGCAGCTTTTAATAGCATTTTTTTTTCTTTCTGTTTTTTTTCTTTCTAATTGTCCTTAAATACCGTCATTCCATGAAATAGTCATTCCATACGATAATATGAACTCAAGAGGTTGTATTGATGATTTCAATGATATAAAATATAAAATTCTGTAAATACGTATTTGCTATGGCTTCAAATCATATCTCACCTTAGCCCCTCAAATGTCGTATGAACCCCATAGGTTCATAAGAAAAATTCTCTCTAAACAACAATAAATTTAACCATATAAATTGTTGAGCTGTCACAAACAAACGGCTTCTAATAGACATCTAATAGGTTAAGAAATCTTTTTCTCAGACTTTCTGTCTCGCAATATGTTTCATCATTTATGAAATATTGTGTTGAATCAGTGAGTGAGGGAATGTATGAAAGTACCTTTCGCTTTCGCCATCTAGTTTTAAATACGTGTACAAGTGTCTTTAAAGATCTACTTATAAAAATAAACATTTCATTTCATTACTTTAAAACCTTCCAGATTAATTAATTCTCTGAATGATGGCTGACACTGCATCAATATCTATTGTGTAGTTTAGAAAAATTAAGACAAACAAGTAAAGTGACTTCATTTTATACTATTTATAGATTACTCATGATTAGAACACATTCTTGGGCATCAAAACACCTATATAGGTATCGTTTTATGATTTCCTAAAATAGGGTTAAAGCTACGCAATGACTGATGCATGCACGCTGTCTGTTGAGAGAGGACAACTCAAAACTTAATTCGTTCTTTCTTCAAAAGGCCCTTCCAGACATGAAATACTAATAATATATTCACACCGGCAAAATTAATGGAATATAAAATGAAAGTGTTTATTTTAGATATTGCAATTAGTTCATTAAAACGGTAAATATTTACAATATATTATTATAATCTAACACTAAAATGAAAAAGAATACACCTATTATGTGCAACTATTTAAAACTAATAAAGTAATAAGTAACAAAAATATGTTGTCGAAAAATTCCACCAAATCGCTGTCGACTCGTAATATACCCAAGACACTGGCGGCATTGCCACGTTGTATGGCAATGCTAATGATAATAATAGGTTTTTTTTAATTGTTTTCGCTACTTTCGTGTTAAAGTTTGTTTGATCACATAAGTATTGTTATGTCTTAACAGGCTAAAAATTTAAAAAATAAAAACATTCGTCGAAATACCCACAAATAAAAAAAAATGCAACCTTTCTTTTAGTAGTCTGTTAACCTTTTGAACGCCAGGGCAAGGCAGGCATAAACGCACGCGCGTACCCTCCACGCCAAGCTACGAATTTAATTTCTTCTTGTTATCATGAATTTCCCAATATCCATGGTGTCTTTTAATTATTTGTTTCATGTCTTTAAATACGTACGCGAACTTCCATTTTTAAGATATCTATATAAACACTCACAAAAGTAATGTTTTTATTGCTTATTTCGTGTTATACTGTCACATATATTAGTGTTGTTGGCGTTCAGGGCATGCGCTTGTTGTCACGTATATGTGACAATGGCGTTCAAAAGGTTAATGTTGCTGGCGCAGTGTGTATGTTTAGTCCTTAAAAGAGATCATGACCGATGAGGTTGTGGTGGCTTTTCTTCTCAGAGATCAGCTAGGAAATGTAGGCGCCATCTAGTTTTAAAACAAAAGGCAGAAAATCAGCACTTTTTGAAAGTCAAAGTTACATTAGACAGTCCCCCAAAAACTCCCACCCTTCACCAATTCCTAGTGCTTTAGCTGGGAAGAAGAATTGGCGCAGCAAACTCCTCAGCAGCACAGCTGTCGTGGAAGAACTTCATTCTACACATTTATCGTATGAGAAGTAATTAACATTACGAAACAAATCACATTAAAATCAATCATTTGCCAATTGTCAGCTAGCACACGCCAATATACCAATTAAAACATTGAAAACCGACTGTACTCAAGGGTAAATAAAAAAAAATAAAATAAAAAAGAGCCTCCAGGAATAAAGGGCGTGCCCGCTTACATGTGCGATACTGTACTATGTCCATACAGCCGTACATGTAAAAGTATCTTAAAAGTTCTAATCTCCTTACAAAAATAAACATTTCATTTAATTTCAAGACATAACCGACAGCGAAACTGTACTTTGAACACATATATTCTCGTAAATAAAATGATTAATAAAACTGCAATTGAATGGTACATAGATCTGTATTACCTACCTAATTCAAAGTTAAAGTCAAAGTCAAATCATTTATTTCTATGAAAACACTTTTGAACGTCAAAATTAACAGACAAATAGAATTGATTCTTGTTGCCCCTTCCAAATGATAGTTTCGTATGGGGGAGTGTGGGCAAACTCCACCATGACTCTTTTAAAATGTTTTGTATACATTAATCTATTTCTATTCTAATATTATAAAGAGTTAGCTTGTTTGGGTTTGGCTGTAGGGGGTAATGTCTTTAGCTACTGAACCGATTCCGAAAATTCTTTAAATAAGGGAGCTACGTAACTGCCACACTCAGAGACGTTTAATGGTAGTGTTATAGGCTATATTAAACAAAAACGCGGATGAAGGCGCGGGCGAAGTGCTAATTATATATGTGAAGACGATCTTCTTCTTTTCGTGTGGTTATTGATTAACCTGGTGTCATAGTTTATGCTGCCCATGGGCCTCTGACTTAGCTTCACATGGTGTTGAGAAATATCTCTAAGACATGCTGATTTCCTCATGATGTTTTCCTTCACCGATTTTAAGCAAGTTATACGAAGTGGTAAAGACGATGCACCTTGTATAAAAATTGTATCATGCTGGTTACGCTGTCTGGTGCTAATCCATGCGTCATGTTCCTGAACGGGCGCTGTCAGTAGGGACTGGTCAACTCTTAGCGGCTATGGCTTGTTTTAATTTAATTTTTGAATTGTTTTTTTTAATATATTTATAACGGCTTTTAACGTTCTGCATTGTTCTCACATGTATAGTGATAATAACATGAATGATGGAACCAATATTTTGTTTAAAAGAGTGTCCGTGGAGTTTCTTGCCCGGTCTTCTCCATAGGTACCTACTGCTTTGGAATAGGCATCTAGCTTCACCTTTTTGACTGACCGACCCTTTGACAATTCAAAAGTGCCCGTAATTGGTTTATTTGAAATAAATGCTTTGAGTTTGAGTTTGGTACACCACAAAAAGTGAATGAATAAAAAATGGGGAATACCTAATTGTACGTCTTATCACTTTTCAAAGCAAGAACCTGATCACATTAATCTTTAGAAGATCTCATCTCATTCATTATCTTGATTAAAATCTTAACCGTCCATTAACTTTGGTTTGATTCTACAAATTCCGCAAATACTTTTTAATTTTCTGGATCTTAAAATAGTGAAAGAGAACATCGTGAGGTAATGCATGTCCTAGAACCAACAGTTTGAAGTCGTGTGCTATCTACCAACCCGCACTGGGCCAGGGTGGTGGATTTCGGCCCAAGGAGACGAGGCCTGTGTCCTAGCAGTGGGAAAATTATAATAGGCTTTTTTTTTTTTTTAAGGCTGGGAAATCATCCAATGACTGCTCCCGCTCTGGGTGGAGCGGAAGGGAGTGTCAGACTCTTACTGACTAAAACCCATCCATGTTCCTTCCGTAGCCCTTTATGTTCCGGGGCAGCGGTAACCCTTTCGGACAATCCCGCTTACCCGGCAGGCTTGGCCCTGAGGGGCCCCTTCATGTGCTGACATCTCTTTGAGGCGCGCGTGGAACATATACGAGCCGTACGGCACGGGTCTGGTGCTGATCGGACGGTGAGTCACCCATTACTCACCGCCCGCAGGCCCGCGCCTACGGTGGCCGGGAGTCGTCACGTGGCTCCCGACGCCCGGAGCGTCTCCCGCGGCGGCTGGGACGGGAGGACCTTTCTCTCTCCCATCCCGCCACCTCCTTCGCAAATTATAATAGGCTGATTATGCATTTACATTTCCTAGAACTTATTGCCTCAAATTATTGCAAAGTCAAAGTCAAACCATTTATTTCAAATAGGCACAAGAAAGGCACTTTTGAACATCAAAAATGAACAAGAAATAGAATTGATTCTAGTCGCCCCTTACAAAAGGTAGTTTAGTGTGGAGACGAATGGGCAAGAAACCACAGTTACTCTTTTAAATTGTTTTACAATGTTTTGTGTACATGTAATTATATATATATCATTATATGTGAAGACGATGCACCCAGAATAAAAATAATACACCACAAAAGGTGACAAGGAAAACACATATAGCAATGGCAGGTAAACTTAATTATATGTAATAAGTACATGGTGCTCACATATTTACAAACATTCTCAAAGTTAATAATAATAAATTAATCAATGTGTGGGAAGTTATCCCAATATAATAAAATTATATGGTGCAAATTATAAATTACTAGCACTTTGCCCGCGGCTTCGCTCCCGTGGTCTTTCCCGTGGGACCCGTTATAAAAAGTAGCCTATGTTACTCCTAGAAAACTAAGCTTTCCAACGGTGAAAGTATTTTTAAAATCGGTCCAGTAGTTTTTGAGCCTATTCATTACAACCAAACAAACAAACAAAGTTTTCCTCTTTATAATATTATTATAGTATAGACTAGCTTCCGCCCGCGGCTTCGCCCGCAAAATATGTCGACAAATTATACACATAAACCTTCCTCTTGAATCACTCTATCTAATAAAAAAAACCGCATCAAAATCCGTTGCGTAGTTTTAAAGATTTAAGCATACAGACAAACAAACAGACAAAAATAGCGACTTTGTTTTATACTATGTAGTGATTACACATACAAGCCCTATTTAATTATATTTCCTGCCTCTTTTCTTCGATTGACATAGAAGATTCCTAAATGGCCTCATGTCCCCAGGCGCGACCGATTCGCAAATCGCTGGGCATCCGCACTGACCGGCGCGTGGGCAGAGTCGGCGTGATGCTGGTAGGTTGGGGCGGCAACAACGGCTCCACCTTCACAGCCGCCGTGCTTGCTAATCGACACCAGCTGTCCTGGAACACTAAAAATGGGAAGATGGATTCTAACTGGTAAGTTATCTAGATATACAACGTGGCGCTACAATGGTGACATTAATTTAACACACATATACTTTTCACATTTTCGTTTCATGGAGACATTATATTTTCAGTAAACGTTATTATTTACGGATTTATTTAAAATGTTAGGAAATAGTATCTTAGAGCAACCTGTACTTAAAGAACTGTCGCGCAGCGGTCATTTGGCGGGGTCATGGATCATAACATTCGTATCAATGAAATTAAAACGAATAAGCAATGCTATTAAGATGAAACAACTGCAAAAAGTAGAGCGAATTGTTTTTGTTATTTAGATTGAAAACTTTTTTTTTTCAATTTACGATTTATTTTAACCTATCAACATTTATATGATTAATGGGCACTAGCTCTGCACGTGTGTTAAATCAATTTCACCATTGTAGCGCCACGTTGTATATAAGATTAATTTAAAATAGGCTATAACCTTGTATGTTTATTAATTCGTAGCTAGAAACAATAAGCAGTTTTGAAAGCTATAGAAACCCAGCCTTTGGGATTCTTGTCTAGGAAGTGAGGCCATCTTAGCTCATCGTAGACCGGACAGTGCTCGCGCGGAGACTTTAGCAAACACATTTGTTGTTAATATAACTTAGACGTTATGGGGGAATTGCCAGGGTGGAATTTTTTAATCTAGTCTTCTTGTTTTCGTGTGGTTAGTGACTAACCTGGTGTCAAAGTTTTTATGCTGCCCACGGGCCTCTGACTTAGCATCACCTGCTGTAGAGAAATATCTCTCAGACATGCTGGTTTCCTCACGATGTTTTCTTTCACCGATTTTGAAGCAAGTGATAATTATACAATACGCAATGCCGAAGAATGAATCCGGAAGGTCAGAGATGCGTGCCTTGGGTACGAACTCGAGACCTAAGACTTGGCAGTCCGACGGTCACACCACTATCGCTATCTTACTTAACGCAATTAAAACTGCGTGCTCGAACGTTCGACGCTCCGTAATTAAAAGGAACGAAGCCGTATAGTTTCTAATATAATGGGATTTAGAACATTCATTGGAAGGTTGATATCTTTAGTTTAAAATCCCCTATTATATTCCTTTCCTTGTCTATGAATATTGTCAAAGACATCGTCGCGTCTTCGTCGTTAGACATCGACACGAAGAAGAAGCATTAATGTCGCCTCATTAATGCTTCTTCTTCGTGTCGCTGGCACGACTGTATTTCAAATTAAAATTTTGTTGAGATCACTTAGGCTGCATGTTTTAGGACACAGAGGGCAGGAAAGAAGATGAAGCATTGTTAACGATATATCTCCACATCCACGCCCTGCTGCCGTACCGTAACTCCAAACTGGTAAAGTGGGGCTATTTGAGATAACCCCACTTTACCAGGTTAGGGTTATACAGGGTGTAACGGAAAGGGTATATACATACAAAAGGATATGCTACAGACCACCAACCTGAACAACTTTACCTATGGAACCAACTCCGAAATAGTGAAAAAAAAATCAGCTGTTCACTACATTTCGACGAGTCACGTGACCAAAAATGTATAGAACAACTGATTTTCTATTTACGCTTTTATACCCTTTTCGGTTACACCCTGTATATTCCTACTTGTGCCCGGAGACGGTTGAGGGACTTCCAAGAAGACCACGGAAGGTTAATTACCTGTATGGATATGCTCCTTTGATGGAAGATAGTAAGTAGGAGGGGAAAGGGTATCCTGCCACTGTTTTACGATTCGACGACGCTACGATTTGACGACGGGATTTAGTAACACCTTTCAGTCACAATCCAAAATATTTCGAAGCAAATTGGTAATCAATTGCTGCATATGGGTGAACAATTCGTCTGCTTTACAACATAAAACAAACAATGAATATTGTTGTATCAATTTTGTAAAAAATAAAATTGCCGTTATAAGAGAGGCTGTTGGTCCTTGATTTTAAAGTTTATGGATGGAAATTGCAGCTTTTCCGTATTTTTTAACCGCTGCCGACCCCAAATAAATTGAAATGATGATGATGATAATAGGATATAGTGACATTAACGCAAACATTGCCACTATTTTTTATCAGGTGCTAAGCTCAATGTCTTCAACACGCATACGTGTCGCCAAAATCCCTACTGAGTGCCTTCAACACGCATTGCAATGTATGGACAATACACACACATTTGTGTTGAAGACACTGGCTTAGAATGAATGAAAATGTATTGAGCACGTATGTGTGTGCAGGGCACTGTGACATAGAATAGAAAACACACAGCTGCGTTCATGGCAGTGTATGGGTCTTACGCTGCTCATTTAACCTTAGTAATTAAGATGGATATTAATAGAAAACCCCGAAAGTTAGTCTTGAAAATTACGGTTCGGAGCCTTGTCAAATTAAGCGTTAAGTTTCGCATTTTAAGCTTTATTTCATGAATTATTTTAATTCTATGATAATATTTACCTCTTGTCTTGGAAATACGAGAAAACATTAAAATTGTGGCTATTTACTTTGTAACATTGGAGTTAAATTAGTTGCTTTAGTTGTTTGTTAACGATTTTCCTGTGTAAACAGTGTACTGACTCCACATATTTGCTAATTGCAAGTAATTTTGCAGTCTTCTTTGAGTAAATACTAGACAACCATATTTATTCTAAGAAACACAGCTGTATTTAGAAGGTTTCACCTTTATATCACGACAATTATTGTTTGACAAATCATCGGCGTAAATTGTTAAATAAATAAATAACATATTTAAGGTGATTTTAAGTTATATTATAAGCACATAATTTGTAAGTGCAGCACACATTGGTATCTAGGGTTAACAAAACTGTGGGTGCCAATTTGTGATTTAATATCTGATCCATTTGTGTACATTTTCGTACAGTACTTTTGGAACAGGTCATAGTAGTTTATAGGAGTCTATGCTACGGTTTATGGGTACCACTATGAAACGAGCCGGATACGAGCCTCCTTTTTTAATAAATTGAAGATACTCATCAAGATCATTCGACGCATGGCGGTCTCTCTTAACAACATAATAAGACCGATTACTTATCGACAGATATAGAAGTTATATCGTCCATTGTGACAGGTGGGGTTCAATCACGCAAGCGTCGACAGTCCGCCTCGGTATCGACGAGAAAGGCAACGATGTCCACGTGCCGATGTGTCATCTGCTGCCCATGGTACACCCTGATGATCTGGGTAAGTTTTTATGCCAAGGTATTTTTGTCTCAGGAATCGACGCGCGCTTTACTTGTGGTGACCATTTGACCAAGTGTATAAACACGTTGTATAGTACGGGTCAAACTTTATGGCTGCTCTGAAGTGCGCTAGTCGCTGCGCAGTACCGCCCCCCTATCCCCCGCTGACTCGTGAATTCGTTGCTGCGCAACGACGCGGCTCATGTTCCGGGCGGCCATTAAGTTTGACTCGAGCTGTAAATGTGTGCCCCCCGACCCTTGCTCAAGCCAGCCCGCGTTGCCGCTGCGCCAGTAGCTTTAAATACACAGCTGGACCGGGGCAGCTGTCCCTTACTGTCCTCCCCCAGCGACGCCCTAAGCCGAGGTCCGTACCCCACAGGGGGTGCCCTTGCGTGTAGTCGCTTAGTTTGTAAGTTTATTTTTAAGCCCTGGCTGGAGGCTGCAATTCTTTTGTGGCATCCACAGGCAAGCCCGGTTAAGCCGTAGACAACACTAAGGTTGAACTGCGGGATGCCATTTAAAAAAAAAAAACAAAATCTCGTGTCTCGGACTAGTTCTGCGCTTACGGGCGCCGTCACTAGGGACTGGTAATCACTTAGCTGCCACGGCTCTTTTAAAATTTAATTTAATTTTTGAATTGTATTTTTTTTTAATTTTTAATTATGGACGCTTTTTTACGTTCTGCATCGTTCTCACGTGTATATGTGAACATGAATGATGTAACAATATTTTGTTTTAAAAGAGTGGGGTTTCATGCCCGTTCGTCTCCATAGGTACCTGCTGTTTTGGAATGGGCAACTAGCTTCATCTTTCTGGCTGACCGACCCCTTGGCAATTCAAAAGTGTAATTGATTCATTTGAAATAAATGCTTTGAGTTTGAGCACACACACATTCACGGCGTTTTTGTACATTGGTTTATCACAAGTAAGGCGCGCGTTGCTTCGTGAAATCTAAATACTGTTATAAGTTCTGGAATCACTTACACATTCAGTGGTTTTGTCCCCACAATCTTTAATGCGTTTTATTTAAGTAATTTTTTATTAATATATTAAAGCAAAAAATACGTGTCTAATTTTTTTTTTAATTATCTTTCTGATGGACTAAATATTTAAGCATGTCTATTCTATTTGCCCTGTATAAAAAATTACTAGTCTAACCATAAATCGCCCATCCCTAGTGATCGACGGCTGGGACATAAGCCCAATGAACCTGGCGGAGTCCATGGTTCGTGCTAAAGTCATCGACTACGATCTGCAACAGAAGCTTAAAAAAGAGATGTCATCCATGAAGCCGCGACCAGCGATATACGATCCTGACTTCATTGCTGCTAATCAGGTATGTGTGGCACCAGCCCTTCTTTCAGGTCCTTGACGCGTGAACCAGGACCAAATATATGCACAATCTTTCATATTTGCAAAATGTTAACACTAGGATAGGTTTCCGAACGGGTATACCCGATGGAATATCATCTTCTAGCGTAGTTACAGAATTGTGCCTCTTTGTCTCCATTTATACAGGGTGAAATTGAATTCATGGGCATTATTTTAAGGGATCATTGTGCTCATCGTAATGAACAACTTTCACTATGTGAACAAATCTGAAATCGCGAAAAAAAATCAGCTGTTCCATACATTATGCTCGCATAACAGCTCGTCAAAATGTAGGGAACAGCTGATTTTTTTGTCTAACTTTTACCAGCGGCTTCCCAAAACTATCCCACGGGAAGTAAATTTTTCCGGGATGAAAGGTAGCCTATGTGCTGTAATATAATTATAATATTACTATAATCTATGTATATCTGTGCAAAAATTTCATCCATATCCGTTCAATGCTTTTTGCATGAAAGAGTTACGAACTAATCCATCCATCCGTCTATCCTCACCAACTTTCAAGTTTGTCTATGTTCTATGTTAGGAGGTAATGGTTTCCGCACAGAGTCCTTAGGCGGACAATTGTGCGTGGGCCATGGCGGCCTTCGGTGGTTATTCCAACCAGCCCACCTAAGACAACCTCCAATAGTTGATCACGTCTCCCAGCCTGTGTAGTAGAAAGATCTGGGTGTTCCGAGAGTCTCTGTTCTGCGCGACGGTTTCCTCAGCCTCGATGCAGTTTCGCGTTTATAATATTAGTAGGATTGCTGGCAGTAACACCCAAAAGAGGTGTGTAGGTAAGGATACAGATTATTGGCAACGTGCAACTCGAGCATAAACTTTTCATTGTTAATGTATGTGGATGCTTTATTAAATTATGCTAAAAGGGCAGTAGAAAACACAGAGTTGGAAACACATTTTATATAGTTCTTTCGTTGTTGTTGCCTAGTAAAACTACTCACTACATTGCCAAACGTCAAGAAAAATTTAAAAATGAGTCATCTCTAATATTACGTGAATATAATCAATTAGTAGAATCGTACGACACTGTAATACGATGCCAGTACGGTACAATTAAGCTACTAGAAGGATCTTTTCAAAGTCAGCGATGCATCATGGAAACGCGGCTCGCTCAATGAGTGCGCCGGCGCATGCGGATTTACAATTACATGGGATACCCAATTTTTAAGTAGGAGGAGCTCGTGGCTAAGTAATAACAGCTGCACGGATCGATCCATCAGGTTAAGCTACGCTTGCCGGGGTTGGTCCGTGGATTGGTGGGTGGTTACAATATGTATTAGCGACTCGCCCCGGCTTCCCAAGGGTGCAATGTAGATAACATGCGAAGCAACGGGCGAAAGCTTGTTAAACGTGGAAACCTTCCTCTTGAATCATTCTATCTATTGATGAAAATCGCATTGAAATCCGTTGCGGAGTTTAAAAGATTAAGCGTTCAGAGGGACAGACGGCGGGGAGCGACTTTGTTTTATTAACCGACTTCGAATAAAAAGGAGGTTCTATGTTCGACTGTATGTTTCTCACTATTTAGAGATTAGTGTGGACTTGGAGTCTGGATTTTTGTATGACAAATTCCGAACACATTTACTTAAATATTTATTATTATGGCTTTTATTTTTAACCGACTTCTTAAAAAAATTGGAGGTTCTCAAGTATATACAGTGTGTTAGGTTAGGTTAGGACATAATTTAGGAGAGCGAAGTACTCATAAAAATTAACATTATTACAAAGGGACCAACTCGGGAGTATGAAAAAAAAGAGAAGTAACTGCTCCATACATTTTTGTTCGTATCGTAAGGCATAGTTGGACAAAATGTATGGATCAGGTGCTTTTTTTTTAAATAGGCCAGCCTTCTGCTCGTTTAGCGGGGTTTTCCGAAAGGGTTACCGCTACCCCGGAACATAAAGGGATAAGGTAGGAACATGGATGGGTTTTAGTCAGTAAGAGTCTGATACTCCCTTCCGCTCCACCCAGAGTGGGAGGGGTAATTTGATGATTTCCCACCCTCAAATAAAAAGGGTGCTTTTTTTTTTAAATTTTGGAGTTAGCCCTATATTGGAAGATGTTAATTTTCTTGGGTACCTACTTCACTCTATATTTTCTAACACAATGTTATATTTTTTAATTCTGACGAGTTGTTTATAATATAAAAAATACCAAATAATGTCAAATTCGTTTTAGGAATGTGTCCTAAATACACTGTTGCCAGGTGAACTGCCATAGTTCATTGACTAGACGCTATATAAACCGTTTAGTATGCATAATGTAGCCACATTTTTCGTGGTCATTTTAATACTAAAACACGGCGATAAGTTAGGGTTATCACGTAAAAAAAAGAAACCTTGTTTGGTTTTTTACTTATATTATTATACAAACCGTGTGACCATCGGCAAAAATAACAAAATTGCATACAGTATGTTATACCCTATTTAATCCATCCCTCCTTTAGTACTTTCTTTCGTTACAATTAAATAGATCGTTTTTACAAAATGTCATTCTTCGAAACTCAATAGTTTTGTCTGTGCGTTGTCTGTCAATAGATTTAAGATTATTTGTAACCCATTAGATGTTCGCTTATTAGAAACCGTTTGCTTATAAGAGCTCAACGATTTTTCTGATCTCATCTCTCATAAACCTATGGGGTTCATACGACATTAATATGATTCGAAGCAGTAGCAAGTACGTATATACGGAATTTTAATAATATTGAAATCATCAATACAACCTCATGAGTTCATATTATCCTATGGAACGACTTTTTCATGGAATGATGGTATTTAAGGACATTTAAAGTTAGAGTTGTTTAGTAAATAAAACTGAGAAAATCTAAACTATTGCACAGCAAGAACACAAAATCATAGACAATGAGAGAGACAGTGCTGCCGTCTGTACACAATGGAAAACAATGGGCAACGACACCCGTGGCTATTCAGCCAAGATTAACATTTTTACTTAACAAGTTAACAATTCAAATGATTATACTTAATACATGGGTTCAACATACACCCTGGCGCTGACCTGCAAATTGCAAAAAAAAATTTGTATTTTGTGGTCTGTCCTGGCGTTTCCCTCTTAATTATAGAGATAAATGAGGCATTTATCCTTGTCGTTAAAATCATACCTTGAACTTAGAACAGTTATAGTGTGTAAATGCTAGTTTTTCCTTATGAGCTAGCACTATTTGCTATTTTTCACGCATACCCATTTATATAAATGAGTGTATAACTACATAAATTACCACACGAAACACATAAATGTTAATTATATAATCAGATGCATATTATTTACTATGAATGTGGCTTTTAAATACCATAAAATATTCATATCAATACATATAAAAAATATACATCTAAAAAATTTCACCCAAAAATATTTCGAGGCATTATTTGAAGTTCTAGGCAAATCTAAATAACACCATACGTTTTAAGAAAACATAGCAATAACCAGAATCAAGTAGATACTAAAGTTCCTTCCTCTTGACATTGGCACACTCAGCATTCCACAAAGCTATTTCTGTACCAAACCTGCGCCTGCGCAACCCTAAACATTTCCTCAACTAACCATTATTAATAGTACTATTTATATATTTACCATTGTACACGCTAACAATTACTTACTATAAGAACATACCACAATAAATACTGGCTATAAATAATCTTTCACCACAATCCTAATCTAAAGTTTAGTGATGAATTAATTCAACTTTATAAGTCACTCGTTTCCGCCCGTGGTTTCGCCCGCATAATATGTCGACAAATTATACACAAAAACCTTCCTTTTGAATCACTCTATCTATTAAAAAAACTGCATCAAAATCCGTTGTGTAGTTTTAAAGATCTAAGCATACATACATTAGGACCCGGAAAGCGACTTAGCTTTATACTATGTAGTAATAATCGTCTTTCCGCTCTATAGTTGTTCTATGGTGTGGGTTATAATGTTTACCAATTTATACTGATAATTTTAAATTTGAACGTGTAACTGTTTTTTTGTCCCAAAAAAAAAAAATACTGACAACCCTGAAGAATTGCACCAACCGGTACTTAGTTCGCAGAAATAGACCATTCTTATATAACGTGACGTGTATATTTGCGTCACGTGTGTGCGTGACGCGGGATGACGTCATTACGGCGTGTATGGCATGATTATGGTGTGACAGTATTGTTTGTAGAATTTTCTGTATTTAGAGTACACAGGAAAAGAGTATAATGTATTAGAGAACACGGGACAAGAGTACAGAGAGCTCAATAATTCGCGCCTTTCCTGTTATGGTATTACCCTTGATCTTGACTTGTACTCTGTAGAAACATCAGACAAGGTTGAGGGGTCCGTGGAACCGCAAACCATCCTCATCCTACCCTCATTCCAATTTATTTGGGACTAGCTTTTGCCAGCGGCTGCCCCCGCGTGTATGTAAGAAATTATCCCATGTGAACCGTACATTTTTCCTTATATGCTATGCCCGAATATAATCTATCTTTTTGCCAAGTTTCATCCAGATCCGTTAAGTATTTTTTGAGTTTATTCGCTACCAACATTCTTACATAAAAAACTTTCCTCTTTATAATATTAGTATACATCAACGCAACCATGTCTTCACCTTCCATTTCAGTAATCCATTAATCTCTAATTGTCACCTGGATAGCTACACGCTTTCTAACAATATCATCTTTCACACATCCCTTCATCGTTTCTTTGGTCTTCCCATAGCTTCATAGCCATCCTCATTTATACGCAAATCTCTTGCGTCTTGGCCTATGCACACCACGTTTTTTAAACGCACCGTCGACGCGCGTTTGTAGCGATACAGACGCGATACGCACGCAAGTCAGACGCAGCCTGTAGACCTTTGCACACCTGACGCGCTTGTGTAGCGATACAGACGCGATGCAAACGCGCGTGTGTAGCGATACAGACGCGCGTTTGTAGCGATACAGACGCGATACAGACGCGCGTGTGTAGCGATACAGACGAGATGCAAACGCGCGTGTGTAGCGATGCAGACGCGATGCAAACGAAGTTATGAAGTTTTCTGTGTCGAAAGGCTCCATTTTTTTGTTCAAAAGACGTGCGGTGCATCAAATCGCTCGATTGCTACTAGCGTAGATTCACACTTCCCTTTCCCTCGTTGCGGGGGAAACCCCGTCCGTAGGGAAGGCGCGCGCGCTAGCGCTCGTATCGGTGTCGCGCGTTTGAATCGATACAGACGCGCCGGTGCCGCGCGTTTGTATCGATACAGACGCGCCGGTGCCGCGCGTTTGTATCGATACACACGCGCCGGTGCCGCGCGTTTGTATCGATACAAACGACAACAAACTGCTGTGCAGGATAAAAACGCGCCGGCGACGCGCGTTCCGAAAACGCGCGTCGACGGCGCGTTTAAAAAACGTGGTGTGCATAGGCCCTTAAATGGCGATCCTTACAAATATCGCTCAAGGTTATGTCATGTATAGATTAATCTTGTAGGCGGAATTGTTCGAAAGGGTTACCGCTACCTCGGAACATAAAGGGTTAAGGAAGGGGACGAGCATGGATGGGTTTTAGTCAGTAAGCATCTGAAACTCCCTTCCACTCCACTCAGAGCGGGAGAAGTCATTGGATGATTTCCCAGCCTTAAAAAAAAAAGTATAAGTAGATTAATCTCATAAGCGAGATTGTTCGAAATGGTTACCGCTACCCCGGAATATAAAGGGCTAAGGAAGGAACATGGATGGGTTTTTAGTAAGAGTTTGACACTCGCTTCCGATCCACCCATGCAGAGCGGGAGGATTTCCCACAATCAGAAAAAAAAGTATAGATTATTCCCATACAATGTCTCTCTTCGTCTTACGATCAACTGCAGCTAATTATCTATAGCTAGTACCCATAGTGTTTATAGTCATATAATTTCGCTGTACGGCAGACCTTGTGAATAATTACGACTTGTATACACTGAGAATTATCGGGGCTAATAGGTATAAACGCACTCGCATTACCCATTGTCATGGTCACTACTCGCTGCAGTAGGGCGCGCCGGGTCGGCCATGTTTCTAAAATAACTCTTTGCCTTACAAAATCGATGGAAATAATTATCTATTTTAAACGCATTGGTGGCTATTTGGTGGGGTTCTCGGATCATGTTAACTAAAAGTAGGGACTGATCTTTAACACACAGTTAAAAAACAAAAGACGTACTACTTTTAGAACTATTGACCCTTTAAATTCATTAGCTTCTTCGCCCGTGTTTTTACACGCTTTTTATTAGCTTAACATGTTTGTAACCGACTCCTTTGGGCGCGATTTTATAAATAAAAAAAAAAACCGTGGGTTGCATGGTGGTTTTAATCTTTATATTTATAATTTATTAAAATGTATTTTCTATTATTTAGTTAAAAGCTTGTTTTTTTTTACTATTAACCTTTTAGGTTTGTAAACCTTACACATACACACACACTTAAAGATACGCAGTACATTGCACGAGCTCTCCCCCTCTGTGAGCTCTAAAGTGAAGACCCCTCTGATCTTCACAGTACCTCACCATATCACAGGAAAACATCTGACATGGATTGAAAGGTACCCAAAAACCTGTCTGTTTAAATGGACCCCCATTTGAACAGACAGGTTTCAATGAAAAGCATTTTAGCTGAAAGGATTTGTCGCGCGACTGACGCGGGTAGCACGGGGGTTGACAGGGGAGGAGAGTTGCCCTTGGCACCATTCGCTATGTTATTATTGATGCGTCGAGAATAGGTCAGGTGGGAAATGTTCTCAACTAATGCGAGAAAAAAGTGATTAATTAATTATAAAAAAAAATAAAAAAAAAATACTGAAATAATGAGTTCACAAAAAAGTGTACGTATGGATCAGTAGTAGGTACATATAAATCTAGGCCAATTAAATACGATTATAGTAATCTGGATATAAACTATGGTATGACAAATATGAGATTACAGTCAAAAATAGAACTCTAAAATTAAAAGATAATAATTTGCTTAGCCTTTTTCCAACTATGTTGGGGTCGGCTTCCAATCTTACCGAATGCAGTTGATTACCAGTATTTTACACGGAGCGACTGTCTATCTGACCTTCACAACCGAGTAACTGAATAATACGATACTAGTAAGATCCTTGGTAAGACTCTGTCAGACTTTCGACGACAACTGACAACTTGTAACGTCCATCAAAGATCTGGATCGGTACCAACGGCTTAACGTGCCTTCCGAGACATTAAGACAAAAGGAGTATGAAATCAAAAATACAACTCTCCAAGTACAGGACCCCAGTTCTGTAAAATAACCAGCTTGTCAATAGTGTGTAAATAGTGTCTCATAGACTAATCATTGACATTTGGTATTCTACAAATTATATATGGTCGTTGACTTACGACTGTAGTGCCATTGAAACGCCATAATAAGACTATTGTAATAATTAGTAGTCTGTTGCACTATAATGTGTAAATGTCATCGTGATGGCCAAAGTTAAGGTAGTCTGTAAATATTTTAACACTGAAAACTATTGTTCTGCCACACTATCGACACACTACTGAGCCATCACTGAAATTTTTGTTGCCATTGAAGTTTTTTGTTGAATACCAATTTTACAACAGTCGCAACATAATGTCTATAGTGTGTCAATGTTGTGTTGCTTAACTCCAAGTTACAGAAAAGTCAACACAGTAAGAATGACTATTTCATGGAATCGTGACATCAGTCAATTCCTACTTAGAAAGCTGTATCCATGTGTTAAATGTTTTCTATACTAGTATTATAAAAAGGAAAGATTTGATTTTTTGTTTGTTTGTTTGAAATGAATAGGCTCCAAAACTACTGGACCGATTTAGAAAATTCTTTCACCGTTGGAAAGCTAGGCTATAGGCTTTTTATCCCGGGAAAAATAACGGGTCCCATGGGAAAGACCACGGGAGCGAAACCGCGGGCAAAGTGCTAGTTAATTATATAAATACTAATTTGTTACGGCCGCAATTTTGATCAAAATGCACTTGACATAGACTGACCTGTAAATTGCAAAAAACGTAATAAATTTTGAATTTTTTATAGAGATGCACCGGATCCTACTTTTGCCGGGTACCCGGTGCAAGCTTATGCCGGGTAGCCGGGTACCCGGCAAAATTACCCGGCATGAAAAGACGTACATTCCACATCCCTGTTTGGGCGCGACTGACGATAAGTCAAGCGGTTCGCGCCTTGCGCGTTCGTGCCGGCCGACCACAGAACAGATAAAGAGGTTAGAAGGGCCTTGTGGGCGGGACAGGCGCGCCACACGTTTGAGCGGGCGCTCAAAACTCAACCGAAATTAGAATCACCGGTCAACAGTCATGCTCTTATTGTGAAAGCGTTCAATTCTCCGCGGAAAAACGAACGTAAAAGCAATAACTTTTTTAAAAAATTTCCAAGACCTAATTACCCGGCAGTGCCGGGTATCCGGCGCCATTACCCGGTACCCGGCCGGATCCTGAAAAAGTGCCGGATCGGCCGGGTACCAGATCCACACCGCATATCCCTTAATATGGTTCAATTATATAGTTTATTCTTCTTCTTCTTTTCGAGTCGATGACTAAACTCTGTCCGCCCAGTACGTGGCAACCTGGACGGCCCTATCATTTGCGTCATTCAGGTCCTTGAGCGTGCAGTCAGTTGTGCAAGACGGGCACGAGAGTAGATGTGGCATATCCTGTATTGGGGCACCACACTCACATTCTGTTCGAGATGGGTCGATTATACCCCATCTGGCTAAATTGGATCGGCAGCGGCCAACTTGAACACGCAGTCTGTTTAATGACTTCCATATCGGCCACTGCAGTTCGTGACCAGGGGGTAGATTTTCTGCCGGTGCAATGAAGTTTGGAGGGGGTGGATGTTTGTTCTCCCACAGTGTGCGTCGTTCACCTGCCGCACTGTCTTCCGAAGAGGTGGTGTGTCGGAGAAAGCTTTTTCGGCTCTTCAAACGGGTTCGTGGAAGTTGATGTCCATATAAGGGGTTTCGGCTGTCTGCTTCCTGTTTGCCTTTCTCAATGCGAGTTGCTATTTCCCGACGCACGACTGGAGGAGCTATGCCTGCCAATGGATACAGCATCGTAAGAGGGGAGGGTTTTAAGCATCCCGTAACGATGCGGCAGGTTTCGTTGAGCGCCGTGTCGACCTCTCTAGCGTGGATGGAACGATGCCACACTGGGCATGCGAATTCTCCAGCAGAAAAGGAGAGACATAGGCCAGTGGTACGCAGAACTTGCGGTGATGCTCCCCAGCTGGTGGAAGTAAGGCGGCGGAGTAAGTTATTCCGGGAAGCAACTTTCTTCTTTGTCTTCATGCAGTGGTGCCTATATGTTAAAGACCTATCCAATGTAATACCTAGGTAGCGTGGTTGTAGGCAGTGCTCTATGTTAACGCCTTGCCATGAAATGTTGAGACGCCTGTTTGCTTGACGATTACGGAGATGGAAAGCACATGATTCAGTCTTTGATGGATTTGGCCGTAAGGCGTTTTGGTCATAATATTTACCAAGTGCTTCCAGAGCTTTCGTTAAAATTTCTTCAGCCTCTTCAAAGCTAGGTGTCTGAGCTGCTAGAGCGAGGTCGTCAGCGTATAAGAAGCTTTTTGTTTCTGGGGCACGAGGCTGGTCATTTGTGTAGATGTTGAATAGCGTTGGAGCTAGTACACTGCCTTGAGGGAGCCCATTTTTTGGAATTCGCCACCTGCTCTTGCTGTTTTTAAGGTGCACTTGGAAACGGCGATTGTTCAAAATTACACTAAGGAGCTGCACGAAGCCACTATCTTTCGTGAGGTCGCTGACCTTTAATAGAAGTCGTCGGATGTTAACTGTGTCATACGCTGCTGAGAGGTCAACAAATACAACACCCGTCACATTCTTCGCCTCAAAACCATCTTCAATGTGTTGCGTCAGTTTAAGAGTCTGGTTGGTACACGACTTACCGGGTCTGAAGCCAGCTTGTTCAGCAATTAGGTGAGGTTCGATGACAGGCGTTAGGCGGTTCAGAAGGAGCCTTTCAAAAAGTTTGAACGTATGGCAAAGCAAGGAGATCGGTCGGTAGCTTTTAGGATCTTTTGGGCATTTCCCAGGTTTTAGCAGAGCAATCACCTTAGCACTTCTCCATAGTTTATTAATATAGTTTATTAATAAATTGTCTATCATTACTGTTACTACTGCCATGTTTTCCTGGTTGTTAATTAACTTATTAACAGCTTATACCGCTTGGTCATCGGTATTCTATGGACTTGTTTCCTATACATTTGCATTCATGCCAAGCCACTGTCCAATATCAAACAATTGGGATTTTCCCATTGATGGCTGTAAAACACATTTTATAGTTACCCCCCGTAAATGTATAGGAAAGTATACATACACGGTTAAATTTAAGTCGTTTAAATCCTCTTATGGGGTCATTGTACTCATTATAACGAGCAACTTTCACTATGGGACCCAACCTGAAATCGCGGAAAAAAAAATCAGCTGTGCAGTACATTTTGACGAGTTAGGCGAACAAAAATGTTCTGAACAGCTAGTAGTTTTTTCGCGATTTCAGTTGTAAGTTGCTCGTTATAATGAGTACGATGAGAATGTTAAGAGGTATGTGTGGTGTTACGCGATTGGATAGAATACGGAATGAGTATACTCGGTTAAATTTTAGTCCTTTTAATCCCCTTAAGGGGTCATTGTACACATTATAACGAGCAACTTTTACTATGGGACCGAACCTGAAATCGCAAAAAAATAATCAGATTTTCAGTACATTTATGTTATCCTAACTCGTCAAAATGTACTGCACAGCTGATTTTTTTTTCGCGATTTCAGGTTCGTTCCCATAGTAAAAGTTGCTCGTTATAATGTGTACAATGACCCCTTAAGGGGATTAAAACGACTAAAATTTAACCGAGTATAAGAGAAAGTCTGAAACTGACACCGGTGTCTGAAAAGTTGTGTGGAAATCGGCTGTCATTGTATGGGCATGTTATGCGGGGGAATGAGGAAAATGTGGTCAGGAAAGTTGTGAGCATGAATGTGGATGGCTATACAAGTAGAGACCAAAGAAACGATGGATGGATTGTGTGAAAGATGATATGGGTAGAAAGGGAGTGATTACTGAGATGACGACTGATAGAGAAGTATGGAAATTGGGATAAGGGCAGGAGAATGATGAAATGATGATGTCTGCCTGCTTTTTCCGGTTAATCTCTGAAAAGTAAGAACTCGTTTTGTAATGAGACGGTATCTGATTTTTCCTTCGTAATTTAACTACTTTACAGTTTTCTCTTGTGTATGTGTTTGTGTGTTTATAAACTATAACTTAGGTACCTCAATCAATCTGCCTGCCATTTCCCAACTATGTTGGGGTCGGCTTCCAGTCTAACCGGATGCAGCTCAATACCAGTATTTTACATGGAGCGACTGCCTTTCTGACCTCCACAACCCAGTAACTAGGTAACACGATACCCCTTGGTAATACTGGCTGTCAGACTTTACGTACCTGTGTTTTAGCGTGTACCTATTTATAGCTGTAAGTACCTAATGTATTGATTCATAATGGTGACTCACTGATAATATTTTAAAGTACTTACCATACTTATGTTAGAACTAATATTAATATTGGATTAGAAAGAACAAAACCATAATTTTCATATTATATAAGGCTCTTCAAAAATTAGCAAACCTAAGTCTAAAAATCATTCATGCATGAAAATTTTATTTAAACTGGTAACACCTTTCTAAGCATTCAAAGAATGTGTCTCTAATATCATCTGCATAGCCTTTTCCCAACTATGTTGGGGTCGGCTTCCAGTCTAACCGGATGCAGCTGAATACGAGTATTTTACAGGGATCGACTGCCTATCTTACCTCCACAACCTAGTAACTGGGCAGTACGATAACGCCTTGGTAAGACCCGCTGTCTAATTTTCAGGCTTCCGACGACCCGTAACGACTGTCAAAGATGCACAAATGGCAAAGAAAAATTCAATATACCTAAAGCTTATTCGCCTATAGTAGTGCAATATCTGGCAATAGTCCAGTAACGACAATCTTAAGATAATGAAAAATATGTATGTTGCTATTATATGTTATGTTGGTAATTAATTTTAATAAGTAGCAACACTTATCTCTTCTTTGAAACGCATTCATCTAACTATAAAACATGCCATAAATTACTATTTAAGTGTTTTAGCTATGCGGTATTTTATATCCATTGAGAAAAGTAATTTAATTCTGTTGATCTGACGTTTATAGCCAGTTGCCAGTTAACAATAATCGCTGCATAATTTAGTTGAGGCAACGTTTTTATTGCTCGATTAGATTTTTTAGTGGTTTAGATATTTAATTATGTCTATAAAACGCTTGTTAAGAATATTATATTATTGTCATTTGACGCTTCCTTATGTTCGGCTATATTTTTGACTGGTTGCCAAGATTCACCTACAGAGAAATTAAACTCTTCGTTTAGTTCAGTGATTTGTCTATGAAAATATTATTATTCCACATTATGATTGTCAAATATAATAGGGATGATGACAGGGTAAAGAAAATATATATTTCATCCGTCAATCAGAAAAAAAAAATTAGACACGTATTTTTGCTTTATGATAAAAAATTAATAAAAAGTGACTTAGATAAAACGCATTAAAGTTGGGCGCGCTATGTCACAGCTCAATATAAAATCTATAACGGAGTGACGTCATGCCATATTATAACACAATGTATCGACGTAATCTTTTGATTGCGTGAAAAAAGAAAAAATACCTGTCTAATATTTTTGAATAATCTAGCTACAAAATCAGCCTGTAAGGTTCCAACTGCTGGGACATAGGTTTCCTCTCTAATAGAGGGAGTGGGCCATAATCCACCACGCGGCCCCTTGCAGCTTGGTGGATGTCACATGTCTTCGAATCTTTTGTTCTAGAACATGCCAGTTTCCTCGCGATTAGCTATAATCTTAGCTGATGGACTAACTAAATTAATATTAGTCATCCATCATCCCAATAATTGTCTTTTAGCGGACACGTGTAATGTCCGTTACTAAAATCAACAAATCTAGTCGCTGTTTGTTACCCTTACAGTAATGCAAAAGCGATATGAAGTTGTTAGGTGTGCTTACATACAGAGAAGGTAATAGAAGCAAAACTTGCCATTACTCAGAGGAGCTTACACGAGCCTTATCAAAATTTACAAACAAGACCGTTCATAGTTTAATACTGTTATACAATTATGTATATACCACGCCATGCGCAGAGCTTGAGACACGTGTGGTCGCAGCCATTGTGTAGAAACTTTTTTTTCCAAAACACGTGTCCGCCTGTGGCGCCTGTTGATCATAAGCGGACAGTATGTTTACAAAGACCGATTGTCTATGAATGGCCCACAGTGGAATAATAAAATTTTCCATTGCCTTCGACGGCCTGTTTATAAAACAGTGTCAGTTCGCGAGTTCCGATTCTTCCATATTTGAAAAATAACCCGCCTATAATAATCGTGTTCTAGTTTCAAAATACCTATATTTTGAAACAGGGAGATAGAGACCAAATAGGTCTTCGTTGTTGGTTCTGAATTCACTATATTTTTTTTTTAAACGCTTATTTAAATCTCATTGTGTTCCTTTTCTTTGAAACGCCCATGGCTGACGCTGAGTTGCTTCGTATTATTAGAGTGAATGGAGTAGTTACGTCTCTTATTTTGATAGATTTGATCATTTTTAGGGTTCCGTAGCCAAATGGCAAAAAACGGAACCCTTATAGTTTCGCCATGTCTGTCTGTCTGTCTGTCTGTCTGTCTGTCTGTCTGTCCGCGGATAATCTCAGTGACCGTTAGCACCAGAAAGCTGAAATTTGGTACCAATATGTATATCAATCATGCCGACAAAGTGCAAAAATAAAAATTTAAAAAAACATTTTTATTAGGGTACCTCCCCCAGACGTAAAGTGGGGAGCGATTTTTTTTTTAATTTTAACCCTAACGTGTGATATATTGTTGGATAGGTATTTAAAAATGAATAGGGGTTTTCTAAAATCATTTTTTGATAATATTAATATTTTAGGAAATAATCGCTCCGAAAGTCAAAAACAATGTGTCCCCCCCCCCTCTAACTTTTGAACCATAAGTTTAAAAAATATGAAAAAAATCACAGAAGTAGACCTTTATATGAACTTTCTAGGAAAATTATTTTCAACTTGATGAGTTGAATAGTTTTTGAGTTATATAGCACTTTTTCAAAAAAACGCAAATGATAACTTTGTTTTTCATACAAATACTATGAAAAACAAAGTTATTTTTGCTGACGAAAAATGTTGGTATTTTTAATGGTCATAGACAGGTACTGTCCCTGATCTATGCTTGTTTGAGTTTAGATTACTTTATTTGAATTTAGTTTATATTTTATCATCCTGAACGTATCTCCTTTCAAATAAAAAATCGGTTCACGTAATCCAAAATTTCCCGAGAGATGGCGCTGTACGTAATCTTTCTGTTAAAGTATGTTAGGTATATTACATAAAAAATAAGTTCATTTATCCACTTTTTGTTTACAAAAAAAGACAACTTGAAAAATGCACTACAAAGTTCAAAATAAATAGATAACATTTTTGCCAACTTTCCTTGTGAAGTTGGCATTTATAACTCTTTTTTTAGTTACCACTTTCCTTTGTGGGCCCGTTTTTAGGGTTCCGGAGCCAAATGGCAAAAAACGGAACCTTTATAGTTTCGCCATGTCTGTCTGTCCATCCGCGGATAATCTCAGTGACCGTTAGCACTAGAAAGCTGAAATTTGGTACCAATATGTATATCAATCATGCCGACAAAGTGCAATGAATAGGGGTTTGCCTAAATATTTTTTTATAATATTACTATTTTCGGAAATAATCGTAAAAAATAATGTGTCCCCCTCTAACTTTTGAACCATAAGTTTAAAAAATTTGAAAAAATTCTCAAAAGCAGAACTTTATGTAAACTTTCTTTGAACCTTTTGGGTTAAACAGTTTTTGAAAAATAGTACAAAAACTAAGTTTGCGTGGGAAGCTACGGAACCCTACAGTGAGCGTGGCCCGACACGCTCTTGGCCGGTTTTACATAGTAATTCCCAATACACAAAACGTATACCTAATAGTTTAAGAATTAAGATTGATGTTGGCTATGTTGGTTCAAAGATCATAAAAGTTATGAGACTTTGTTTACATCTGGCATTTTCGACATGTAGATTAATTAAAAAAAAAAAAACGACAGCTGCACACAGCTACTTGCATCTATTTATAAGACGGCCAATAATAATTCTTGATGCATCTTAAGAAGACTTTTTTTTTAAGGCTGGGAAGTCATCCAATGACTGCTCCCGCTCTGGGTGGAGCGGAAGGGAGTGTCAGACTCTTATTGACTAAAACCCATCCATGTTCCTTCCGTAGCCCTTTATGTTAACTTATCATAAATTACAATTAGATCCATTTTGCAATAGCATAATCAGCATGTTCACACTGCTGCAACATAGCCTCTTCCCTTCGAAAGGAAGTGGACTGTAATAATAATATATAATAATATTCTATATCTTTTTTTTATTCTAGAACATGCCCGTTTATTTCGGCGTTTTGAACGATGCTTATCAATAAAGCGACAGTAAATAATATAAATGATTCACTACATTATAAATGACTCCACTTATAACCCAGTAATTGGCAACTCTGCTATAAGTGATTGCCAAAAACCCTATGTTACTATGGAGCCATAGATTGTAGTGAAAGAAAGTGCTGAAAATAGTATCCGATCGATAACTAGCCTTGAAGAAATAGTCTATTAAATGTTGACTATTGATAGCCGGCGCGTGTTTGACCAGTTTAACCAGTACTTGATGTAAATTAGGCTTAATACATTTGTGTGCTCGTGGAGCTCGTGGTTAAGTACTAACAGCCGCACTGGTCGATCCATCAGGTTAAGCTACCCTTGCCGGGGTTAGCCGTGGATGGGAGACCATAATTACATACCGAGACTCCTCCGTGCCTCGGAAAGAACGTTAAGCCATTGGTCCCGGCTGTCAGTTGTCCATCTTTGACAGTCGTTACGGGTCGTCAGAAGTCCGAAAATCTGACAGCCAGTCATACCAAGGGGTATCGTATTGCCCAGTTACTGGGTTGTGGAGGTCAGATAGGCTGTCGCTCCTTGTAAAATACTGGTATTCAGCTGCATCCGGTTAGACTGGAAGCCGACCCCAACATAGTTGGGAAAAAGCTAGGCTGATGATGACATTTGTGTGCGATGGAATTGCATGATCTGATTTTGCCGAGCCTGTTTCATCATTGCGGTGCATACCCACTAAATGTTTTGGTAATACTTTTATTATGCGTACAGCTATGGAGTGGAATTCCCTGCTGGAGTCTGTGGTGGGTTTCTTCTAGGCACGTGCGCTTTACCGTCAACCACAGCATCGCCAGGCGAGATGAGCCAAGCGCGAGCCTATTGATATTATAAAAATTGACGCCACGTGTGATAGATGACTTTTTAATAATTGTAATTTCGCTCCTTTTGTTATCCCAAAAACCGTACTGTATTCTACTTTTTTTTTATTGAGGTTGGGAAGTCATCAAATTACCGGTCGGGCTGGAGCGGCAGGGAGTGTCAGAATCTTACTGACTAAAACCCATCCATGTTCCTTCCTTAGCCCTTTATGTCTCGGGGTAGCGGTAACCCTTTCGGACAATCCCGCTGAACTGAATCCTACTCAATATTATAAATGTGACAGTTTGTGAGGATGTATGGATGTTTGTTACTCTGTCAGACAAAACATACTGCACAGATCTGAATATACCTGGATGAACACATGAGTAGGACAATTTCAGAAATCCACGCAGGCGAAACATATTACGTAATTCGGGCCTATATGGAGAATGCTATTTGAATTGCACGTCGACCGTGCAGCCCGATTGCAGTTTGTGTGCACTTGGCGTGAAGTTCCAACGACTGCAAGCTAGGTGCATGGTCGACGTGCAGTTCAAATGGCATTTTCCGTATCGGCACGATGGTTTTCAGTTTTATTCCAGTCGTACTAACTGCATTGAAACTGCAAATTTGCAGGCAGAGCGCAGTTGAAATGCACTCCGTCTATCTAGAGCCTAAATCAGTGGTTCCTATCCTTTTCAATATTGTTACCCCTATGACCTATTAGGAAAACCGATTTTACTCCGACCTTAAAATGTTATCGATACAAGCAACAAATATCTTTATTAATCACAAATTGGACATCAATCTTACACGACGATGACGCGCCGGGAGCTAGAAAGAAATGTTACGAGCGCGGTACTTACTGCGTGGCGATCTATAATTAATATTAGATATTAGGCCTTAATTATTAGGTTCTTCGTTAACCCCACAAAAAAGCTGATTCACCCCCGTGGGGGTAATTATCCCCCAGGCTCGGAACCACTGGCCTAAATGATTGTGAAAACTGCATCAAAAACCGTAGGATAGTTTTTAATAACAACGCGGTGACAGACACGAAGTGCGACTCTATATAAGTACCTATGGCTTATTTTTGAACTCGAACCGTAACATGCAGGTTCCGTGAATAGTTCAATAGATTTCTTATCAATGCGTATTACGTATGAGGAAAATTATTCGCTATTCACAGTATTTCACATAGTAAAGTTATCGCGGCCGGAAATTATTGTAACATGAATTATGTATGGCGACCATGCCTGGCTTTTTGGGTTTGTTTAGGCCTTTCTTCTTAGAGTTCTCTCGTCTTATATAGAACTAGCTTTTGCCCGCGACTTCGCACGCGTACGCAAATTAATACATATAAACCTTCCTCTTGAATCACTCTATCTATTAAAAAATAATATAATAATAATAATATCCTTGGACTTTTCACACAACGCCATATTGTCCCAAGCTAAGCAACCTAATGCTTGTGGTGGTAACGAGATGGCTGATAAACTACTTATATACTTTTTTTTTTGTAAATACATACATATTATAGATAGAAAAACACCCAGACCCGTAACAAATACTTGCAGGTCGTACAAATATTTGTTCCGTGCGGGAATCGAACCCGCGACATGCTACGCAGCAGTCAATCGCTCAACCGCTGCGCCAACCGTGTCGTCGAAAAAAGGGGGAAACAAAATCCGTTGTGTAGTTTTAAAGATCGAAGCATACATACATACAGACTAGGGAATCCAATCCCGCATCAAAATCGCGATCCCGCAAGCATGCGGGATCAATGTCATCAATCCCGCGGATCCCGCGGGATTTGCGGGATTGCTTTTATTTACTATTATTTTTGTTTTGTGTAGTTAAATGAAAGAAATAAAGACAAGTATTTTTTTATTATTATTATCAATATGAAGCAAAGTTATTACTCATATTTTAAATTGAATATAATGATGTTTAAGAAGCATATATAATCAACTTCTTTTAAGAAACGATATAATACAATATTAAACGTTTCATATTTAAATTTGTATTGAAAATAAAACATATTCATTTGTTTTAGAGACATAAAGAGGTGAATTAAGTAAACGCCGGGTTAAAAGTTAGCTTATTTTTTCTGAAAATGCTTTTGAAGAAACAATAAGGTATCTAACGTTTCATCTTTTAGATTAGATCGTATCTTGTTGCATAAATAGCCAGCGGCGGAAAAAGCACGCTCGGCTTCCACACTTGTAGGTGGAATTGACTTTAAATAAGTATAAACAGTTTCCAAGTACTTCCCTCTATTCCCTCCACATTCAAAAAGTGTCATCACACGTTTCAATATCAGATCAACTCAATTATCTCGAGTGGGTGCGCACGCACAGCAGGTCTAGACTCGGGTACCCATTCAGTACGGAGACTGCGCTCTAATTCTTCTTCTAGTGCACCGTAGGGAAATCCCTAGTCATAGAGTATTTGATTGAACTGAACTGACATTGATTACGTTCCGTTCCGATACAGGGTTCATGCGACACAAAATAGAAATTCAAAACTTATTTAGTTGTAAGTTAAAAACTGAAACAAAATTTTTTTCTATACAAATTCTTTATAAAAGTCACGAGTTCTATGGGAAAGTTGTTAAATCACTTATTAATAAGCTGTGCTGAGGTGTCTTATATATTTTTTTCAATCCCGCAAACCTGCGGGATCCCGCGGGTGTAATCTCGCATTTCTGAACCCGCAAAAAAGGTGCGGGATCCCGCGTTTGCGGGATTGGATTCCCTAATACAGACATTAAGACTGACGAAGCGGGCAGCGACTTTGCTTTATACTATGTAGTGAAGAATCTCATATAGGAATCTTTTCATATAGGAGCAGTGATAGCCCAGTTGTATCGGTCTCGACTTACGAGTTGTATATCGTGAGTTTGAACCCAACCAGGCGCTTTACGTTGTGTATTTTAATTTCATCACCACTGCTCTCAAAACGGTGAAGGAAAACATCTTGAAGAAGCCGGAATTTGAAACCAAAAATTTGAAGACATGTGACATCTGTCAAGCCGCACTGGGGCCGCATGGTGGATTATGGCCCATTCCCTTTTAGAGAGGAGGCTGTGTTCCAGCAGTGGGAACATTATAGGCTGATTATGTATATAGAAAGAAAGAAAGATAGGAAATACGTTTATTTACGGCAAATATGAGACAGTAAAAAAAAACAAGTAGAGAGAAAAATATGCGTCACTTCCGCGCAAAACGGCCATCACTCAGCATAATGCAGAATGCTTCATATACCTAGTTCAAAAACATATTTTTGCCGTGTAAAAGTGTTTGTAAAAACCTAAGTACTTACAGAAATATATTCTAGTAGTTCCTGTTTAACCTTTTGAACGCCATGTGACTATGGCGCGCCATAGTCACATTACGTGACAAGCAAGCGCGTGCGCTGTATGCCAATGACACAAATATGTGACAATGCGGTACACTAGCAACACGAAATAAACAATTAAATCATTACTTTTCTGTGTTTTTATACAAATATCATAAAAATTGAAGCTCTCGTACGTATTTAATGATATGAAACAAATTTAAATTCACCATGGATATTGTAGTTCAGAAACATATTTTTGCCGTGTAAAAGTGTTTGTAAAAACCAGAGTACTTACAAAAATACGATTTATGTTATTATTTAACCATGAGCCCCATATATTCTAGCAGTTCCTGTTTAACCTTTTCAACGCTATAGTCACATTACGAGACAAGCAAGCGCATGCCCTGTACGCCAACGACTCAAATATGCGACAACGCGGTTACACCAACACGAAATAAACAATTAAGTCATTACTTTTCTGTGTTTTTATACAGATATCATAAAAATTGAAGCTCTCGTACGTATTTAATGATATGTAACAAATTTAAATTCACCATGGATATTGGGAAATTCATGATAACAAGGAGAAATAAATTTGTAGCTTGGCGTGGGGGGGGACGCGAGTGCCTTTATGCTCTGGCGTCCAAAAGGTTGCAGGCTTGTTTATTGAAAATTCGTTGCAAACAAAGTCTCCTTACTGGTTTCAGGCGGACCGAGCTACCAACCTGATCCGTGGCACTCGGTACGAGCAGTACCTACAAGTCCGTGCCGACATCAAGGACTTCCGCGACAAGAACAAACTGGACAAAGTCATCATACTTTGGACTGCTAATACTGAGAGGTAACTACACATTCATCATCTTCCTAGCCTTTTCCCAACTATGTTGGGGTCGGCGGCCAGTCTAACCGGATGCAGCTGAATACCAGTATTTTACATGGAGCTACTGCCTATCTGATCTTCACAGCCCAGTAACTGGGCAATATGATACGCCTGGGAATACTGGCTGTCAAATTACTACACATTACGATATTTATTTAAAGTTTCTTATGCAGAGGAAAGAGGAAAATGTCAGGAGAGTATGAATGTGAATGGCTATACAAGTAGAGGGAGACCAAAGAAACGATGGATGGTCTGTGTGAAAGATGATATGGCTAGGAAAAGGAGTGACTACCGAGATGACGACTAATAGAGAAGTATGGAAGAAAAGATATGTTACGCCGACCCCAAATAAAGGATAAGGGTAGGAGAATGATAGGTTTAACCATAGATTTACGCTCTTATTTATAAACGTAGCTTAAAACTAAGAACCATACATTTTCGCATAAACGCCTTTTAATTTGTTAGGCCGCCTCACAAATTAAAAAGCGCCAAGGTAGGCCGCGAATTGCAAAAATGGTTGACCGAGAGACGTTTATTGGTGATAACGCGGACCACCTATCGACAACGAGTGGACGCCGTGCGACGAGGCGGTGCGGGGTGGTTACCGGGTGGCTTTAATGAGCCTTAAGGTTGTATGTTAGTCAAATTATGATTCGCGGCCGTAGCAAGTGTGTATTTAAAGAATTGTAATCATTTAAATCAATTTCCTCTTTTTACGAGAGACTTAAACATTACCTACAACATGTCTGCCTTACAACCTCTCTCTCAAAATCTCACCATCTTTGCCCAAGGTTCTGCGAGGTGCGCGCGGGCATTCACGACACCTCAGAGAACGTGGAGCGAGCGCTGCGCGACAACAACTCCGAGATATCACCCTCCACCATCTTTGCGCTAGCTGCAGTTGATGAGAACGTGAGTATACATTAAGAAAGAAATGTTTATTTGACACATTCTTCTTCTTTTCGTGTCTATGGTACTTTTTTTACTTTTAATGTTCTTAAATTGATTGCGCCCAATAGGTTGCCACGTCATAATGGGACCAGTCATAGTGGACACAAAAATCGCATTCCGTTGCAAATAATTGTACTGTTGGTACTTGCTAATTTTTTGGGATTTTGATAAAATAGATATAGTGTAGTGTAAAACCTACTTTGCAGCTTCGAAAGACCTGTGCTTAAAACGTGGTGCTCTTTCAGGTTTCACGTATAGATTCCAAAAGTTACATCCTACGGAAGAAGTCATCACTACATATTTTTTTTACATTAAGTACTTCGTTTGTAGCTATCATAACATGAAAAACTTGTACTTTAAGACGTAAATTGGAAATTATTGCTTTTACCGACTTTAAAATGGGAGAAAGGTTTGGCGAGTGATTGCCCGGATCTCCCTTCATCATGGTGAACATGCCCGGAATTGAAGTCTTTGGTTCTGAAGTTAAACGTAGTTCTTTATTAAGTCTACATCATCAAAAAACCGTAAAAAAAAGTTAATATAATCGTATTTTCATACAATTCCAGTGCATATATATCAACGGCTCGCCCCAGAACACGCTGGTAGCCGGAGTCGTAGAGCGAGCTGAGCTGCGCGGAGTGTTCGTAGCCGGGGACGACTTCAAGTCCGGACAGACTAAGCTGAAGTCGGTCCTGGTGGACTTCCTCGTGTCTGCTGGTTAGTAAAGCATCATATTTTGCAGTAGCAAAGGTGAAATGTTAGGTCCTAAGGCTAGGTGGAGCGACGATCCTCACAGGGTAGCTGGTAGATAGGAACCCGACTCCAACATAGTAGATTTTTTGAGATCTTTCGATTTCCATGTTGTTCACACTAAATCATGTTCTGTCCTCAGGTTTGAAGCCAGTTTCCATCGTGAGCTACAACCACTTGGGCAACAATGACGGCAAGAACCTGTCCGCGCCCAAACAGTTCCGTTCCAAAGAGGTAAGTACCTCCTAATGCACTTATACAAGAAAGAAAGAAATAAACTATTTATTTGTCTAAATAGTTGGCACATTTGTGATCCCTGAACAATTTACCTTAAAATAGGCATGCAAACATTGCAACTAATAATATTGAACACTATCTTCTGCCGTTAATACTGTACCGACTTCGTCTGCGGTTAATACTGTAGAGGGCAAATCTTATCTCTGTGATGTCCTTGTGATCATAAAATAATTTAATTTGATAAGAATTGATATTTTGTTGTTTAAATAATCAGAAAGAAATAATAATAATAATAAACAGAAGTAAGTCGAAAAAATACTTTTTCAAAACATAAAACGAAATATAAAAGTTAAAAAAGATAGGAACATGGTGTCGCGGACGTTTTTGTAGAAATAATTAAGGCGAACCGGGTTGCCATACATTGCTTTCAATTTTAAACAAATGTTTAGGCAGCGCATGCAAAAAATTATATTTTCGGAGGTATTTCTTTCCGACTTGCTAGACGAAAATTGCGATAGCTCGGCTAATATGTATGATATAAATATAATTTATAGCCTATAGCACTCAGGAATAATGTTGTTCTATCAGTGAAAAAATTTTAAAATTGGATCATTAGTTCCGGGGATTACCCCCTACATACAAACTTACAAATTTTACCTCTTTATAATATTAGTATAGACTAGTATAGATGAATACAAATAATTATTTAAATAAGGTGGAGACATCCGACATTAACTTCAACTGCGTGTATCTAATGGCGTTGCCAGTCTGAATACGAAAAATCAATTAAATAAATCCAATAGTTTAGTGACTAAAGCCACTCAAAGATTGGCAAACCCCCCAGTGACGGGCCATCACTAATAAATAGTTTGTTACAAAAAAAAAACACTCCGATAAGGTGAAACCTTTCTGCGGGCTTGTCCGAAAGGGTTACCGGTACCCTGGAATATAAAGGGCTGAGGAAGGAACATGGATGGGTTTTAGTCAGTAAGAGTATGACACTCCCTTCCGCTCCACCCAGAGCGGAGGAAACATTTGTTTTTTTTTTTACTTCCTTTTTTTGTTTTTTTTTTTCATTAAAAAAAAAGTGAACCCTTACTCTGATCCAATGTCGCGTCACAGTCATAACCTTGATGTTGTCGCAGATCACTAAGAGCAACGTCGTGGACGACATGGTGGAGTCCAACCAGATCCTGTACAACCCTGGCGAGAAGCCGGACCACGTGGTCGTCATCAAATATGTGCCCTATGTTGGTGAGGTCGCTTTTATTTAATTGTTTCTACAGTAAAAACTGATACACAGTATAATATATATTTATTAATTATTATTCATGTTTTTAATGAAATTATATATCCTTTATTTCATTTAAATACACATTTTTTTATATTATTAAATATTTTTATAAATATAAAAATATACACAGTGTGTTAGGTTAAACGAGGGACATACTTTCAGGAGTTACTATACTCATGAAAATGAACAACTTTTACTATGGAACTATACCTGACATCACGAAAATAAAATCAGCTGTTCAGTACATTTCATGTTCGCATAATTCGTCAAATGTATGGAACAGCTCAATTTTTTTTTTCATTTTTCAAAGTTAGTCCCATGGACAAAGTTGTTGATTTTCATGAGTACTATACAACTTGAAAGTATGTCTCTCGTTTGACCTAACACACTGTATAATAAATGTATTAACTATTATTCATGTTTTTAATGACTATGTTTCCTTTATTTCATTGAAATACATATTATTTATATTTTTGTATAATAACATAAAAAAATATAAATTATTATAATTTAAACTTTATAATATATATAGCTTTAATGTGTGTTGAAATTCATGTTTGAGTTGTCATATTTATATTCTTTTTTCCGACTATTTTTAAAGTTTTTTATAAACCCAATATATTTTCCAGGGGACTCAAAACGCGCCATGGACGAGTACACCTCAGAGATACTCCTGCACGGCACCAACACCATCGTGGTGCACAACACTTGTGAGGACTCTCTCCTGGCTGTTCCTCTTATACTGGACCTGGTGTTGCTGGGCGAGCTGTTCGCTCGGCTCGCCTTCCGTGACGCAGACCGCTGTGAGTATATAGAGCATAAGAACAAAAAAAAAATTGTCGAGGCATCGTTGTGAAACGAAAAAAAAACCGGCCAAGTACGAGTCTGACTCGCGTACGAAGGGTTCCGTACCATTATTTATAAAAACGGAAAAAAAAACTTAGCGGTGTCAAGGGACACCCGGATGGAACGAAGTTCCTTTCGATTAGTGAAAAATAATTTTGATTTCGGAAGTCGGTGTCTTCGGTTTTGTATTTTCATTTTTTGCCACCGACTTCCGAAATCAAAATTATTTTTCACTTTTTAGTTGTGGTACCTACACAACCCCCCCCGCCATTCAAAAACATTTAATACCACTACCTGGTATGTATATTACAGTGACAGGAACTTATTAGAACATCGTCCACATAATATATTAAGTAGGATTTTTTTTAGATTTTGATTTTTCAAAAACCGCTTATCCGATTTCCATAAAAAATTTTATTGGACCATTTGGGAATTATACCCTTTCCAACAAAAACAGAATTTTTTGAAATCGGTTGGCAAGCAACGGAGTTATGCGCGAACAAACATAAAAAAAATATATATATATATATTATACAGTCGAATTGAGAACCTCCTCCTTTTTTAGAAGTCTGTTAAAAAGACACCTTTTGGTCTTAATTTCCGTCTAGTTCCCTTTCGCAACGCGCGATAAGGAACTTCGTTCCAAAAACGTTTTTTGTATGGGAGCTCCTTTAAATATTTATTCTGTTTTTTAGTGTTTGTTTTTATAGCGGCAACAGAAATACATGATCAGTGAAAATGTCAACTTTCTAACTATCACGGTTCATGAGATACAGTCTGGTGGCGAACGGACGGACGGGTCCCGTTTTACCCCGTTTGTACGGAAACAGGGCTTCAGGTTCCCACATATAAGAATTGAAAATAAAATAGGAAATTTCGGATCATAAACTAAAATTTAAAAAAAAAGTCGGCGTTCAACCTAGCGTGTGCAGAAAATGTTTCAGTGGTAAATAATTATTATTATTACTGTGCTTTAACTTGAAAAATGCTTCAAATGTCGCGTGTGCACCCGTTGGATCATAAGGAATCGGTTGCCCATTGGACGTAATTTTTTTTTTGGCGTTTATTCGCATGTAGCAACACAATATGGCTACAAAATGCTTCGACATTTGAGGCATTTTCAAGCAATGTTTGCGGACGTGCGAGGGGTTAAGATTACAGTTGTTAATGAATACTTATTGGTATCTCGGCAGCGTACCAGAGCATGCACGCGGTGCTGTCGAGCCTGGCGTACCTGCTGAAGGCGCCGCTGGTGCCGGGCGGCTCGCCCGTCGTCAACGCGCTGTTCAAGCAGCGCGCCTCCATCGAGAACCTCATGCGGGCCGCGCTCGCCCTGCCGCCCAACAACTACCTGGGCCTGGAGCATAAGGTTATATCACTATTGTTTAGTCAAGTACAGTCATGAGGCCGGGTCAGCGGGATTGTCCGAAAGGGTTACCGCTACCCCGGAACATAAAGTCATTTGGAGTCATTTGATGATTTCCAACCCACAAAAAAAAGGTACTTAATACTACGCGAGACATATGCTGCAAAACCGAATATTTTCCTAATTCTTCATCATTATTGTCTTTGTATTTCTATTTTTGTCCCAACAGTAAATTATTCTGCTAGGCTTATAATAGTGTGACGACTCCCGGCCACCGTAGGCGCGGGCCTGCGGACGGTGAGTAATGGGTGACTCACCGTCCGATCAGCACCAGACCCGTGCCGTACGGCGCGTATATGTTCCACGCGCGCCTCAAAGAGATGTCAGCATATGAAGGGGCCCCTCAGGGCCAAGCCTGCCGGGTAAGCGGGATTGTCCGAAAGTGTTACCGCTATCCCGGAACATAAAGGGCTACGGAAGGAACATGGATGGGTTTTAGTCAGTAACAGTCTGACACTCCCTTCCGCTCCACCCAGAGCGGGAGCAGTCAATGGATGATTTCCCAAAGAAAGGCTTATAATAGTCATGGACAGGTATTTTATAAACTTACTTCATCAAAGCCTTCGACAAAGTTTATCATAAGAACTTTGAGTTGAATGAAATAGTTCTTAAATTATCATTTAAGAACTATTTCATTTACAGTCACGAGCAAAAATATGTATTCAGTTAGCTAATTTCAAAAGCGGTTTTCTTCTAAATTATAGAATGAAATTGTATGTTGTCACACACATCGCATTTTTGAATCCATATACACAATTTAGGTTTACCGAACCTGTCATATCTCAAAGTCAATCAAAACAATTTTAGTGGATTTCTTAATAAATGCCCGCTATCCTTTTGAAAACACCGTCATGTAATCATCACTTCTGTCTATTTGATGAAAAATCGCAATATATCTGCGTCCTCTTGAAATTTTTTTCTATTATTAGTAATGCATATTGTATTTAAAGCTACTTTTCAGCTGGATTGTCCGAAAGGGTTACCGCTACTCGGAAACACAAAGGGCTAAGGAAGGAACATGGATGGGTTTTATTCAGTAAGAGTCTGACACTCCCTTCCGCTCCACCCAGAGCGGGGAAGTCACTTGATGATTTCCCAACCTAACAAAAAAAAAAATTGGTTACAACTAGTAATATTATTTTTGGTTTCCCTAGGTACCCTTCCTAATGAAGGACCTCCACAGCGGTGCTCTCTTCATCTCACCGGCGAACAAGAAGCAGAAACTAGCCCACGCGAACGGCGACCAGTGAGCGCCATCATACACCATCATATACCATTCACCACCATCATGTACACTCGCACCACGGCACAAAACTATTCACGAGCAGACTCCATCACTTCAGTAAACTGATTTCAATTCAGAATCTTACATAGTTATCAAGTTTATTGAAAAACAAACTCAAAGTCATACACAAAAAGATCCAATTTCGTTTGCAACCAAAAATTTAAGCTTTTTATTTAATAGAAATGGTCACTCAAAAAAAACTTAAACTACTTAACACTAGAGTAGATTTTTGTTTATCATTTACTCCGATTCTGAATTAAAGTCATCACTTGCCATCAATAAATAATCATTAATATAGGAAAAGAGATTTATAATTGCAAAGTATATTTGTATAAAAATTGTGTATTATTGTTAATCAGTAAATTAATTCCCTAAATTAATATGGCACCAAGTTATTTGGAAAAATACATGTTCTTAATATAATTTATACTTACAAAGTACCTTACAAAGATCAAGATATTATTTGATGTGAAAAAACAACAATTTCTATAATTAATTATACATTATTTTTCGGTTTATTTTGAAGTTTAGTTTATAAATGAGACTTTTAATAAAAAACATAGTATAGTTGATCATAAAGTAAGTAATATATTCTTGTTACATATGGTGCTTCTATAATTTATTAGAAAACGTTTATTTATTTGTTTCTTCTGCTCTGGATAGTATTATTTAGTTCTACACTAGCACCTCCGCACTCGCTATAGTTTCAATTATGTTGGTTAAGTTCTGTGATAATGTGTGATCAACGTTCGTACGATAAGTAGGACGGTAAACTTGATAAATGTTTATTTAAATACAGATGTATATGATACATCTGTACCTAATGTCGTCTCTTGTCTTATACCAGCGAATTTTTGGAAAATATACATATTTCTTTGAACCTACCTAATTCTAATATCATTATACAGTGTGTTAGGTTAAACGAGGGACATACTTTCAGGTTGTATAGTAGGCATGGAAATCAACAACTTTGTCTATGGGACCAACTCTGAAATATGAAAAAAAATATCAGCTGTTGTTATTTTCACGAATTATGCGAACATATGTACTGAAGTATAGTTCTATAGTCAAAGTTGTTCATTTTCATGAGTATAGGACGCCCTGAAAGCATGTCTCTCGTTTAACCTAACACACTGTAGAAATATTTGGAGTATTTTTACAATATATATTTATAGTATCATTATTAAGTTTCGTCTAGCGTACGGGATAATGTGTCAAAGTTATTAATTAAATTCATCTAACTATGACATTCCATTTCATAGTAGAATCTCGCAATTCAGTATTATAGATGCATAAAAAGTTAATTAATTTATTGAGCACCGGTATTATATTTATTTATGAATTTCATTGTTAATCTCAGTATTTTTGCTAAGTTTAGGAATGTGATGTACGAAAGCATTTACTTAGTTATGTGATTACAGATTTTAAGCACACGCTAACATCATAGGATAGTACATTATACTTATGTAAGGCAGTGTAATGTTTAATTAATTAGTACATTATACTTATGTAAGGCAGTGTAATGTTTAATTAATATCCTTAAGAGTTCAATGTTCAATATTCTTTTTTCTTATTTTGAACTGGTTTCAGGAAGGAAATCTTAACTTGAGTTATTGTATCCAGTGTGCGATTATGTTGAAATAAAATGATTTTGTAATGGATGTTGGTTTTTTATTTGTGAAATGCATTGCAGTACTACTCAACACAAAACGCGTTTTCACGCTCAGGGGAGACATTAAGCGGGATTCTCCGTAAGGGTTACCGCAACCCCGGAACATGAAGGGCTAAGGACGGAACATGGATGGGTTTTAGTCAGTAAGAGTCTAACACTCCATTACGCTCCACCCGGAGCGAGAGGAGTCATTTGATGATATCCCAACCACAAAAAAAGGGAGGGACATTCAAGAGAAAGTCGTAGTTTTTGCCAAATATCTCGGAAACTAGAAGTCTTAGGTAAAAAATAATGAAATTTTCGAGCCCCCCTAGTGTTACACCCCTATGAAGATGATGTAGACGAATCTATAGATGACCTTTGTTTGACCTTGACCTTGAATTTACCCAATTTGAGGTTGTGTTAACAGTGCTAACATAACTTACCTGATCAGAGTAAACCCTGTATCAAAACTTGGGGTTTGTGGCTCTTTTTACTCGACTGCGGCGATATCCCAAGGAAAGGGTATATAGGGTTTTTACAAAATAAACTAAAACAGACTTGAAAATTCGAGAATTCTGGACGGATAGGTTTATTTTTATTGTGATTATACTAAGGGAATGCAAGAGTGAGTGAAGCGAGCTCAATAGTCGAAAAGCTTGGCTAAGATGGCGAAGTAGGTCAGATTTCCTTGAGAACTGGACCGAACTTGAAGCTTGAACACTTTGCAAGCCATAAACAAATATCATTCATTAGATATATTTTACGAATTGTGCGCTTAAAGCTGTGATTTCCGTCAGCGGGATTACCTGGTAGGGTTACCGCTGCCTCGGAATACTAAGGACTAAGGTAGGAACATGGATGGGTTTTTGTCAGAAAGAGTGACACACCCTTCCGTTCCACCCAAAGCGGGAGGGGCTATTAGCCAACTTTTTTTAATTTGTGTCGTTGTCGTACAGGGCAACCGCTTGTTTGGCGATCAAAAGTTAAGCTTTGTGTTAGGTTTTTGCCGGCTTTAACGGGCGCGAGATATCACGCTTTATGATAAAATAAAAACACGTGATCTGATTAATCTTCTTTATTTTCAGTTAAGCATAGAATAGTTACAGTATCCCAATTTCTCCAGTCTAATTTGACAGTATGTCTCAATCACGCACCAAGTAATTCACAATGAAACCTTTAAGTAACTTGCATTTGTTGGTGGTTCACAATACAAGTATATACGGCCGAAATTAAATATAATAAATCAACATACCTTATGTAAAAATCTATGTTTTATCATTCTTTACCGTAAACGAACATTACATGCGAGTAACTAAAAATACTTAAAAACTAAGATACATCGTTTTGTTCTAAGTTGCGAAATGTAACGGTTTAACAATTCCCCTTAAAACTAATATAATTGTTAAAATGTCACTTGTCATGCAGTTAGTAAGATTTTATACATATTACAAAATTTTTGGTAATAAAACATTCATCATAATATAGAGTTCAAACTTAACGTTTGATAATACAACGTGCCGTTATAATTGATAATATTTAAAATGACAAAAACATGAGAACATATTGTAACAATCTATCCGCTGTGATGTACGGAGGAGACTCCTCAGACACATGGAATGTTAACTAATTACATCTAAAGCGTTAATAGTACCACAATACTGTCGCTTACGAATAATTAAATACTTAACAATATAAATTATACAAAAGAACCTATACAGGCAACGGCGACGCTCGCCGCGACAACAACACAATAGCATAGCACGTGATCATAATCATTTAGTATCCGCAACACATTGACAGAATACGGTGTTATGGGCAACAACAACATAGATATAGTTAAGTATGGCCATCGAGTACCGCCCCTCGACTCGTTACTCACTCGCTTGTGATGATGTATGTGTACGTGAGTAACGGCCGATTTCTCGACTGATAAACATCGGAAAAATGTGACACATTGTTACGCACAATATGCTGGGATTGATTGAAGGAATTGCCAGCAGGTTATGCGCGCTTTAAGAATTGTGAAACAAAAAAATTGCGATGATTTTCGTTCGAGAAATTGGTCGTGTGACGCGGTCGACAGAGGGATGGGTGACCGCCGGGAGAGGAACACGTCGCGAAGTATCGAGCGCAGACCGACGCGTGTCATTACAACTATAATATAATAACGGTGCAAAATGTCTAATAGATAGGTACTACGCACTATTTAGAATAGTTTGTGGACACCTGAGCTCTCCTGCGACGCGCACCGCACACGATCCATTACGATAATATTTTTATATAATAAGTCTTTTCTTCTACATTAACAATAATTTGTTATAATATAACCGATGTAATTTACGAGTTTTTTTTCATGTTAATTTGTTTATAATGTACACGATTTTAAATTTGTTTCAGTGCTCAATCCTACTACTATTATAAAGGCGAAAGTTTGTAAGTATGGATGTATGGATGTTTGTTACTCTTTCACGTAAAAACTACTGTATAGATTTGGATGAAATTTGACACAGAGATGGTTTATATCCTGGATTAACACATAGGATATTTTTTATCCCGGTAGAACATTCCTGTGGGATAATTTCCGACCTCCACGCGAGCGAAGCCGCGGGCAGAAGCTAGTATTATATATTTTTTTAATTTTAAAATTCGTTGGCTACCTAAACGAGTGGTGATAGCTTCGAAGGACAACAGAATCTACATTAGGGAATGGAATATATTATACAATCAGTGGCACGAAAAGAGAGCAGCTCATGGAACGATTGAAAAACACTAGGATATATAATACGACCAAGAGTTAGGTAACTTTTTGTGCCATTAATTGTATTATTATAGCATTGAAATGGCGCGCAGCACTACGGTATTTTTATTTAGTTTTATATACACGCTGTTTTCATTTTAATTAAAAAGAAAATCAACAGATTATTCAATGAAATAACTGCTTTTTATTGACTACTAAACGATCAGCTGTACAAGTTAAAAAGAAAAATGTAGTATATGTAAAAATGTGACATGCCGCGCGCCACCCCAAGCGTATCATAGCTACGAATCTAGCTTATCTCTAGGTATCTAGGGAATACACTAATGTTTCATAAGGGCTATGAATACGTTCCTGAGACCGGTCGGTCGTCAAAACTTCAACTACTTTTAATTCCTCACGTGCCTTTGATTGAGCAGTTCACCTGTCTCGCATAATTACAATACAATATTACTACTATATATTTTATTGCTCGAAAAACAATGATTTGATAGAAAACACGGTCGTGGGCGACGAGGTTGTCCGTAGCTCGGTGTTACTTTGAAAGAGGCTCGACGACCAGCGATGTCGCACGACCGCGCACCCTTCTCTCAGAAAGGTTCATACATACGATTACTACAATAGTTTCAAAAATATTAAGTCTCATAATATTTTCGCATATAGTATTATACATAGATGAATAATTTGTTTATGTACAGAAGCGTATGCCCCGTCGCTAGCCGAGGATTATTATAATAAGGGATCTAAATTTTAAAAATAGGAAATGGTGTGAATCGCTGCTCCCTACCTAAGTTTTCAAGCGTTATGTTTCACTGACGCGCGCATTATATTATGAGCACCAACATTGGCTATATAACACATGCATTTTTAGCCCCCATTTATATAATATTTTTAATCAAATCATGTATAAATTTTAAGCTGTAGAAGAATATTCATCCATTGTATGGTGGTATCGTATCGATCAATTCCTTGAAATCCTACTACTATTATAAAGGCGAAAGTTTGTAAGTATGGATGTATGGATGTTTGTTACTCTTTCACGTAAAAACTACTGTATAGATTTGGATGAAATTTGACACAGAGATGGTTTATATCCTGGATTAACACATAGGATATTTTTTATCCCGGTAGAACATTCCTGTGGGATAATTTCCGACCTCCACGCGAGCGAAGCCGCGGGCAGAAGCTAGTAATAAATAAATTCAGATCTATGTGTTTATACATTTGTTTAGTGATATAAGGTGGAATGTTAATAATACTTTAAAAGGATAATATTAAAATACGTGATCGCCGCAATAATACATATTTAGATATTCAATAGATTTTTCATCGGATTTTTTTGTATATATTATACACAAATAATACTTGTTTACCACTCAAAATCGTGTTTCGTAAATTCTGGACCAATTATAGGAATGTTTCTTTAAAACTGTTTTCTATAATTCATATAAGTAAATCGATATTTTTTAGTAGGTTGTCAGTGTTAACTTTGAAGTAATCATCATATTAATAATTTCGACGGTGGATCAATTACAGCTTAATGACAATGATTTCCTATCAATGTCATAAAATGTTAATATTTCAAGTAATATTGCCTTGGAAGCGGTTCTGATCAATTCTATACAATTATTCATAATTCTAATGTGAAATAAGCGAATTTTATGGTACTGTTAGCCATTGACACCTAACATACTTGTGCTATAATAATTGGCACTTTATGTGCGTCATAATTTTTTCAAATAGATATAATTAATATACCCAGTTTACATGCTAATTTTATACTCTAATAATGCCACGAAAAGGGGTAATTTATTTAATATTGGGATGTACTCGTTGACACTGATTTTACTTAGAATTGAAGCAAGATCAAAATTACGACATATATATGTTTTTACATCATATTTTATATACAAATTTAATTTTACAAGTGAAGAGCAATTAATTTTTTTGCCAACTGCCCAACAGTGTCTCTACCTAGCCCTTTGTAATATAGAGGAGTGATGATAATCATCATTATAGTGTCTTTGAACCCAGCCATACATCCACAATTTATATTCTATTCTCACATTGTTGGGTCAGGGGCTTCAAGGCGCAAGGCCCGTGGTACGCAACGAAATTCTGAGGATCTGAAAAGCCGGGGGGTCCAAAAGACCCGGCGTCTGAAAGGTTCGAAAGTACTGGGCTATGAGGCCCGTGGTCTGAAACGCTCGGGGGTTCAAAAGACCCAGGGTCCTAAACGCCCGAGGTCCTAAAGGCTCAAGGTCATAAAGGCCCAGGTAACTTAAGTCCCGGGGTCGGAAAGGGTCGCAGGTCCGATAGGCTCGGGGGTTCGAAAGGCTCGGGGTCCGAAAGGCCTGGAGTCCAAAAGACCTCGATATATATAGATACATCAATTCTTCCTTTACAAAGGGCATATTTTCTTTAGTTTCAAATCAAAACCCTATCATCAATGGCTTCATTACTCGCTTAGTGTCGCTTAGGGCCATTTTTAAACGAAGAAGAAATCGACAAATTGTCAAGGGCACATGAACTCCTGCAATTTGTTGGTGATAAACGATTCAACCAATTGCAGCATTTTACGCGCTATTGACAAATTGTAGTTTTTTTGCGAATTTTCGTTCGAAAAGCTACCCCGTTCTTCACAAGCATTATACAAAGGGCAAATTTCCTCCGAATTTCAAATTAAATCCTTATCGTCAATGGCTAGTACTCGCTTACTTTCGCTTAGTGTCGCTTAGATCAGAAGCGCTTGCCGGGAGCGGGCTGGCGCTTGTGTCAGTTGAGCGGGAGGCAGAACATGTGCTGCAGGAGGGTGGGCTTGCGGGGCGGCAGCTCCGAGCACACGCTGTCGTAGTCCGATGACGACGATTCTGCACCGTAGCCGTATGTCTGGAAAATTTACCAGAACCCAACATAAATACATATACAGGGTTATTTGTAAAACACCAGAAACCTCTTAAGAGGTCATTGTACTCATCATTATGAACAACTTTTACTATGGGACCAAACCTGAAATCGCGAAAAAAAATTCAGCTGTTCCCTACATTTATGTTCGTATAACTCGTCAAAATGTAAGGACCAGCAGATTTTTTTTATATATAAGAATTTCGTGGAAGCATAAGGATGCCTTTCCACCAGAGATGTGCTATGCCACGTTGCTATGGATGCGTTTGATATCCCCCAATTATATTCATTAACATGGTGTATTATTTTTAAGATACGTGATTTCCTCCATCAACTTCAGTGATTCCATCATTACGAACGTAACGATTGCCAAAGATGCACAAATGACAGCCGGGACCAACGGCTTATCGTGCTTTCAAAGGCACGGAGGAGTTTCAGTATGTAAAGATGGTCTCCCATCCAGGGCATTTGTGTAGAAATAAATAATCCATGGTCACCTGCGCGGGGTCGTGGTAAGGGTGCCGCAGACAGGCGTGTTGTCACACGCAGTCCTCCAGCGACATGAGCAGCGGGTTCACGTACTCGAAGCCCTCGAACTCCGACTGGTCGATGTCAGCGATCACGGTGCTGGAAACGAGAAAATATGGTATCAGGAAATAAATTATTTGAATTGATTAGTAAAACAAGCGTAGACGCAACTGCTGAGTGTGAGTTTCTGGTTTCAATTCACGGGTCGGACAGTGTTATTAGGTTTTTCGTGAATAGCAACCTGGAATTTTGATTAGTGCCCGATTGATGGTAACCGGCGAGCCTCTTATTAAATGGGACTTAACCATGGCTGGCGAAATGTGGATGTATGAGAAGAAATCTCTGCCTAACCCTTCAGGTAATACAGGTGTGATGATAAGTATTAAAACAGAATGTTGGCAGTATTCATGACTTTCTCTCTCTCTCTGTCTCTTTCTATGATATACGAGTGTGCGCGTGCGCAACTATGTTCCTGACGGGGATTCCCCGACCGCACACGTTTTTTTAATTTTAATCTGTTCTTAAGTCCAGCAATGTACCATCCGGGATCCGACTGATCTTAATAGTACAGAACATAAAGTAAAAGTAAGTAGTAGTATTATTTTATAAGTTTTATATTCGAGCCGTTTGGGGTTGAAACACTAGGGCCATGGGGTCCGAGTACCCACTATGTTTATCGAGACATCGCCAAGCGATTGGTCGACTCTTCACGTGACCAGAGGGCTGGCCTATTTTTCGGTCAAAGAATCAGCATTGCCATACAACGTGGCAATGCTGCCAGCCTTTTGGGAACTTTTCCTGTTGACAGCGATGTGGACGAATTTTTTGATGCCCTTTGATTTATTTTATTTTGTTTCCCTCCTGTTATATACTTGTAAATAGTTATTAGTAATGTTTTAGGTTTATAGTATTGGTTAAAAATGTAAGAGAATTTCATATTACAAATAAATTTCTGAACATAAAGTTACCACAAACTGCCAAATTTTCTCAATCGATTTTAAGCTTCATCTTCAATGTTTTAAGGTTCAAAATCATGCGCTGGTGGTGAAGAAGGTGGTTGGTATCATAATACTAACTCATTGTCAGGCGTGAGGTGTACCGGCTCGTCGGTGAACTCTGGCGGGAAGTTCGCCAGGTCGCGCTCACCCTCCAGCCGCGGCTTGAATGGAGGAACCACTTGCTTCTGCTCCAGCTGGAAATTAACACGCATTTAGTACCAAAGTGCTTGGAATCTATACAGCTTTTCCACTGTCTGTGTGTTCTGCTCGCGATAGTGTTTCGTACTTACTAATTACTAATATCAATCTCGACTGAACAGGCGAACGGATCTGAATGAAACTTGGCGCACAGATAGTTTATAGCTTGTAGGATATTTTTTTATCTCGGCAGTACGTTCCCATTTCCGACATTCATGTCGCCGAAGCCGCTGGCAGTAGCTAGTTCCAAATAATTATTTTGAGAAAAAGCTTCTCCCGAATTAACCTTATTACTACGATGACTGTTTTTGTTTCTCATTCTCTGAATAAGCATTATCCATCGGAATAAATCGAATCATGGGACAAGTTATATATGGCATTATCTGGCAGATAGGATAGCTAGCATTTAACTGTGAAACCGTTATCAAAGAGGCAATATTAAACTACTAACAAACTTTTCTCCGATCAAAATTTAAGAATGTATGTCCACTAAAAGTAATAAAAAAACAGATAATTGTAAAAAAAAGCCATGTCCTCACCATCTCCCACTCGATGCTCTTGAAGAAGGGATGGCTGACGATATCAAGGAAGCCGTTCTCGCCGCAGCCGAGCCGCTCAGCAGGGTTCTTGTTGAGGAAGCCCTTCAGTACTGACGCTGCCTTCACCGACAGCGACCGCGGGATACGGATTGTTTTTTCTAGGATAACCTGGAATGATAAACATGGATGATAAAAATTGAAGAAGGTAAGATTACTGAACAAACCATAGTGAATACAACTGAACGAACGAGTATTTTTTATTGAGTTATTTTTATTGAGTATTAATATTTATTATTGAGTATTTTGTATCTGTCGATATCACAGCGGACCTTAACAGAATACCAGCGCTGCGATATTTATTTTTAACCGTCAAGCTGAGATGCCTTTTAACCTCAATCAGGACTTTTTTATTAATTTAGTCACTGATACATTTTGTAAAGACAATGCGCAAAAAAACAATCAAGTCGAACAAAAAAGCGCTTCGAGACAAGGATGGCACGGCGAAGCAGTTCAGGCCATTTTCGGCCCCCTATAACGTCGTTGTGTATAAAACTAGAAGCCTGAATTTTTAATTATTACTCATCAAACCAACCTGGAACAAATAATCCTCAGTATTCTGGTCAGGGTTGTCCGCCGCCTGCGCGATGTCGAAGGGCGAGCGTCCGGCCAGCATCTCGTACGTGAGCACGCCGAGCGCCCACCAGTCCACAGAGAAGCCGTACTCCTCGCCGCGCAGGATCTCGGGCGCGATGTAGTTGGGCGTGCCGCAGAACGTAGACGTCGTGTCGCCTGGTCGCACACCCTCCTGGAATTGCAGAAGGTTATATTAGAAATAGTAAAGAAGTCCGTCAGTAAATATGTTAAGAAGAGTAGGGCCTAAGTGTGATCCTTGTGGAACTCCAATCACTCTTGTATGTACGTCTGACCTTAACTCATGAATAACAAAGAAAAGGACTTACAACATAATAAATCAGTTTGGTTAATCGCCTGATAAATTATAATCTTAAGACTATTTCAATTAATTCAAAGTACTTATGATGAACTTTGTCGAAGGCTTTGATGAAGTTAGTTTATAAGATACCTATTCATGATTAATATTAGCCTAGCATATTAAATTAGTACTATTTGTGATCTTTATTAAAGTTTTTGCATAACTATTGCGACAAAATTAGAAATACAAAGTCAAAGATTGATGAAGAATTAGGAAAATATTCGGTTTTAATAGTAAAATAATAATAGCTATAATAGTTTTATTTACCTTTTTTTTGAGGGTGGGAAATCATCTACTAACTCCTTCCGCTCCACCCGGAGCGGAAGTTTGTCAGATTAGTACTGACAAAAATTCATGTTCCTTCCTTAGCCCTTTATGTTCCGGGGTAGCGGTAACCCTTTCGGACAATCCCGCTTAGTGTTAATTACCTTGCACATGCCGTAGTCAGTGAGCTTGATGTGTCCCTCGTGGTCCAGCAGCACGTTGTCGAGCTTAAGGTCGCGGTAGATGACGCCGCGCTCGTGCAGGAAGTGTAGCGCTAGCGATATCTCCGCCGCGTAGAACCGAGCGTGTTCCTCCGGCAACCGTCGTTGGCGCTGCATGTGGAACCTGGAAGGAGAGAACAAGAATAATTAAAACAATATAATATATGGGTATAAGCAGAAACTGGACTTCATATTGCCGAGTACTCAGCAAACGGCATTCGTAGATTTTGGGGCAAACTGTACATCTTCTCCGTCTTATACACATTATATTATTCTAAATTGATATTTAGATAGATTGATTAGATGATAGATTATGATATTGTTCTAAACACTTAAATTCTGTCCATGTTTCTATATCATTACTAAATAGATCATTACTAAATAGTTCCCAGAAAGTTGGTAGTTTTCTCTTCTACGTGGTGTTAAAGACTAACCTGCCCATGGGCCTCTGACTTAGCTTCACATGCTGTTGAGAAATACCCCTCAGGCATGCGGGTTTCCTCACGATGTTTTCCTTCACCGATTTTGAAGCAAGTGATAATTATACAATACGCACATGAATCCGAAAAATCAAGTTGGTAGTAAAGTGCACTTACATAAGGTCCCCGCCCCTAACAAACTCGATGACGAAGAACAGTCTGCTCGGCGTTTGGAAGCAGGAGTGTAACCCAACAAGGAAGGGATGGTTGGAGGCGGTCTCGAACACATGCTTCTCCGTCTGCACCCAGTCGATGTCCTCGTCGTCCGTCACCAGCGCCTTCTTGATCACCTTCATTGCGTACACGCGTTTTGTGCGTTTCAGTTCTACCATAAGGACCTGGATGGACACAGAAAACCATTAATGAAGAGGCGAAACATTAAAGGGCTCGTAATTTTTTAATTTCGTTTGGGTAAGTGCAGCGTGTTTTCCGACCAGGACCAACGTGGCGGGCATGCAACAGTGGGAGGTTGCGCAAGGATCGTAAGTTCACGCGACCCCTGGCGTTGGTGTGAGATGGAACAACGGGGTGCTTTTTAATCAATAAGTGTCTTCTTTGCCCCCCACGGCGGAGGTCATCCATGAGGATTTTCCACACCGGAATAAAAAAAGTAGCAGCATGTTTTGCTCTTCCCTACATCTCAGCTGTTGAAAACATCTCAGTATACACCTAATTTTTTGCCATCACACCTTTCACGCCTTCATCGATCCACATGCAGAACTTTACTCACGAAATAGAAGAGCTATTATCACCAAAACACTCTCATCCCAAAGCATCGTTAATACGTCCAATTTGTGCGGCAATATAAAATACAATTACGGGCTGATATTTTATTTAGTTAACACGTACCTTAGCATAAGATCCTCGTCCAATAACCCTGATGAGTTCAAAGTCGTCAAGCGAGTACTGTCTCTGAGAGCCCGGTTCGAGCTCGTCCGGCCGAGGCAGCGCAGGCGCAGGCGCGGGCGGTGTCTCTGGTAGCGGGGGCTCCACTTCCGCGCGAGATCTACATGGTACCACACAGTTTGTGAAAAGCTTTTGAAGTTTTTTGATGTGTTTTTGTTTGAACACTTGGAGGTAACGGAGTAGATCCTTCATTATTGAATGAAGAGTCTTTAAAAGATTATACATTTTGAATCCATCAAGCGAAGACGAATGAGACAACAATATAACTCTCGAGATTCACCACCACTCCTCTTTCTCCACTTTGTGAAGAAACTTGTAAAGTCTAAATCAAATATTTCGTTTTAAATGTCAGTACGCTGTATTCCCGAAGCGGTTCGGGTCAATACTGGGAATTGAGGCTACGATGGTGCCAAAATTATAATGTTTATAAACGAATTGATTCGGTTGGCGGTTAGTCATGCCTTATCGCCCGGAAGGTTAAGGTGATGAAGAAATACTGATAAGAGAACTCTAAATATATTTGTGCTAAAAATCCCGTGTGATAATATTGTTATGTTAATATAATTTTAAGGAATTGTTTACTTCTTGATTACAGCTGTCAATAAATTTAATCTTGTAATAAATAGCAGATAATAAGATTCAAGAATGTCATTTTAAAGGCGTAAGCATACGGTGGACAATTTTTCAGCGGACAATTCGGAATCTTATGAAAATCCAGAGAGCCTATTTGGTCAGCAGGATTGTCCGAAGAAGTAACCACTGCCTCGGAACACAAAGGGCTAAGAAAGAAACATAGAGGAGTTTTTGTCAGAGCGGGAGTGGGAGGGGTCATTCGATAATTTCCCAACCTCAAAAAAAAAAACGACTCTCCCTTCCGCTCTGAAGGAGTTATATGATGAATTCCCATCCTTTAAAAAAGAGAGTCTGTTTGTCCTACGTGTGCTTTATTGCAGAAAATACGAATAGGTAAGTTCTAGCGACCGAACACTTTCAGATGCATTGAATAATGAACTTTTATGCTAGTGTTATTAAGAATAAATTTGAACAACGAACAGCTACTCGGGTGTCGAAGAAAACAGGTAGAAAGGTAGAGTACAATACTAAGAATAGATATGATTATTTTTAATATATCCATATCCAAATGGCGCCAATCATTACACTGGTTCCCAAAGATATAGTCATTAAAATAGCAAACACTAATTAATCTGTAATCCATTTTTATCTCATAGATAACAAAAACAGGTCAAGTGAGAGTCAGACCGGCGGCACGCAAAGGATTCCGTACCACAGTACAATATTTTACACGAAAAAAAAACTTCTGTTTAATTTTTTTATAATTTGCTGTTATAGAAGCAATAGAAATACGAAATCTGTGAACATTTCAACTGTCCATCTATGCCGATTTGCGAGATACAGCCCGCTGACAGACAGACTGACAGAAAGACGGACGGACGGACAGCACAGGCTTAGTTATAGGGTTCTGTTTGGCACCAATTCGGATATGGAACCCTAAAAAGTACAGCGAAATTCTATCAATTATTGAGATAGCTTCATTAAACACATATTGTACTAAATAATGATACCGAACTTGTATTACACAATATTTAATAGATTAGGCTGTTATTCCTGTATTAATATCTTATCGATTCTTTGGTAAACATGGTGCATGGCGATATCAGCTCATCGGCCTGATAGGAGCTCTTGCACCGGTGGGTGGGTCATAGAAATCGGAACGCGCCATAGTTTCCTGCTAACGGGAATCCCGAATTTGGCAAATATTTGTGTGACTATATAAACACACATGTTTCGGTATGAAAAAATATGTATATAAAAAAAGAAATAAAAAAACATTGAAAAATATTATAGAATTATTTTAAGTTACACAGAAAGATGAGAGGTTTTTCAAAATACGGAGAATTAATCCATTTATCATAACTATATAATTAATACAATTCTGCCCGAGTAATTAATACAGTTTACCCGTCCCTTTCTACTTTATCTTGTCCTACTGGGCCTATTTTGTGTGCAGGCGCGAGGCACATAATACTGCATTAAGTATTTTTGATTTTTTATATCGATTTTGTGTGTATATACACCGTACGCATCGATCACTAATAAAGAACTAGATACACAATCAGCGTCAAAAAATGTCCTCACCGAATGACCACCCAATTGAACATTTGGGTGGTCTTTTCATCTAGTAGCATTCGAACGCTCCGACGGTAAACATGTCTCAGTGCTCGTTTAAAAACTGCAAAAATCACACGTCTAGGACGCTAAAAAAGGATGGAGTTTCTTATTTTTGCTAAGTATTAATATTATCATTATATAATTGTTAACATTGTATTGTAAATACTAATATTTTTTCAAGAAATCATCGTAAAAACTTTATTTTAAATTAAGTCGTAACAAATAGCAGGCGATATAATGCAGCTCAATTGTAAAGACTCTTACTAAACGTATTAATCATACTTACGCATGTCCACTTAAATTGTTTGGGTTATCCGCGTTGACTCTGTTCCATTTGTTGGAGACGCTATTATAGTTCTTATTTTTTTTAATGCGAGATTTTATTTTTGTTTTCATTTACCTGACTGCGCGATGCAAGGGAGGGTTATGTGTTTATTAGCCTATGTATGAATAATTGACCTAAAATAACTGCCACTAACTGCATAAGACTACTTGAAAAGTGACTTGTTTGGAACTTGTTAGTTGTTTTTTATCAGTCGGGTTTTTTGATATTCCCAATATTTTTTTGTGGTTGTTTAGTCGGGACTTTGAAAATATTCAATTATTTTTAGCTTTCCTCGTGATCCGGTGAGGTGTGGAGAATGGATATCAGTTACAGCACGTCAAAGATCCGAAGAATTCTTCGATCCGAAGTATTTCTTTTTATCGACATTTGTAATTTATTATGAACAATATGTCAAAAAATTGGGACAATAATATTCTTTGATTTTTGTATATTCTTCCTCACTAATTTATATTTTCTGAATGTAAAGTTCTGATTTATCTAAAAATACCAAAATCGCTAATTGTATGCCTTTAATATTTAAGGCGTTGCCTAAATTCCTAATAGATTCCATCATCAGAACGAGGATTAGATGTAAACAGGACCAACTTGGGAACAAACCTAATGTAATGAATCATCTCAATCGGTCGATTCGTCTTCGACTTATGGGTGGTGTGCAACATAAAAATAAAAAAAAAATTATAAATACGCGACGCATTGAGTAACCTCCTCCTTTTTTTGAAGTATGTTAAAATACCATACATAATAATTTACAGTACAAACAAAAAATATTGTTCTGGTTCGTCTCCACTCGTTCCTTGTGCTAGTGGCGAGCCTCGGTTGTAAAATTTTATTACTTTTTTTTGACACTTAGTAATTGTTACTTTAAAGCATGCGTATAAGGTTGAAATTGTTTTGATGTATGTTGAGCAGCGAGTACCGGTCGTAAAATTTTATTGCTTTTTGCAATAGCTTTGTGAATACGGCTTTAAACCTTGCAGGTAAGGTTGAAATTACATTAATATAGATTTATTTTACCTAAACACAATTGGCGACATTTTTAAGAGAACTTTTGTATGAGATTGTGTATCTAGTTCTTTATTAGTGATCGATGACCGTACGCCTTAACCTGAGTCTAATAAATTTATTTTGTTTTCTTTCTTCACTCGAATATGTTCAGAGTATCAGTGAAAACTTTAGTGACGATTAATTTTCAGTTTTATAAACTACTAGCTTCTAACGGAAATTGCATTTTATTATACTATGAACCCTCCTCTTAAATCACTATAATATCTATTAAAAAAAACTGCATCAAAATCCGTTGTGTAGTTCTAAAGATCTAAGCATACATACTACAGACATTAGGACGCGGGCAGCGACTTTACTTTATACTATGTAGTGATATAAATATCTTACCCGACAGAAGACGCTCTTCCCAAAGTGCTCTCCCCGTTAGCATCGTCCTTGACTTCGATGGGGTCCACATGTTCGTTGGAGCAGGGCTTCTGCACGAGTTTGTGGCACTTCTTGTGCACCAGCAACTTGCACTGGATGCACTTGAAGCCTTGCCGGCCCAGGCCCCAGATGCGGTCCTGGCAGAAGGCACAGAAGGCGCGCTGGAGGGGAAACAGAAGTGGGTTAGAAAGCTCATATTGGATCTTACGGTCTGGCCACGACCTAAGTCTAAGCGATGCGCGGCGCGGCAAGCGGCGTGGCGTCGGCAAGCGGCGCCCTGTGGCATGCTTCATACATTTTGGTATATTTGTTTTTACTACTCGCCGCTACGCGCTAAGCCTACGCTCAGAGCGGCAAGGTCGTGGCTAGACTCTTAGGCCGAGACAAATATACAATACTTAGCATATGCTTTGCAGCGAAGTAGCTCGTGGCTAAGTAATAACAGCCGCGGGATCGATTTATCATGTAAAGTAACGCTGGCCGGGGTTAGTCTGTGGATGGGTGATCATCTTTACATACCGAGACTCGTTCGTGCCTCGGAATGCACGTTAAGCCGTTGGTCCCGGCTGTCTTTCATGGCTCTTTGATAGTCGTTACAGGTCGTCAGAAGCACGAAAGTCAGTCAGTCAGTCTGACCAAAGGGTATCGTGTTACCCAGTTACTAGGTTTTGGAGGTCAGATAGGCAGTCGCTCCATGTAAAATACTGGTATTCAGCTGTATCCAGTTAGACTGGAAGCCGACTCTGACATAGTTGGGAAAAGGCGAGGCAGATTGACTTAGCATATGCTTAGGCAAACAACGGTCGTAAAAGGGACGCCGAAGCCAAGAGTCACTCTTTCTGACGTTGTACGTCATTGGATCAGTAATATTTGGATATACAAAATGCGTAGATGACTGTCTTTGTGATGGGATTTTTTACTCTGTATAAGACACATAGACAAAGACAAAGACGAACCCCTGTCTCTGTCTTTCTCTTGATATTTGAAAGATGCGCGACACTGCCAATAACACTGTTTAGCTTAAGCATTTGCTTAGTAAATTTATATCAGCCTGAGAAAAAAAAAAGCTAAAACTACTCACTCTATTAAATCTCTTAGCCTGGAAGATGTGTCCATTGACGCGGTACAGCTTCCGCCACCGGCGCGCGCCTCTTCTGTATATGCTTCCTGAAAAGTAAAGAATAGATAATGAGCATCTGTTAATTACAACGAAACGAAGTATGGCGAAGTAAAATATAAAACGGTAATGAGAGAACAAGAAATATACAGTGTGTTAGGTTAAACGAGGGACATACTTTCAGCTTGTATGGACTATGGATGGGTTTGAATCAGTAAAAGTGTGACACTCCCTTCCGTTTCACCCAGAGGAAACATTTGATGATGTTCCATCCTCAAAAGAAAAGGGTAGTTTAAAGTACCTTTGGTAGTTGTCTATGCAGACCTTTACCTTTTGAACGCCAGAGCATAAAGGCACGCGCGTCAAGTTATCATGAATTTCCCTTTATCCATGGTGTCTTTTAATTTGTTTAATTCCATAAAATGCGTACGAGAGCATACATTTTTAATTTATCTATATAAACACTCACAAAAGTAATGATTTAATTGTTTATTGTCACGTATTATATGTGACAATGGCGTTCAAAGGGTTAAAGAGTCTTTATTTTACACGGTTGGCGCAGTGGTTGAGCGATTGACTGCTGCGCACTATGTCGCAGGTTCGATTCCCGCACGGAACAAATATTTGTACGACCTGCAAGTATTTGTTACGAGTCTGGGTGTTTTTCTATCTATAATATGTATGTATATACAAAAAAAAAAATGTATATAAGTAGTTTATCAGCCATCTCGTTACCATAACACAAGCATTAGGTTGCTTAGCTTGGGACTATATGGCGTTGTGTGAAATGTCCAAGGATATATTATATTATATTATTATTTTATTATATATTTTCCTTTTTAACCGTCTTCAAAAAAGGAGGAGGTTATTTCTTTGTTTTTTTTCATGTATTTTTGTTACCTCAGAACATTTATTAACTGATTTGGAAAATTATTTTTTACTTGAAAGGAAATACTTCTGGATTGGTCCCATATGAATTTAGTCAAGTTCAGATGAGTGGTTTTTGAGTTAGCTTTAATAATATGTATGTTTCCTTTACGGATAATATTATAATAACTTCCTGGCACTGTTATAAACATGGCAGGTAGTGATATTTTAATTTGTCTGGGTTACTACAGCTAAAAAGTGTGAAATATTTTATTTCCATTAAAACAAAAAATACTGTCAGTCAGTGTCTTTTGTGTTTTCGTTGTTTGCCAACTACATTCGAAATTAAAGTTATTTTTCACTTTGTAGTGAAAAATACACGTGCAGTGTGGCATGCCTGAGAGATATTTCTCAACAGCATGTGAAGCTAAGTCAGAAGCCCATGGGCAGCTTAAAAACTCTGACACCAGGTTAGTCACTAACCACAGGAAGAGAAATAGAACAGACTTTGTAGTGTATTTTTTGGAGATCGGTTGTTTTGTTTTGTTGAAAAAAAGTGCTTTTAAAAGCCCCATTTTCGTTTAGCTGGCAAAAATTCCATTGACACCAATTCAGGTATAAACTTGCCATACATTCACAATGACACCACGTTTCTTTCAAAAGGTGCTTTATTAAAAACCTCCAATAATATAAATCTATTCAAATTGATAGTGTACTAAGTATCTAGTGGCATTCAACATAAAATGGCCCAAACCTATGTCACTTCAGGAAAACATTAATCTTTCGGCACGCGATGTAATTGCAATTTAGGGTGCGGCGCCGAAACGAGCGTTTTTATAACTATCTTTATAATTATACAGTCACGAGAAAAAGAAGTAGAAAAGAAAACGACGAGCAAAACTATAACAAACGGGTCATTGTACTCTTAAAAAAAGAATCACCTGTTCGATGAGTGATGCTACTCGTAGCATAAGTTGTCAAAATGAAGGGAACAACTGTTTTTTTTGCGATTTCAGGTGTGTTCCCATAGTAAAAGTTGTTCATAATGATGAGTACAATGACCCCTTAAGATATTGCCCATGAATTCAATTTCACCCTGTATAGTTAGCTCATTTCAAAAGCGGGTTTTCTCCTTAATTATTGAATGAAATTGAATGTTCTCACACACATTGCATTTTGGAATCCATAGGTTTACCCAATATGTCGTATTTCAAAGTTGAAATAGAATGATATTTTACGAGAAAATCGCTTCTGAATATTGCTTGGTGTATATATATACGTGCTTGCGACTGGAAAAATGGACGGCAGGAGCCAGCGGACTGTTTATTGAGGGTCTCGAAGATTAAAGATACACAATGAAGAGGTTTAGAGATCGATCTTTAAACAGTTTTTGTTTTTTTTTTGTTGCTACAGTCCTGAGTTTGAAATTGTGTTTGTAATGTGAAGAGGATTTATAAAAGACTAGCTTTTGCCAGCGGCTTCTTCCACGTGTATATATTTTTCCGGAACAAATATACAGGGTGGAATTTTATAATGCCACCTGAAGGGAAAGTACTCTTAATACTGTAGATAGAAAATTTTACTCAAAGAAAACATTCCTTTATTTTTGAATAGGAAGAAAACTGCATTAAAAGATTTTCAAAAATTCGCTTGCTACACCCGGGAATCGAACCTTCGTAAATATCTCCTTGGTGCACCTTGTTTAGTAATTAAAAGCTTAAAAAAACATGTGCGATTTTCTACACTTGTCACCCTTCCGGCAACTTATGGGTCTCCAGCTATTCGTGGGTCGCGAACATTGCTAACTGGTGGCAAGTTATTGAACTGAATACCCATTCAATATCGTTCACATTCACACTCACTTCAAATCTCACTGTTACATTCACTCTTTCCTTAAAAAAGGAATACGCTCAATATTAATATATTTATTACAAATCGGATTAGAACTGTCAAACGCTTCCGTGGACCTCATGGCCACACAACTATAGGGTAGATGACCCAATTAATGACCAAAATATATTCCAATATACCTTTTAACAGGTGCTTAGCGATATCTACAGTGCAGGACATTTATTTAGTGTGTCAGGGCATGGTACCAAATAGATACTGTTCCCAGTCGCGGTCGGTGCGATACTGCGGCTTATCACAACTTATCTTATCAAATAAAACGAAATGATTGAATCACACTACTGGTGATTCGATTTCAATGAATTTTTGAGCAAATAACTGAGGAGCTCGTGGCTAAGTAATAACAGCCGCACGGATCGATCCATTAGGTAAAGCCACGCTTGCCGGGGATGGTCGGTGGATGGGTGACTATCTCCGTGCCTCGGAAAGCACGTTAGACGTTGGTCGCGGCTGTCATTCGTGGATCTTTGACAGTTGTTACGGGTCGGAAGCCCGAAAGTCTGACAGCCAGTCTTCCCAAGGGGTATCGTATTACTCAGTTGCTGACTGGGTTGTAGAGGTCAGATATGCGGTCGCTACATGTGAAATACTAGTATTCAGCTGAATCCAGTAAGACTGGAATCTGATCCCAACATAGTTGGGAACAGGCCAGACAGGCTTTTGAGAAAATAAATGCAATTCCTATATTTCGAAATGGACTGTTGCTAATCGGGAACCGTTTGCTGTTATCACCATATTTTAAACTGGGTTTTTGATTTCGTCTGTTTTTATAAGGAAAACGAAAGGTTACTTTATACCACTTAGCGAAACCGGTTCTTAAAAGACCGTAATAACCTTTGTATGTTCGAGATTAATATCTAATACTTAACCTCCACTATTCTAAGAACAACGAAGACGTAATATTGTTTTTTTTTTGTTTAAGGCATCTCACAGATCAACCTAGGAGGCTGCGGAAAGGACAATATTGTGCGTGGTATGGAGTCTGCAATATATGAATACAATAAAGGATTGCTCAGTCCTGCACGGGCAAACGAGAATAAGTTCAAATTGAGCGGCCAAGAGACTATCTACCCAGCAGTATTGTCCCAAAGGGTTACCGCTGCCCCGGAACATAAAGAGCTAAGGAAGGAACATGGATGGGTTATAGTCAGTAAGAGTCTGACACTCCCTTCCGCTCCACCCAAAGCGGGCAAAGTTATTTCATGATTTCCCATCATCGAAAAAAAAAGGGGTAACACACAAACAAAGGGCGGTTTTATCGGTAAAAGCGATCTTAGCAAACGAAAAGCTTGCAATTTTCCATCCGCAAAACATTTAAAATCGTAACAAAATCCCCTTTTTAAACACAAAATCCTATTTAAAAAGAACTGCAGTCCAATTTAAGCGTACCGTTCTTAATGCAACACGGACATTGGTATGCAAATGTGGGAGCCTGTGGACACCGGAGACCGGACAGTGTTCGGGCGGAGATTTTAGCAAATATTACCTCACTTGCTGAATCTAGCCGAGATTTCCATACAGAGGACAATTACATTTGCTGTAAATACAACTAGATGACTGAGGATTAGAGGCTGTTTGCAGTAAGGGTAGTCAATAACGTTACTTTTTATTAACTGTCAAAACGCGGAATTTGTACATGATTTGTATGAAATATAACAATGTGACACAACAAATGAAATACTTATTAGCATTAAATGCAATTTTACAATTATATCTTCGCATAATATTAAAATTTTTGCACGGTGATAGAAGTTTCTAAGACGAGCGGTCTTTTTTCTATGTGATTTCATATTTTATTTTTGACCGTTTGAAATAGTCAATTTACAGGTCAGTTTCAGATTATATGTTGATCAAAATAATTATGATTCGCGGCTGAAGCGAGTATGTATTTACAGAATTATAATCATTAGAAAATTCGTAATAAGCGATTCTTTATACCAGTATTCGCTTATACCAATATGGGTATCAAGCAAACACACATAATCACACAGAAATCCAGTCACAAAATAAACAAAGAATTCGGGAATCGTTTGCGTTGCATCGGACGTGTATCCGCCCCTCAAAGCGGCGCATGATTCGACAGTAAATATGGCAACTGTAACTTCGTTTACGGGAAATTACACGGAGTGGCGGAATTACACACATGTGTTGTGGGTAAACTGGACATTTACTGGTGCTCCAGGCACCCTGGGGCCCTGATGTGCGCTGTTGACATACTTCATCAGCGTTCGAGACTTCGGCAAATATTGTGTGAAGTCGGTACCTACTTATTTGTGAAGGCACGGACTATACGCGAGTTTACAGTTTTCTGAAGTTTACACACCATATGCTCGTTGGGATTTCCATACAAACTTTCGTCCTTATGCAACCCCTTTACGGGATGAATTTTCAAAAATCCGTAGTGCTCATTTTCGTTATTTAAGGAACTCATAATATCATAACATCACACCATTTCTTTTTGAGGATAGGAAATCATCAAATGACTCCTCCCGCTCTGGGTGGAGCGGAAGGGAGTGTCAGACTCTTACTGACTAAAACTAATCCATGTTCCTTCCTTAGCCCTTATGTTCCGGGGTAGCGGTAACCCTTTCGGACAATCCCGCTTATAACATTACGCTTGTATTCCTCGAAAGGTTAGGCAGATACCACATTTCGCCAGCTATCTTAGTCTCGTGTACGAGGGCGAACTTATTACCATCAACCGGGCACAAATCCGGCCTTTAGGCTGCTACTAAGCAATCTCAGATGAAAAAACAGCACTTGGGCCCGACCCTGGAATCGAATCCAGGACCTCATGTTCAGCAGTAGCGCTTGCGACCGCTTGAATAACGAAGCAGTCTCTCTCTTGCAAAAAATTCACCAGCAGTTTAGGCCGTGTTGTCTGACAGTCAATGATTAATGAATAAGATTTTACTACGGTGTTTATCGTCATTTGTTTATGAGTAAATTGAATGCACCAGCTATTATAGTGTTCGGTTACGCCTTTCCAAAATCATTCACACCATGACGTCAGTTGAGTTTAGGTTCTTAGTCCTCAAAGAGCTGTCAGCATTTGAAGGGGCCCGTAAGGGCCGAAGCCTGCCGGGTAAGCGGGATTGTCCGAAAGGGTTACCGCTACCCCGGAACATAAAAGGCTAAGAAAGGAACATGGATGGGTTTTAGTCAGTAAGAGTCTGACACCGGACGGCGGAAGGGACCGCTCCACCCAGAGCGGGAGCAGTCATTTGATGATTTCCCATCCTCGAAAAAAAGAAAGGCTGGTTTTTTTGTTTGTTCTGTACGCGACCCGCTCCGGGTCACTGTGAAACGATGTTCTAGCCTCACGTGTGACTCCGTTCCAGGAGCCCCGATAAGGCGGCCCGTATGGTCTCCCAGGCAGCTTTGAAACCAGCCTCAAAGACATTACAAGATCTACACAGAATGATGACAAGTGAGCCATCGCCAATCGCGCGTCGTAGCATACTTTCGGATATGATCGCGTGTCGCGGAAGATGCCCGCGGTCAAGCTGCTTGGTAATATAGACTTTAAATACTGTGTACCTACACGATTTAATATTGTTCAAAGATTGTAAATTCCAATACGATGTGAGCCATTTGGTAGAAATCATCCTTTACTTTCGTAACTACAATATTCTAATTTGATTCTTCAATTGTCAAAGCTCTGAGAGCCGCTAAAAGCGCACGAACGTACGTACAAATATTATAATGATGGGTACGAAACATGACTGAATAGTATACCAGCGTTGGCACTTCGTCGGCATCCGTAATGTGCATCATTTCGACGTATTCACATGCTAATGCCGGCGGGTAGCGCTGTAGCGCTGCCGCTGCTGACAAATAGCGCTTCCTCGCTTTTATGTACGATTTGTGAGTTTTGACGATAGTGAGTGTTTGTTGAGAACAACTTTTACAATGGGAATACACTTGAAATCACAAAAAAAAAAACAACTGTTCCCTACATTTTAACGAGTTAGGCGAGCATAATGTATGGACCAGCTGATTTTTTTTTCGCAATTTAAATTTGTTCCTATACTAAATGTTGTTCATAATGATTACTACAATGACCCATTAAAATATTGCCCCTGAATTCAATTTCACCCTGTGGAATTATAAAATTTTCCTGCCTACGAATGATTTTTAATTTTGGTATAATTATAATTAACCTGTAAGTTTTCAGTCAAAAAAAAAACAAATGAACACGTATAAAACATTCTTGAAGGTCGGTTGTCAAATAGGATACAACCTCTACAGTACTTCAACCTTCGTGCCTCCTTTAAACCAACACACTAGATGAAACTCCAGGCAAGTAATGAGCTAGCCAGTGACGGGCAAGTAGTAAAGCTAGTAGTTACAGTAAGTACTTACGGTCTTCGCCGGCGCACGGCATGCCAGGCGCGGCGGGCACATTCGGGAACACTGAAACAAGCAACAATATCATTAGGACACACCACGGAATTACACGCAAAACAAAGAAAGGCTATTCCTCGGTTGTCTGTTTCGTTTATTTGTTGAAAACGAAATTACATTGCTTTACGGAGGAATACGCTAAGGCGGACGTCGGCTATACGAGTAGGTACTAGTGCGACATTTTGATTTCCCACAGCCATAATTGCGTGTAACTCCATAAATTGCTGAATGAGCTCGTGGCAAAGTAATAACAGCCGCACGTATCGATCCATCAGGTTAAACTACGCTTGCTGGGGTTGGTCTGTGGATGGGTGACCATCTTCAGACATCAAGACTCTCTATTAAGGACCACGCCCGGGTTGACGGCACAATGCGTTACACGCGCGCCTCAAAGAGATGTCAAACTCAAACTCAAAGCATTTATTTCAAATAAACCAATGACAGACACTTTTGACCATTCAAAAGTGTCTGTCATTGGTTTATTTCAGGTCAGTCAGAAAGATGAAGCTAGTTGCCCATTCCATTCCAAAGCAGTAAGTACCTATGGAGAAAAACGGGCGGGTAATAGGAAGGATATGCTAGACAGATTTGAACCTTATGTTTAGCTAGCTTTTATTTAGCAACAAATCTACCATACACTAACGAAACAAACGACCCAGCCCACAGGTCATTTCCTAAGTTAGTGTACTTGGCAATTGTCGGACCGTCGAGATAGACCTCAGATTTATTACAACATAAAGTGACTTGTTGTCTAGCAGTTACATTTTATCGCACGCACGAGGCCGCAATGTGGCGACTTGCTACAATAAAATAGAATATTAACACGAGCCGACATATTGTAAGTAGTTTTTCTGTTACTCTTGTTGCGGGGAATTGCTTTGTGTAGTGTAAAAATTAAAAAATTGGCCTCTAGGCCGCATTTCGATCACTCCTGGCCACCGTAGGCGCGGGCCTGCGGACGATGAGAAATGGGTGACTCACCGTCCGATCAGGACCAGGCCCGTGCCGGACAGCGCGTACGTGTTTCACGCGCGCCTCAAAGTGATGTCAGCATATGAAGGGGCCCGTTAGAGCCAAGCCTGCCGGGTAAGCGGGACTGTCCGAAAGGGTTACCGCTACCCCGGAACATAAAGGGCTAAGGAAGGAACATGTATGGGTTTTAGTCAGTGACAGTCTGACACTCCCTTCCGCTCCACCCAGAGCGGGAAAAGTCATTTGATGATTTCTCACCCTCAAAAAAAAGCCCGCAATTCGGCCATGGCGGCCAATCTCAGCGGAGTCCAGCCTTCGTCGCGCGAGATATTATAAAGCATAATTGTGTACGAAGACAGTGGTGCACTCTCTCTTCCTTCACTCTCATCGCCGGATGGGATGGTAGTCACGACCGGAGAGAGATCAGGCGCAGGGCTTATGGCTTAACTATATGGCCAACTAAACAGACAGCTGTGCTGCTGGGGAGTTTGTTGCGCCACTTCTTTTTCCCAGCTAAAGCACTAGGAGGTCGTGAAGGGTGGGCGTTTTTGGGGGACTGTTTTATGTAACTTTGACCATCAAAAAGTGCTGATTTTTAGCCTTGTTTGAATAAATGACTTTTGATTTTTGAACCTGCATTCTGAGTCACGGGGGAATATAAAAATAAAAGTGAAGAGACTATAGTTCGTCCACTAACGCGTAAGATAAAATGTAAACAAACACTAACCGCATTTCTGCCAATCACGCCAGTATAGGTTATTTAAGAAATAATTACCTATAAAGTTTACATTTGGTAATACGGTTAAAATGATTGATGACTAGCTGTCTAGCAGTTACATTTTATCGTACGCACGAGGCCGCAATGTGGCGACTTGCTACAATAAAATAGAATATTAACACGAGCTGAGATATTGTAAGTGGTTTTTCTAGTACTCATGTTGTGAGTAATTGCTTTGTGAAACGTAAAAACAGGAGTGTTGTGACTATAGTGGACTCACTAACACGTGAGATAAAATATAAGCAAACAGTACCCGCATTTTAATTGTAAGTAATTCGTATATTAGGAGGAGTGGATTGCGCTAGTACATAACTATCTTTAAAATCTATAGTATAGCAATCATTCTTTCTTTTTCGTGTGGTTAGTGGCTAACCTGGTGTCAGAGTTTTTATGGTGCCCATGGGCCTCTGACCTAGCGTCGCATACTGTTGAGAATTATCTCTCAAGTATGCCGGTTTCCTCATAATGTTTTCCTTCAACGTTTTTTTTTAAGCAAGTGATAACTATACAATGCGCACATGAATTTGAAAAGTCAGAGGTGCGTGCCTTGTGTTCGAACTCGATACCTAAGACTTGGCAGTCCGACGGTCACTCTACGATGCTATCACTGCAAGTATAGCATTGTATTCTAGTATCAAATCTACCAGTCAACTTTTTTTAAAAGGATTGAAAGACACATACCTACTGCGCTCAAATCTTTCATATCTGCAAACGGCCCAAACCATTATCGATGAAGTTCCATTTTTGTCGTCACATAAAAGAGAAGCTACCGGCCGAGCCGACAATAGGCCCCCTTTGTTTTCATCCAAATAAAGAGTGGGAAAAAGCCGATGGCCCCAAACGAGTTCGGCTTTATTCAAACTCCCTACTCGATACGCGAAAAACTTGGAAATACGGACACCTCGTTCGGAAATTCGAGGCCTAATGTTTGTGGAATTGGAAATTCGAAGTGTGGCGTGAAAGTCGGAGAGCCGTGTGCGCTTGTTTTTGTGTTTGGAGTGCCGTCAAAACATCAAGGACTTACGTACGAGCTACAAATTGGACACGTGGGACGTTCGATTGGAATGTATTGATGTTTTTTTGTTGGTTTAACTGAAAAGGTTTTGCATTTGTTGCGTGATGCATGTGCGTAACGGAAATATGACACAGTTGAACTTGTTTTTCGGATGAACCGTGTTTTTTATTTTACTCTTTCTACACGTTTCAACTGAAATCATCATCAGTCATAATCAGCTTCTAACGTGCCCAAAGTTGGGACCTAGACCTCCACTCGGTGAGAAGAAGTAGGCGGTAATCCACTACGCGGGCCCAGTGCGGATAATTAGATATAACATTTCTAAAAATATTTGGTTCTAGGACATGCCGGTTTACTTACGATGTTTTCCTTCACCGTTTTAAGAGCAGTGGTGATGAAATTAAATACATATAATAATAATATCCTTGGACATTTCACACAACGCCATATAGTCCCAAGCTAAGCAACCTAATGCTTGTGTTATGGTAACGAGATAGGTAATAAACTACTTATATACATTTTTTTTTGTAAATACATACATATTATAGATAGAAAAACACCCGACCCGGAACAAATACTTGAAGGTCGTACAAATATTTTTTCCGTGCGGGAATCAAACCCGCGACATTCAAAAGAAAGCGCCTATCTAGGTTCGAACCTACGACTCACAACAATCAATTGGTAACTCGCGCCGTTATCTCTGGACCACTGCTCCGAAGTAGATAGTCTTTATTGAACAGAACTGTTACTGTCTTAAGTTGCGATTTTCATAGAGTTTTGTACAGAGGCCAGCCCATCTAACTACCCAAATATGTCAAATTTCTTTGATAGATTTTCAATTTTATCACAAAAGAATAAGGTTCATGTTCAATTGGAAATATTTAGGTTGGTGTGCTGGCGTCTGTACATACACGTACATACGCCACAGCTACAAAAAAAAATAGTGCCATAAATAGCAATTTATGGTACAATTTTTTTTTTCGTAGCAATAGTTTTTATGTCATAGCCAGTAACATTTAGATAATATAACAATAGTATTGTATGGCACTATCCGGATATGGGTTGTGTATCCGTAGCGGACATGTCACCGAGAGCAAAGTTAGTGACAGCCGCGCGGACCACACCGGACGTTACGTCACGTGGACATCCGGCCATAGTGTGGACTACTTACAAGATATAGAACGGGGAAATATGATATTCTAATGGTCTCCGTCGTAGATATGTTTGATAAAAAAATTGTATTGAAAATATCTTTCTTTTCGTATGTTTTTTAAATTTTATTTTATGATTAAGTCAGAGAAACAAATTTCTCCAATTTAGATTCTTTTTTACTTTTCGTGTGGTTAGTGACTAACCTGGTGTCAGAGTTTTTATGATGCCCATGGGCCTCTGACTTAGCTTCATATATGCTGTTGAGAAATATCTCTCAGACATGCTGGTTTCCTCACGATGTTTTCCTTCACGGATATTTAAGCAAGTGATAATTATACAATACGCACATGAAACCGTAAAATAAGAGGGTTCGAACTCGAGACCTATGACGAATCCGATGGTCACACCACTAGGCTATAATAATAATAATTAATTAATAATTGTGTTTTATTTCAGGCAAAATGCAGCTATCACTGCTGTCTGCAATTTATATGAATGATCTAATTATCAGGCCGGATTATTAAGAACTAGCACTTTGCCCGCGGCTTCGCTCCCGTGGTTTTTCCCGCGGGACCCGTTATTATTCCCGGGTTAAAAAGTAGCCTATGTTACTCCCTGAAAACTAAGCTAATGGTCAAAGAATTCTTGAAATCGGCACAGTAGTTTTTGAGTTTATTCATTACACACAAAAATCGTATCTTTCCTCTTTATAATATTAGTATAGAAAAATAATTGAGTAGCTATAATGCTTTGAATTGAAATTTTGCTTTTTTTTTTCGCTTCGAAATCAACAAAAATTTAGTTACTAATATGTAACCAGAAACGAGAAAAGCAGATATACTTAAGATGTTATCTCGAGTATAACAGTACTTCTGATCTATGTATATAGATAAGATTACAATGTTGTGTTATCGATGATTCAATGTGTATTAAGATTGCTTTCCTTAAAAAACGTAACAGAATTATAAAAGTCCAAATATGATTTTCAGTAGCGAATTTATCTCGGTGGGTGACAAGTTGTCTCAACAGTCAATGGGAGCGAGTCGAGACCGTTTCACGTTAGGGTCAAATAAAAAATAACAGTAGGTAAGTGTAAGGTTAGTTATTTTTATTTGCGGTCATTTTCAAAGTTTTGTACGACTCGAGGCGTAATATGGTCGGAACTTCAGCTAACAACCTAATGTAATTTACCCATATAAGCAAATAAATGATTTTGAATTTGAATTTCTATGTGTGTATAGTTCGTGTCGGCACGTTAAAGCAAAACTATTTATTCACGTTAATTTCAAAATCAAACTTTTTTTTTTTTTTTTTGACCACGCGAAGAATCGTAAGTATTTCGATCAAAAACAAGCTATTTAGATAGGTATTTAAGAAAATAAACTCTATAGTCACTAATGTTTGAACTCTAAGAATATCCTGTATATTCTTAGAAATTGAATTCATGGGCTTTATTTTAAGGGGTCATTTTACTCATAACTATGAAAAACTTTCACTATGGGAACAAATCTCATTTAACGAAAAAACCAACTGTTCCCTACATATTGACGAGTTATGCAAGCAATGTATAGAACAACTAATTTTCGACGCGCTTTCAGATTTGTTCCCATAGTGAAAGTTATTCATAATGACAAGTACAATGACCCCTTAAAATAATGCCCATGAATTCAATTTCAACCTGTATATAAGTAAAGAGATATCACACAAGATGGGCGTGCCTCAACAAAACACACGAGCGTCCCTACATCTGAATATTCCAACTACAACGCCACACTCCTATATAAATCACCGCTGAAACTTTGACGCCCAGTAACACTACTTTATTATTAAACTTCGTATCTCACACACACTTAAACTCTGGAACACTGCACCAAGTTTTAGTAAGTAAGTGCATAAGGACTTTAAATGTAGCCATTTTGCAGACAACGGGGTAAAAGCTCATGGCAAAATTGTGTTGTTCACTTATGTCTAGACTAATAAATGACAGAACCAACAAAGTGAATGGGAATTTGGTAATTTTTTTTCATTATAGTGTATTTCTTTTACAGTGTCCAATTTGGTAAACAAACACGGGACGAAAATTCTGATTTTTCGTATCAATCAAACACTTTGAGTTAAGCATTAAACGTCTTGAACTTTGAATAATACACTTAAGGCATTAATTATTTTAAAAAAATGCTTCAGAGACACATACATTACCTAGAAATCTTAATATTAGTCGCGACATTTGTTTACCAAATGAGACAACAAAAAAAAATACACTGTAGGTACTTTTATTTGTAACTTATTAAAAAAAAAATTGTTTAATTTTTTAATTTATATTTATATAGCAGTGATAGCCTAGTGGTGTGACCGTCGGACTGCCGAGTCTTAGGTGTCAAGGTTAGGATTTTACGGATTCATGTGCGTATTGTATAATTATCACTTGCTTTAAAATCAGTGAAGGAAAACATCGTGAGGAAATCAGGAAACCAGCATGTCTAAGAGATATTTCTCAATAGCATGTGAAACTAAGTCAGAGACCCATGGGCAGGACAAAAACTCTGACACCAGGTTAGTCACTAACTACATGGAAAGATAAAGATTGATATTTGTAATCTAGGGGGGTAGTAGCCATCCACCCAACGGACCCCGGCAGTCATATCAGTTTAAAAACCAGCCAAGCGGAGTAGGACTCGCGCACCAAGGGTTCCGGACCAATATCTAAAACGGCAAACAAATCACGTCTGTTGTATGAGAGCCCCCTTAAATATTTTATTATAAAAATACATCATATATTATGTAAAAAAATTTAACTGTCTAACTATCACGGTTCATGAGATACAGCCTGGTGACAGAGGGACGGACGGACAGCGGAGTCTTAGTAATAGGGTCCCGTTTTAATCTTTGAGAACGGAACTTTAAAAACGGACCCAGTGAAACTAATTGGTGATTTTTGTTCCAGTTTTTTTTGTTCCACGGTAAGATTTTTATAGAATACATAGGGTGGTTTGAAGTATTTCAGTAATGTCAAAGCGTTATATTTTATTACTTTTTCTTTACCAAAGTGTTTCATCGTTTAACTTATAATCTCGGGACAAACCAACTCTATTATAATATAATAATACAGCGACGTTAAGTCAACTACTGCACAAAGACTTAAAAAGTTAAAATTAATCTATTTTCTAGACAGGAGAAAAGAAAAAACCGGACTGGATTCTCAATTACGTTGAAATACAGTCTTGTTGGGTACTGATCTCTTTGTGTCTGTGAAGTAAAAAAGTATATGTTGTGTTAGTTTTAGTGTTTCCATTATTATTAGAAGACGAAATTCTAAGAGAAGCTCTAGGCTAAGTAATAACAGACACACGGGTCAATCATTCAGGTTAAGCTACGCTTGCCAGAGTCTTAGATCTTTAGAACTAACCAACGGATTTTGATGCAGTTTTTTAAATAGATAGAGTGATTCAGGAGGAGGGTTTATATGCATAATAACGAATTGTTTTACTACGAATTTACGAAGTCGCGGGCAAAATCTAGTGAAGAATAAAATAAGAACTTAAACTAAGACATATAAAGAGCTAAGGTTGGTTCCAAACAGTTAAACCGATAAATTGGATCGTTCAATGCTATTGTGTGTACCCGCTTCAGTGGCCTTTACTTGTCCAAGCTATTATTGAAACAACTTCATCTCCAAATAACAATCTGTTGTACGGTACAGATATATATTATAACATACAGGGTGAATTTGAATTCATGGGCATTAAATAAAATAAATACATTAAGGGGTCATTGTATTCATCATTATGAACAACGTTTACATTGGGGATTTGTTCCCATAGTAATAGTTGTTCATAATGATCAGTACAATGACCCCTTAAAAGATTGCCAATGAATTCAATTTCACCGTGTATACTTATAAAATTAAACTTCACAAAGGAATTTGATAAAAAAAATTGATCTCTGTTCTAATTAGATAAGTTTTTGGAAATATTGAGTGTTTTATTTTTTAATTCTAACTTCCTCTTACTTAGCAAATCATCCAATGACTTCTCCCGCTCTGGGTGGAGCGGAAGGGAGTGTCAGACTCTTACTGACTAAAACCCACCATGTTCCTTCCTAAACCCTTTATGTTCCGGGGTAGCGGTAACGCTTTCGGACAATCCCACTTACGACACCCCCTTTAGGCCTGCAGCGCCCACAAAGAGGCTTATTCGCCCAATTTGGGAAAGGCTACTCTATCCTATGCGAAGTCGCAGCCAGAAACGAGTTGAAACTAACATAAAATGTAATTAAGAACATTCCTTTTCTAAGCAAAAAATAAAAAACCTTTTGTTTTAAATTTATTCAATGCCTTGCTTAGCTTTATTACTTTAAGGACCCAGCACAAAGCTTTGAAAACGATCTCGACTGCACTTAATAAGCTGACGCTACTAATTTCAGCGTCAGAAACTCAACAAACACAGTGTAATGCAATTTAATTTAGTAAATAATTTAGCTTTAAGAGAAAGAAAGTAAATAAAATAACAGAGACAAAGGACAGGCCGGCGTCAAAACCAATCTTGTTGGTTGCGGGTGGAAAAGAAAACGGCCAAGTGCGAGTCGCAGTCGCACACTAAGGTTTCCGTTACGCTGAGCAATATTTAACTCTACATGTTATTTTGAAAAATACTTAATCTGCTTACTTGTATGGCCATTAATTTTTAACTTTATTTTATTTGTTGTTTAAGTGGCCAATGGTAAAAAAAAACATTATAAATGTAACTTATATTTTGTTTAAAATAATGTCCGTGTAGTTTTTTGCCCGTTCTTCTCCATAAATACCTACTGCTTTCGAATGGGCAACTAGCTTTATTTCTCTGACTGTCCAACTCTTTAACAATTCAAAAGTGCTTGTAATTGGTTTATTTGAAATAAATGCTTTGAGTTTGATAACTACCTCACAGTTCTAGTAAGTTGACAAATAAGTTGTAAGGTATGCTTTTTCTTGTTGGTGTGTATCGGTAGGTATTTTACTTATTATGATTGTTATAATGAAAAGAAAACGCGTCGGTCACACTCGAAAAAAAAAATGTTTAAACAATAACCGTGTGTGCCTCACCGCGCCAAAAAAGGTTCATTTCAGCATTAAATGGCACACGGAACTGATTCCCCGTACCAGTATAATCTGTACTAAAGTAGAAAAGTTTACAAAGCAAAGGTAGAAGTTAAATTACTAGTGTCTACATACTACGATTCGGATTATAGGTACAGCCGACAAACGGACGGATAGCAGAGCTTAGTAATGGGGTCCCGTTGGCACCCTTTAGGCACGGAACCCTAAAAATACAGTACCCACTTGACGGACCCCGTACGATTGTGGTGTTTTCACTTCAATTCGATTTCTTTGTACAAGGCAATTACTCGTGACTTTCAATTGTTTTTCTTTGACAATAGGAGCGAAATTGTGTATCGCCTGCAACGCTGCTGAGAGCAAGCTGAGAGTTTGTCATTGCAATAAAAATGTAAGAGATTATTTACACTTTTTACTAGGAAATAAAATGATGAAAATGTATGAATGTGAATAGTGTGGTTTTCCGGCGTATAAACGTTTTTCTAAAACAAGTTGTCTGTTGGAAATGTATAGTTAAAACGTAAAACGCACATAATGACGCCCACGACAATATCAACATGTTAGAACTTTAAAAAAGCGCACTTTGCTTCACCGTTTTTGTGGAACAAGGTTTCCTTTCTATGCTGTAGGTGTAAATTCAGCAGTGCAGTGATAGCCTAGTGGTGTGACCGTCGGATTGCTAAGTCATAGGTCTCGAGTTCGAACCCAAGTTACGCTCCTCTTATTTTACGGTTTCATGAGCGTATTGTATAATTATCACTTGCTTTAATATCCGTGAAGGAAAACATCGTGAGGAAACCAGCATGTCTGAGAGATATTTCTCAACAGCATATGAAGCTAAGTCAGATGTCCACGGGCAGCATAAAAACTCTGACACCAGGTAAGTCACTAATCACACGAAAAGAAGGGTGTAAATGAAAAGAAAAATTGTTAAAACAACTATTCTGTCCACCGCTCTGTGATAATCAATCCATTCGTAGAAAATCACATCAAATAATTCATCATGTTTACTGTTTTATGCGTTGGAGTGGCCCAAAATCAATCTGCCTAGCCTTTCCCAACTATGTTGGGGTCGGCTTCCAATCTAACCGGATGCAGCTGAATACGAGCGACTGCCTATGTGACCTCCACAACCCAGTAACTGGGTAATACGGTACCCCTTAGTAGACTGGTTGTCAGACTTTTGGGCTTCTGACGACCCGTAACGACTGTCAAAGATGCACAAATGACAGCAGAGTTTCGGTATGTAAAGATGGTCACCCATCCACGGACCAACCCCGGCAAGCGTAGCTTAACCTGATGATTCAACCTGTGCGGCTGTTATTACTAAGCCACGAGCTCCTCTCTGTGATATAATCAATCAATTTGTTGAAAACAACAACAAATCATTCATCATGTTTACTGTTTTGTGCGTTGGAGTCGACCAGTGGTCCAATATTCCATGTCAGCCAATCAGAATTGCGAGTTCGAATGGACCTAATTTTCGAGAAATATTTCCGTAGAATCGTTACTTAGTTTTCCGGCCCGAGTTTAAGCCGTGTTTCAACTCAAGTAAAGCTTAAGGATTAACTTACGTTAGTTTTAACATGAAAGTAAAGGTATTTACTTCTCAACCTACGTTTTGAGTTAGTCAGGAGAGAGAGACAAATAAAATACGTATTTTAGAGTTGTTTTTTTTTGGTTATTCGAAGTTAAGTCGTAGCGTTCTGAACTTACAACTCCCCTTTGGCAAGAAAGCATGAGTTTATGTATGTAAATAAAAAACCGGCCAAGTGCGAGTCGTACTCGCGCACGAAGGGTTCCGTACAATTATTTATTTACAAAAATTATGTATAAAAAACGGCAAAAAAATCACGTTTGTTGTATGGGAGTCCCCTTAAATATTTATTTTATTCTGTATTGTATTTGTTGTTATAGCGGCAACAGAAATACATCTAACTGTCACAGTTTATGAGATACAGCCTGGTGATAGACGGACGGACAGCGGAGTCTTAGTAATAATAATTATAACGTTCCGTTTTAACCTTTGCGTATGGGCAATGATCTCTTTTTCAATGTAAAGTAATACTAAAATAATATTGCTACAAGAGATGTTGGTTATCCCCTGGACTATTCGTGAATTATATCAAATCAAAAGTCATTTATTCAAATTAGGCTGAAGATCAGCACTTTTTGAAGGTCAAAGTTACATAAGACAGTCCCCCAAAAACGCCCACCCTTCACCACTTCCTAGTGCTTTAGCTGGGAAGAACAACAACTCGAGCGCTTGAGTGTTGGTATAACTTGATTTATAGACAAGAGTGAATTGTTTGGTATACGGACTAATGGGAATAGATAAGCCGTTATGGAGGATTGTTGTTGAAATTAGAAGTGGGCAATCCACTTATTTATAGCAGAGTCTAAAAAGACACAAATAAGATAAGAACTTTTAGGATTAATTACATTTATTATACACTAGGAAGTGGTGAACAACTTTGACTATGGAACTATAACTCAAATCACGAAAAAAAAAATCTGGTATTCAGTACATTAATGTTCGCAAAATGTATGGAACAGCAGATTTTTTTTTTTCATATTTCAGAGTTGGTCCCATGAACAAAGTTGTTGATTTTCTTGAGTACTATATAACCTGAAAGTATGTCCCTCGTTTAACCTAACGCGCTGTATATAAAATAAGATATACCTATATGTAAGTAAGATAAGTTACAAATATGGCTCTGTTTATTTCGACAGCCAAAGTTCACAAAACTGTCCGGTGTGGTGTATACAGGATGAATAAATAAGAGCCAGCCAGCCACAAGACGAGGTTATCAAATATTCACGCTATTGCTCTTGCAACTTACATACGTATGCACGGTTGTGTTTCAGGCCATTTTCAGGCGTATTCAGTCAAGGTCGAGCAAAGGATATAGTATAAGGATTTGAATATGTTGGAAATGGTTTTTGTGCGACTGAAAACTGTTGAGTTTTTCTGTATACGGTTTAAGCATTTGTTTTGTATGTAAAATATAAGACTAGGTATGTTTGCAATTATTTTTGTTAGTAAAAACAAAACTCCTTACTTTCCACAAACCGTTAACTACCATTTTCAATTACTTATAAAAAACACTGTAATGACTCATATTAAATGATTTTATTGGCATTACATAGAAATTAGAAATACACATTAAAGTTATGAATTTGACACTTCGATGTGATCGCCTCTGTACAGAGGCCAGCACATCAAGTTACCCCAATGTGTCAACTGGGTAATGTAAAATTTCGGGCTTCCCACTACCCGTAACGATAGTCAAAGATCTATGAATGAGAGTCGGGGCCAACCGCTTAACGTGCTCACCGAGGCACGGAGGAGTCTCGGTATGTTAAGATGGTCACCCAAAATCAAAATGCGTCAACTTGTGATCGATACGTTGTATAGATAGCTGAGAGTACTGGTATTCAGTATGCATCCGGTTATACTGGACACCCAACATAGTTGGGAAAAGGCTGGGCAGATTGATTTTGACTGTATAGATAGCCGAGTATCAAATTAATATTTACCCTACTAAAATTGTTATAAGAAACATGAATGGCCGTTATTCCATACAATTTCATACAGTTAAATAATTATACCCGAAAACTGCATTTACATATCAACGAGGGCAGTAAATTCCAAACAATATAATGTTAAATGAAAGAAACGCTTGCAATTTAAATAAAACAATAAACAAAACGAATGTAAATAGTATAAAAGAAGCAGGCACAACGGAAGAGCGAGTCCGTCCACTGAAACACTGAAATATGCTGGAATTACAGTTTTCCAATGGCAGCCTGTCTGTTAGTGCACTATATGTTGGAGCGTTGTAAATACTTGCATACTAAAAAACGGGTTGTGAGAAAAGCAATCTATTTTCAAGATATCTTCTTGTCAGATGAATTTGTGCGGATTTCACCAATAAAATTGAACGCGTTCAGCACATCTTAACCGCGTTCAAGAGCATAACAGTAACATAAAAGAGTATAGCAGTAACATTTTTGACACTGACAGTGTCAAAAATGTTAAGGAATAATGACACAAACAGGTCTTGAGCGGGTTATTGAAATGCTGATCGCGATTAGTTTGGTTGGTGTAATTCGCCATTAGGCGTTAGAGGCTATACGTAATAGAATCCGATAGAATAGAATATTCTTTATTATGTACATCGTAAGGAAACCAGCATGTCCTAGAAACAAAAATTCGAAGATATATGACATCCGCCAACAAGCACTGGGCCCGCGTGTTAAGTTATGGCCAAGTCCCTCTCAGAGAGGAGGCCCATTATAGGCTGATTATGTAATATGTTATGTACATCATAAAAAATACAGATATAAGAGCAATGCCCATTTTTGGCCATGAAACGCCCAACAATTTGCTTTTGTTAAAAAAAAAACATCTTCTTTTATGGTTATTAATCGCGGTTTTCATTTATCCAAACAAGATTGCAACATTTTTGCACAAAAAAGTACCGAAAAGTTATGTATTAAAATTACGTAAATCCGTAATTCATTAGTTTGGGGAAAAAATAAAAAGTGTTGCCAATTACTAATCTCGTTAAAATAGAATCGATTCTCATTTTTTTTTGGATCGATATTTGATCATAATGTTTTTAGTATAATGTTATTATTATTTTTCTATAATAAGCGAATTGCTAGTTAATTTACGGTGAATTCTTTAGATCATAACAAAACACTACCGCACAATGTAACTCTGAAGTGTCTATGAACGGCGGGCATTTCCCTTTAGAATCTCTTTACAAGGGGTTGACACAACGGGCGATCTTATTTAAAAGCGATCTTTTAATAATAATATTCTGGGTTAATGTTTTTTTTTATAAATCATTTATTTTACAGCCATACTTAATTCTGAGATGAAAATTCCAAACAAACCAAAATATGAATTAGTGAGCTTCCATCGTTACTATTTGTAATTATTGGCTCCTAATCGAATAATAAAGGGTATTTTTACAGTTATATAAAAGTTTGGTTTAGTGCCGATGGTAGAAAATCGAACGTGCAATAATTAGGCATTAATTACATTTTGGTGACTCTTAGTGTTTGTAACCGTACATAAGGTCAGTTGTCTTTTTATGAGAGACTACCTTTTGCCAGCGGCTTTGCACGCGTTAAATTCGTAGTAAAACAATTCCCCTTTCCCTATAATGTGAATATTTGCTACTATCTTTGGAATATTTAAATTCATATACTACATTTTACGACTTCGCATTAGAAATCTTGAAATTATGAGTGGTTCTCTAATATATTAAGCATGTTATTATACATATGAACCTACCTCTTGAATCACTCTATCTATTAAAAACTGCATCAAAATCCGTTGTGCAGTTTTAAAGATCTAAGCATACATACATACAGACATTAGGACAGACGCGGGAAGCGACTTTGCTTTATACTATGTAGTGATTAAATACTGTAAGCAGTATTCCTTTGCTTTGCAGAAATTAATTAAGGTAGAGTAGGTAAGCACACCTTCCTCTGGCTATATTTTCTAAGAAATTAGGTTCATTTTAAATGCAGCCTTTTCTCAGCGTTCATTTCAAAGGACTGTCTTCTTCTTTGGAAATAAAATAAATTAGGGCCGATTTTTCAATTGCTTGATAACTTTTATCAGAAGAATAAAGATGGCGGTTTGATATATTTTATATGCAGGAGCTGTCAAACTGCCATATTTATTCTTCCAATAAAACTTATTTGAGGATTGAAAAAACAGCCTGTTGCCAGTTTCTAGCGGTGAAGGAAATTCATTCTTTCTATAAAACTAGAATTATCTGAGGAGTTTAAAATCGTTGTTTCTAAGGGTGAAAACATCGTGAGGAAAACCAGCATGTCCAAGAACCGACAATTCGAAGACATCTAACATTTACCAACCCGCACTGGGATTTGTGGATTACGGTCCATTCCCTACCAACGAGAGGTGCTCTGTTTCCCAGCTGTGGCTGATTTTATTAATATTAATTAATAATTTTCTTTAATAAAAAAATAAATAAATATACACACAGCTACTCTCACAATTTATATTGACTTGTGCCAATTTCACGAATGTAACTGAACGCGATTACAACATTAAAACGAGTTCAAGAGCTGTCAGTCTCAGTATTCCAAAGAAAATAATGTAAATGTTTTCCTGTAATCTTACTTTGTCTTCTATATCTTAATTGATAAAGTTTACCACTTTTATTTTCAATGACACGATTTCCTGAAACGAACCCTCAAAACACACGTGAAGAACCAATAACATCAGTTGTCGGTTGCCATAAAAAAAAACTTTTCAATAAAAACAGAACGATTCCGATTTCGTGTGTGGCAACACTTAGGGAGTCCCGCCTAAATACTCTTTGGCTAATAGATTTACTTTTAACAAGTTTTCTTTTGGGGGTTACTCTTTGCGGTTAGTGGTTATCGCTGGGGACCATAGGGGCCCAATTATTTTTTTTACTGTGTACCTGAGCTGCATGTGATGGGTTCGATGTTTGTGTGACGATATAAGAGGTACGATATATGTCTATGATTCAGCAGTTTTTTGAGGAAATAATACGGTTTTCTTGTATTTTCTTTAATTGTAAGGAAAGTTAAGCAGATTCTTACCTGTTCTTCTCCTACGGTACATAGGTATCTACTACGGTTTTTGAATGAGCAACTAGCTTCATCTTTCTGACTGACCGACCCTTTGACAATTCAAGTGCCTGTTATTGGTTTATGTGAAATAAATATTTGAGTTTGAATTTCGTTGTTTCGTTTAATTTGAAGTTACTCATGAGGCACAATAATATGTTATGTATTATATTGAAAAATACTTCTACTACTATCCTCTGTTGTTTTTTTAAGGGTGGGAAATCATCAAGTGACTTCTCCAGCTCTGGATGCAGCGGAAGGGAGTGTCAGACTCTTACTGACTAAAACCCATTCATTTTCTTTCTTTAGCTCTTTATGTTCCGACGTAGCGGAAACTGAAAATTTTGTAAAATCCGCAAAAAATAATAGCTTCCTTTAACAGTGATATGTTAGAAACTAAATGCATCGGTACAGTCGCAAAATCGCCGATCTCCACTGCTAAAAGTAGCTAGTCTGCTATAGTCGATAGGTAAGCACAAATATTGGCCCAAACACTGCACAAACTTTCTCACTAAGTGATGAAACAAGACTCGATTTCTTTAGGGTTGACATCGGAGGGTTAACTTGGGATAACTTGAGACGGTTCAATGTAAAAGTTCTTGTTTACTATTATGCTTGCCTTTTACTTGAGATATTTACTTCGAGAAATGAATTTGTTCTGCCAATTTATGAGTAAAGAAAATACTTTGAGAAAATCTTGTAGCTTTATACATAAATATAACGTCATGCGTGTATTGCACTACGGGTTAGGCAGAGGTGTATCATTTTGCCAGTTATGTTTAAGTTTTTGTATATGCATAGGTAGGAGGTATAGGGGGCTTACAAAAAGTGACATTCTATCAGCGATAACGTTGATTGAAAGTGCAAAAAGTAACCTAACTGTATATATTTATTTAAAATAGGTACACCAACAGCATATTTGATTTCTGCCTAGCCTTTTCTCAACTATGTTGGGGTCTACTCGCTGTCAAACCGGATGCACCTAAATACCATTATTTTACATAGAGCGACTGCCTATCTGACCTCCACAACCCAGTAGTAACTGTTTAATACGATACCCCTTGGTAAGACTGGCTGTCAGACTTTCGAGCTTCTGACTACCCGTAAAGACTGTCAAAGATACACGAATGACAGCTGGCGAGGCTCGGAGGAGTCTCGATATGTGAGAATGGTCATCCATCCACGGACCAACCTCGGCAAGCGTAGCTTAACCTGATGGATCGATCCGTGCGGCTGTTATTACTAAGTCACGAGCTCCTCCGAGTACGTTAAATATTACGTTATATATAGGTACGGGTTCTTACATATATACCATTTACAGGTGTACACGACATTCTTATAAAACAAGACAACTTTCGTCAACTATATAAAATTTTAATATTAATGAAATTGAAAAACATAACGAGATAAAGTGGACCGCTTAGACCTAAGACAAGACTTGTATTGGAGAAGTAAGCTACCGAAGATTTATGACAGCCTTGTTGAAAGTTGTTGTAGAAATACGAAACACTTTGAAAGAGTTGTCAGTCTAGGCCCACAAGGCAGTCATGCTTCTCTCACTCTTGCATCAAAATAAACAAAAAGGCATCGTGAAATAAGCAAGCTGTTCTCAATATCCCGTTATTAGCAAAGTTGTTGGTACGGTCCGGCAATTTGGCAAGCTCCCCGCGCAGCCGGCGAGATGTATAGCCGATACTTTGAATAGTTAGGAAAAACGGTACGAAGCCTATGGGAGTACGACGAATGTAGGTATGTGCAGTTAGTTGAACTGATTTTATTTGGATGTCTGTTAGCATTGTTTGGAAGATTAACAGTATAATACTGACTCTTAGAATTTCCTGAGGAGTGCCTAAAGATGCTGCCAGAATGATTAAATGCTCACTCAGTAAAAAAAAAAAATATACCGAATATTACTGTCAAATTCAACTAAGTTTTTGTCGCTGAGAAACCAAAGTTCAACCCAACCCGCACAGCGGTTTTACCTTTTATTTATATAGACAGATAATCCATATGAATAACAAGAAAGTCAATTCAATAAAGCAGACACTAACAATGTAACACAACATAAATCACAAAATTAAACAGTAAACTATTTCGTAGCAAGGGCTACGAACCGCCGTAGCCCGAGCGCTCGTAGGCGTCTACGACAAGTGCTACGAGCTACGGCAATTCTAACTATTCGGAATTCCTTGAATGTATTGTATATCTATGTTTAGATGGAAGAAGTTAATGTGACAAATTAGATAGCGGCGGAAGGACTCATTTATTAAAATGAGCGATAGCGGTATCAAATCAATTACGCACTTCAGAGTAAGCCGAATCCATAAATGTGGAGTGCTTAGTTTTATATGCGTTTCATTTTTAAAGCGAATAAATATTATTAGAATAAATGCTCTGTTGAAATTTTTTGGGGCAATTGCAAAGAAAATAATTATGAAAATTACAAGACACAAACAGAACGTATTAAGATTTTAAATATATTACCTTTTTTTGTTTTATATGGTAAGTGAAGTTCTAAAACTTCGTAAATAAGAATTGAAATTTTTATTTAGAAATTGCACGTAATTATGGATATCTTCTCATTCTTTCTATTGTAACTTGAGCATAATTACAGACCATACCATTCTTAATAATATATGATAATATCAATTACTTTAATGTAACGCTTCTGTGTAATAATCTCCCGAAGTTAACCAATTTGAGGGAGAGGAAATTGGTAGATTAAATAAGGATAAAACTCATCAAGAGCCAATCATCATAATCCGTTTAAAAACGACGTTTTGACGACAAAAACTTGTTATTGGAAGGCTTACAATTTTATAGGAGAGGACTAGGGATTTTTAATAATATATTTCGGATCATGAACTTAGTAAATTGGCTTAAGATTTTAAAGTTAGGCCCCAAGTCGTTGAAATAGAACGCTCAGGTATACTGTTAAGCAAAGCTGTTTTTTTAAGGCTAGGAAACCTAGAATTTAAGTTATGTTTTGCCATGATTTTTCAGTTACAAAAGAGGATAACATCAATTAGTATCACTTCTATAACTAATACAAGTAAATCTAATAATTTAGTTAACCTTTTGAACATCATTGTCACATATACGTGACAAGCAAGCGCATGCCCTGTACGCCAACGACACAAATATGTGACAATGCGGGTACACTATAACACAAAATAGACAATGAAATCATTACTTTTGGGTAAGCGGTATAGTCCATAAGGGTTACCGCTACCCCGGAACATAAAAGGCTAAGGAAGGAACATGGATGGGTTTTAGTCAGTAAGAGTCTGACACTCGGAGGAGTCATTTGATGATTACCCACACTCAAAAAAAAACTTACTTTTTTGTGTATTCATATAGATATTTTAGAAATTGAAGCTCTCGTATGTATTAAACGACATGAAACAAATTAAAAGACACCATGGATATTGGGAAAATCATGATAACAAGAAGAAATAAATTTGTAGCTTGGCGTGGAGAGCACGCGGGTGCGTTTGTGCTCTGGCGTTCAAAAGTTTAAGAAAAAACAACTGACTTCAGTCGAAAAAAAAAACGAGCGGTGACGTGGGACACCCCTTTAATACTAACCAGAGTGTCGTCACGGTCAGAAACCTTTACCTACGCGCACTGTCCCAGAAAGGCAAACATTTCAATGTTGCAACGTTAAACAACATAAAAAAGCCTAAACTGAGAAGTATAAAACATTAAGGATTAATTATCGCACCTACCCCTATAATTCAACTTCCAATTAGCAGCAATTAACTTACATACAACTGTAATATCTTTTAAATCAACAGTCACTCCGTACAATTAAACAGTAAAATTTAAACGGTTAATTTTTAACCGTATAAAAAGCAGTTAATGGGACGTGTATTCAGCAAATGAGGTAGAACGCGGTTGTGGAAACTAACGACGCGACGGGTAATCGAAAACGTTGGTGATTTAAATTATTATTTTTTATATGAGATTAACCTGTTAATTATTGTTAATGCACTGGGTGATAATTGAGTTATTGAAGGGTTGTTTCTAGATTAAGCGAAAACCGCGACAGATACGCGCAATACGCCCATCGTTCAGCATGCAGCCAGAAAATTGCTTAACCCATTAGATCAGGGGATCCCAAACTTATTTTATCTACTGTATATTTATTGTCGTTTCGAGAGATTTTTTCTAATGAACCAATGGGGATCATACGACATTTGAGGGCTTAATTGGTCAAGTAAATTTATGTATATATTGCTTTATTTTTATTATTTTTAATTTGTGAACGTTACGACCACACGAGCCACCAAACGAGTAGCGTCGCCAATTAAAACTAATGATAAAATAATAAACTTTTGATATCGTATATACCTTCATTTAACTAACGTGGAGTTTTGAATGAATCATTGAAGTTTGTGACATTCCTTAATTGTTTGCACCTGGTAATATTTATAAGCACCTGGATTTGGTTTGATTATTCCAAAGAAAAGCGACGAGACTGGAATTTTAATATGTTAACGCTTCTATTTAAACCCTTTGTAAAACTTCTGAAATAATAATTTGAAACTTTTTGTGAATGTTTGAACTTATTACCAACAATTTATGGATCTCTTTGTTTTCCGAAATAAAATTATTTTATTTTATCTTTATACTAGCTGCTCCCGCGTGGTTTCACTCACTGCTCGGCTCCTATTGGTCGTAGCGTGATGTTACATAGCCTACAGCTTTCCTCGATAAATGGACTATCCAACACAAAAATATTTTTCAATTCGGACCAGTAGTTCCAGAGATTAGCGCGTTCAAAGAAACAAACTCTTTAGCTTTATAATATTAGTATAGATAAAGGCGAAAGGTCACTCATTCACACTTTCTCTCACCGATTAAACACGAAATCCAATAACAATTGAACCTACGAAGATAAAATTTGGCACAGAGGTAGGTTATGAGTAGGAGACGTCAGATAAGGTAGGATTGGATGGTGAAATAGGGGGTGGAAGTTTGTATGAAAAATTTTCAACATTGGTGCGGGCAGAGGCGCGAGAAACCGCTAGTTTATTTATAAAAGGGAAATGTAATTGGTTGACAGGTGTTTTCAAAGTCAGACTGACGATCGTGTATAGGTACAGACTTATTAGTAGATATGATAAGAGATATCACAAAAGCAGAAAGAATTCGCTATGTTGATTTCCTTTTGAAATTCAAGGCAATAAAACCAAAATTGAAAATAACAAATCAAAATACACAATAGTGATGTGCAAACATCAAAATGTATAAATGTATAACTCGACTAAACCAAAACAGATCGTTCGGTTTTCTATAACGGCATGTAATAATAAAACTATCTGCATTTCTGTTTTGTCAACCGAGGCTGCGGTATAACATGACAATGAAGCACATTAATATTCACAATTTTGCGGTACTCGTCATTTGTTAAGCACAATAAAGTTATGTTGATCGCACAGATATCGGATTTTGTTTCGATCATCATTCATCAATCAAAAAGTATTGAAACATTATGGGTACATTGTATAAGTTTGTAATGTTACACTGTAAAAGATACTAACGTTGTGCGGCATATGAAGGGGCTGAAATCACAACATCTAAATGCGGATACGGCTGAGATAGCAGGCTCTGTGCCGCGGCGAACTTCTCACATACATTCAGCCCGCAATAAAACGTCTGCCACGCGCACTCACGCATACACTCCGCCGTCTGCGACCACGACACCGACGGCATCCTCATATCGACTAACTACACCACTAACACAACACTATCACAAAACCAGGTCACTTTACAAACATACCACACTAAAACACAAAACATTTTCACATTATTATTTACAAATTTAAATTAAACACTGGAACACGTTCGATTCGTACCGATATTATTGCTTTAACTACATTTAGATTAGATAAGGGACATCACTACCCAATAGGGAATGTTCATTGACGCGCGTGATTTCGTGGAGGTATCGATATTTCTTATATCGATAAGATAAAGCAGATGGTGCGAGGCGAGAGTGTTCATCTATGTGGAAAACGGCACTGATAGATGGTGTTGCTCTTTGTAAAGATCAGGTGCGTGGCGTAGGCGTCATGGCGTCTATTATCTCGCATTCAAAGATAAAGGCAATCGAAGTGATAGCGTACGCGATAACTCATTGAGTTTGCGCAACGGTTTATTACCTATATAGAATGTAAAAGGCATATATTTCAAGTGAAGGCCGCGTCCCTTTGTTACAGTAATAAAAAACAATGAAAGCGCTCGTGCATGTCGATTTAATAATACGTAGGATGGGCCTTTTTGTGTCAAAAAATACAGATTTAATTAAGAAATTCCAAGGTTGAGCGATCAACGTGATATCAATAGCGGAAGTCGGATAAACGATGTTTTTAGTTTTCAGTATCGATAAAAAGGTTTTCGATACTGAATTTAATGTTTTAAATGCAATATAAGGATAACCGTAATGCGAGATATCTTACTAATAATATTATGAACGTGAAAGTTTCTGAGGATGTGTGGATGTATGGATGTTTCTTACTCTTTCACGAAAAAACTTCTGAACGTATAGATTATAGTATGGAATAGCACTTAGCCTACTTTTTATACCGGAAAAATGTTTGGTTCCCGTGGGATAATTACCTACATACACGCGGGCGGAGGCGTTGGCAAAGGCTAGTTAATTATAAATTATTAAATATAAAAAGAAGTCAAAAGTTACCTTTAGGATAGATTTTAAGATAAAAATCCTTTTTTACGATTTTCGTGAGGAAACGGGCATGGCTGAGATATATATCTCAACAGCATATGAAGCTAAGACACACAAAAAATAAAGATTTCGAATATTTTATCTCTGGTATCAAAATGTTAGAATTCATCTGCATCCGATCAAACTGGAAGCCGAAAAGGTATATTGATAAATTGATTGTAATTTATCTCATTATTGCATAAAATGAGAGTCATATTTTTTTCTTTCCCCACTTTGCAGTTCAATTTAACCTGACACACGCAACATAATTACCAGCATCCATTTAATTAAAAAACACAAATAACTTGGCAACATTATAGAACCGTCCGTCCGTAATTAGGGATGGGAAACCGTCTTGTTGCGAACAACAGTTTGTTTAGGACAGTTGTTCTTTGTTGTCCCGTTCCTACTTTGGACAGACAACACACACGATCTTGGCAACTTACTATATATTTACTTGTACGAGTTTATAATTAATTTTGTGGGGTATTGCTTTAATTCCCTAGGAAGTTTATGATGAGAAGGCTCCTTTAGAGTAATTTAAATGTTAACTTCCTGATTCAAGGTTTTAAGTGCGCTCTGTAGGGATGAGACATGATTAGTTCGTTTTATTTTATCGATGGATAGAAAACCGGTTATGAAACCGATTCTAATTGGTATTATCATCTGCCTAGCCTTTTCCCAGCTATGTTGAGATCGGCTTCCAGTCTAAACGATTGCAGCTGAATACCAGTATTTTGCATGGAGCGGCTGCCTATCTGACCTCCACAACCCAGTAACTGGGCAATACGATACCCCTTGGTAAGACTGGCCTGTCAGATTTTTGGGCTTCTGACGGCCCGTAACGACTTTCAAAGATGCATAAATGACAGCCGGGACCAACGGCTTAACGTGCTTTCCGAGGCACGCAACCTGATGGATCGACCTGCGCGGCCGTTAGTACTAAGCCACGAGCTGATGGTATATCGGTAGTATTTTTTTCAAACAGAGTGAATATAGTCACAAATTGAAATATGAAGAATAGGATTAGTTGCCTATTTATTTCTATCAATCATCATTATCGCAGATTAATATGTACTTAATTATTCTATTATTAGATAAATCATTACATAATGCGAAATGTATTTGTATGTAACTAACAAACGAAGCATGTTTTTGTTCAGTTTATTTGACGTCACACATCTGTCAGCCTGTATATCGAACGTCAGATGAATAAAATTTGATAAACGCTACCAAATTGATTGTGGAATTTATGTTTCAAAATTCAATATGTAAATGGCATTGTTTTTTTTATAAAATTGGTCGAGTGCTGCACTTTTGCAGCCACGTCTGTAAATATGATTGTGTTGGGCTTTTCGTCTGTGATTCAGATTTGCATAAATTACGTCATCTGCTTAGTTTTATCCCAACTGCATATATTCGAGTTGATGGTTTGTAAATGCAGCGGTATATCTGTAGTTTACATTAATGAAAGTAAAAAAGAAAGAATGAAAATACATTTATTGAGTATTATTAGAGACCAAAAGAAGACATATTATGAAGCTACAGCCTTTCCTTTCTAAACCCTACAATCCAGTAATTGGGTACTACGATACCGGTTCCAATAAATTCGCAAATATCTTTGCTTTATAATATTGAATAACAAAACACTTCAATAATTCTAGTAATTGTATTAGTCAGGTGAAAGATTACAGCTTTATCGAAAAATATTTATTTCTTTTAATTACTGGTATCCGACTTTTTTACCAGTAGATAGATTACTTTTATTCTAGGTAAACACATTTTATCGATTAAATTCACTATTAACTTATCCGTTTCAGTTCCATACGAAGTAGGTAACACAACGGAGCTGCACAAACAAATACTAAATTCTAATTTGGCAAAGCGGGACCATTTTAATTGGATTACACATGCATCTACGGGCACAAGTGAAATGTTTATTTGCACAACACTAGCGTAAGAGGATTTAGAACCGGTTAATTTATTCAACGAGGATTGATTCGGTTAAAGTTATTTTAATTGGGGGATTACACTAATTTGAACAGTTTAAGCTCGATGGCGTCGCGAATTATTGTGGCTGTGATTGGTTATTCTATTTTATAGTGGTATTATGGTGATATTAAACCTTGTAAAGGGTTAACATTAAAAAAATAGGATGTGATATGATAATTAATCTTAAAGTTATACTCAATATATTATTAGATTCCATACGTAATTACATAAATGGTTTAAAAAAGTAAACGAATTGATCTGAGAAGACAGGAGAAGTATGTTGATTACTTCGACATAAAAAATAAACAAGTGCATTTATTTCGTAAATTCGATTAAGATACTATAATTTATGTCTACAATAATCGATTAAAATAGATAATGAATTATTAAAAACACGACTCTTCAAAAGACTGAAAGTGACGTTAGTAATTTCCGTGTATAAAACAAGATTCGTCATGATTAAATCCTTTAAGTGCAGCGGTCATGCAACTATTTGTACCTATTGTGAGAGTACACGAGCTTTATCAAACAAAGGTTTCTCTCCTTATCGTACACTGGACACAAAGCTAGAACAAAATGTATAAGTACAAAATACTAACTATCTTCATTTGATTGCAGATCAAAAGGCGACAGCAAATCAATGGGCATCGACGGGAACGGGTGATTCGCGGCCGCGTTCAGAAACTCACTCCAAAACGTGTTCATTTTCATCGTTATGTCAATTCATCGATATAACCAATTGATATCGTCACATCACTACCGTTGAGTTTAAATATTGTTTTAAATTTCGAACGTTCTGTTGCCGTTTAGGCGAGTATTTGTCGTGCAAATATTATTTTACGGTTTTACTTTGTATTTTCGGAACCGGCGAGTAGATACACTCGGGGGCGCGCGGCCGGCGACTGTTTAGCTGTTATCAACACAGCGTTGTCTCGCCTATCGCAGTGATAAGCCTCACCCACAACAATTAGGTGAAACAGCTGATAGTGCACCTGTCTGTTGGCCATGTATTAAAAAAGTGATTATTTTCGCAAGTGTTATCTTCGGTATCAACAGAAACCCTGTTTTGGTTAAATATCAAATTAAAAAAAGTTGCTCATACGAAACCACCCAATGTAACACGATATTCAGCGAGGAAAAACAGTCGAAAATGACGGCAATTTTAAATATGTATGAAAAGTATTTTGTACTATAAATAAAACGGAAAATCCGTCATATATTTAAATGAAGTAATTTCAGATTTTTGTTTTAAAATAAACGGTGAGCTCTTCAGGCACATAACATAAATTAATGCTCGTTGCGTATTTCCTACCGATCTTACATCGTGCATTTTCAGAGTAACTGCGATACTGTGCGTAAATACCTACATCGTGATAAGCTGTTAATGTACCTATCGAAAGTAGGTCACACATGATATATCGGTCCTTATGTCGTATATTTTCAAATTTGTGTACGCCTACACCTGACACTGAAAGATAACAGTTTGATTAGAAATTAACACGCACTAAGGCCTAATATTAACTAAACACTTAAATGTTAAGTCATCTTGATAGATAAACGAGCTACTATATGCGTTCGCACGTTTGTTTATGGAAATATAAAAGCATATTGGCAACATTCGTACAATTTACGACGCGAAAAGTAGAATAAAGAAACGGAATAAGGAAATCCTGCATCCTATTTCGCCATGATGATATGAATCGTATGAAATATGTGATAATATCAGAAGCCGTCGAATCGGGGCGTGTCAAGCGGGATGGCACGTGCCCAATGCGTTGTCACTCCTAATTTGAATGTAACATGACATCTGAGACCCAGTGACACCAACACGACTTCAATTAACCTGTACGTTAAATTTCCAAATGTCATGTTGATGTCGATACTCCAAAGAGCGAATGCATAATCGTAACATAATGATTTACATCAAACGCTCAATATCACATTTCACAACACTACGCTTATGCATGTCCGGAAATTCGAACTATAAATTCAAAATAAGAACTTAAAAACTTCCATAACAATAAATATGTTCGTGTGAGATCGTAAATCCAAAAGTTTCCGAAATAGAAATTCGAAAATGAAACCATCTTACCTTCTTTTATTTTCTTCCTCCCATTTTGCACTCGGTCCTTTTGGGCACATAATAAACTAAAGAGTTCAAATAAACAGTCTTGGTCCTTTTGCTGCACCATTTTTATTTTTTAAAACAACACTTAGAATATTAGAAGCCAATGTCCATCACATAAGTACATCATAGTGTTTCAGTTTACCATTGGTAATTTTGTGTACCTACTGTTTTAAAAAGGAAGTTTAAAGAGGTTTATTACAGGTAACAATGTAGTTGTTGTACAATACTAACAGAATAGTATGCGGATGGGACACGTTCCGGTTGAAACCTCCTGTAGATAAGCACGTAAAGTCAGATGCCCGAAATAGTAATAATGGCTTATTAGAGCATTTGTGGGACCCTAAAAAGGGATGTATTTCCGATTAAGGAAAAGTCTTGATGTGGGTTTATTGGACATTAAAGGAGGTAGACCCAAATGGTCAGATATTTAATTTAATTAAACAGACACGATCGAAATGAGACGGATTTTGGAGTTTCCAATGTGATTACGGTACGGTCATTATCTATTGTAAAGAGATACATTATTGTTTCATAATTATTTCTTGTTTGCATAATGCATAATAATTATCGAATCCTATAATGTTCTCACTGCTCCTCACAGGCGTCCTCTCGGTGAGAGGGACTGGGCTGTAATGTAATGTAATCCAATTATCCAACACACGGGCCCAGTGCGGATTGGTAGTCACATGTCTTCGAATTTTTAGTTTTAAGACATGCCAGTTTCCAGACGCATTCCATCACCGACGAAACAATTTGCACAAAATAAGCGCTTGTTTGGGTCCGAACCTTCGACCTACAAGTCGTAAGTCGCGACCCTTACTACTGGGCGACAAATGCTCTGAGAGCATTCTTTTTTACTAGTATCAAGATTGAGTATATTAGGACTTACAAAAGCATAAATTTTACACACAAACAAGAATAGTTTAGATCGTGAAACGACATACCGCGAAAACTGTTTTGTTTAACTGCATTGCTCAATAAGACTGTCGTAAATCTTGCAAAAATATAGAACATACATACAAACAAACAATAGTTTTCCACGACGATCTTTAGTTAATATTCAAATGTCATGTCTCTAAAATAAATATATTTTTCAGACCATACAAATCAAATACACAAACGCTTTCTGTTTCCGTCCAAACAAACCACAAACGCCATATTGTTACCCATATCAAACATACAAAAAAAAACTTGTAATAGAATTTTATTTAAAAGCGAGGGTAGTATGTAAAAATAGCTCGGTTGTACACGGTACGTCAGGCGGCGTGACTGCGAACAATCCGCTCGGTCACCGACACAGGCTATCTGATTTGTGAGTGTGCCAAACACAGCTATGCTACACTCTATGGGCTGTGTGTGCTCTAGTTTTAAAATTTAGAGCCATTTGAAGTTACGAAAATAAGGGAAATAAGAGATTAGAAATGAAAAGAAAATAATATGCTGAAGAATAAATTCGATAACACAGAAAAGGGTAGGAGGATTTGTAAGTATCTCGTGACAGGAGATTAACACGAGCGCCTGTTTTCATTAAGTCTTTATAAAAAGGGCAATGCAACAAGGCCAAAAATACAAAAAGGAAATACAATTAAAATATACGTAAACAGTAATAAGCTAATCTTTCAAAATTAGCAAGAGATAAAATAACGACAATATTTGCTTTCACATAAGACGAAAGATAAAGGAAATATAAATAGCTCCTAAAAAAATACCAATTTAAATTTAAACTCCGAACAGCACTACTATCGATACACAGAAACGAGCAAACCGTGACACTTCACTAGAGTCCACAATAAATTCAATTTCCGAACACAAACACCGCGTGCCACAGAGCAGAAAAATAAACAAGAAAAAAAAAGAATATCTCAAACTACTTGGCGGGTCGAAAATAAAACGGCAAATGAAGTGATCGCGAAATATTGGGACAAACGTATGCATATGTGGGACGTATCACTGGCCTAGTTTTGTCGGTATCTGTCCAAGGGCACGGTGGTCGGGGCTCGTCTAGTGTTTATCAACGATCGGCACTTGCAATCTGATTTGTGGCGCGGAGATAGGAAGTGTCAGAATGCCCGATGAGTTGGAAGTGAGTTAGCTAGCAAGGGGAATTGTGTTGTGCTGGTTCAAAATCGAATCTTTTCTATAAAAACTGTGCTAAAGAAATAAAAATGGTGTCGTAATTTTTCTTTAAGTTAGTCAATTAGTTAGTTATTATTATTAGTTATTTCGAGCGATTACTTTTCACCTTTCTTTAAAAAAATGTAATGTAAAAATGATCATGATCAGAATAATCCTTTAATACTGAGTCTTAGCGGTATAGCATAATGTATAGAGATAGAACCCATAATTTATCTATGAATTAATTGTTTCTTTTTTTTATAGGGATGAACTTTTTGACTCTCTATGTGCTTTTCCCCTTTTTTTACCACCTGTATATAATACATTTATTTTTTAGTTTTAGGTGGTATATATTGTATTTATGATTTGTGTTTAAGTAGTCGTCGTCGTTAGTCTGAATAAATGAAAAATAGATGAATTGGTTGATTTCGTCCATCTATATTTTGACAGGCAATAATTCTCAAGCAATGCGCTCCCGTGGTTATACAAAGATCACTGCAGCTCAATGAAGCACATAACGAGAGGCCGTACTAGGTGTGATGTTAAATGAAACGAGTAATCCCATGATTGAGCCACCGCTGTTCCATAGTACGATGGGGATACTGGTTCTGGTATTTTATTTACTCTGTGGTGAATGTGTCGATTCTATTATTTTATTAACTCTGTGGTGAATGTGTCAGTAGTCGGTAGTTTACCGAGGATTTAAAGTTCTACGTTTTTTTTTTTAAGGCTGGGAAATCATCCAATGATCCCTCCCGCTCTGGGTGGAGCCGGTGGAGCGGAAGGGAGTGTCAGACTCTTACTGACTAAAACCCATCCATGTTCCTTCCTTAGCCCTTTATGTTCCGGGGTAGCGGTAACCCTTCCGGACAATCCCGCTTACCAAGTTCTACGCTTGTGGACTAATTTGTTATTAAGCTTTTCGGTGTGAAAGTTTCTGGTTGTAGAAGACCAAAGATCAGGAAGTAGAATCAAGGGATATATGTTCTACTAGCTGCTGAAAAGAAAAAAAAAAAAGAATGAAAAACAAAATGACCGCTGCCCGTAACTCCACGAGGAGTTTCCTAAACTTATTTCTTAGCTGACATCTCCTACTCATAATCTACCTCTGTGCCAAATTTCACCTTAGTAGTAAAAGTAATAGTAGTTTTTGAAATTTCGTCATTAATCAGTGAATGACTGTATGAATGAAATGTCCTTTTGCTTTTTATTTACCATATACCTACTATACTATTGTAACTAATTAAGAAGTTAATAAAAAAACCAGACTGACTTGACAAAAGTTAACTTTAAAACCGACTAAGTAAGATTTAATATAAAATAATTAATCTTCAATAAAAAATACAATCTAAAACCAATGTAAACAAAAAGAGAAGAGGTAATTGGGCATCAAAAAATTCGACTCCATCGCTGTCAGTGGGAAAAATGCCTAAAAGGCTTGCAAAAAATACATTTTTTGCAACAGGGGCCGTAAACATTGGCAACACCAATAAATGATTATTCCTATCACCATAGCGGCGTGGTGATTTGACTGCGAGCTTTATGGTTTTAATTTACGTCCCCCCCATGGCGTATTATGTAAATGGGGGTAATGGGAAACGATAATATGGGGTATTTGATGATGCTATTTTGCGTTGTTAATAAGTAGTTCAGTGCTTATAGAGTATTTCGGGATACATATAGGTAGTTTATCAGCCATCTCGTTACCATAACACAAGCATTAGGTTGCTTAGCTTGGGACTATACAGCGTTGTGTGAAATGTCCAAGGATATTATTATTATTATTAATGTTGCCACGTAGGATGGCAATGCTCAATATTTGACCATAAAATTGACCAGCAACGTGTACATGCAATGCCAAGCGACCTAACCGCTTGGCGTTGTCCCGAAATACTCTATAAGCACTGAACTACTTATTAACAACGCAAAATAGCATCATCAAATACCCCATATTATCGTTTCCCATTACCCCCATTTACATAATACGCCATGGGGGGGACGTAAATTAAAACCATAAAGCTCGCAGTCAAATCACCACGCCGCTATGGTGATAGGAATAATCATTTATTGGTGTTGCCAATGTTTACGGCCCCTGTTTGTTTATGGTTTGTTATATTAAAATCTTTTATTGTTTATGGTGGCAATAATCTTTTAAGGCTGCGTGGCGATGAAAGGAATTATTGTGTCGTGGAAGAATTTCGGGGTGGTACAATTTGGAGAGTTGGATATGATATGCGAGGTAATTGCTAAACACACTGACAGTTGATCTTTTTTTCGTGAGGTTAGTGACTAACCTGGTGTCAGAGGTTTTATGCTGCAAAATTTTATCGTGTATGCCTAGCCTTTTCCCAACTATGTTGGGGTCGGCTTCCAGTCTAACCGGATGCAGCTGAATAACAGTATTTTTCATGGAGCGACTGCCTCCAAAAAGCGCCAAAAAGCAATCCCAATTTATCCGCAAAAAGGCATTTAATAACAAAATCCAATAAACCGCATTATAATTCGTCACCCCGATTCACGGGCAGCCATTCGTAGCAGACGCGGAGATATGGACGTCTAACAAATCGGCAAATAAAGGATCGGCAACTTCTAACCGGCGTCGATAATCTGGAGCACGGTAGGGTTGCCACCTCCCGATTTGATTTGCAAGTGTTGCACGCTAATACCGTGTTCAAACGGTTCGACTTTCTTTGAACAACTACAAAAAAAACTTTGAATTTAGAATTCAATAGAATTTAAAGTCTGTTCAGACGTTCTAATCATTTTCGATTTGTTGATCAACTAAATTGAACTTTGTAAATTCGGAATAAGGGTTGTGAAAATTGGTAATGGTATTTGAGTGCACCAATAGAAATATTGTTACAATATGTCAGTGCAAACTTTTTATTACCGGACAATAGAATATCACCAATTCTACGAAGCAACAAGGAAAAACATCGGACAACAATCTTATAAGTGAATCCCTCACAAGAAAAGAATTGCTAACAGCAATTCCTGTTCTTGTTTTCCTTTAGTAATATTATGGTGAGTAAAGACTAATACGTTTTATGGCTAGGCTACCAATATTGACTTAAATCACCCTTCATATACACAATACAATGTCACCCATGGGCATGTGACCGCCCGTAATTTTCTGAATATTTATGAAAAATGGTCAATAATTAACCTTGAAACTCTATCTTTAATATTTTTCATGTTATTAAATTTTTTAGTTTAGAACCGGCATTGAGAACTTGCTTTACAATTTTAGCCATATCTCCTATGTAATTGACTCAAACGCTTTTAGAAATAATAAACAAACCCCAAATTGAGAAAATTACGGGCGGTCACATGCCCATGGGTGACATTGTATATTACACGATCCATGCGACGTACGTTGCATCGTCAAAAAATTACCAAAAAAAAAAGGGGACAACCCTAACTCTCTCCTGATTTCCGATCCGCCCCCAACCCCCACAGAGCGCAGGTGAGCGATAAAGGTATAGTTCAATAGAGCGACGTTCTTAAACACTTTCTTATACCTAATAAATTACAAATACGGTTCAGATAAGGGTTCTGAACAGAATCAGCAGGGCATAAAGGAATAATGTATCCAGTAAAAAAAGGTTCTGGGGGCTACTGAACTAGAGACTCTTCACAACTTTGACATGATCTTGTATCAAAGATATACACTCGGCGTCACAAAAATCGCACCTCTTTGAGAATTCCCTTCAAAGTCATTTTAACCCTATTAATCAATGGTAGACATATGACTATAAGGTATCATTGGAAAGGCAATTTATTTTAATTTCAGAATAAATCAATTGATTTGGTTTTTTGTTTACCAGGGAATAAAAAAAAGCAAGCTAATGCAAATGATTAAAAAGTTAAATTTTATTTTATCAGCAAAAATTACAACAAAGTCCTTAAAAACAACTTAAAACCTAGTGTTACCCCCCTAGCCCTGATGACTGCTTCCATGCGTTCTCTCATGGACCTAATTAATGTGACAACAGTCTCTTGAGGAATGTTGTCTCATTCTGCAACGACGGCATCTTGGAGGTCTTGGAGAGTGGTAGGGGCAGGATCACGAGCCCGTACTCGCCGTTTCAGTTCATCCCAAAGATGCTCAATAGGGTTCAGGTCTGGACTTTGCGCCGGCCAGCGCATAACAGGGATTCCAACACTCTTCGACGCCTGTCGTTGCAGAAAAGACACACCCTCGTCTCATCCGAGAAGAGCACAGCCCTCCATTGGTCTATTGTCCAATCCACATGGTCACGGGCAAATTGCAACCGGTCTCTCCTATGCTGTGCAGTCAATTTTGGCCCTGTAGCAGCCCTATGAGCTGCAATTTTCTTCTCCCGCATTCTTCTTCTAATCGTGGAGACGCTTACAGAAGTTCTGCGAGCTGATCGCAGTTGTTGTTGCAGCTCAACAGCATTGGAGAACCGATTACGTAAAGACGTCGAAACAATGAAGCGATCGTCTCTTTCGGATGTGCACCGTTGTCTTCCAGATCCACGTCTTCGGATATAGCCACCAGTCTCTTGGAAGCGTTGGAACACTCGTCGAACGGCAAAACGACTCAAGTTCAGTTGCCGAGCAACATCACATTGCCGCATCCCTGATTGCAGTAGTGCAATAACTTGAGCGACTTCATCTGCAGGTATCCATCTTCTGGGGTATTTTTCTTGCTGTAGCTGTTCACGTGTGTTCACTTCAAAGGTTGAATAGCGAATGACCCACATTTAACCCGGGTCGCCCGTTTTACACCCTTGTAGGGAGGTGCAATTAGTGGCCGTTGCAATGCGTATTTTGACAACATTTTTTTTAACGTTACGTGCTAATGAGATCTGTTGTGTTTAGGAATTCTAACTGTTGTTAATTTAAAGGTCGTTAAACATACTTTCAATTGATACCAATATTAATTGGGTTCAATGTATTCGTTACTGGCGGGACATATTTTAAACTTATTTTCGAAGAGGTGCGATTTTTGTGACGCCGAGTGTATATAGATATTGGATAGATTATTAAGTCAAACCTATATCTATTAATTGCTAATTATGTTTGGACACTTAATGCATATGCCAGCAGATTAATGTTATAAAGTTATAATTCACGTTTACAAAACATTGTAAAACATTTTAAAAGAGTCAAAAAATGTGGAAAATTTCATGCCAATTCTTCTCCATACGAAATTACCTTTTGGAAGGGTGATTAGAATCAATTCAATTTCTTGTTCATATTGACGTTCAAACTGCGTTTCTTGTGTCTGTTTGAAATAAATGATTTGACTTTGACTTTGATTATAGTCATTATCTATACTAATATTATAAAGAGGAAAACTTTGTTTGTTTGTTTGGTTGTAATGAATAGGCTCAAAAACTACTGGACCGATTTTAAAAATTCTTTCACCGTTGGAAAGCTTAGTTTTCTAGGAGTAACATAGGCTACTTTTTATCCCGGGAAAAATAACGGGTCCCACGGGAAAGACCACGGGAGCGAAGCCGCGGGCAAAGTGCTAGTAATAAATACATATATATAAAAGGGACGTGACTGACTGACTTCATCCGATCCAGCCTGCCCTTTCGTGTCCTCCTCAGTGACGTCCTACGCCGAGGTGCATACCCTACGGGGTGGTTTGTAAGTATTTAAGCCCTGGCTGGAGGCCTTAATTTTATTGAGGCATCCACAGGCAAGTTCAGTTGAACACCTCCTCGATTGAACTGCGAGATACCCTTAACAAAAAAAATACCAGTCTGACTGATCTACTCGTATCAACTCATAAGTCAAACCACTGAACGGATTGGGTTGAAATTTGGCATACAGATAATATTAATGACAAAGGGATCCACTATTACACCCGAACGAAGTCGCGGGCTGAAGCTAGTTGTAAATAAACAGCGTAAGTTTATAATAAATCAAGCAAGATTGTAAACAACTGAATATCACTTAAAACTATAAATCGACGTTTGCAACGGCGCTTTGGGACATAGGATTTCATTTATTACATCCTATTCTCTCTCAATCAATCAGGGGCTCAAGTCTGCTATTACAATAGTGTCAGAATGGTCGATCATTGATTTAAAAATTGTTGATTTTGACAAGTTTCGTAATCTACTAATATAATGGCGTCATTATGACTTTCCAATGTTCAACCACTGACACACCATTGAAAGAAATGGCTTAAATTGGTAATCTCGTACGTAATGACAGTTGAATGTCAGACTTAAGCGGTAATCTGCTAAAATTTTGACAGTTCCTTTGATCATTGAACTACCATTCCAACGTCATTGTGCAGTCATAGCTTTTAAATACGTGCAATACTGTGCGTCCATAAAGTTTTTGCATTTAAATCGTGTTTGTGGAGTAATATTGCATCCAAGATGCATTCAGTGCGATCTAACATCTTGGAACTAGCTAACGCAGTGGATGCTAGAGAAAGAAGATGCAGGGAATCCAAACAACGTCGATTGGCCCGTCGGTTAACAAGTTACTAGTATTGTGTTTGTGGAATATATAATGATTGGAAAAGGACTCAGTAAGGAAGTTAATTGAAGAAGTCATTACCATTATGGCCAGACGAAAAGTGAAACGATAGCGTATCGGCAGAAATGAAGGTGAGAAAACTGAATTTGTCAATGATTTATTATTCTATAGCTATAAACACGAAATAAGTTGATTAATCGTAATTTTTTATTGCAGATTCTAATAGCACTTGCACTTTATGCATCAGGGTCCTACCAAAATTTTATTGGACAGAGTTCCATCCATAATGTTTCACAAATCAAGAACAATTAATGAAGTTAGAGGCATTAAATAAAATATATAGCCATTTACTTTATTTGAATGTAATGTAATCATCATTCATTTAACATAAATAAAAACAGATAAAACGTCAGTAAGCAGTAATGTCACATTTGACTTAGACAGCTAAACAGATAAAATATTGAGTTGTATAGTTTCACATATTTTATCCGCGTTGCACATAAATTTAATGTTTTTTTGCTATTGACGAACTTCTTACTACTTCAGATTACTTATAACACTAATAGATAATATGTAAAAAAATATATAAATGAAACCTGAAATGAATAAATGTTCAAATTTCTTAGTAGTTTTTAGGAAATCATTTCTACCAACGGTTTTTATAATAATGGCAATACGACAATGTCATTATGACACAATTCTATTACGAGACCATTGACCGATCAATGATCGACCATTATAAATTTGCAGATTACGAACTTTTAGCAAAATGACAATGGGATCGTGTTGGAATGACGAATTTATTAAAAATAGCAGACTTGGGGCCCAGGTAAATGAGCGAGTGATCCCTAGAGACACGATTTACTATCGTAGTCCTATGGGAGCGATGTGTCATTTGTAGGATTTGTACGTCATAAACATGAGGAACTTGTGGCTTACTTAGCCAAGCCTTAACAGCCGCACAGGTAGGTCCATCAGGTTAAGCTAAGCTTGCCGAAGCTGGCCGTGGATGGGTGACCATCTTTACATACCGAGACTCCTCCGTGCCTCGGAAAGCACGTGAAGCCGTTGGTCCCGGCTGTCATTTGTGCATCTTTGACAGTCGTTACGGGTCGTCAGAAGCCCGAAAATCTGACAGCCAGTCTTACCAAGGGGTATCGTATTTCCCAGTTACTTGGTTGTGGAGGTCAGATAGGCAGTCGCTTCATGTAAAATACTGGTATTTAGCTGCATCCGGTTAGATTGGAAGCCGGCTCCAATATAGTTGGGAAAAGGCTAGACAGATGGCAACATTGTCCACATTTTTAGCGTAAACCAGCTCATTGTGTTTGCACTTATAACTGGCAGGTTGAAATAGTGCTTAAATGGTATCGTTATTAAAGATGTTTTCGTCATACACATATGTATTTGAATTAATTGAACCTACGCCACAATTGAATGAACATTTCGATACACTGCTTTAACTGCTATTTTCTATTTTCAATATGGCAGCTAAATGATTGAGCGGTCCCTAGAGAAGCTATTTAATATTGGCGTCCTACGGGAGCGATGTGTTATTATTATTGCACTGGCAACACTGACGGCGTCCGCATTCCGCAGCGGTGGCGATTTGTTTAAAATATAACTTAGATAAAAGGAATTAGTTCATTGATTGCAAAATGTAATTGGAAACTCTTAGCAATGACAGTCCTTATTGTAGTTAATAATTATAATAATATGCATGAGCATTTCACACACCGCCATATAGTCCCAAGCTAAGCAACTTAATGCTTGTATTATGGTAACGAGATGGCTGATTAACTACTTATATACATTTTTTTTGTAAATACATACATATTCTAGATAGAAAAGCACCCAGACCTGTAACAAATACTTGCACGTCGTACAAATATTTGTTCCGGGCGGGAATCGAACCCGCGACATACTGCGTAGCAGTCAATCGCTCAACCACTGCGCCAACCGTGTCGTCTTTAAGTTTATAAACATTGTTTTGTTTAAATACAGATATCAAGCCAACATAATGCTGATTTCACCTATCTATATTGCTTTCTCTATTCTCAAACAACCAGGTAAATGAGGGAGCGGTCCCTACATCAACTATTTAATATCTATATTATTGTACTGGCAACACTGATGTTCGCAACTTTGTTGCGTAAAACAGCTTACTGTGTTATGTCCAAAATTAAATAAGATCATCAATTCTTTTATTCATATTTCATTCATAATAATATGAATGATGTAACCATATTTTGTTTAAAAGAGCGGCTGTGGAGTTTCTTGCCCGTTCTTCTCCGTAGGTACCTACTGATTTGGAATGGGCATCCAGCTTCATTTTTCTGACTGACCGACCCTATGACAATTCAAAAGTGCCTGTAATTGGTTTATTTGAAATAAATACTTTGAGTTTTTTTTTATTTGGAACTAAACACTCTAGCTAAATTGATCTAGTGACAAATTGTAATTGTGTATAACTTTCGAGACGTGGGTGGCAAAATTCTAAACATTTAGCCCATTCACATAAGTTTTCAATGAGCCGGCATTACTATTGAATCAACAACTCTGTTTTCGTATATTCTATTCCCTTTTCTCAATCAACCAGGTAAATGAGCGAGCGTCCCCGGAGAGCGAAATGTTATTATTATTGCACTGGCAACACTGCTGCCGTTCTCCGCTCTGTGGCGTGAATCATGAAATGAGACCTTTCTTTATGTGGGTCATTATTTTTGAAAGTGAATTATGGCAACACCTGCTATAGAAAATAGAATGTGTGATTGTTTCTTAGAACACTTAATTAACTCTAATTTGTTTACTTGCTATCTGCGAAAACTTGTAATTAGCCATCATCATGTTATTAGCTATGAGTTATCAACCCGGAACAAAAAAAAACTTTAGGTTAGGACGGTAGTCTATGAAGGGGCCCCTCAGGGTATGAAGGGGCCCCTCAGATGAAGGGGCCCCTCAGATGAAGGGGCCCCTCAGATGAAGGGGCCAAGCCTGCCGGGTAAGCGGGATTTTCCGAAAGGGTTACCGCTACCCCGGAACATAAAGGGCTACGGAAGGAACATGGATGGGTTTTAGTCAGTAAGAGTCTGACACTCCCTTCCGGTCCACCCAGAGCGGGAGCAGTCATTGGATGATTTCCCAGGCTTAAAAAAAAAAAAAAAGGACGGTAGTCTGACAAACCACGCGAGCCGAGTGAGCGGGCGAGCGCTATTTCAAAGTTAGATTTCTTACAGACTTATTACGATTTGTTAACTGCCAACACGTAACTGCCTGTTCTATCAATTTACTGCACAATTATTTATTTAATTACCCATTAAAATATTATCACTCATATTTATTTAGTTTACTGCTCAGTTTTTACTGCCGAATTTGTTAATAAACATGCATTTTGTAATTTTTAATTAATCATAACTACAATAAACAACTGCCGCGTTGTCTGTATTTAAACTCAATTATCATAAAACATACATTTGAATAGCAGGGATTACAGGATATACATTTTTCGATTTCACTAAGGGTAATTTTCTGTTTTTTTCTTAGATTCCACTTCATCATTCTCCTGCCCATATTATTCCACTTATGCCCCGTTTTTTTTTTGGGCGTGGGAAATCATCGAATGTCTCCTGCTCTGGGTGGAACGCAAGGGAGTGTCAGTCTCTTACTGACCAAAACCTATCCATGTTCCTTCCTTAGCCCTTTATAATAATAATCCTTAAGACAGAGAGACACTTCAAACATATTCGCGCCATAACATTAAGTGTGTCGATATATTAGTATTAAGATAGTCAAAACCAAAACACTCAACTGAGTTATGACTCGAAGGCTCGGATATAAGACCTGTCCCAAATACATAAATCTATACACACGGGCGGTCAGAACATCCAACTTTGCCGTCCCACTATATCGTAACGGTTAATTTAGCGTCGGACAACTATCGTCTCTAGTTGTTCCCATTATACCGACTAGCGACTGTTTGTCCCCATTGGTTCGCGACGACATTTTATCGTTTCACGGCAGTTGCTTTGTCGTTTGCACATCAGTAGCAAGTAGCAAATAGAATGGGCAACTAGGTTCATCTTTCTGACTGACCGACCCCTTTTTTTTTTTAAGGCTGGGAAATCGTCCAATGACTGCTCCCGCTCTGGGTGGAGCGGAAGGGAGTGTCAGACTCTTACTGACTAAAACCCATCCATGCTCCTTCCGTAGCCCTTTATGTTCCGGGGTAGCGGTAACCCTTTCGGACAATCCCGCTTACCCGGCAGGCTTGGCCATGAGGGGCCCCTTCGTATGCTGACATCTCTTTGAGGCGCGCGTGGAACATATACGCGCCGTACGGCACGGGTCTGGTGCTGATGAATGAGAGAGGGCGCTGCAGTGCGCAAGTAAACATTGGCTCTGTGTATTTTTTAACATTAAAAATAGAAACAGTGTTTTTATCATAACAAAAAGTAAATAAAAGTGAAAAAGTGGATCACTAACAGCGATAGAAGTTATAGTTTATTAAATTCTAACAAAGACAGTGAAGAGATATTCAAATAAAAACGGTTAACGACCAGTTCAAAGTTCAGATTTGTGTGCTACGTGTGTACTGGAAAAAGTAGTAAAAGCGAAAATGACACCTGATGAATTGAAAAGAAAATAGATTACAGAGCACCCCACAAAGGTGAGAAATAGATATTAAATACCTAAGTGGATAAATATTGATAAACCATAGAAAGTGCAAATCATTCTGGCTCCTAACAGCTCCATCTAACGTCGAATAGCGAAAGTACTATCGATAAATGACAGCTATTAACTCTTAGCTTTGTCTATACGAGTATCGACGCCATCTCACATATTTCACACTAGAGGGCGCTATTATAAACTTCTCAAGATGTCACCAACGATTGTGTGTGCAGGATGTCAACAAAAGCCACCAGACAAGGAAATGCTTGTTTGCTATTTTTGTCAACATAAATATGATCTACAATGTGCGAACATGAAAATCGATCTCTTCAAGAGCATGACGCCAGAGCAAAAAGAATCATGGAAATGCCAGGCATGCCGCTGTAAGGCTCCAAAAACCGGCAATGTAAACATTCCAGTACGACCCCAACAGTCAAATTCCCCCATAGAAAAGAATAACAACAATAATATAACCATCAGGAAGAAGACTACAAATTTTAACAATGATAGCACAATATCAGAAGATTCGTGCATTCTCGGTGATACAATCCACCGAGAAGATACGGATATTAATATAAAGGCGGGTTCCCAAGCTAACTTTTCACTAGAAAATTTAAGCGAAATTATAATACAGCGTTTAAAAGAAAATAACAAATTTATAATATCAGAACTACAAAATACAATTGAAGTTGAAATAAAAAAAGCTATCGCGAAGCTTAAAGAGGATATCGAAGGAAAAACAGACTTCCTATTTAAACAAAACGATAAAACAACTCACGAAATAGAAGAAATAAACAAAAAAATTGAAGAACTATGCAAAGAAAATGAAACCCTGAAAACCGAAATAAAAAATATGAGTCATTCACCAACGCCAGAAAATAAAGATGAAAACCACTCCAAGAAAGTAGTAATCTACGGCTTCTCCGAATACTACAATGAGTCTGAGTATGACTTACACAGCAGATTGATTGAAATGTTTTATGAAATCCTGCATGTGGATCTAAGCGGATATATAGAAGAAACTAAACGTATAGGAAGATACACCGCAAAAAACAGACCCCTAATTATTGAGTTTTTAAGCAAGAAAATGGCTAGGTATATAGTTGAGAATGGTCACTATTTCCAAGGAACTAACATAAACGTGTCCGAATTTCTTAATGAAAATGCACGAAAAGAAAGAAACTTAATGCGAGAGGAAATGCTAAGAGCACGAAAAAATGGACAGCACGCGGTAATACGAAACAACAACCTTTTTGTAGATGGGAAACGGATAGTAACTAAAGAAGAGGCAACCAGAGAGAAGACATACAGCAGAAGCGTCAAATTTAACGAACAAATAAACAACCATGAAAGATCCCTCACTACACAACATTACAAACCTAATAATAACGACTATATTAAAAATAATACTTTTCGAGACCACAGAACAACAATTTAAAATTCTATATCAAAACGTACAAAGCATCTTTAACAAACAACATCTCCTTGAAGCCTTCATCCACGAAAAACCAATGTATAACGCTATATGCCTGTGTGAGACTTGGCTATCACCAGAGAAAGTTAGTAACTTACAGTTTAGCGGCTACAAAATTGCAGCATCTTACTGTCGCCACACTCGAGGAGGCGGCGGCGTCTGTATCTTGTTACAAAACCATTTTGAGTACAAAGAAATCTGTGATATTGGTAATATGTCTGTTGAGTATTGTATAGAATTATGTGCCATAGAATTACCTAAAGAGAATGTACTTATCGTTATAATTTATTGGAATAGAAGAGAGGAGGAAGTTTTTACTCGCCAATTAAAAGAAATGATGAGTTATATTAATACAAAATATTCGAGATATAACGTGATATTAGGAGGAGATTTAAATATAAATATCTTAGAAAACTGTCTAAAAACTAATTTGTTCCTGGATCTAATGTTGGAATATAAATTCATACAACATATCAAAGTCCCCACACGTATCTCACAAACTACCTCAACATGCTTAGACTTAATTTTTACTAACTTTAATTATAGACATACCTACACCACCGTAGAAGAATTAGGCTTCTCGGACCACTGCGCAACTATCTTACACATGAATTTACTTAGCGACTGCAATAATAAAAAAATAAACTGGTTTACCAAAAAAAGATTATATAATACCCAAAATGTAGAAAACTTTAAATCTGAACTAAAAAAATTAAATTGGAATGAAATAATACAATCAGATAAAAATATTGATGAAAATTACTCTGCGTTCAATAATATATTAAATAAAATCCTAAATGCGTATATTCCGCTTCAGAAAATTAAAATAAAACCGATATATAAGAAGTATTGGCTAACAAAGGGTATTAAATTATCATGCAGAAACAAAAGACTACTTAAAATACTTACCATTAAAACTAACAATCCCATATTAATAAAATATTATAAAAAATACGAAAAAACCCTGAAACAGTCTGTAATGACAGCAAAAAAACTACAGTATATAAATAAAATGAAAAAGTCAACAAATAAAGTAAAAACAATGTGGAATATTATTAATGAAAGAACAAATAAATCAGTAAAAAGCGAAAAAATAAACATAAAATTACATAGGAATGATAACTTGATAATTGAACCTAAACAAATAGCAAATATTTTTAATGACTTCTTTGCTTCAATTGGGGAAAAAACCTCATCAGCAAAAGGAGCCCCTGTAATATGCCCCACAGAGAACACAATGTTTCTCAGTCCTGTCGATCCCTATACAGTCAACAAAATAATAAAAAGTTTAAAAAATAAAAAGAGTTTTGGAGTGGACGAACTTCCCCCGTTCCTACTTAAGCAATGTGCAGATGAACTAACCCTACCATTCTTTAAATTAATTAACCAATCGTTTCAAGAGGGAACTTTTCCCACTCAACTAAAAACCGCACTGATAAAACCCATCCACAAGAAAAATTCAAAAACCGACCCTAATAACTATCGCCCCATCGCGCTGCTTCCAACTGCGTCTAAAATATTTGAGAAGGCTATGTGTGACCGCGTATACTCATTTTGTGAAAAATATAAAATACTTGACGACTGTCAAAACGGTTTCCGAAAAAACAGGTGTACAACGTTAGCAGTCTATAAATACATTCAAGAGGCTCTAACCATTATTAATAATAAAAACTACGCCATAGGCATGCTGCTTGATGTGACCAAAGCCTATGATAAGGTGCAATTTAAAATACTATTAGACAAGTTACATGGGATAGGAATACGAGGAAAAGCTCATGAGTGGTTTGCATCATACCTAAAAGATAGGGTACAACTGGTAGAAATTGAATACTTCGATAAAACCACAAATGAAATAATTAAAATAAGATCTGACAGCAAGGCAGTAAACGCGTCAATTCCCCAAGGGAGTGTAATAGGTTGCCTGTTATTTCTTATCTATATAAACGACCTCCCTAAAATTATAAACGGACCATGTGTTCTATTTGCTGATGATATCTCTCTGCTAACCTCTAGCCAGAACCATGACAATATTAACGCCAAATTAAACTCCCTTCTTTCTACAGCTGTAAACTGGATGGATAACCATAACCTAGAAATTAACTTCACAAAAACCAAATTAATTACTTTTCACCCACATCAAAAATCCCCTTTAAAACTAAATTTCACATTTAATAATGCAAAATTGGAACAAGTACATGAATTTACTCTCCTCGGTTTGTCAATAGATACCCATATAAATTGGAAATCCCATATCCAGAAAATAAGAGCAAAATTATCACAATTTTCATACGCCCTACGCGAAATTAAAAAAACTACCGACTTTCAAACGGCACTTGTCACATACTATGCATACGCTCAAGCATGGCTCAGCTATGGGGTCATGCTGTGGGGAAACAGTACAGATTCGCAAACCCTATTTATTCTACAAAAGAAGTTAATTAGAATAATAACTAACATTGAACAGACAGATAGCTGCAAACCTCACTTCCAAAAACACAAAATTCTCACACTTCCCTGTTTATATATTTTTGAATTATGTAAATTTGTCAGAAAATACCCAGATTTTTACACTACTTGTGATGAAACACAAGCTAGGTACACCTTTCGACACAACAAAAATAAAGTAATCATACCACAATCCCGACTTAAAATGCACTCAACCGGCCCGTTAGTTATGTCCACAAAAATGTATAATACATTGCCAAATGACATTCGAGAAGTAGAAAAAACAAATGTATTTATTAATAAATTGAAACAATTTCTGGAATCCAAGGCATACTACTCAGTTAAGGAGTTTATAGATGACAAATCGATTGCAAAATAAAATTATTCGCTCACGTTATAATATTAAATGAAGGAAACCAAATATAAAAATATAAATATATAAACAATAATATAATTTAATAATAATGAAACATAGTTCTAATAATTGCATAAAAATTATCTAGATTATTATAATACAATGAATAATTAAAATTATTAAGATATTTATTTATTAAACCTAATACACAGACCTAAGATTTTAAAAATATATACACATAATTATACATATCATACACATACAATAACATATAATAATATTATTGAATTGCTACTTAGCCCTCTTCCTCTCTCCTAATGTTGCTGTGCCCGACAGGGTCCATATTGGTTTATTATTTTGATTACACCATCTATGTAATACATATGGAATGCAATAAAGATTTGAGTATTGAGTATTGAGTATTGATCGGACGGTGAGTCAACCATTACTCACCGCCCGCAGGCCCGCGCCTACGGTGGCCAGGAGTCGTCACGTGGCTCCCGACGCCCGGGGCGTCTCCTGCGGCGGCTGGGACGGGAGGACCTTTCTCTCTCCCATCCCGCCACCTCCTTCGCGAGCATAACTTTTTCGCAGAAGGAGGTGACTGCCTCCCACTCCCTCTCGCCCCGGACCATGGCTTGCACCAGGGCCGGGCGCAAGAGGTCGCCGACCAACCGACCCCTTGACAATTTAAAAGTGCCTGTAATTAGTTTATTTGAAATAAATGCTTGAGTTTGAGTATACTCCCCACTTTATATGGAAAAATATAGCAGTCTTGATTATATTATACATACGTTAATGACCTCAGCATGCAGCATAGCTGGCTTAATTCCCTTACCTGGAAAGAAAGAAAATAATTATTGATAAATGATTTTATTTCTATGAGTAGTTTTTTACAACACATGTTTTTACAATAATATTTTTAAAAAACTAGATGAGGTCGGTGTTTTCTATCTGATTACTCTGAGATGCAAGGCTAAAACAAGCTCAGAGGTCACAGTCTCTTTTAAAGTCCAGATATAATCTTGGTCAGATCACGTGAGAACCATGTAGATTGGTGTCTGAAATGCTCTTTTATAAAAAGAACCACACAGACTGAGTGGAACTGTCCAGTCAGTGCATGCTTTTGTCGTCTCAAACATGCAGCTCAACTCAGATTTTAAGGAGGTCAACGATTCAACGAACAATACAAAAAAAAAGACTTTTGAGTAGGCCGCATGAATAATCAAATTACCAGATTACCATTAAAACTAATTCAATAAAGAAAAGAAAAAAAATAACCACATAGTAGGTACCCCTTTTTTTGATGCTGGGAAAATGATCCAATGACTTCTCCCGCTCTGGGTGGAACGGAAAGGAGTGTCAGACTCTTACTGACTAACATAGTACCCGTCAATGAGAGATTTTCTTTTTGAGTATTAAAAAAATTGTTTCCCAAGAACTCTGTAGATGGCGTTGAACTGACTACGTTACTAGGTGCTAAGGTGCCAAAGCTAAAACGCTTGGGAAAAAAAAAACATTGCGTCACGTCGTCGTTGACTGACACTTTCGTTGCCTGTGTACTATTTTATGTACGTTTCGTTTTAAAATCTCAAAATTACATTCAAGTGAAATGTAACGTTCCTGGCAGTAACTTACCACGTTCAGCGCCATCTATCCAGCGACTAGAGAAGAGTTAAAAAGAAAATCCTTAATTGGTTTCATCACGCCTGTATTCAGAGTTAGACTGGGGTGTTCGCAAAATTAACGTGCCGGTCTATCATAAGTACTTTATTATACCTAGACATTGTCGACAGCAAGTCCACGATCCGTTCCGTCAATGTGTCCACTAGCGTAAAGGAACTTTAGCTCCCAAGTTAATGGATCGCCCGCGACGCGTTTAGCTTCAGAAAGCTATTCGAGCGTGACCACTTGCTGTGTTACTTGTATACTGTGAGTGTTACTATGTATTGTATATAAAATATGAGCTTCTATATGTATAGTTGTCATCTAGTTTATCATTTGTAACTTCGAGTTACGGCTGTATGGACATAGTACAGCATTGCACATGTAAGCGGGCACGCACTTTTACCTGGAGGCTCTTTTTTTTTCTTTTTAAATTTACGCTTGAGTACAGTCAGTTTTAATGTTTTAATTGGTATATTGACGTGTGCTAGCTGACATGTGGCAAATGATTGATTTTAATGTGATGTGTTTCGTAATGTTAATTACTTCTCATGCGATAAATGTGTGTAGAGTCAAGTTCTTCCAACTAAACAGACAGCTGTGCTGCTGGGGAGTTTGTTGCGCCACTTCTTCTTCCCAGCTAAAGCACTAGGAAGTGGTGAAGGGTGGGCGTTTTTGGGGGACTGTCTTATGTAACTTTGACCTTCAAAAAGTGCTGATTTTCAGCCTAATTTGAATAAATGACTTTTGATTTTTGTATGGTAGAGGGTGAAGAGTGAGGTCGACAGAGAAGGCAGAAGACGATTCTTAATGTGTGTCAAACAGGCGCCCGGGAGTCTAGTGTAAGCTACTGTAGCCAACCTGGGAGATGGGAGATAATCAAATGATTCCTCCCGCCCTGGGTGGAGCGGAAGGCAGCGTCAGGCTCTTACTGACTAAACCCATCCATGTTCCTTCCTTAGTCTTTTGTGTTCCGGGGCAGCGGTAACCCTTTCGGACAATCCCGCCTAGATTTGCGATAACAATTACGATTGTCGGTAAGGAATTAAAACGAGGAGGTGAGGAGCTCATGGCGAAGTACTAACAGCCACACAGGTCGATTCATCAGGTTAAGCTACGCTTGCCGGGGTTGGCCGTGGATGGGTGACCATCTTACATACCGAGACTCCTCCGTGCCTCGGAAAGCACGTTAAGCCGTTGGTCCCGGCTGTCATTTGTGCATCTTTGACAGTCGTTTCGGGTTGTCAGAAGCCCGAAAATCAGACAGCCAGTCTTACCAAGGGGTATCGTATTGGCCAGTTACTGGGTTGTGGGGGTTAGATAGGCAGTCGCTCCTTGTAAAATACTGGTATTCTGGTTAGACTGCAAGCCGACCCCAACATAGCTGGGAAAAGGCTAGGCAGGGAATGGTAAGGAATTAAAACATCATCACAACACAGTATAGATACAATTAAAAAAACATCAAAGTAAATGTATCTGATACGGATCGAAACGAAAACAAACCAGTAACAAACCAACCTACTTTCAATTCAAACACGGTTTACTTTGTAACCAGCATTACATTTTCAGCTAATTTGCAATTCTGATTCCAACCAATAGGACCACTCCGCTAATGCCGAAGCAAAGAGTCAAAGAAGCCGCATTTCCGGATACTGCCGAACAGTGCCGAACGTTTGGCCATGCAGCTAATGAGCAAATAAAGGAGGCTCGGTGATTAGCGCGACTAATGGATGACCAGCTATCGAAATTACCTTTAGATTGTGAAGACCTTATTCCGTGTTGCGCGTTTTATCGCTTGATTTGTGGTTTTAGGAGGATGATTGAGAAATGAGACAGAAAATCTATAACTTCGCTTCTAATTTAATTCAACTTGAAATGCATAATACTGACAGGTGGATTTGATGTAGCGATTAGCGAGATTGCATACCGATACCACTGCTCCCACAATAGCTATCCCCCTTGAAAACTGTTGATGATATTAATTTATACAGTGTGTTAGGTTAAACGAGGGTCATACTCTCAGGTTGTATAATACTCATGAAAAGCAACTACTTCGTCCATGGGACCAACTCTGAAATATGAAAAAAAAAATCAGCTGTTCCATCACGAATTATGTGAACATAAATGTACTGAACAGCTGATTTTTTTTTCATGATTTCAGGTATAGCTCCATAGTCAAAGTTGTTCATTTTCGTGAGTATAGTCCTCTTTTAACCTAACATACTGTATAAACGAAGATATTAAACACATATCCAGTCCTTTAAAAGATTTATGACTTAACAAATCACAGCCACACAAACCTTATGCAATACCTAAAGGGCACGTTCTAGTCGAAGAGCTAAATCTTCAAGGAGCACACGCAACGCTCATCGATTAGTTGCGAACGGCGAACACGCAAGGCGACGTGTGATGACTAATATACTCATATAATGCGATGTCACAACTGCTGCTAACGAGGTGCTATTCGTTTACTTTAGATAGGGATTGGAAGGAGAACACCAAGATGGGAAAATACATAAATACATAATACAGACGACACGGTTGGCGCAGTGGTTGAGCAATTGACTGCTGCGCATGTCGCATGTCGCGGGTTCGATTCCCGCACAGGACAAATACATATTTGTGTGACCTAAAAGTATTTGTTTGGGTTCGGGTATGGGTGTTTTCCTATCTATAATAAGTATGTATTTACAAAAAAATATATATAAGTAGTTTATCAGCCACCTCGTTACCATAACACAAGCATTAGGTTGCTTAGCTTAGGTCTATACGGCGTTGTGTGAAATGTCCAATGATATTATTAGGATATTATTACATAACCTCGTATTACAGAACCTCACTCAATACTCAACCATTGCTTGAGTCTCTATTAAAGTCGTTGGATTGGTTCAAACTCAAACTCAAATTTATTTCAAACTAGCTTCTGCCCGCGACTTCGTCCGCGGAAAATTTCTTGTTTTAACATTAGAAGTAAGTCGAAAAAATACTTTTTTAAAACATAAAACGAAATTAACAAAAGATAGGAATATGGTGTCGCGGACTTTTTTGTAGAAATAATTAGGATGAACCAGGTTGCCATACGTTGCTTTCAATTTTAAACAACTGTTTAGGCAGCGCATGCAAATAATTCTGTTTTAGGAGGTATTTTTTTTCCGACTTGCTAGACGAAAATTGCGATAGCTCGGCTAATATGTATGATATAAATAAAATTTATAACCTATAGCACTCAGGAATAATGTAGCTTTCTATTGGTGAAAAAAATTAATTTTGAAATCGGATCATTGGTTCCGGAGATTACCCCCTACATACAAACTTACAAATTTTACCTCTATATAATATTAGTATAGACATAATACAGGCGACACGGTTGGCGCAGTGGTTGAGCGATTGACTGCTGCGCAGCGTGTCGCGGGTTCGATACCCGCACAGGACAAATATTTGTGTGACCTAAAAGTATTTGTTTCGGGTCTGGGTGTTTTTCTATCTATAATATGTATAAAAAAAATATAAGTAGTTTATCAGCCACCTCGTTACCATAACACAAGCATTAGGTTGCTTAGCTTGGGAATATATGGCGTTGTGTGAAATATCCAAGGATATTATTACATAACATCACGCTTGTTATTTTCAAAGGGTAAGCAGAGGTGTACAGTCACCAGCACCAATATGTACTTAAATAACTGTTTCAATTTTGAGATACGACAGGTTCAGTAAATCTATGGATTCGAAATTGCAATGTGTGTGAAAACGTACAATTTCATTCAATAATTAAGGAGAAAACCGCTTTTGAAACTAGATAAATGTATACATGTTTTTGCTCGTGAATGTACATTAATAATATATCGAAATTTCGCCATGTTTATATTACATGTAACAGGGGGCGAAGCAAGAAGGGAAACAGTTTTAGAAAATTCCTTCATGATCATAGAGGCTTTTTTTTTTTGAGGGTGGGAAATCAATGAAATCATCCAAAGACTTCTCCCGCTCTAGGTGGAGCGGAAGGGAGTGTCAGACTTTTACTGACTAAAACCCATCCATGTACCTTTCTTAGCCCTTTATGTTCCGGGGTAGCGGTAACCCTTTCGGACAATCCCATTTCGGACATTCAACAGCTGATACTACCTCTAGTTAATAAGCTGTCAATGAGATAATTATAAGTATGTTTGACTAGCTGTAACATTGTATTTTTAGAATAAAGTATAAGATTGTGTAATAATAGAGGAGCTCTTGGCTAAGTACTAACAGCCGCACTGGTCGATCCATCAGGTTAAGGTTAGGGTTGGCCGTGGATGGGTGACCATCTTTACATACAATCGACCCTGTCACAATTGACCCATGTTCCCTCTACAGATTCGACGGAGTGACGTTAATGCTGTACCACTCGCGCGGCATCGGCGAAGGGTTCTCAGGCCACTACGACGAGTACTACGGACTGGGCGTAGACACGGAGGCACTGGTGTACCTCATGTTGGCTAATGAGATGGTGCACAAGATCGATGCAAGGGCTATTACTATTGCAGAGGTGAGAATAAACTTACGATTATTAGCGATTATACTTCGGACTTGATTGACTTGAGGACCTCGTGGCTAAGTGCTAACAGCCGCACAGGTCGATCCATCAGGTTAAGCTACGCTTGCCGGGGTTGGCCGTGGATGGGACCATCTTTACATAACCAGACTCCTCCATGCCTCGGAAAGCACGTTAAGCCGTTGGTCCCGGCTGTCATTTGTGTATCTTTGACAGTCGTTACGGGTCGTCAGAATCCCGAAAATCTGACAGCCAGTCTTACCAAGAGGTATCGTATTGCCCAGTTGCTGGGTTGTGAAGGTCAGATAGGCAGTCGCTCTATGTAAAATACTGGTATTCAGCTGCATCCGGTTAGACTGGAAGCCGACCCCAACATAGTTGGGAAAAGGCTAGGGAGATGATGATTGTGTAATAATAGATGAACTATGTTGGGGTCGGCTTCCAGTCTAACTGGATGCAGTCAGGAGTACCTGTTTTTGTTATAGAATCATATATGATATGCAAAAATACTCATGACAAAATAACGCTCGTGGCTAAAAAACAGCCGCCCGGTTCGATCGGAGGTTAATCTACGTTTACCCTGGTCGGTTTGTGGATGGGTGTCCATTCATTACGTATCGAGACCCCTCGGAGCCATCGAAAGCACGTTAAGCCGTTGGTCCTGGCTGTCATTTGACAATGTGACAGCAAGACTGACAACCAGTCTTACCAAGAGATCTCGTGTTGCCCAGTAACTGGGTTGTGGATGTCAGATAGGCAGTCGCTCCATGTAAAATACTGGTATTCAGCTGCAGCCGGTTGTATAGTTGGAAAAAGGCAAATCAGATTGCATATTGACAAACGATACAATAAAGAACATAGTACGGTTTTCGAAAAAAATACAATTTTGCAAGTTTTTTAATCTATGAGTTTTTTAATCTTCGAGTTGATTATGTATCAGATTTTTCTCCCAAGTGAACAAAAATGATGAAACCTGAAAAACCTACAAACCCTACGCCGATATTAGTCATAAATGTTAAATAGGAAAAACGAGAAACGTTTCCATGGCAACCGTACTTCGGGGCAAGCATTCCATTACGAGTAAATGCATTATTGAAATGTTTTGCAAGGCCACGCGACTCAATAACTATTTAAACTAAGGGTTCTGTTTACTCCTTAGAGGGAGAACTGGGATAGATAACATTATCATATTATATTAACTCATAAATGTTCATTGGTGAGCATAAAACACAATAGGCAGTTGTTAAGACGTTTTGGGAGCAGTCTGTCTGAGCTGTTGTTTGTTTGCTGGTGAATTATGAAACTTATTCTCAGTGACATAGCTCTTAATGTGTATCACCTGACTCAGTAGAAATGTACGTACTGTGAAGACCAGATGGGCCTTCACTTAGAGAGTTCTCAGTGGTAGAACTCGTGTAGTGTGTTGTGGTGGAGGGATTTCAATCCTACAAATAGAAAGACACGGGGCAGCAGCTATTGAATTATATTACTTTTAAAGAATACATGCATTTAATAGCACGGCTACTGACAGAGTCTATTATTAATTTCTTTTATAAAAACCTATCAAAATATCCCATCATTTTGAAAGGTCGAATGCTGTCAGTTATTTTCTAACCGACCAGCCCTTTTTTTTTTTTAAGGCTGGGAACTCATCCAATTACTGCTCCCGCTCTGGGTGGAGCGGAAGGGAGTGTCAGACTCTTACTGACTAAAACCCATCCATGTTCCTTCCGTAGCCTTTTATGTTCCGGGGTAGCGGTAACCCTTTCGGACAATCCCGCTTAGGTTCCACATAAGGTTTCACCTAGGCTCAACAGTACCTACACCTGAACTCTTTCACTTCCTCTTCTGCGGTGGTTATCACTAAAATATAGAATCAATGCACCTACTTAGTTTTACCACTTAAATGCTACATATTTCTTGTGAGAATCACTCCAAAAATTCATACTGCCGCGGCCGGTCCGAGTGCCTACTTTGTTTTATGGTCGACTCTTTACGCGCACTGGGTGGCTTACCTTTGACCAAAATTTGCTTAAAGAATCAGCATTATCATACAACGTGGCAATGCTGCCAGGATTTTCCTGTGATGAACAGTCCCTGCCACCCTGAATTTTTGTTCATTACACAGGTACATATTAACTTAATATGCTGTAAACAAGGGCATGGTTAATATCATACAAATGATAATGCAAAAATGTCGTGTTGAAGTGGCATCATGATTTTCGGCCCACCCATAATGGACCTAGTTGGACTTATCTCCAAATCACTACATAGTATAAAACAAAGTCGCTTTCTCTGTCCCTATATCCCTATGTATGCTTAAATCTTTAAAACTACGCAACGGACTTTGATGCGGTTTTCTTTAATACATAGAGTGATTCAAGAGGAAGGTTTGTGTGTATAATTTGCCGACAAATTTGTGGGCGAAGCCGCGGGCGAAAGCTAGTACTTTATAAATGACTCCGCCATTCATCAGTTACGACTAGTTTCTATTTATTAACAAAAATACGAGTTGAAACAATATTAAAGTGTTACTGTAAAACGTTGTGAACATTTGTTTTCGTCATTTGTTTCGTAAACAAATGTTTTGACAAAAGAGTAATGAATCGTGTCAGGGGAGCTCAGTTTGGTTCCCCTCACTGAATTATGCTTAAATTTTGGCAGTTTTTGAAATGTAGTACATTTTCGTCCCGTTTGGACTTATTTTGGCAGTTTTTGAAATGTAGTACATTTTCGTCTCGTTCGGACGTAAAATGATCTCGAAACTGACGAAGTATATCTTCACGTTTATGTTGCTATTTGTACAATAACTTTTTCAACATCTTATTATACTTTAAGAATATTAATCGCTGAATGAAATAGTACCAATTGAAACGAAATTGGGTTTTAAGTTTCATGAATGCATTATGTCGTATGGCATTTTACTGTGGGGTCGGGCTGCTGACATTGAATCCATTTTTATTCTGCAAAAGCGAGCTATCAGAGCTATTTACAATCTACGTCGCCGCGAATCGCTTAGGGAACTATTTAAAAGTATTAATATTATGACGGTACCATGCCAATTCATTTATGAAAACATTATGTATGTAAGAAAAAATCGACATCTTTTTAACAAAATAAGTGATAGGCATCACTTTAATACTAGAAATAAAGATAAAATAGATCAACCCTTTTTTAGATTATCAAAAGTACATACATCTTTTATGGGGTTCTGTGTTAAATGTTACAACAAAATACCTTGTGACATTCTGCAATTAAATGAAAGAAAATTTAAAACTCACATTTAAAATACACTTTGTAAACAAGCATATTACAAATTAGAGGATTATATAAAGGATAAGGATGCTTGGAAACATGCTGGTCCTGCTCCACAGGGCAATCTAGTGTCTAGACAAAATCAAACTGGTTGCTAAGTAAATTAGGTAATAATTTATTATTTATAAAATACTATTTTAACATGTTGAAATAACTTCTCACACATTGATTGATTTATTATATATTAACTTTTAGAATGTTTGTAAATATGTGAGCACCATGTACTTTTGACATACTTAAGTTACCTACCATTACTATATGTGTTTTTCTTCTCACCTTTTGTGGTGTAGTGTTTTTATTCTGGGTGCATCGTCTTCACATATAATGTTATAATTCATGTATACAAAACATTTTAAAAGAGTAACGGTGGAGTTTCTTGCCCATTCTTCTCCACACGAAACTACCTTTTGGAAGGGGCGACTAGAATCAATTCTATTTCTTGTTCATTTTGACGTTCAAAAGTGCCTTACTTGTGCCTATTTGAAATAAATGATTTGACTTTGACTTTGACTTTGAATGCTAACTTCTTCTTAGCATATCGATGGCAAAGATATTATATTAGTTACACCATAAAATTACAGATTTATTTAAGAGTATTTTACAATGGGTCACATTGGTCGGTCTAATCGCTAAAAGCGATCTTTTAAAGACAACCTTTGGATAGAGGAAAAACGTGAATACCGTTCGCTGACGCAGCCATTAGGTCAGCCAGGGTATCCGGTGCAAGATGGGAGGTGAGCCAATACTGTTAACACTCATACAATGGTTAAGAGTAAATTCAGTATAACATAAAGGGCTAAAGAAGGGACATGGATAGGTTTTAGTCAGTAAGAGTCTGACACTCCCTTCCGCTCCACCCAGAGCGGGAGAATTGGATGATTTCCCACCCTCAAAAAAAAGAGTAAATTCAGTATTATAGTTGTACATTTTCATAAACCAGACACTATTTTCCAATCTACCCATAAGCTCCTAAAAATACCATCTCCCAAACTTCCCAGCTATTTATACACCACTGAAGTTTGAGTGATAGCCCGAACTTGGACAAGCGCGATGATGGATAGCATCCTCCTCTTATTACATGATTATTTGTTAAAATTCGATATTTGACAGCCTGATGGATACTATAAATCTTGGCTTTTTAGGGCAGTGACGTCACGAAAAAAAGATGGCGGGTGTATTAAAAGCGTAAATATGTTTTATGATCATTACGCTTCATGTTAGCGTTGTGTCATTAAATATTTCCACAGAAAAATGTGTTGTTTATTCTGTGAATTAAATACAGAGCTTTTAGAGGATAATATATTGAGGCTTGCGTCTGAAAGCCGGTGTAATTAAGCCTCTTATCGGTCAGCAATTATGTTTTCGGATCTCGTAATAGCAGTTAGAACATTGTGATTGATTGACCAAAATATAAACGACTAGCTACTGCCCGCGGCCCCGCCATCCTGAAAATTGTTCATACAAACTTCTACCCCCTATTTCACCACTTTACGGGGGAAGTTTCCTAATATCCTTTCTTATCTGACGTCTCCTACTCATAATCTTCCTATCTGTAAAATTTCATCTTCGTAGGTCCGATAGTATGAGACTAGCTGCCCCCGCGCGAATTCACCCGCTGCTCGGCTCCTATTGGTCGTAGCGTGATGTTACATAGCCTATAGCCTTCCTCGATAAATGGACTATCCAACACAAAAAGAATTTTTCAATTCGGACCAGTAATTCCAGAGATTTGCGCGTTCAAACAAACAATCTCTTCAGCTTTATAATATTAGTATAGATTTCGTTATTAATCAGTAAGTGAATGTTGGAATGAGTGATCTTTCGCTTTTATATACATATAGATACGTGATTCGATTCGAAATTGGGAATAGTTATGAGTAAAAATTTATATTCTTCGTTTAGCTTTAGGATTTTCTTAATCGTTGTTCCGTGTCCAGCATTGCGGTTCAAGTTAGGTTGTACTTAATGATCTTATTAACATTAATAACTACCCGTTTCGTCCCGAAGTATTCTATTCTAACTGTTAATCACGTTTTTGCTTGGTTTTTTGGTTTAAAGGACAGTGGGCTTACTATACCTGTTCGAACCCAGACAGGCGGTTTACTTTGTGTAAATTCTTTCATCACCATTGCGCTCAAAACGGAAAACATCGTGAGTGAACCGGCATGTCTTAGAACAAAAAACTCGAAGACTTGTGACATCTCTTATTATTTTTATTTTCAAACAAGATGTTTGTGAAATATATTTTTTTTTTCTCTCTATTTTGTACTGTACAACGCCTTGGGAGTTGTCCTGTAATGTTGTGCATGTAATTTTAAATAAATAAATAAAAATAAATAAATAAATCTCTCAACCCACACTGGGCTGCGTGGTGGATAACGAACAACACTCTCTCACTGAGAGTATGCCTGAGTCCCAGCAATGAGAACATTATAGGCTGATTATTCCATGATTTAAAGCCCAAACGTTGGACCATGTTTACCCGTAACCCTTGCCACATAACTCAAAATTATAACCCAGTTCTGATATAATTATGTATACCTACATCCTTTCCCAAAATAATAAACAAACAGACGCGAATCAGTTTACCAGGACGGAAAGGCTCCCAACAGGCATCAGGGAATGATGGGAGAACATTTATCATGAGTAATATACGCGTAGGTGTAATATGGACCGGCTGACATATTGCCGCGTCTTCGCAACTTATTTATCTTTGTTATTAGAGTCGAGATGTGTGGTTTTATTTATTGTGTGTAAGGGCCATCGCCCACGGCGACTTTTTGTAGCGATGCAGTAGCGATGCTGTCGCGCATCCGCATCGATACAGTCGCGAAGCGGTCGCTAGCTGTGTGTCCTCGCCCATGGGCCCAGATTCAGTCGCGATGTAGACGCGAAACTGTCGCGCTTCTGTCGTGATGCAAACGCGATTCCGTTGAAGTAACATTAGTCACGTTGTCTTCGATGCTGGTTTTACGTAAGCAGCCGAAGCGTAGGCAACGAAAGCAGCTTCAATATTGGATGCACCGATTTAATAAAGAGAGATTACTTTGTGTTATTCAGTTCTACACACACGCGAAACCCTACCTCAGTTCTCTCCCCGATGTCGTCAGACACGGTCGCGCGTTTGCATCGATACAGTCGCGATGCAGTAACACGTTGGTAGCGCTTTGGCATCGCTTTTGTAGTGCATTGCAAATGCGACTAACACGCGTTAGTAGCGATGCTATCCTGCGTTTAGTAAACGCGCGACAGCATCGCTACAAAAAGGCGCTGTGGGCGTGGGGCCTAAGGATCCGCTCACGGCGTCGAGTGAAACGACGTGCATCAAGAGACGCGTGCGTGTCTCCTGTTTCCGTTCGCGTCGCGGTGACTCGTGTCAAGCTTGAACACCTTCTTTCATTTGTTTTCTCGGCATCGTTGAGAGCTCCATAAGTATTGATGGTCCCGATACCGGTGGGCTACTTCTATTTTTTATATTTTTAAAATCTATTATACATATTATTAAGTCGTTGACTGCCACGCAGCAGACACAATAGAAAAACTATTGTTCGCGGCTCACCGGTGACCGCGTTGGCGCTCAACGTGTTAACATTATAAAGCTGAAGAGTTTGTTAGTTTGAACGCGCTAATCTCTGGAACTACTGGTCCGAATTGAAAAATATTTTTGTGTTGGATAGGACATCTATCGAGGAAGGCTATAGGCTATGTAACATCACGCTACGACTAATAGGAGCCGAGCAGCGAGTGAAACCGCGCGGGAGTAGCTAGTGTTGTTAAATAAATATTTCAAAATGTATTTAATACATATATTGGAATAAAATAAAAAAGTAGTAATAATCGTTGAGAGCTCCTTAAGTTTTCAGTTGAGTTGAACGGTTAAAGACACAACGTGCACTGACTGGGCAGGCCAATTCAATCTGTATGGTTCTTTTCTCAAAATACTATTTTCGACACCAATCTACGGTCAGCGGGATCGTCCGAAAAGGTAACCGCTGCCACGGAACTCAACAGGCTAAGGAAGGACTATGGATGGGTTTTAGTCAGTAAGATTCTGACACTTCCGCTCTACCCAGAGTCATTTGATAATTTCCTACCACCTAAAAAAGAAAAAAGCAACAACAACCTACGTGGTCTTCATTTGATCTGACGAAGATTGAGTCTGGACATAACTAAACTGTAACTGTAACGAAACTGTAACCTCTGAGTTTGATTTGGTCTTTCTCAGTAGCCAGTTATGAAACGTTTTTTGTGTATTTTTAAGGCCACTTCAGGTGCTTTAATAAGGAAATTCTAGGAAAATGTTGCCAGACTTTGTAATTAAGAAAACACGGTAATGAAGTTTTTTTTTTAATGTAGTGTCTGAGCTTTGAGGCGAAAAAACTCCAGACATGTTTGTGTGTAATAAAAGTAATTAGCAATTCTATTAATTAAAAGAATTCACAAAATGTGTTGGAACAGGTTTTTTAACTTGGAGTTGTTGTTGGTGTTGTTTAGTTTCACGTCCCAAATTATTCAGCACTTTTGGAATCACACAAATTAATGTTAAACGAAAGATTTAAATCGTTAGATCCTCACAAATTCGAGTGGGATACAATACATATTTTTATTTGTATGAGTGAGTGAGACTGTGGTATATTTGGTAACACAAAACAAAATCGTGACCATTTTTGGACACAACCGGGCGAATATAACGATTTGAATCCTTGCTTTTACCCCCTCAAATCCTCAACCTAATTGTTTAAAAATTTTATCAATCCAATGAGCGCCCGCATCAACAGTTCATCTCTAAAATTGATCCCGTTCGGTTCATAAATAACGGAGTCAATTTACCGATACAAAGGTCCCGCGAAATTGTTTCCATGTCGCCGCGTCATCGCGTCAATTAAAAAAAAGCTGGTTAAATTACTCTCGCGTGTTTATTTAGGGGACCTAGATATTGGTGATTATGAATATTTCGGGTTATTAACATTCATTTTAATGTCATTGAAGTGAACTTATGTTGATGACTATGACGTTTTGAGTTTGATAGCGATTCGAAGTTTGAAATTGAACAAGTATCAGGGACACTCGAAATCTTTGATTTAAAATATGTTAAGTTACAATATCCATTGAAGAAAGTAGAGAGAAGTATCCATAACATCGTAACTTTTGTTTCACTCCTTTTTGTTTTTTTTTGTTAATTTAAAAAATATATTTTTTTGTTTTTGTTTTTTTATTCCCGTAGTGGGATTCTAAGATGTCTTTTGGTGTACAATCGCTGCGGTATTGTTTTTTTTTAATATTGCAACATTATGTTGAGATAGGAGAATTTTTGACTTTAATGTTAGTATTTCTATTTCACTATAATATCGTCAGGGATTCGTCATCTAAGTACCAGGAGAACGTTAATACATAGGTGTGTATGTATAAAAACCATACAGTACCCGCTGTAATTCAGAAATAAAAAACTAGACAAGGGTGAAACTGAATAAAACGGTTAGAAAATCGTTTTATCACGACCCAGGGTACCACACAAAAGGTAAATATAACCCACACTTATCACAAACCCATCTCCAGTGCAGTGGCAAGAGAATCTACAAGAGGTAGGCTTAGTCTGGAGACGGTCTTTATCTGAAGGCAGTAAGTTTGAGAGCTTTAAGCTAGCACTAAGTTACAAGCCGGGCTTGCGGATTCCGACACACACTAAAGCTGCACGGGCAATTATTGCCCCGGTTCAGTGGCAGGAGTTGGCAGTTGGGCAATTAAAAAATTGCATCAATTGTTTCGGTAATATTGTCTTTGATTGCTCTTTATTTACATGTGTTGTTTGTGAAAGTATTGCATAGTTTATTATATTCCTTATGGAGTTGGCTTTGTCTGAAGCCGGTCTTTATATGAAGGCAGTCAGTTTGAGCACTTTAAGCTAGCACTAAGTCACAAGCCGGGCTTGTGGCTTCCGACACACACTAAAGCTGCGTGTACACGAGCGATTTTATCAGTAATTATTGGCCAGTAACACTTGCTCGATAAGAATGCATAGAGCAATCTAGTTTAATTTCTACATTATTAGATTTTGACAGCACACAAAAGTCATTAAGGTTCTGTTTTACCATCAAAGGAACGGAACCCTAAAAAATCCCAAAAAATTAAGTAGTTTAAAGGTGTGTAGATATAATATTGCAGATTGTTAATGATGCTATTGTATAATTTATGAAGTGATCAGAGGTTTGGCCTATTTTTTGGTTAAAGAATCAGCATCGCCATGCAATTTGGAAATACTGCCTGCCTTTCGGGCACTTTTCCTGGCAAAGAGGCAGACACATCAAGTTACCCCAATCTGCCAAATTTCTTTCATAGATTTTCAAATTTATTACAAAAGTGTCTGGTTCATGTTCAATTGGGAATATTTGACAGTTTGGGATAGGTTGATATGCTGGCGTCTGTACATTGTACATATTATTATTTTAAGTCTGTTAGCTTTTATATTATGCAAAAAATTGTAAGTTAAAAATAAATACATTAAAAATATAATACGGATAGCCATATCCGTGTGTCTCTAAATAATTGCCAACGTTGTCATCAAAGCCGATAAATTGCTTGATGATGTAACTTGAGCCCGAAATTGTGCAATTGGAGTTGCCAGTGTAAAGTTGCCTTTAGGTAATCCTAGTGGCTACCAAGTAGTGGCGTAGCAAGCGGACTATAGATAGTCAATAGGATAGAACACGACGCTTGGAAATATGAATACGTTGTTGGAGGTTGTTCAATAATGAGCACTTGTGAGCTGCTTTTGAATGATAGAAGTGGAGTAGGTACTCATAGAAATTCCAAATGGTTGTAATTTATGATTTTGACAAGCCGTACACATTTTTTTGTTTTTGTTATTTGTATTTTGGGTGTCACCGACTGTGTCCAAACAATGTTTTTTCTTTCTTTCTTTCCTTATAGTGTGTATTAAACGAGGCACATACTTTCAGGTTATATAGTACTCATGAAAGTCATGACTCAAACTTTGTCCATGGGACCAACTCTGAAATATGAAAAACAAATATCAGCTGTTCTATACATTTTGACGAATTATTCGAACATAAATGTACTGAACAGCTGTTTTTTTTTCGTGATTTCAGGTATAGTTTCATAGTCAAAGTTGTTCATCTTTATGAGTATCTAGTAACCCTTGAAAGTATGTCCCTCGTTTAACCTAACACACTGTATACTACGTAATATCAAAAACTGGCATTTTTTTTCTTTTCGTGAAATTACTTTGAACTGTTTTCTTAAGTAATAAGATTCAAAATTGTTGGTGCACCACATAACTTTAGCTTCGGAAGAGCGAAGTGAACTAACACAGGCAATTTTGTCTAAAAGTAAAGGTTACTTCAACCACTAGATGTAGTACATAACTTCAGAGAGAAAATAAATTATTTGTAATACAAATATGTTCATGAAATAAAATCATTTATCTCTTGATTTTCCCGCAAGTCTGCGAAAGCCGACAAAGTGTGTACCACCCCTAACTTACTACCGTAACTAAATACCAACTAAGTATAAGCAATTAATATCTTTCAACTCATAAAATAGTTTCAAGAAGTTTCCTTTTTGTATTAAAGGCAGTCCTCTAGATATAAGTCTCGGGGACTTACAGAGGGGTGATATTTAAAAAGTTGAAGGCTAAAGTTAGCGGGGAGAGCTCAAAGATGGACCAAAGTTAAAGTGCATAACTAGAGACGGAATTAACTTTTGATCTGTAATTATTTATTTAAAAGAGACGGCTGGAATGTAAATAGGTAAGGAATGAGAAGTAAGTGCATTCATGGCACAACTGTTTTCTGTTTGTTCTGTAAATATCTCACCGTGAGAATAAATAAATAATATCCTTGGACATTTCACACAGCGCCATATCGTCCCAACCTAAGCAACCTAATGCTTGTGTTATGGTAACGAGATGGCTGATATACTACTTATATACGTTTTTTTTTTGTAAATACATACATATTATAGATATAGAAAAACACCCAGGCTCGTAACAAATACTTGCAAGGTCGTACAAATATTTGTTCCGTGCGGGAATCGAACCCGCGACATAGTGCGTTGTAGTCAATCGCTCAACCACTGCGCCAACCGTGTCGTCAAAAAATGTAGGTGAACTGTCATTCCATAATATCTATGGTCTACAGGGTGAATTTGAATTCATGGGATCAATATTTTAAGGGTCATTGAAATCATCATTATGAACAACTTACTACTTTACAATGGGAACACATCGGAAATCGCGAAAAAAAAATCAGCTGTTCCCTACATTTTGTTGTTGAGTTATGCGAGCATAATGTATGGAACAGATGATTTTTTTTTATCAATTCGGACCAGTAGTTCTAGAAATTAGCGCGTTCACACAAACAAACTCTTCAGCTTTATAATATTAGGATAGATGTGAAAGTAAGTTTGTTTGTTACCTTATTAGGCCTTTTTTTTTGAGGGTGGGGAATCGTCAAAAGACTACTCCCGCGCTGGGTGGAGCGAGAGTGTCACAGAATCTTATTGAACAAAACACATCTATGTTCCTTCCTTAGCCCTTTTGTGTCCCGGAGTAGAATGACTAAGAATTTCCTAAATTGAAATATAATATCACGGTAGCTTTTCATATAACGCGAAACAGACAGAAAATCAACATTAATTACCAAACAGTTTCACAACTTAAAATATTCCAATAAACATGGCTTCTATTTAAATACGACATCTAAGTCATCGACTTCTGAAATCAAAACTAAATATAAATAAAGTCGCCAGAACTCCACAGGCTGTCCACAGGGCGGTTATGCTTGCGTTACAAGTTTGAATCAAGAATAATATTGATGTTTCAACAGTACGGTTTGCTGTTGAGTTACCATAGACAAAAAAATGGAGGCAGATTTTGTTGAGGAGAAATCTGAGTTGGATTGGTTTCGACTGAAATTAATCATGTCTTCCAAGATTTCGTATTATTTTTTTCCTTTCAAGGTCTTTTAAAAAGTAACTGAAAAGTTTCCTGTTGAATAAGTCTTTATACTGTTGAAGATCTGTAACGAAATTCATATATGATATCGTAATGCATTGATGTTAAATTCAGCGTGTTCTTTTTTTCTCTTATAGTGTTTTATTTTTTTTAACCGACTTCCAAAAAAAACACGTAACGTTTTTTTTGGAAGTCGGTTTTATTTTTTGTAAAAAAGTTTTTTCTTCTCTATACCATGTAATTTCAGATAGAATGTATTCTTTATAAATAAATGAATTTCATTTCATTGATGGAATTTACGATGCTCGGAGCAAGCGAAAATGCACCAAACAAGGTGATAGTGAATTTCTCGTTCTTTTTCCACAAGAAGAAGAGATAATTGCAATGCATAGGTATAGAGGCCAGCACATCGACTTACCCCAATCAGTCAAACTTCTTTGATAGTTTTTCAACTTTATTACAAAAGTATAAGGTGCATATTCCATTGGGAAAATTTGACAGTTTTGGATAGCTTGGTGTGCTAGCGTCTGTACAATTATTGTTTGTTTATTGGCGAATTTTACCAATGAATATTATTTTCTATGGAATTACAACATTGACAGTTCTTGAACGCAGTTTAGAAGTGCTAACGCGTTTAGTTTTATTGTTGAAATTTACACTTAGCAAGGACTGATTTTTCAAAAGAGAGATAAGATTTATTGGAGGAATAAAAATAGCAGTTTGAAAGCTTTTGCATTGAAAATATTATGTCAAACCGTCATTTTTATTCTTAAGATAAAAGTGAAAAATCAGCCCGATTTATTTTGAGGGTGGGAAATCATCCAATGACTCCTCCCGCTCTGGGTGGAGCGGAAGGTTGTGTCAGACTTTTACTGACTGAAACCCATCCATATTCCTTCCTTAGCCCTTTATGTTCCGGGGTAGCGGTAACCATTTCGGACAATCCCGTTTATAAAAAATTAATCATAAAGTTTTCATTTCACCTGAAATTATGCAAAATTAAAATTTCGCATATTTACAAAAACTCACCTTCCTTTAAATAAAAAGTGCATCGCAAATTTGGTTTATCAAGCAAAGATTACATTATTTCATCTATGTAAACGTTCACCTGACCGCATGAAACAAAAGGTCATCAGTTTGAAGGCACAAATATTATTATTTACTAACTGTGATTGCATTGACCGGCGCTTCAACGACTTATTAATTTACGTTTCATTTCGCTATACCAAGGCTTCCAGAGGGACAGCGGGACCCTTTGACCATAGAGGTATATTAGAAGGACCAGTAGTCTTCTTCTTTTCGTGTGGTTAATGACTAACCTGGTGCCAGAGTTTTTATACTGCCCATGGGCCTCTGACATAGCTGCACATGCTGTTGAGCAATAATCTCTCAGACATGCTGGTTTCCTCAGGATGTTTTCCTTCACCTATTTTAAGCAAGTGATAATTATACAATACGCACATGAGTCCGTAAAATCAGAGGTGCGTGCCTTGGGTTCGAACCGAGACCTATGAGGACCAGTAGTTATCGTTTGATGAGACCGTGATGGTCCAGAAGGAGGCCGCCGAGCGGGATCGTGAGAGAACCGATCCCGCTCGGAGAAGAAGGCGTCAAAGAGGCAACCGCCTCAACGCCTAACACGCCGAAATCCCCCTTATCATTTAATGCAGGCGGGACTTTGGAATCTCGGGCGGTCAGATAGGGGAGTCTGATTTCCCACCGAGAGCTTCCAGGGAATACGGCGGCACTGTGATCACGTGCTGCCGTGCACAGCAAGACTCAGGGGAGACTCTCACAGTTTCCTCAGCGATGTGCCCTAACAGGCGTTGCACAGAAGGTGTCCCGGAGTGGTCTTTTAAGAGGAAACGGGGCCCCTTCCTCGTGCTGATGGTGATCACCGGGGTGGTTTTAGTGAGGTAAGAATCCCACACTCCCTGGTCTTTTCCCCGAAAGTCCAGGCGCCTTTTGAAGGTTTCCCCTCGAAAACAAAAAAAAAAAAAAAGTTATCGTTTGATATAAACCAACATTTATTGTTTCTACTTTATCACACTAAAATTATAAAGGCGAATGTTTGTGAGTGAGTGTGTGTGACTTTGTATGTTTGTCCGTCCTTATCGCTCAAACGGCTGAACGGATCTGAATGAAACTTGGCACAGAGGAAGTTTATGACCTGGATTAACACATAGGATACTTTTATCCTGGTAGTACGTTCCCTTGGGATAATTTCCTACATCCATGCGGGCGAAGCCGCTGGCAGCCACTAGTTACCTATAAATCATATTTTATCTCCTTGACTTCATTGAATTTTGACTTGTATACTTAATATATTCTAAACTATTGTTCTAAAAGAGCCATAAATTTAAATTAGTTGTAATTCTAATTCTTCTTCTTCTTAGCGTGTCGATGGCAATCTAAATGGACTCGACCCTGAATTCGGCAACGTGTTTGGCGCCATCACTAGCGTTCTAATTCTGATGATGAATAATTTAATTTGAATGTAATGATGACCCATAATTTTATAAACTATATTTGTACGCCGCAAACGGCAGAATATTATGTTCGTAATAAAAAGCCGACCCCAACATATTTGGCTAGGCAGATGATGATTTTGTAATAAATGTGTAACCTGAAAGTCGGGTAGACTGATCCTTCTGTAAATACCTCCTCCATGTTCCAACCCCCGGCAGCAGTAGCTTGCAATCGATACGGCGTTTTATTTAAATTGAATTACTTATTCTGCAAATAACATGGCGATGGCGGGTTGAGTTTATTTTCACCGGGGTGTTGTCAGCGCAGGGGAGCGACGCTAAGACGTTCTGTCAGCGTTGCTTTATTTGATTTTTGACAAAGAAAGGGTAATTGGAATAATGGCAGAGAAAATAGAAGGGGTGAAACGTAATGGTGGGGGGTGAAGTGAATGGAAAATTCAACCAGTTCACATTGTAATGTGAATCTAGGCCTACGGCAGCGGGACTGTCCGAAGGGGTTACCGCTGCCCCGGAACACATAGGGCTAAGGAAGGAACATGGATGGTTTTTAGTCAGTAAAAGTCTGAAACTCCCTTCCGCTCCACCCAGAGCGGGAGAAGCCATTTCATGATTTCACATCCTTAAAAAAAAGTATCTACGAAAACTTCTTCCTGTTGAACCTTCGGCCATCTATCATAAGGGCTGAAATACACATACTTTTAAAAAGCATAAGCGCTAGTTTGCTAGTTAGGGGTGTGTTTATTTACAGTGTGTTAGCCCGTGCGAAAGATAGTCATAAAGCACTCTTTTCGCATTGTACGCTTTCTTTCAGGAAGCATCTGTTTGAATGCAGCCTGATTTTGAACTATTTATTTAATATATTAATAAAAGAAACAAACAATTAATTACAACATTATCATTTATATCTAAATACAAATAACTGCTGCACGCCTGGGTGCAGCAGTCATTTCAATAATTACAACATCAAACCCGATTTCCGGGCGGCTATTATGAATTTAATTTTAAATTTAGGACAAATGGAACGGAACAAATCGACGTCAAAGCTAATGAGGAGTCATTTATTAATGAGGAGTATTTAACTTGGAACTCGAACATAATAACAACACGTTTGAGCCTCATTTTGTGTTAATGAGATAAAATAGTGCTACAGATTTGAAATACATTGTTATATAGGGTGACTGGTAATTAGTGACCGATATTTAAACACGTAATTGTACTCATGATGACCATCAATAGTTTTATATTTAGCTAAAGCTAAACTAACTTAGCTTAGCTCTTGGTGTGCAACCGGCATAAACTATAAAAACTTATAAAACATATTGTATACATGATGTAATTGTGGGGATCGGCTGATTTTTTGTCGCGATTTCAGGTGTATTCCCATACTAAAAGTAGTTCATAATGAAGAGTACAATGACCCCTTAAAATATTGCATTCAATTTCACCCTGTAGAAGCAGATTCTTCATTTATTTGTTCGTAAAAGATAATCTTAAATTATTAATCCAATTACAAACGTTATGTACTTACAGCATGCAGGCAGAACTCAGTATTAGGTATTAAATTTATAAAACACTAGCTTCTGCCCGCGACTTCGTCCGCGGAAAATTGCGATATACTGTAACTGTTTAGGCAGCGCATGCAAATAATTCTGTTTTCGGAGGTATTTTTTTCCGACTTGCTAAACGAAAATTGCGATAGCTCGGCTAATATATAATTTATAGCCTATAGCACTCAGGAATAATGTAGCTTTCTAGCAGTGAAATTTTTTTTGAAATTGGATCATTTGTTCCGGAGATTACCCCCTACATACAAACTTACAAACCTAAAAATGTTACCTCTTTATAATATAATATTATTATTAGTATATTAGTATAGACAAATACAACATCACGGGTGAAGCTTGTATAGATATGATATAAAAATAACAGTGGAAAGCCGAAGGAAATTCAGTGACGCGGGCCCGAGGCGCGGATTTATATAAACCGGAGGTCCCGCAGAATGGGGTCCGGTAAACTTGACAGCGAATAAGGGAATCTACAAAGAAATATGTGCCATACTGTGTTTGATTTAGAGTATGTATTGTATTGTAGTTTTTATTTGGTTCTGTTTTATTATTACCATAGGAAAATTGTGTTATATTTTTTGGGATTTTTACATTAAATTTGATGGTGCAAGAAGCCCGCATAACAGCTTAAAAGGCAAGAGGCATTCAGAAAAATATTGTGATTATCAGTCTTACCATATCTTTCAAATTAGAATCTAATAAAATGGAACATGACTAAACTAGTAATTGTCATATTTTATTCCAAATTCAAAGAAATCTTAAAGCATCAATTGTTTGTTTGTAAGCAACGATAGCCTAAAAGGTGTGACTGCCAAATCATTTGTTTCGAGTTCGAACCCAAGGAATTCGGATTCATGTGCGTATTGTATAATTATCACTTGCTTAAAAAGCGGTGAAGGAAAACATCGCGAGGAAACCGGCATGTCTGAGAGATATTTCTCGACAACATGTGAAGCTAAGTCAGAGGCCCATGGGCAGCGTAAAAACTCTGACACCAGGTTAGTCACTAACCACACGAAAAGAAGAAGAATTGTTTTCTGTCCATCTTACTGATGAAACCTCTCCACGCTTCGACAGTGACTCCACCTAATTTCTGAGACCGGCGCCGCGACGTCGACGACCGTCGCTGCATTTGCATAATAATGGAAGCTGCAGCTCTCGGCTATTTAATGAAATCGCTGTGCTCGCCTGTACCTACTGGCCACAATAAGCCACTCACTGCATCGAAATCTATGCGCGACCACGACCCTTTAAGACTTAGAAGTAGGTTATTGCAATTTATTCCAACTAGTCAAAAATCTCCTACCATAACATCAATATTATATTAACAGCAGTGATAGCCTAGTTGTGACCGTCGGACTGCCAAGTCACAGGTCTTGAGTTCGAACCCAAGACACGCACCTCTGATTTTACGGATTCATGTGCGTATTGTATAATTATCACTTGCTTCTTCTTCTTAGCGTGTCGATGGCAAAAATAGTACTTAAATAAATATTTTTATATTTTAAATTAGTTTGGCCCAAAATTCAGCAACACTAATACCGTTTACTGACGCAGCCATTAGGTGCTCACGTGTGCATGTGACGGGGCATGCGGTGCAAGATGGGAGGTGAGCCATTGTCTGTGGGGAGACGCCGCATACACATCGGAGATCTGAGCCATCTATGAACCCCAACTTATGGAGGAACACACACTTGCTTAAAAATCAGTGAAGGAAAACATCGTGAAGAAACCAGCATTTCTGAGTGATGGGCAGCATAAAAACTTTGACGCCAGGTTAGTCACCACCCTAAAAGAAGAAGATCCACAAAATGACGTCACAAATAATAATTGATACTCAATGAAACTTTCAAATGTCGCGACCGGGACTCAGAGACCCCGGTTCCAATTTATGAGCTCATTAGCCAGGTTACCCCACACCTGGTCGCCGGTAATACCCCCCGATTCGCCGGTAATACCGCCCCGGTAATTACCACCGCACATTCTTTGTTCCACATTATTAATTATTAAAGGGTATTTCGTATCTAACTGCGTTTACACGAAAAACAATAAAGTTAAATTACGACATTAACGGTGAGATTATCATTTTTTCAGGATTAGCGCTGAGCCGCAAAAGATTGATGAGATTTTTTAATTTTTTTTGTTGTTTAATTAAAATATCCGCTTAGTTTTTATGTATTTTTTTATTTTCATGATCCTAAGCACAAAATACAATAATATTCTGACACGACTAATGAATAAATAATTAAAAATTGCCCATTTATTTCGCTTCTAACGAAAGAGCTGTAGGGTTGTCGACTCCAAGAAACCTATTAACCCTGAAATATTAGAAAAAAATGTACCAACTGTAGCATAAATATTCAGAGCAGCAATATTTATTGTTGTTTTCAACGCACAATCGTTAAAATCTATTTATTTCTCGTGTAGCAAACAACGCCGGTAATTCTGGATGATTTACAGTTAATTCCACCGAAACTTGAAATAAACTTTTGAGCGGTATTAAATTACTTTTTGATTAGTCTCTCGTAGTGCCATTTGTTTATAGCTGGGAATTAGATTTTATCGCAGAATTTAATTTTAAATGCTTATAGGAAAAGTCCGTACTAAGAAACCTTGTAATTAACGGATCGCCACAGACGACAGCAGTGATAGCCTAGTGGTGTGACCGTCGGACTGCCAAGTCATAGGTCTCGAGTTCGAACCCAAGGCACGCACCTCTGATTTTACGGATTCATGTGCGTATTGTATAATTATCACTTGCTTAAAAATCGGTGAAGGAAAACATCGTGAGGAAACCAGCATGTCTGAGAGATATTTCTCAACAGCATGTGCAGCTAAGTCAGAGGCCAATAGGCAGCATAAAAACTCAGACACCAGGTTAGTCGCTAACTACACGAAAGAAAGAAAGACGGATCGCAGGCGTGGCAGAAAACGGAACTAATTATGATAGCACTAAGAACATCAACTATTCAGCTCGTCTATGCGATGATAGATTTCACTATACAGATCAGTTCAGCTCACCCCGTTGGGTATTCAGCGTCGAAGTTCGTCAATCCCAAGTTCGCGTGCACCGAAACAATATACTTAGATCAATACGTAAGCTACGAGTAATTTAGTTGTTGAAAATTCCTCGTGGGGCTTGTTCCATCTAACCCGATTTCTCATTTATACTACCTCTATGTATGTATAGTATAAAGCAAAGTCACTCCCCGCCGTCTTTCCTTTTGTGCGCTTAGATCTTTTAAACAACGCAACGGATTTCAATGCGGTTTGCATCAGTAGATACGAGTGATTCAAGAAGAAGGTTTACAAGTAGGTACAGTTTAGCTAGCTTTTTCCCGCTGCTTTGCCCGCGTGCTAGTATCTACAATGCACCCGTTCGAAGCCGGGGCGGGTTGTTAGTATTAAATAAATATGGAAGTATCTTCAAACAGGGCTCAAATTTTAAAAGGGATTTTAACATCGAAGTAACATACAACAGGGGACCCTGAATTGTTTATAATAATAAAGTTAATACATAACAGGTAATTTTTGGCCACAAACTAAATTATTTCAATGTTAAAATCCCTTTTGAAGTTTCGTCCAGATTCACCCCTGCGTCGCTATTCCCCCGTTTGACTGTAACTTGTATCTGTTTGTTACCCTTTCAAGCCTCACGGGTTGGGTTTGGATGACATTTGGATCATGGATAGACCATGACCTAGGTAACATATACGGTACTTTTTATGCCGATATTCCATCCACTAGGATAATTACAAATGTAATTCACGCAGGTGAAGAAACGGGCATAAGTTAGCAAGGTGAAATAAGAAAGCGGGATTGTCCGAAAGGGTTACCACTACCTCGAAACATAAAGGGCTTCGGAAGGAACATGGATGGATGTTAGTCAGTAAGAGTCTGACACTCTTCCGCTCCAACCAGAGCGGGAGGAGTCATTTGATGGCTCCCCATCTTTAAAAAAAAAGGGTGAACAAGAGCTATTGTTTTCTTGTCTCAATTTAAATGGCAAAAATACATCAAAAGAGAGATACAAACACATTTTATTAGAACAATTCTATTTCCAATGTTTGAATACGAAAAACGTCCGTGAAAAAGCTCCGGCGTACTTCGTGTTCCATTACGAATATCGAGTAATATGTTGGATCCCTAGTTGGTAATACGTTTGGAGTGTGCTTTTAGAGTTCCGTAAACAAAGGAATATTTTTAAGGTTCTTTAACCAAAGGGTGTCTACGGGACCCTATTATTGAAATAAGCCATTAGTCCTTACTGGGCACATCCCATGGGCAGCATAAAAACTCTGACACCAGGTTAGTCACTAACCACACGAAAAGAAGAAGTCCTTATTGTGACTGTCACAGAGCTACATTTTTAAAATAATAGCTAACCAGTTGGTTTTTTAAGAAATTTAAAACAATATAAACTACAAACTCTTTTAGGATACTCCAAATTAAGAGAACATATACAAACTCACGCCTTTCACCATGAGGGTAGGCAGAAACTATAGAACGCCCACCTACTACAACCCTTACACAAAAAAAAAACAATTCTTCTTCTTCGTGTGGTTAGTGACTAACCTGGTGTCAGAGTTTTTATGCTGCCCATGGGCCTCTGACTTAGCTCACGTGCTGTTGAGAAATATGTCTTAGGCATGCCGGCTTCCTTACGTTCTTCAAGTTTTCCTTGACCGATTTTTCAGCTAGTGAGAATTATACAATACGCACATGAATCCGAAAGATTAGAGGTCCGTGCCTTTTTTTTTTAAGGTTTGGATATCATCCAATGACTTCTCCCGCTCTGGGTGGAGCGAAAGGGAGTGTCAGACTCTTACTGACTAAAACCCATCGATGTTTTTTCTTAGCCCTTTATGTTCCGGGGTAGCGGTAACCCTTTCTGACAATCCCGCTTAAAGAGGTGCGTGCCTTGAATTCGAATTCGAGATCTATGACTTGGCAGTCCGACGGTCACACCACTAGGCCACCTGAAAGGGTTACCGCTACCCCGGAACATAAAGGGCTAAGGAAGGAACATGGATAGGGTTTTAGTCGGTAAGAGTCTGACACTCCCTTCCGTTCCAACTAGAGCGGGAGGAGTCATTTGATGACTTCCCACTCCTATAATAAAAAAAAGGTCAACACTGCTTTTCAGTTCAATACAATCAGTTATTTTACAAACATGACCGTGTTGTAGTGCGGAACCTTTAGTACGGGGGTCCGACTCGTATGAAAAGAGTTTTTATTTCGCCATCCGGTCTCGGTTCGTGCAGTCCGATGTACGTCGTTCCGTAATGATTTATGCGCAATGCTTTTAGTTGGAACTTCTGTTGTGTTATTTAATTTTCCTAATGTACTGTAGAGTCGTTTCGAATTTCTGAAGTAATATGTTAGGATTGTTGCCTGAATTTTGCTTTGGTATTCGGGTTAACATGATTTGTCGTGCTTAAGTGTTTTATATCTTCATAATTTATGAATACAGATGAACTAGTAAAGTATAGAAAATGTACATATTAACATAACACAGTACAATATATGTGAAGCTGAGTCAGCATAGCGAGCGTTTTACACAAGATTAGGTAATCCATGCGTTACGTTTGACTCGTGATCTCTTAGCTGCCACGGCTTATTTGAATTAAATCATTTTTTTACAAAAGATTCGTGTCTAAAAAAATATAATTCAATCATGATTCGAAGGACACGTGGCGCCGTCTATTATTAAAAGGTCCGTTTTTGTGCACCTGAAAACGTATATGCAAAATTTCAGGATGATCGGTTCATTGGTATAGGCGTGAAAAGGAAATAAACCAACTTTCGCATTTAAAATATTAGTAACCTTAAAAAAACCTAATCGGGATTGTCCTGAAGGGTTACCGCTACCCCGGAACATAAAAAGCTAAGGAAGGAACAGTCTGGGTGTTAGTCAGTAAAAGTCTGACACTCCCTTCCGCTCCACCCAGAGGGTGAGGAGTCATTTTTGATTTGCCACCCTCAAAACAAAAAAAAAACAGAAATATAACAGCCATCCAATACCTAAGTTCAATTTCAATTCCCTGTATACATGTGTCTTTTCCAGATCGATGTTTCCTACACATGTATCTATACATCTACCCACCCCCTCCGAGCAGAGCGATGTTATCAGCGACGTATCTCAAGAGCTCTTCCGCATGGTCAGTGGCTACGTGTATTGTTTACCGATGGAGACGCCTGATAGTGGACTCACGTCATTTGGACGGCCAGGGCGGGAGTGTGTTCATTATGGCGAGGTTTTGTTTTGAAAGGGTAAGAGCAATTGTAGTTATTATTTTTTCACAAAAATCTATACTAATATTATAAAGAGGAAATATTTGTATGTATGTTTGTAACGGATAAACTCAAAAACTACTCAAAGGATCTGGATGAAACTTGGCACAAAGATTGATTATAGTCTGGAATAGCATATAAGCATTTTTATCCCGGAAAAATGTACGGTTCCACATACACGCGGGAAATGCCGCTGGCAAAAGCTGATTACAAAAAAAAAATAATCGTTAGACATTACATGCGGTCAGCCGGATAATCCGGCTACCTCTGCCGCGAAACACAAAGGGAAATAAACATGGATAGGTTTTATAAGAGTCTGACACTACCGTCCGCTCCACCCAGAGCGGGAGGATTCATTTGATGTATACACATCCTTAAAAATAAAACATTTAATGCAGAATAGGTAGTATTCCAATATGAGCAGTATCTTTGGCAGGCCAAAATAAACTGTTATGGTTAAAGCCAATTAATTCTCGTACTGTGGAACGTCTATTAGTTTGGCTCTTCATTCCACAGACTAAACATATTTCAAGTAGACCATAGCACGAACTTACACACAAAAGCTGGCAACCCACAATTAAAAACAAACAGCATATTGTTGAAATTCCACGTTATTCTAACGTCCATTAGAGCATACAAATTACGTAAACAAACCACTCCTGTATTGTATTGGGCACAATCTTCGTATACCCATAGCCTTTGTCTTGTCCGAGCCTTGCCAAAATGTCTTGTGTCTCGTTTGTTGCCTAGAGGCTGTGAAGATAATCTATTCTACTGCCCCGTCCGGCTTAACAAACAAAGTGTACACTGGGCAGTGCACAAGTTCTCGGAAAATCCATTTAGTAAATTGAAGGGTATGGTTGATACGGCTATAGCTTTGTTTATAAAACGTGTTGTGACAACAGTTTCTATCCTATTGATTCATTATTGCGTGTTTTTGACGAACTGTTTGGTCAATCTATCTAATCAACCGATCTACAATACGGATGATACCTGGATAAACAAAAAGAAATTATATTTAGTTTATCACACAATAACAAGATATTAGACGTAATCTTTCAATTGCGTAAAAAAAAGAAAAAAATGCATGTCCAATATTTTGATCATCATAGAATCTGGGACTCACCTGCAAATTGCAAAAATAGTTAGAAATTATGAATTTCGCGGTTTACCCCGGTTTTCCCCCTTAAACAGGCCAATTACGTGCTCACTTTTAGTCATCTGACAAAAACAAACTTTAAGTTATCATCTCTATTCTACATCGTTGTATAAAATGGACAAAACGGGAACGTTCCCAAAAAATCCATGGTGCTCAATGGATAAATCAATTTTTCCCTCTAATCCTTATACACTTGTTTTCTTATTTACGTTATACATACCATGTAAACTAACACGTATCAATACTTAAGCTCTCTCGCACAATAGTTCTGTAATGTGTTCCAGCTGATTGATGAGTGCACCCGCGCCAAGTCGCGAACTTCCAACGAATCAATCTTGTGAGAAAGGGTTCGACTGTACCGCTTATGGCACTTTGTTATAACAAACATAATATCCTGTTTGTGACAACGAACGTGAGATAGATACACTGTTGGTATGTGAAACAATCTATGATATAAAAAATATATCGGACGACAGACGTTGTCCTGCCTTAACTATGTATGATACCTAGGTACCTACCTTTCCTACCTACCTACCTAATTACTTTCCAGCCGTTTAGCAGTTTAACATGGATGGGTTTTAGTCAGTAAGAGTCTGACACTCCCTTCCGCTCCACCCAGAGCGGGAGCAGTCATTGGATGATTTCCCAGCCTTAAAAAAAAAAAAAAGCCGTTTCGAAGGGGTATGGTAACTAACATTGTGAAACGAGAATTTTATACATAGGAATACATTACAGTAAGGGCTCATTTTTCAATCATCAGATAAGTTTTATTGGCGGAATAAATAAGGTAATTTGACAGATCATTATACATGATCTGTGAAAATATGTCAAACCACCATTTTTATTCCTCAGATAAAAGTTATCAGGCGATTAAAAAATAGGCGCTCTATTTTTTAAAATAAATTTATTTTGGCCGTGGATGGCTGACCATCTTTACATAACGAGACTCCTCCGTGCCTCGGAAAGCATGTTAAGCCGTTGGTCCCGGCTGTCATTTGTGCATCTTTGACAGTCGTTACGGGTCTTAAGAAGCCCGGCGATCAGACAGCCAGTCTTACCAAGGGGTATCGTATCCCAGTTACTGGGTTGTGGAGGTCAGATAGGCAGTCGCTTCATGTAAAATACTGGTATTCAGCTGAATCCGGTTAGACGGGAAGCCGACTCCAACATAATTGGGAAAAGGCTCGTCTGATTGATTCAATGTTACCACTCGGCTCAGCCAAATCATGCAGACACGAACTAGTGAATAGATACTCTAACTCCCGATACAATGGAATATTCCGTCCGCCAATTTGATATTTTAAAAAAGTAAACCCGAGCCGACTTTAAAAGCTTTTAGGCTTTTCCGTTACGTGTTGTTAGTTTGTCCAGTTACAGTGCTTAAGAATTTTTGAACTGCTGTTATTTTAGTGGATTGCTTTTGTAAATATTTTGAAAAATCCTTTATAATATTGTTTTAAGCGCACACAATTATACTGTTATGAACATTACAGTGTATCTATCTATAGTGTGTACTATATATTAAAAAAATGAGTTTAGAGTGCTGGAACTGAGATCCTGAATCTCCTAGCTAATAAGTGTTTCTGTCTGCTTAACCTATTGAACGCTATCGTTACATATACGTGACAATTAAGTGCATGCCCTGTATGCCAACGACACAAATATGTGACAATACGGGTACACTATAACACGAAATAAAACTACTTAATTATTATCTAAAAATTGAAGCTCTCGTAAGTATTTAATGACATGAAAAAGACACCATGGATATTGAAAAAAAAAATTTTTGATGAAATAAATTTGTAGCTTGGCGTGGAGGGCACGCTCGTACATTTATGCTCTGGCGTTCAAAAGGTTATATTACATTAAATCAAATCTTTTTTTTTTACAAAACAACTAATTAAGTTATAAGCAAGCCAACTGCTTTCATAAAACTACTGTCTAGTTATTGCCCTCGTGTCCAACCGCCATTTGGTGGACGTAATGTCCAATAGACATGTCGAGCAGGCACAGTGGCACGAAATATTTTTATCAGCCGTTAAGTTAAGCTTTGATTGATGTTATGTCCAAGGTTACTGCTGACTGAGGCACAATCACGATGAAGGTCAAGATAGAAACATAGACAAAGGTTTGTATAGAGTAGATCTTGTTCTTAGTACGTCTATAGTTTAAGCGGGATTGTCCGAAAGGGTTATCGCTACCCCAGAACATAAAGGGCTAAGGAAGGAACATGGATGGGTTTTAGTCAGTAAGAGTCTGACACTCGTTTTCGCACCACCCAAAGCGGGAGAAGACATTGAATGATTTCCCACCCTAAAAAAAAAAAAGTATGTCGATGGTTTGTATGTACAGAGGCCAGCACATCAAGTTGCCACAATCTATCAAGTTTCTTTGATAGTATTTCATCTTTATTGCAAAGACATAAGGTTAATTTTTAATTGAGAATATTTGACAGTTAGGGATAGCTTGATGTGTTGGCGTCTGTACGAGTTTCTGTGTAAATAAACCTTTTACAACCTTTACAAAAATTTGGGTTGAAAAGTATCCTATGTGTTATCCAGAATATAAGTCAATCTCTGTGCCAATTTCATCCAGATCCGTTCAGAAGTATTGGCGTCATAGAGTAACAAACATCCATACATCCCCACAAACTTTCACGTTTGAAATATTAGAAGGATGTTTTAGATCGTGTCGCGACATTTTTGTAAGTAGCTTGTTTTTTTGTCTTTGATTGATGTACAGACGCCAGCACATCAAGCTATCCGTAACTGTCAAATTTTCTCAATTAAAAATGAACCTTATGTCTTTGTAATAAAGTTGAAATACTATCAAAGAAATTTGTCAGATTGTGGTAACTTGATGTGCTGGCCTCTGTACTAACATCTCAGCTGACAGCTCAAGGTCTGTCACGATTAGGGTCTCAAAAGAAGTGATTTTTAAATGAAAGAGTTTTGGCTGAGACATGTGATTGGCTGATTTGGAATGTAGTTGTTTTATTGCGGATCAGATTGTTTGTTTTTCTGCCTCAGATTGGTATCTGATTCTCGTACTATGCACAGAAGAAATTTTTTACAAGAAATCTTGAAATAAGTTGACAACAGAGCCAATCCCTAGCACTAGGTAGAAAGACAGCTCAATTCACCTAAGTTTTCAATGTGAGATACTTACAGAATCGACCGGTTGATTTTATACGATGTGATTTTCTTGATACGAGTATCTGTTTTAGAAAAATATGCAGGCACTAGTTACTTAGCAGTTAAAGTTCTAGTCCAAGGAGTAACGTGTTAACCACTAACTAGGTTGTGGAGGTAAAATGCCTATCTTACCTCCACAACCTAGTTAGTCACTCTATGTAAAATACTGATATTAAGCTGCATCCGGTAAAACTGGAAGCCTACCCGAAAATGATTGGTAAAGCCTAGGCAGATGATGATTAGCTAATAAGCTAGATTGTAATATGAATAAAGCTTCACCAACTGTGATGCTTTATAAAAAATGGAAATCAAACGAGTACACAGATGCAACAACTTAAACCCCACTTCCCAGTCGCCGCGGGAAACGCTCCGGGCATCGGGAGCGGCGTGACGACTCCCGACCAACGTAGGCGCGGGCCTGACGGACGATGAGTAATGCTCACTGTCCGATCAGGACCAGGCCCGTGCTGGACGGCGCGTACGTGTTCCATGCGCACCTCAAAGAGAAGTCTGCATGAAGGAAGAGGTCCGTTAAGGCCAAAGCCTGCCGGGTCAGCGGGATGTCCGTAAGGGATACCGCGCTACCCCGGAATATAAAGGGCTAAGGAAAGAACATGGATCAAAAGGGCTCTAAGACCAGCGGGATTGTCCGAAAGGGTTACAATGATTGATGATGATGATTTCCAACCCTCAAAAGAAAAAGGGCCCTAAGACATGGTTATTATTGGGCAGCTCAAAAAAGCCCTGTAAAATGATTATTCTATTAAATATTCGCTATAAAATTAAAGGGCGCTACGTTTTATTACAGTTCATAACTTCTAAAAACACCTCAAGGGTTGAGCGATATCACAGCAGGCGACGTTCACACGGAAAACAATCTACACAAATCTCTATATAGCTTAGGTTGTGGTCGCATTGCGAGCCCAGAGCGTTTAACTAAACCGCTATGGGCGCAAGCGACAAGGGGTAATTGTAACACCTCCGCCCCGACTGCCCGTTAGCCCCTACGACTGGTCAGCGGGATTGTCCGAAAGGGTTACCGCTACCCCGGCACATAAAAGGCTAAGGAAGGAACATGGATGGGTTTTAGTCAGTAAGAGTCTGACATTCCCTCCGCTCCACCCAGAGCGGAAGGGGTCATTTGGGATTACCCACCCTCAAAAAAAAGCCCCAACGACTAGTCAAGTGGTTGCAAGCACGACTGCTGAGCGTGATGACCCGTGTTTAATACCCAGGTCGGGTAAATGTTATTGCGGTTTTTCCATTATTTAGGGATTTTTTGATTACCCCGTGCTCGGAAAGTCGTTGGCCCTGCGCCTGATCTCTCTCGGGTCGTGTGGGATTGCCGTTCCAACTATGAGAGTGAGGGAAGGGTGCACCTGTGTTTGTGTACACGCTTGTGTACTATAATATGTCCTGCGCCTAAGGGTGGTACGCCGAGATTGGTCGCCGTGGCCGAAATTCGGTCAGGACGACTATTTGTAATTGCAACAAGCTTCTATAGACCCATACAGCACTGATAACCGTGCGTACACACAGCTAATAAACCATGGTTTTTCACGACAAGAAAAACGTTTATGTTCAAAGGACTTTAACACGTTGAGCGCCAACGCGGTCACCGGTGAGCCGCGAACAATAGTTTTTCTATTGTGTCTGCTGCGTGGCAGTCAATGACTTAAGAGGATTTCAATTACTTACGTTTTTTTTTAGAGTAGGAATACATCAAACGATAACGCTGGAGTGGAAGGGAGTGTAAGACTCTTACTGACTAAAACCCATTCATGTTCCTTCCTTAGCCCTTTATGTTCCGGGGTAGCAGTAAGCCTTTCGGTTGGTATTTATTTTTGATACATGGGCTGAAACACAGGTTAAATAAACCTAGATTGGCCAAGGAACTACATTACCTTTAGAATTCTAATTTTTATTGCAACTGTAACCTTACATTTGTCTTACCATAGTTATTACCCAGATTGTTGTAGTACTATTTTAGGCCTAGATTAATATAAAATACATACTACTGAACCATTTGTACATTTGTAAACTTATTTTTTCAATAAATTTTATTTATTATCTATACTTACATTATAAAGCTGAAGAGTTTGTTTGTTTGAACGCGCTAATCTCTGGAACTACTGGTCCGAATTGAAAAATTATTTTTGTGTTGGATAGTCCATTTATCCAGGAAGGCTATAGACTATGTAACATCACGCTACGACCAATAGGAGCCGAGCAGTGGGTAAACCGCGCGGGAGCAGCTAGTTTATTATACTGCGCGCCCATCGCCGAAACCGCGCTAAACTTAAACTATGAACCCAGCCTTAGTGGGGTCCCTATGTCTTATCGGGTTCGATAAAACGTGGCATAATTTACGATTACATTCGTGAACAAAATTCTTATTTATCGCGTCACATACGTTTCCAAGTCTCCCTAAAGACGGAGTATTATTGGCGTGTAAAGTTTGCAAGTATCGATTCGGGAGAAACGGGGTATTTCAATGGCAGTGAAATATTTTATTTGAGTTTGTTATGTTTGTTTTTTTATATTCGGTGTGAAGATCGTTTTAACAGCGAAATCGTGAAGGCTTTATTGGAACTGTTTGTGCAATAGATGTGAATTTTTATGTTTGTGATCGCATCCAACAAATTAATCAGGACTTCATATTACATATTTCATGCTTACGTTTAACGATGTATCTCTATTTATGTCACTGTATTTTTGGTACCTATAACTTTCGAGTGTCCTAAAATTGTTGATGTAAAACTTGTATAGCTTGTTCTTTCTTAAAATAACAAAAATAGATTATATAATTAAATTGAAATATTTTTTCTTGTCGCGAATGTCAAAACTTGCTATTGCTGTAAAAAATATTATCTATGGTACACTAATATTATAAAGAGGTAAATTTGTTTGTATGTGTGAGGTTTGTATGTTCGTAACTACTAATCGGAAGCCAAATTAGGTATCCCTGAGTATCTATAAAAGTATTAAAAAATCCACGCGGACCAAACGCGGAGTGCTAGTTTTGTATAAAAAATACTGGGTGTAAGATGCATCGATCTAGCGAGATGAATCTCTTTACTAGAAGATTTATCTAGCTGACCTTACATTCTCTTAAATCTATTAATATCAATACAATCTTATCTAACTAGCCTATATTGCCCCACTGCAGGGCAAAGCCCTCCCTCTCCCTTTATCTCAAAAAACAATTCTGCCTGTCACTCCGCCTCATTAATTTCAAATGAAAACGTAAATCTATTAATATTATATCCTTAGAAAAGCCAACCCAATAGCCAACCCAATAGCACACAATATGCACATACTTTATTCTCGCAAACTTTTTACAGCCGACTCTTGCTAAAGAACACAAAAGATAGTTGCCATTAAAAGTGAATCGAGCGACAATTTCAGGTATTCAGCGAACTGTCGCGGTCGTCAGCAATTTATTCCGCCCAGCCTTTCTGATTCAGCGTAAATATTTATTCCTATTTGTGCTATAATGCGATTTATTTCTTGCTATCTTCAGGCAGCGCTTTCCGGCGTGGTTGTTGGAAATTATCTCATGGGAATGGCACATACGATCTTTTTATTCTACATATCTACAGATATTTCCATCCTATAGACTATAATCTCTCTGTGTGTCAAATTTCATTCAAATCCATCCGGTCGTTTTTGCGTGATATAGTAACAAACATTCATACACCCTTACAAATAACAAACTACCAGGATAAAAAGTATCCTATATGCTATTTCAGACTATTATCTATCTGTGTGCCAAATTTCATTCGAATTCGTTCGGTAGTTTTTGCGTGAGAGAGTAAAACATCCATATATCCTCAAAAACTTCTTTTTTTTTTACTAGCCTGCACTGTCCCACTGCTGAGCAAAGGCCTCCCCCAAATCCTTCCAGACATCTTTCTCTTGAGCCACCTCGATCCATCCGCCGGGCTCGACGGCGTATTTATACGTCTAATATTAGTGTAGTAGTATAAGATTACTGATGAAATACTTCTAAACCAAGCTTCTATAAGTTTATACATGCTGAGGTGTTGCGAGAAAATAGACAGAGTAAAGTTCATATACTTAAATCATGTTTTAGAAAATTGTTTGTCACTTAAATCAACTTTACTCCAATTTAAAATTGTTACCTCGCGCATGTGGAAATCGCTTGCGTCGTATTTTTAACATATCGTATGTTTCATAGGGATTTATTTGGATCTAATCAATCATCCGCCAGTAAAAATGACCGAAAAATCAATAGACAAGACCTGAGGAGGTTTAACGGCAGTTATGAGACCAATATCTTCAACGATAGCGACATTTTCTACTTAACAAAAACCACAATTAAAACCTATTTCCCCACCATGAGTGCATCAAACAAAAGCTTAATAAAACTACAGCAATTTCTAAGAAAATCACTTTTGTTATCGTGTGTACATCTAGCGAAAGTGTTACTGTGTTTACTGCGAGGCTTTAGACATGGCGCGCACTGTGCGACATGCGACTGCGACATAAGACTGGCTGTCAGACTTTCGGGCTTCTGACGACCCATAACGACTGTCAAAGATGCACACATGACAGCCGGGACCAACGGATTAACGTACTCTCCGAGGCACGGAGGAGTCTCGATATGTAAAAATGGTCACCCACCCACGGACCAACCCAGGCAAGGGTAGCTTAACCTGATGGATCCGTGCGGCTATTATTACTAGCTCCTCACTTAGAGCACTTGTCGTCGAGATGCAGAGTCATAATGACGGGCAAGCTTTTGCTACTTGTTGCAGCGTCTACGCTAAAGGTGACGCGGCACGACAGTCGCATGCGACAGGTCAGCGTGTTCTCGTCGCGCTGTCGCAGTCACATGTCGCATAGTGTGCGAGGTGGTTTAATCCTTTTCCACCGTGTACACTCACGCACAGTTTGAAACAAAGCCCGGCTTTGAAACTAGGTCAGACTATTACTAAGAGTTTATTACTAACGCGTACCGACAATGCATACGTGATATTTATTTCATTGTGGATGGAAGTCGTGTCTCGGGCAACAAAAATGGCGGAATCTAAACAGCAAGGAGAAACTTCAAATACGAGATTTTATTTTGGTTTATTATAATTGAGCTAAAACATTAACCTGCCTAACAAAATGCGTGTTTATCTTGTGTTTGACGTAAGACTAACATTAAATAGACACAAGTTGAAAAACTTAACATATCTTAACATCACGCCAGTATTCCCCTGGTGTCACCACAGCGAGGATCGCCCGGAGGACACGGTGGAAACCTGCCCCGCTTGGGCGGAGCACCGCCGTGTCCTCGTAGAGGTGATTGGCGGCGACCTCTCGCGCCCGGCCCTGATGCGCCAGATATTTATATAAGTTCCATGTAATAGCGGGCTAACCTGTTGTTATTAACCGTGCTCAAATCCAGATTCCGGGCTGCTATCGCAAATCCCCTGATGAAAAAGGATGTCTAATTATTATTTAGGCATGTGGTGAAAACGAGGTGAGGTTTTGTAGAAAGACACCCATAATTACTTTAAGCAAAATTTGCGTTTGTAATAATCTACGTAGATAAATTGAAAATGTAAAGACAATTAATATTCACTTTAAAGTTTATATTTATCTTCGCATAAATAAAACTATTAATTCTTGATAAATTACAGTTGCCTCTTGTTCAAACTTCAGTGAAGCTGTTGTGTTCGGACCATTTGTCTGACTCAAGAAACACTTTTATCTAAGAAAGAGTTTCTTTTATATTTTAATCCTTTTAGAAATTCTTGATACTTTGTTTGCAGTTATGAAATGTAATTTTTCATCTTGCACTATTAATTAATATTTTTGCGACAGTTTTCTTTTAATATGTAGTTAGAAATAAACTACGACATGGCACGCCCCTCGAAAATTCAAAACGTCTGAAAGTATTTGTGAAAGTAATTACAAAGCGCCACCAAGACTCACAGCGCGACGACTCCCGGCCACCGTAGGCGCGGGCCTGCGGACGGTGAGTAATGGGTGACTCACCGTCCGATCAGCACCAGACCGGTGCCGTACGGCGCGTATATGTTCCACGCGCGCCTCAAAGAGATGTCAGCATATGAAGGGGCCCCTCAGGGTAAGCCGGATCCGAAAGGGTTACTGCTACCCCGGAACATAAAGGGCTACGGAAGGAACATGGATGGGTTTTAGTCAGTAAGAGTCTGACACTCCTGCTCCACCCAGAGCGGGAGCGGTCATTAGATGACTTCCCAGCCTTAAAAAAAAAAAAACTCACAGCGCATGTTGCTGAAGACGAATACTTACAACTAAACTTTTTCGTAAGGATGTGAATACAAACATTGAAACAGTAATTTGGAGGGGCGCGCCATGTTATCGTTGTTTATCTTTACGGTAGAGGTTTGATGCTTGATGCGATCTTATTTCGTAAGCATTTGAGCTTTCAAATAATTAGAATTACTTTTAAAAATATGCCTTTTATAGTAGGCGCGTTGCTATCAACATGACGCTTATATTATAAAAGCGAAAGTTAGTGACTGTGTGAGTTAGTATGTTTGTCTGTCCTTCACGCTCAAACGGCTGAACGGATCTGGATGAAACTTGACACAGAGGTATTTTTTGACTTGGATTAACACATACTTTTTATTCCGGTCCTACGTTCCCTTGGGATAATTTCTGGTGCTCATGAATGACATCTCTCGAGCCTCAAAATACTGCCATTTTAGAGATTCAAGTTGTATCGTTCAAAAAAAATTGTCAAACCAAGATACAAATTTTCATTTTCCTGTAACTTTTGTGGCTCCTAAGTAAATGGGTATTTTAAGCAAAGCGCCACATTTGCCACAGTTCTCGTCATTACTGAAGGCAAAAACTTTATGTAACAGCCAGGAGACAAAAATTACAGACAATACAAAATTTCATTTTCCTGTCCCCGTAATTCTCGTGGCCCCTAAACGGAGCTCTTTTACACAGCGTGCGACAATTCCCACCCCGTCATTACGTGAAGGTTTTATCTATTTCTCCACTGCAGTGTACACAACCGCCATATTAATTAACGCAAACACATTCGTGCGTAATGATATTAGCACTCGATATTTGAGGAGTGGGAGTAAATACAGGGTGTAAGTGGAGCGCTTTCGAAGCCAGAACGTATATTATACAGTGTGTTAGGTTAAACGAGGGACATTCTTTCAGGGGTTACTATACTCATGAAAATGAACAACTTTGAAAAACTATACTTTGAAATCACGAACAAAAAAATCAGCTGTTCAGTACATTTATGTTCGCGGGTTAGTCACCAACTGGACACAAGAGACCGGACACACGTGTGTTCAGTTGGTGAAAATCCGAATCAGTACAATTATTATTTCGTCATCTGGACACGCCAAAATTTTTACGCATGTCCACATAGTGAAACTTAAATTAAATCACTTTTATGTTTTCGCCAACTGGACACACCCAGTTTTTTTGCAAAAAATGGTACAGTCAGGTTAATAATTGCCTCGATTTCATGAAAAAGCTGCCTCACTTTTTTACTTGAAAAACCTTATATATTTGTAATTTTCAAGGTTAAACGCAATGACGTTTTTAACCTTGGAAAGATACACTGCACTCCTATACAAACTTGCAAAGCTTGCTTGCTTACTAAATGTAGTTGCAGTAAAGTTTGTACTAGAGCGGATTCGAAACGTTGATTTATGGCATAAAATAATAAAATATCAAAATAATCATAAAACTCAAACTTAAACTCAAAGTATTTATTTCAAATAAACCAATTACAGGCACTTTTGAATTGTCAAGGTGTCGGTCAGTCAGAGAGATGAAGCTAGTTGCCCATTCCAAAGCAGTAGGTACCTATGGAGAAGAACGGACAAGAAACTCCATGGACACTCTTTTAAACAAAATATGGTTACAAAATATTGGTTACATAGTTCATATTAATATTATACATGTGAGAACGATGCAGAACGTTAAAAACATGAGATATAAAATATGTAAAAACTATTCAATAATTAAATTAAAACAAGCCTTAGCCACTAAGAGATGACCAGTCCCTACTGACAGCGCCCGTTCACGAACATGACGCATATATTAGCACCATTCAGCTCAACCATTTTGCAGGGAACTAAATGATCCAACACACACGCCACCATCAGCGAGACATTAAAGTGAGCATGGCATACTCTCAGTCACCAGGGCACATTCAAGTCAATGAAAGACGTACCCAGTAAATGGTCACTTTATAGTAGGTACATAGTACTCACATATGTGCTAAGCAATTATACAATATTAAGAGATTGAATTTATACAATGCAAAGATATTGAGAATGAAGAAGAAGAATGTGGGGAGGTATTTTATTGTAACACTTTAAACAGTACCCCATGAAAGATGAATCTACTTTAGCCAGCCTGAAACCTGGTTGAACTAATTGGTCCCTATTTCTAGTACAATAATTGTGTCTTTCACCTCTTTTACTAAAAAGATGTACATTTTTCCTTGCGTACATGATATTTTCATAGATATATTGACAAGGTACAGTCATGATGTTAATAACCTTAAACCGTTCCCTTAGAGAATCACGCCTACGAAGATTATAAATGGCTCTGATAGCTCTTTTCTGCAGAATAAAAATAGAGTCGATGTCTGCAGCTCGTCCCCAAAGTAAAATACCGTAAGACATAATACTATGAAAATAACTAAAATAGACTAGCCTCGCGGTATCTACATCAGTATACTGACGGATCTTTCTGACAGCATATGCTGCAGAACTTAGCCGTCCTGCAAGAGATGAAATGAGGACCCCATTGTAGCCTTGAGTCGAGCGTGATCCCCAGGAAAACAGTTTTATCGACAAATTCTAGTTTCTCTTGATTCAATACTATCTCACAATCACTACTTTTTACATTTAGTAGAGCATACTTATGACATAACAATACTAAAATGGGTGGGTAGTTTTACAAACTATAATCATTCTACATAACTCTATAACAACAATATGTGACCCTTTAGAAATAGAGAATTTTAGTAATAATTAAGGTAATTGTATCAGAATCATTTGATTGAGATTGAGATAACAATTATAGAGATCAATAAAATCAAAAGTGAAACATAGAATATTATTATAAGACGAAGAAGAAGACATATTTATTTTTATTTACTTAACTTTTTCGATACAGTGACCGATGCTAATTTCTCCTGATTCAAACTCTCTTACAGTGGCTGCGATCATCGTATTCATTCTAATAGTTTCGTCCATCATAACCCGGCGCCAAAAACAATTCATGTCTCTTTTGATCGCGACCAGAAACTGTATTATATTTGGTTTCCGTTTCAATGTTTTGGCTATTCCGGCATTCCATGCTTCCACAGAATTGTTAGTGCGATGATGTTCTTTATAGCAGTTGTATGTGTTTGCATAATCGGAATTGACATCGAGCCACGTCTTAATAAAATAGTCGTTAAATGTGGTTGCATCTTCAGTGTTTAAGCAATCAGCCATGATATAACCAGGCATCTGATTGTGCGTCCGTTGGTAAAAGTGGCAATGTACAACATCTCTTCACGTGATCTTTTCCCAATTTCGACTTTGTTAGGCGCAACGTTTCTGCTTTTCGCCACAGACATCTCTTGAAATGAGTATAGCACCCCACAATTTTTATATTTGGAAATTCATGTTGAAAAGCTTGTATAAGAGGCTTTTCAAAATCACATGTGACGGTTTCTGGGTGCCACTCCGGTATTTGGCTCTTAATTAAACAAAATAATGTTTTGTAAGTGTCAACTGTTCTATTGGGCAGCAGAGCATAAATAGTGGGAATAATGTTCGTATGATATTTCGTACTCCCAATATCGACATGAATGGTGAATAGCTGATGGAACTTTCTAACGCATGTTTTAAATGTTCCATCACAGAAGAATCTCTTTGAATGTGCAACAATTTCTCTCATATTATGGTGGGCAAAAACGAGAATACGTTGATCTCCGATGCGATCTGCAAGCAAGATATCTTGAAACTGCTCAGGCACAACTGTATTAGCTATATTATTGAATGATATGCGTTGAACGCCCAATGATTTGTTCCTTTTTCTATATAGTTTATTTTTTACACTTTGGAAATGGGGGATATTTGCAACTAAATGGAGTCCTTTCTCTTCTATTCGCTCAATAGTATCAAAGTATAGACTTGAGACAGAAGCAGCTAGATTATGTTTTACTTGATCCTCGCAATCATTTAAATTCATTAAAATCTCGTTATTCGTCAAATCGCCTTCATGATTATGATTAGTTGCTTTTAATATGGTGGTGTTATTGGAATTTAATTTGAGCATAGCTCGACAAGTTGACTTTTTCGAGCAACGCCACATAGAAGATCCATCTTTATTTTTCCTTAGGTGAACATATTTATAGCCATCTTTTAATAAAATTGGACGATTTCTTTGAGAATTGATGAATGAAAATGTATTTTTGTTAGCCGAAGATGGGCCTGCGACTTCTTCTGTAGACATATTTGACATAGAATAATATATATAGAATGAGATATTTGTCTTTACATGAAATGTAATGTCATAAAACAAACCCCTGTTTCACGAAACCAATGTAAAAATATTGAAACAGTGCCATCTACTTACGACCGCTATTCGTAAGTACTACACTGACAACTCCACATTGAAATGAACAAAAAACCTCTGTTCCACGACTTAAATTGCAGCCCAAGGAGATCAGAATATAGCCGGGGTATACACAACAAGAAAATCTGGTTATGCATAAAAGATTTTGATATAAAAAAGACATACATTGATTAGATATGCCTCTTTGAAACTTTCATTAAAAGAGGCAATGAAAATAACGTGAATTTAAAAGACTTTAAACTAATTACCTCATATTCTAGAGTTAAAGAAAAAAAAGGGGGAGTTTGTATTCTTGCTCGAAATTCTATAGATCATAAAGATTTGGCTATATGTAACCCCATGTCAATGGATAAAGTGTGTGTGTGTGACTTAATTGCATAATTATATGTCTGTAGAACTCCAAAGAGTAACTTAAACTTTTTAACTCGAATTATTGGTTCATAAGATTTGTAAAAAAATAATTCTAATCGGTGATCTTAATATAGACACAATCAAAAATAACAAAGTAAGCTCACGTCTAAAAGACACTCTCCTGAATTTTAGTCTCTATCTGCATTTAGATCAATTAACCAGACAAAAGACTTGCATTGATCACTTTATATAAGCAATATTAAGGACGCTATTGGCAACGTCCATGAATTATTTCTCTCCGATCACAACACAGGTCAACTTTAAATTTTACAGCTAAAAAAGTTAAAACTTGGTATGAATACGAGAAAGATTAAAATAAAGACAATTTAGATAAAACAGATTGTCTATCAGCACTCAGTTGGTCAGAAATATTTGATCACGAAAACTTAAATTCAGCTTTTAACGTTTTTCATGACACATTTTGCTTATTTTATGACCTCTGTTTCCCGATCAACATAGTAAGAATAAATATAAACTGCAAGTCACCAAGGTGGATCTCAACCGGAATTAGAAAATCCAGTAAACATAAAAGAAAACTAATGTATCGCCAATACATGACCAAATCTGAATATGATACATCACATTACTTTAAATACAGTAATATTTTCAAAAAGTGTAAGTGTAAGTCGATCTAAATATGTCTTATACTCTAAAATAGTGTCATTGACAAAAAATAAGGGTATGCAGTTTGGCAGACTATAAGAGATAACTGACCAAGTAAATAAAAAAACTAGTATTTTAAACTAGACAATAATAATATAACTAAACCTATAGAAATTGCTGAATCTTTCAATTACTTTTTATTAACATGGCTAAAGGATTCCATAATAATAATAATAGTGACTTTTTAATACTGTCAGTGTCAAAAATATATTCTTTATAAATTCACAAATAGTAAATACTTTTAAAATTACATAGGTACTTAATTACTCGTTCTCAGCAGTAGGACGTGACCGATGATGATTGTGACACCAAACATGAATGTGCTTGACTGAACTTTATCTTGAATTCGGGTAAAATGCGAACATGTGTCCAGTTGGCGAAAACATAAAAGTGATTTAATTTGAGTTTCACTATGTGGACACGAATAAAAATCTTGGCGTGTCCAGATGACGAAATAATAAGTGATACTAAATTTGAGTTTCACCAACTGGACACACGTGTGTCCGGTCTCTTGTGTCGAGTTGGTGACTAACCCATGTTCGCATAATTCGTAAAAATATATGGAACAGCTGATATTACTTTTTCATATTTCAGAGTTGATCCCATAGACAAAGTTGACGATTTTCATGAGTACTATACAACCTGAAAGTATGTCCCTCCTTTAACCTAACACAATGTTTACATTCGAAATGCAAACGGATACTACTGGTATCCGTTTGCATTTTTGCTTTGCTTTGCAACCTTTCGCTTTAAATTGATTATTTTGAAGTCTTCTTTCTTCTTTCGCGGCTGTCGGCGAGCGCGTGCGCAGTTTGAACTCGAAGAACACGCGCGAGCGACAGCTTATTAAATATTTATTTACGAATACATTGCATGCTTAAGTTGTAAAGAAAAATAAGTGTGTATAATCGCAAATAATGGTTTTATTTAACTTTTCTCACAGCATGGTGAACACAAATTGCAAAAAAAATAAATTGGTAAAATAGTTCTTTTTTTTTCAAAATATTTTTATGGTATCGTATTGAGAATCACTAGCCCTTTCACCTGTTTTCGTTTCCGTTACACCCTGTATGAGAGGAGGACATTTACGCTTCGCTAGGTTGAGTGTGGATGGTAATTTGAGGATCAGTGATATTTTTGGAATCGTTTCAATTACAGCTTTGATGTGAGGTTTTGGAATGTCGTACGGATTTAGATTTCCTTTGCATTAGTAGTTTGATTGATCTAAATATAGAGTTTTGTTTTGGATGGTTTGAAAGGATTTGTAAGGGAAAATTCCGAGTGTATTACTCGATCGTAGGGATTGTCCGAAAGGGTTACCGCTACCTCGGAACATAAAGGGCTAAGGAAGGAACATGGATGGATTTTAGTCAGTAAGAGTCTGACACTCCCGCTCCACCCAAAGCGGGAGGCGTCATTTGAGGATTTCCCAGCCTTAAAAAAGAAGCCTTAAAGACCATGACTGAATATTTTCTGAACGATAAGACAGCTTAATAATTTAATTGTAGTTTTGTAATAGAAAGTTCTGAATATGCTGCAAATAGAATATTTATTCGCACTCCTACCACGTTTCTATATTATTAACCAGGTTTTAATGCTAAAAACCAATAACTGCATTCCCAAACATAGTTCAACATCTTATTAGCTCATAGTAGGGTAGGTTGCGAAATTCAAATTTCTTCTAAAATTCAATTTTCAAGAAGGTTGTATTGATGATTTCAATGATTACAGTTCTGTAAAAACGTAGTTACTACGGCTACAAATATTTAAATCAACATAAAACTTGATACTGACCCGCAAATTGAAAAAAACATAACAAAATTAGAATTGCGGGCTACTCAGTAGCTTTCACCTTAACGGAAGTTCCAATCTCTTAAGACACGCCCATTGCATAGATTGCTATGTTCCAAACTTTGCCATTGATAGTTCGGCGAAAACGAGTTATGTGGGTAGTCTGAAACTCGGATAGGAAGCTATCGGTAATTGGGACTCACACCAAGTTAACATGAACAGAACTTTAATGTACTTGGGCGATGCGTTCCGGATTTATTATAGTTTCATGACTATGAGAGATATTAGATTATTGTTGACTAGCTTCTGCCAGCGGCTACGCCCGCGTGGATGTCTGAAATTTTCCCACGTGAACTGATTTTTTTTTAGGATTTCGTACCCTAAGGGTATAACGGGACCCTATTAACAAGACTCCGCTGTCGGTCCGTTAGTCAGTCTGTCACCAGGCTGTATCTCATGAACCGTGATAGTTAGACAGTTGAAATTTTCACAGATGGTGTATTTCGGTTGTCGCTATAACAACAAATGATAAAAAACGACGGAAAAGTTGTTTTTTTACAGTTTTTATAGATAATGGTGCGCGAGTCCGACTTGCACGTGGCCGGTTTTTTATTTATTATTTATTTCTAGCCTGTGTTGTCCCACTACATTTAGATAAGTATGTAAAATCAAAGATGTTTGACACTGTAATCACTTACTTGTATCGTAGTTCAGTGTATGAGAGGAAAGACAACTTACCTGCAAAAAAAGAAACTTTCATTAGCAAAAACATAATTATATAGTAAGCTCTTTGTTAAGATACATACACATAACATAACATCAGAAATAGTAGAGCCACTTATTTATAATACAAGGGGCTACCGGCCAAAAGTTGAGGAACAACTATGGGATGGGATTCTTACCTCACTAAAACCACCCCGGTGATCATCATCAGCACGTGGAAGGAGCCCCGTTAGTTATTTTACGATCGTATTACGTAAGTACCTGTATTCTCGCAAATAAATAAGTTTCATTTCATTTCATTTCTCTTAAAAGACCACTCCGGGACCCTCTGTGCAACGCCTGTTAGGGCACATCCCTGAATAGGCATAATATTCTACCTAGTAACAGCCCATAACTTGGATAATAGCCGATAGTGACGAGTTCTTTTGCCCTCACCGTACTTAGTCGCGCGAAAAATATCTATAATGAGAATAGTAAGCTCACATATTATTAAATAGCGTTTCCACGGCCACCACTCACTGAGGCATTGTGTGTGAGAGGTATCCAAAACGGTACAGAATCTTTTGACGCGTAAAGCCGAACCTTACGATTAAAATCTTTGCCCGTAAGTCCATCATTCTGCTTAGAACGAAATTCAAGTTTTGTTCCTGCTGTAGGGACATTTTATTCCCTTCTACCTAAATTAAACGTAAAGGGGAGTCTTAAATGAATAACAGAAGGGATTTGAACCATAATAACGCGATTGTAAACGTGGTGTTCAATATTAAAAATCAATCTGCCTAGCTCGGCTTCCAGTCTAACCAGATAAAGCTTAACACCAGTATTTCACGTGGAGCGACAGCTTATCTGACCTCCATAAGTTCCACAACCCAGTTACTGGGTAACACGATATTCCTTGGTAATATTGGTTGAAACTTCTGGTACCTACTCCATAGATACCTACTGCTTTGGAAAGGACAACTAGCTTCATCTTTGTGACTGACTGACCCCTTGACAGTTCAAAAGTGCCTGTAATTGGTTTATTTGAAATAAATAGTTTAATTTTGGGCTTCTAACGAGTCCCCTAGACTCACGACGACTGTTGTTGACCTTCCTAAAGGTTTAGTGAACACCATGAAAGATTTAAACCATAATTACGCGGTCGTAAACGTGGTTTACATGTTACATAATTAGGGCAGTGTCATCAATCTGTTGCTACCTACGTTTGTGATTTAATGTTATGCAAGTTTACGTGTTAATTTTATGCATAAACGGCCTTTTTAAAATGAAAAATGTGTTTAAGCCTGGCTGAAATGTCAACATGGGAAATAATCCTTATGTTGGATTTATATGACGTGCATTAAATGTGAAAATGAAATGGGAAATACATGGTGATTTTTAATTCACTGTTAACCTTCCAGTAGGCTAGAGTACTCATGATTATAGGCAATACGAAATAACAAAAATATACATCTTTTTTAATACATTTTCATGGATTAAATAATGTTGCATTTTAGAATGAAAAAACCGATTTTTTTAAAGTGCGCGCGGGTGATGCGGTTGTCGTGGGCTAAAATTACACGCTAAACGAAGTCGCGGGCAGATGCTAGTCCTCTTAATAGGATCAATAATGTTTATTAATGAATATTGCCCCCCTTTATGTGATTTGAATATAAAACTTTACAACAAGCTTTAAGGAGTACATAAGTTGCTTGATGAATATCTGTCGTTCCGATTGAAAGTTATAAAAAACTAGCTGACCCGACAGACGTTGTCCTGTCTTAACTATGATACCTACCTAACCTACCGTACCTATCCACCCTCCACCCTACCTACCTACCCTACCTACCCTACCTACCCTACCTACCCTACCTACCCTACCTACCCTACCTACCCTACCTACCCTACCTACCCTACCTACCCTACCTACCCTACCTACCCTACCTACCCTACCTACCCTACCTACGCTACAAACCTCACGGAGCCCGAGACCTTTCCAACGAATGCAAAACCGTGAAAATCGGTTCGTGCGTTCTGGAGTTATAGCGTCAGGAAGGAAAACCCAACTTATTTTTATATTATAGATTACAGTTTTTAAAACACACCCTTAAATCAGAGTGTTAAAGAATCTTTGACTTGAAACTTCCCCTTTACTACACGCCAAATCGCGAGGATTTATAAAACGGGCCATGGTGGAAAATTTTCAGTTTTTTCTTCAATATAGCGCGTTACATTCCCGAACATAAAACCGTGGACGATTGGAGTTTTTACGAGTGGCGGCTGTAACTCTTTGCTTTACGATTTGAAGCGAACAGGGTCGCTAGGATATTGGTACACTGTGTTATGATATCGAAATGTCACGAATAACGCTTGCTGTGGCTACAAAACGCTACTTTAACACGTTGAGCGCCAACGCGGTCACCGGTGACCGCGAACAATAGTTTTTCTATTGTGTCTGCTGCGTGGCAGTTAATGACTTAATGTGTTATTTACAAATAATTGTGGCTAAGGATGGACTTTAGTCAATAAGAGTCTGACATTCTCTTCCGAACTAGCTATAGCAGGAGAGAGAAAGATGGTCTATTAAAAAAACGTCTATCATTCTGCTAAGAACAAAATTCAATTTTTGTTCTCAGCTCTGTCGGGATTGATCGAGTGTAGTATTTATACACTATTCATTATAACATTAGACAAATAACGGCGTTCACCCTTTCGTTATTTCAATATAAACGTATAATAAACTCCGTCATTTCAAGATTTTCATATAGCAAAATCTATTTACATTTATAAAATAACGCTAATGTTCAGTAATTTTAATAACATTACATAATAACTATATGTATATATATGTTCTTTAGCCGTTATTTGTCTAATACTATAATAAACAAAAGCGAAGGTTACTTACTCATACATTCACTCTCTGATTAAACACGAAATCTCAAAATCTACTAGACCCATGTACCTAGATGAAATTTGGCACAGAGGTAGATAATGAGTAGGAGACATCATCTGCCTAGCCTTTTCCCAACTATGTTGGGGTCGGCTTCCAGTCTAACCGGATGCAGCTGAATACCAGTATTTTACATGGAGCGACTGCCCATCTGACCTCCACAACCCAATAACTGGGCAATACATGGTAAGACTGGCTGTCAGATTTTCGGGCTTCTGACCACCCGTAACGACTGTCAAAAATGCACAAATGACAGCCGGGACCAACGGCTTAACGTGCTTTCCGAGACACGGAGGAGTCTCGGTATGTAAAGATAGTCACCCATCCACGGCAAACCCCGGTAAGCATAGCTTAACATGACGGATCGACCTGTGCGGCTGTTAGTACTTAGCCACGAGCTCCTCTGAGTACTCATAATGAGTAGGAGACGTCAGTAAAAAAAGGATTTTAGGACACTCCCCCCCGTAAAGGGGTGAAATAGGGGGTGGAAGTTTGTATGAAATTCAACATAGTTGCGGATAGCAGCTAGTTCTATAGTAAATTAAGCATAGGATCCCTAATTTTGGCTTGCAGCAACGAGATCCAACTTTATCGGTTTTCATCTAAGTCTAAATTATAGAATGTCGGTGTTTCCAGTTGTATTTATTTATTTATTAATTAATCATGGAAGACTTACAGCTAATGTAAACAGAATAATAAAAATATGTGAGACTGACAGCCAATTAAAAGTCTTCACTTATAAAAACATTTTGAAAAAGTGAGTGTGAACAACACAATACAGCTACCAAGAAGAAAATGGATAATAATCAAGCTAAACTTAATTTACATTTTAAACACAATACAAGAATAAAAAACCTGACTTTACAAAACCTAATTGAAAAAGCTAAGACTCATGCACTTTCTTGCACTTTATTCGAATGTAATCGCGTCTTAGCGTATTCGTTAAGTGCCCTTGGGGTGCGAATTTTCAGCGGGATTGTTCGAAAGGGTTACCGCTACCTCGGAACATATAGGGCTAACGAAGGAACATGGATGGGTTTTAGTCAGTAAGAGTCTGACACTCCCTTTCGCTCCACCCAAAGCGGGAGGAGTAATTTGATAATTTCCCAGCCACAACAAAAAAAGGGTCCGAATTTATTGGTAGGAGTACGACAGGCATACTTATAGGTACAGGTACAGATATACGGAGAATTTGCTCGTAAATGCGCTCATGTGGTCTCGCTATACGTCTCAAGTCTTCGCGTTATTAAGGTGTACCGCATATTTTGCGATATTGAATTCACATTCTTTCTATCGGATGCTGAAATAAATGTATTTTTTTGTTGTGTTTCATGGATGAGCGGGTAAGTTTAAAGTGGAAATAGTTGGCGTTTGAGTAAAAATATATTTTAAGTAAAATTTGTAAGGGGATAGTAGGGGAACTGTCGTATTAATGTCGAGTTCTTTCATAACTCTTGGTTCCTTCTCATCCTAAATTTTGGTTTTGACGTGAATACACACCTGGTGTTTTCAGCGGGATTGTCCGATAGGGGAGACATAGGTCTAAGGAAGGAACATGGATGGGGTTTAGTCAGTAAGAGTCTGACACTCCCTTCTGCTCCACCCAGAGCGGGGTCATTTGATAATTTCCTACCCTCAAAAAAAAAACACCTGTTCCTTGTAATACGATTAAGACGAAGACAGCAGTGAATAAGCATCCCTAAAGCTTCCAGTCTCTCAAAACCATATTTCTCCTCATTCACAAAACAAACGCGGCTAGAAATCCCTGCACTAGAATCAGTTCCCCACTGCGTACCACGCACACATCGGGCGAGCGAGCAAATAGCTAATTTACGGCCGCATGGCCGCCCCAGCATGTAAGTGGCATCGGCAATGGCTGACTGCGCCACCAATGTAATGCGCAGTGCGGATGCCGATGCAAAACACTGCATTATCGTTCGTCGCCTATATTGCGGGCAATGTAGGTCGGCGCCTGACAATTGTGATTTTGTTATTTTGATTAGTTTGCGGGAAGTTTATTGGTATTGGTTTAGGTGAGCGTGTGCGCAGCGTTTGAGTGTGTGTGACGCGATTGACTTAAGGTATGCGGTGTTCTATCACGTTAACATTACAAATACTGGTATGGTTTGTTCAAAAAGTATTTGCTGAAAATGTAAACAAAATGACTTTTTTTTTTGAGGGTGGGTAATCATCCAATGACTTCTCCCGCTCTGGGTGGAGCAGAAGAGAGTGTCAGACTCACCTATCCATGTTCCTTCCTTAGCCCTTTATGCTCCGGGGTGTGGATGCCAATTTGTAATATCACTTACAAATTGAGTGCTTTAATTTGTTTATTGGCATATGTACTAAACCAGATTGATAGATTTATTTTAGATCACCATAAAGATGTTTTACATTTACCTACTATTTATAATTAAACAATTATTGTTTGAACTACTCAAACAATAATTGTTGTAAAAAGTAGTGAGATATTAAGTTTGAATAAACCTTCTATGAATGATTATGTTCCTAATTCCTTTAAGTTTGTAATTGCAAAAGAATTAAAACCGAACACACTTACATCATATACTTCTAGAACAGACCAATGTTATCACATTTTGTTCATCGCTTTGTCCTGCATCATGAAGCTTTTAGTCAATAAACTTAGTTTGACAATGTTATTCATGTCAGTTGGTTTACTTTAGGGGAGGTGTATCAGAAACCTGTCTAAACTTATGGACAGGCTTCTTTCTTTACTACCCGAATATGGACAAAACGCACAAAATAATTGCTCGAAAAAATGGTGAGATATAAAGTTGAAACCTTCTTAATACAGATCAATAAGTAATTGATTAAGAATTTAACCTGAACAATGTTTGTTTACACTCTTATCAGATACGTTTATAACTTAATATAGTAAGATAGATAACTTTTAACCTATTGACCGCTTGGTTTTGTGCCCCCAGCGCCCAGCTCATAAATCGACAAATAAATATCTTCGACAAATAGGGTCTTGCAATGCCGTAAAAACGCAAAACCGAACATAAAATCTCAGTCGTATAAACACGACTCAGGCAGCACGGACACAAAAATATTTGTCGTATTACTCCGACTGGGGCGTGAGGAGCTCGTGGCTAAGTATTAACAGCCGCACGGATCAATCCATCAGGTTAAGCTACGCTTGTCAGGGTTGGTCCGTGGATGGGTGACCTGCATCTTTACATATCGAGACTCCTCCGTGACTCGGAAAAGCACGTTAAGCCGTTGGTCCCGGCTGTCATTCGTGGATTTTTGACAGTCGTTACGGGAAGTCAGAAGTCCGAAAGTCTGACAGCCAGTCTTACCAAGAGGTATCGTATTACCCAGTTACTGACTGGGTTGTGGAGGTCGGATAGGCAGTCGCTCAATGTAAAATACTGGTATTGAGCTGCATCCGGTTAGACTGGAAGCCGACCCCCGACCCCGATAGTTGGGAAACTAGGCAGATAGGATTAAAGGTTCACTTTACTTAAATACTGAAGAAAAGAAATACGAAAAACTTTAACTTTTGTTGTTGCTATTGCATAAATCTAAAAAACCAGCGCCAATAACCAACTTTGCAAAAGACAGATAGAAAAGTTTCAACAGAAAACAAATGAAACCTAGTGCTGCGACTTTGTAGTCGCGAAAGACCTGCGACCTCTCGCGACTTTGTGGATATATGGATGCGTCAAAGGTACTAGTTGAATGAGAACAGCGAGAACAGCGCTCACAATAGCGTAGTATTGTGATCTAAAGTGTCACTCGTTATCGGGTACGTGACGTCTGTTGCCGATCTACCCTCAAATAGGGACAATAAAACTAGATTCGTACCGGAGTGGTTTGGAGGATTTAAATTTTTGTATCTAATGAAAATGCCGTGCGACTTAAAAACGTACCAGACATCATTGTTATTGTTTAAATGCTGAACCGGTGTTGAAACATAAATATCGTTTTTTTTTTGGGAGACAAATTTTTATCAACCTTTTGAACTTTGTTCTAGAAACTGGTCCTTAGAGCCAGAAGGGTAAAGTAGAAAGTGACGAAAAAGATCGATGAAAATATCTTTAAAAAAGAAACCACACATACGAAAATACAACCTCCTAGTTTTTGAAAACCAGTCAAAAATTTATGGCGATAAAACGCACGACGAAGATACAAGGAACAGCTATATACAGGGTAAAATTGAATTCATGTGCAATATTTTAAGGGGTCATTGTACTAATCATTATGAACAACTTTTATTATCGGAAAACACCTGAAATCGCAAAAAAAACTTGCTGCTCCTACATTTTGACTATTTATGCGAGCATAATGTATAGAACAGCAGATTTTTTTTTCGCGATTCCAGATTTGTTCCCATAGTAAATGTTGTTCATAATGATGAGTACTTTAACCCCTTAAAATTTTGCCCATGAATTCAAGGTCACCCTGTATAATATCCAATAAAAGATGGCTGTCTTCCATCACAGCCACCTACGACCAATAAACGAAGCAACAATTAAACGCGACTATACTTTACTACCTTTAAAAGTTAATATTTTAGCGGTACTTGCGAGCTGTTTAAGTGACACTCCTGGTTAAGGGGCGACTTACGCGACTCTACCAAGTACCACTTAAATTAAGAAGTCGCTGTTAAGTTTGCTCTCGGTAAGAAATATTTTATTATTTTGTACAATTTTTCTGGCGTCACTACTTCTGTATCGAGGTTGTGTTGTTTCAATTTAAATTGTTTTATTAAATGGCAGTTTCACCAATGAAACTGAACGCCATTATCTTAATCGCATTCAAGACCTGTCAGTGTCAATCTTCCATAGAAAAAAATGACAATGACAGCTCTTAAGCGAGGTTTATGACGTCATAAACGATCTATCGAAGTTTCTTTGGTGAAATTCGCCCTCAGACGTAAAGATTTGGAAAAAAAGCAGCTAATGTGTCCTTTCAGAGGCCCGCCGACCATTTCTTATACTAGAATTATTTTAATATTACTCCCAGTGAGAAACAGACGGAGGTATACAGGACGTATATCTCCATCTCTTTCTCACTAGATCTATAAGTCCTGTATACCTCCGTCTCATTCTCACTCTGAAGTAATATTAAAATAACACTGCTGTGGTGGTTCAAATCCATGGCAGACTTAAATACATGTACTGTACAAGGTTTCGGTCCGAATTAACTGTAGAATGATGATCAAGCATAAATTTCGATAGAAACCTACCTACCTCCTTCCTAGCCTATACTAAACAAAAGAAATGGATAAATATGTGAAGCTAAGTCAGAGGCCCATGGGCAGCATAAAAACTCTGACACCAGGTTAGTCACTAACCACACGAAAAGAAGAAGAATGAATAAATAATAATAACACCGAGAGATTTTATACTAATCTATTCAAATCCAGTTTGAATTGAATTTGATTGAAAAAGAATGAAGTTGGATTCTTTAACATTGATTGATCTAGAAAACAGAGAAAACTATAAACAATCAAAGAAAACCACGAAACCCTAACATGGCTTCCCAGAATTCCAGACACACAAAAAAGCCAACATACAGCACTCGAGCCCCCGAAGGTCCTACGCATCCAAACTAACTCCAACTTTAGTTACAGATTCACATAAACCAGGCGCTACTAGCTGTCTCCTTAGTTCACGTAACGCCAATAGATTTCGTATCAAGTACATGAAAAAGCCCAACAAAAACCTCGGGACGTTTCAGTCGGGAAACCCGAAGTTTTTGCGTCTGGACAGCGAAGAGGCGTGGCTGCCTTATAGCTGATGCATAAAGGATCGATGGATCAATACATCCAAATAGGGTTCGAGGGCACCAAAAGGATTATTTTAAAAAGGTTTGGACTCTGCCGATTCGTTTGATGTAGGAATTATAGAGTGAATAATATGGCGGTGGATTTGAGGGACCTTTTCAATCGTAAGGTTGGGTTATTGAAATCGGGAGATAAATTGTTTACACATGGGATGACGTGAGTGTCCACTGCATTGAGGATAAGTATGAGTAGGAAGATATATATTTACGATATAGCATTTTTTTTTAACGGGTGAGCCTGGTTTTAGATATATTTCGTAGATAGTTGGGTCCCTCGCCGCGCGCCACAGTGAGCAGACGTGTGCACTTGTGCTAACTAGTCGCTATTAAAATCTATTTTTACTAAATTCTGATTGGTCTAAAATTGAAATTCCAAATCTCGTTTCTTCCTGGAGCACCTTTACGAGTTGGCCACTCCCCACGAAAGTGACAACGATATTTCTATCACGAACATTGTCTAAAACTTACGAAAGGTCCACCGTGATTTGATCAAGCACTCGGTTTTGAACCGCCTCCTCAGTGCGTGGGAGTCGGTGTCACGTACCGCTAAGCCAAACTGCGATTACGCATCGTCGCGAAACATCGCATCCCTACCACCTGTGCCGCGTCACCCGAACTGCTACGAGAATACGCGTCATCAACAATCTGCTACGCGCGGTAAGGCTACGAGTGCTACGCGGCGCCAAACACCTGTGCTACGTGGTTATCGGCTACGAAACGGGTTCTATAGTATTGTTGGACTTCTACTGTACATCGCGCACCGTTGCGTGTGCCGACATAAAAATCAAGTAGGTATACAAGTGTTGCTACTATGCCGAGAATTGAGCGTTCCCCACCCGCTACTCCTGCCCGTGAGATTGACAACCCACCTATTTTCTCAACTCCAGACGTTTTTAATCATCCAAATGAGCCTGAAACCTCAAACATTACTTCGCGATCCAAGCGACTTCGCCCAGACTTCTCCCCGGAGTGTGAATGGAAGAACCTCGAGGACAAAATAACGATGTTATTTACCTCCTGGAAAACTGAGCAAGAGGCACTGCTTGGCAAACTAACGTCGGAGCTAAGAGAAATTAAACTGCAAAATGCGGAGATTCAAAAAACGAATGCTGAAACCCTAAAAACTATAGAATTCCTGAGTCAAGACTACGATTCCATAAAGAAATCCATGCAGAGGTTAGAAAAAGAAAACAGTGAGCAGCGCAGCTACATACTGGATCTGGAAAAAAAGGTTGAAGATATACAGCTGAGCTCTCGATCATCATGTATCGAGATTAGGAATGTACCTGCCATTGAGAAGGAAACCACGAGTGACCTAACCTCGATTGTTTTTAAAACCTGTGAGACTCTTCAGCCGACGGTTAATCCTCCTCAACTACGCGACGTCTATCGTTTGCCCGGGAAAAAGGGCTCAAACAGACCGATAGTAGCGGAGTTCCTGACTGTCCCCTTGAAAAACCAAGTACTGAATGCGTGCCGTATGTTCAATAAAGGTCTGCCATCAACTGAGAAACTAAACACGGGACACATTGGTCTTCCAGGTGAAGTCAAACCATTGTATATCGCCGACCACCTGCCTCGCACTCAGCGTCAACTATTCTTCGAGGTTCGCTCATTTGCAAAAACAAACAAATATAAGTTTTGTTGGTCGCAAAATGGTAAAATATTTCTTCGTGAACGGGAAGGAATGGACTCCATTGTTATCAACTCAACTTCATGTCTCACAAAACTCCTCACCCCTGCATGAAAGATGCAAGGCATCTCTTTTTCATTATTATTGCATGTTTTCTAAATTTTTTAGTTTTAGTACCTTACAATTTTATTTACATACCCGAGTGCTACTAGCCTCCTACAAACACAATTCTTGCTACTTTTTAAATGCAACTTGTTGCCTTTTCATAAAAATAATATTAAGTTATTTTTACATGTTTTTTAAATCTTTTAGTTTTAGTACTTTACAATGTCATTTATATACCCGAGAGCTACTAGCTTCCTACAAAATTAATTTTCACTACTTTTTAAATGCAACTTGTTACCTTTTTACAAAAATAACACTAAGTTATTTATACATGTTTTTTAAATGTTTTGATTTTAGTACCTTACAATTTTATTTACATACCCGAGTAAAAACTGCCTACAAATTTATTTTTTACTACTTTCTAAATGCAACTTGTTACCTTTTTATAAAAATAATACTGAGATTATCAACTTTACATAATGCAAACTGCATGGTTCTGCCTCTGTATGCCTGCCTTTTTAGACTCTTTAAAAAATTTCCTCTGAAAAGAAGTTATTACAAACACACTCACAAACATACTTATATACCTTCGTCTATGTACATCCTACTAACTATCTTATTTATATGTCTAATACCTGAAACCTGCAAAAAAGAATTATTTAATATAAACAAAACTATATTACACATAAACCACGTCATATCTATGGTTACAATCAATAAGCACTTAACATTCTATAGCAATGTTGGATTCTGATACTTTAAATGAGATTGACTCTTTTGGTACGGGCGATTCGTATGTCTGTGTACCTGAGTCATGTAGTCGCTTCATTCATAACAACAGTAAGTCGCTTAATATAATGCATCTTAATATACGCAGTGTAAATTGTAACTTCGATAGCTTTCTTGTGCTTCTGGCTAGGATGAAAATCTCATGTGATGTTTTAATTTTATCGGAATGCTGGTTGATGGTGTCAACAGTTCCGCAACTGGAAGGGTATGTTTCCTATCACACGAGTAAGCCTATCAACCAGAATGATGGTGTAATAATATATGTAAAATCAGAACTACCTCATATCGTTACCGAACCCTATATAAATGGCGCTAGCTCTTTGATCTGTAATGTAAAATCTCATAATATCTTACTTTTAGCGCTATATCGCTCTCCGTCCTCACGCAATCTTGACGATTTTAATAATGGTTTAGACACCGTCCTTGCTCAGACAACTGGCCAAAAAAACGTAGTGATAATGGGTGACATGAATATTGACATCACTCCGGAGGCGATTTCCCAACAAGCAAATCAGTACCTAAACCTACTTGCTTCACATGGCCTCCTGCCCACACATATATTCCCAACACGTATTAAATCTTGTATTGATCACATAATGTTAAGATCTGATCATAAAAATACGACTCTAGTTATCGATACTTACATTACTGATCATAGGCCCACACTTATAAGCATCCAACATGCAAAGCTACTCCCTACCCTTAAAGGCAATCGTATAGTTGTTGATTATACAGCTGCAGTTACTGACATTTTGTCTTTGGACTTGAGTGGAATATTGACTCTTCAAGACGCAAACAAGGCCGCCGAGTCTCTGGTTTCTGCAGTTAGCTCTGTCATCGCTAATCACTCCAAATCGGTGTACATCTCATCTAAACGCAGAATCCTGAAACCCTGGATTACCAATGGTCTCCTACGGTGTATTCGCAATAGAGATAGCATGGCTCAAGCCTTAAAGACAGATCCCGAAAATTACGTTCTCATGGTCACATATAAGCGCTATCGTAATTTTTGTAACAAGCTTCTCAAAAACTTAAGAACTGCCTATGAAAGTGATGAGTTTCAAATGGCGAAGAATAACCCTAAAGCAACTTGGAAGGTTATTAAAAATATCACAGGAACTAGCCTTAATGTTAAATCCCCTAACGAGCTACTTAGGATGTCCTCGGATGAAAAAACTTCGGTCAACTCAGTTAACGAGTTTTTTGTCAGTGTTGGCAAGAACTTGGCTGACAAATTCCCATCATCCGCCTGTACCTCCGAGTATTCTCTGGAGGAGTCGCCTTCAAACTCGCTAGTACTTCTTCCCACAGATGAAATGGAGGTTGCAAATATCATTATTGGGTTAAAAACAGATGCTGCTCCGGGTTGGGACGGCATTTCATCGAAACTGTTAAAATCTTGTTTGCCCGCGGTTGTCCCAGCAATCACTCATATTTGCAACCTCTCTATTTCCACGGGCTGTTTTCCAAGGGTTTTTAAAAGGGCTATCGTTTGTCCAATCTTCAAAAAAGGGGACAGGCACAGTGTAGACAACTATAGACCGATCTCAGTCTTGCCTGCCATTTCTAAAATTTTGGAAAAGGTGCTCAATAATCGATTGGTAAACTACCTTGAGTCACAAAATTTATTGAGCAATAACCAGTATGGTTTTAGACGTGGCAGGTCAACTGAAAATGCTGTCGCTGCTTTGGTAGATAACGTGGTATGTCAACTCGATAATAGAATGAAATGCCTGGCTATTTTTCTAGATCTTTCCAAGGCATTCGACACGGTGTCTGTTCCCAATCTCATATCCAAGCTGGAAGCTATGGGCATTCGTGGACATACCTTAAAAATTTTCCAGGACTACCTGTGTGATAGAAGTCAATGCGTCAAAATAAATGACGTTATTAGTGACCCTAAATCTTTAAATTTTGGCGTTCCTCAGGGCTCAATATTGGGCCCAACTCTGTTTCTTATTTATATTAATAATTTATGCAAAATGTCTCTAACGAACTGCTCAATTTATACTTACGCTGATGATACGGCCTTGCTTGTTCATGGTACTGACTGGCCTGAAACTGTCAAATACGCGGAACTTGCTCTAAACTCGGTGATAAAATGGCTGTCGAATAACATCTTGACCTTAAACCTTAATAAAACAGTATACTTACCATTCTCCTTACTATCTACCAACCTCCCTCCAATGGATTCTATGGCTCTAAGGGCTCATACTTGCTCCCCCCATCTATCCTCTTCATGCGACTGTCCACAACTCGTAAGGTGTGAGTCTGTCAAGTATCTCGGAGTGTCTGTAGATTGCTCTTTGAGCTGGAAACCTCACCTTGACAGTCTCACATCACGAGTTCGCAAGTGCATCTTTATTTTTAAAAAGCTAAGGCACTCCGCAAACTACAGAACTATAAGAACTGTCTACTGTGCACTGTGTCAAAGCATTTTAAACTACTGCATTTCCGTGTGGGGTGGGGCTCCCAAGACAACCTTCCGCCCTCTCGAACGGGCACAGAGAGCTGTCCTCAAGGTCATGACCTCGAAGCCTTTTAGATATCCCACCTCTGCCCTTTACACTGAATGTCAGGTCCTCACTGTGAGACAGCTCTTTGTTCTCGCCTCTATTCTGCGCAAACATCGCTCTGTGGTCTACAGGCCGAATGCTCCTAAGAAGCGTAGATTCTACGAGGTTTGCACAACTGTTGGATGTAGAACAGCCCTAGCTCAGCGTCATTATGCTATACTATCTGGCCACTTGTATAACAAAATAAACAAACTGTGCACCATTGCTCCCCTGTGCCTGAGTGTATGTAAGACCCAGGTCACAAAGTGGCTATTGACTTTGAGCTATGATGAGACTGAGGCTCTACTACGAATTTCTATCAAGTAACAGTATCATATTTGTAGGTAATTTAATTATATATACACACATACACACACACACACACTACCTTTTTATCATATTTATCTCCCTCCCATTTATTACTTGCATTTATTAGTTTTAGTAAATAGTAAATAGTTTTACAAAAATATTGTGCTCGTCGTACAACTACTGATAAATGTTCGAATTAGGCGAGGACGCTGGCACCCTAAACACAAGTTAAATCTTACATTGGGTGCCAGAGTTCATCGAAAACACTGTTCCCTTAGTTGTAGCGATGCATATTGTTTTAAGTAAGTGTTTTCTTGTACAACTGATGTAAATAAAATCCTTTTTTTTTTTTTTATAGTGAACGATTAAAATACAACGGTTACATATATTTGAATACGTTGCGGATATTTCCGTCTTTTCCATCATCACTCCAAAGAATTTAAAATACAACTCAAGAGTAACATAACATCACGCCTTGTTTCCTGAAAGGCTGGGGCAGAGGTGGTGATGGTGTGTGGTGTGCAATTTTGTTCTTTCTTTCAATTGTACAGAGGCCAGCACAATCTGTCAAATTTCTTTGATAGTATTTCAACTTTATTGCACAGACATAAGGTTCATTTTTAATTGAGAAAATTTGCCAGTAAGGGATAGCTTGATGTGCTGGCGTCTGAACACCACAACACCAGACCACGGTTTTTCTATCTAAAATTATACCTGAGTCTGGATTTATACCTGATTGATGGCAATATCTCGCTCCCTATTACCTGAGATTAAGACATAACTGGAGAAATGTAGGTAGTCGTACTGTTTCTTTCTTTATAGTGTGGTTAGTGACTAACCCGGTGTCCGAGTTTTTATGCTGCTCTTGGACCTCTAACTAAGCTTCACATACTGTTGAGAAATATTTCACAGGCATGCCGGTTTCCACATGATGTTTTCCTTCACCGTTTTTAAGCACGTGATAATCATAAAATACGCACATGAATCGGAAAAGTCAGAGGTGAGTGTCTTGGGTTCGAACTCGAGACCTAAGACTTGGCAGTCCGACGGTCACACCAGTAGGCTATAACTGCTGAGACGGGCTGAGGTCTACTATTGGTACACCACAGCTCAACTCAACATTATCTACCAAATAAATAGTTATACTAGACTTATTAATGACATAACACTTGGCCCAGCTTTTAGCAGATGTTGCTAAAGAACAATAGGGCGACGTACAAAACTTGTCTAATAATAGAACCCCAAAGTAAAGGCCCCTGCACATCAACCCGACCAGATTATACCGTTCCACGCCAAAATAATGTTATATTCGTACTGTTTAGTGAAACATCGTAAGGAAACCGGCATGTCTGAGAGCCGAAGCCTGCCGGGTAAGCGGGATTGTCCGAAAGGGTGACCGCTACTCCGGATAAAGAAGCTAACGAAGGAACATGGATGGGTTTTAGTCAGTAAAAGTCTGACACTCCCTTCCGCTCCACCCAGAGCGGGAGAAGTACTTGGATGATTTCCCACACTCAAAAAAAAAAAAACATGTCTGAGAGACATTTCTCAACAGCATGTGAAGCTAAGTCAGAGGCCCATTTGCAGCATAAAATTCTGACACCAGGTTAGTCACTAACCACAGGCAAATAAGAAGACTGTTTAGTGAGTTGACGACCTCGATGATTTAGTGGTCGCAAGCGCTACTTGTTTAGCATGAGGCGCTGGGTTCGATTCCCGGTTTAGACAAAGTGTTATTGAGTTATTCTATCTGAAATAGGCAGCCTAGGATTTGGCTTTGTACCGGTTGATGGCACTTAAATAAATGGGACTTAAATATAACTGGCAAAATATATGTGTACTATAGCTGCACCTCTGTCTAACCCTTTCTGGGTTACAGGTCTAATAATAATAATAATATCCTTGGACAATTCACACAACGCCATATAGTCCCAAGCTAAGCAACCTAATGCTTGTGTTATGGTAACGAGATGGCTGATAAACTACATTTTACACATTACATTACATACATTTTTTTTTGTAAATACATGCATATTATACATAGAAAAACACCCAGACCCGTAACAAATACTTGCAGGTCGTACAACTATTTGTTCCGTGCGGGAATCGAACCCGCGACATACTGCGCAGTAGTCAATCGCTCAACCACTGCGCCAACCGTGTCGTCAATAAGGTCTGATGTTATGTGTAGTTAATATCTCTAGCAGGATGCCTTTCAAATAAAGCCAAATAGCACAGAAGCCAGTTCATCAAGCTACCCCAATCTGTTAAATTTCTTTGATAGATTTTCAACTTTATTAGAAATAGATAAGGTTCATGTTCAATTGGGCATATTCAATAGTTTGGGATAGCTTAATATGCTGGCGTCTATACATCATTTACCACATTTACTAGAACATGATGCACAATGTACGGCATAAGATCCCCAAACCATGAAACATGTTAAATGTTTTATTGTAAATCAGCACAGACTGCATGTGGCAGCTTTAAACAGATTTCTCGAAAGCGAAATACGAAATACATGGGTATCTGAACTGTCCGTGAAATGTGTAAAACGAACTGAGAGCATAGGTAATTATTGCGAATGACGTTAAAATATTTACATTGTAGGAAAACATGAAATTCAGTTATTCAGGAAATGTTTATATTATTTAAATGAAGACTGAAATAATGGGCTTAAATTATCTCATTATCGTGTCGGATAAAAATAAAATCGTAAACGTTTAAGGAAAGCTACTGCCATTTTATTATACAAAAACAATTTTCAACGTAGCGTAACTTTACGTTGTCAAAAATGAATAAAATGCATATGAAGTACAATCTTAAACGTAACGCGGACTTTACGATTCATAATGTTCTATTACACGTCGTAAAACTTCAGCATACAATGCAGAATTTCCATTTACGTAACATTATATTTACATATTTTCGCAGCTTATAAATGTAAGTCGTATTGAGTGGTGTAAGAGCTTCTAGAATGCTCCACCTGATCTAATGCTCAAACAAAGCGAGCTCTTAATCTCTCCACATACAGTCGATGAATGGAGTCTAGTGGGAGTGAGCCCTAATGTTATATGAACTTTTATACTTAGCCAGGAGCGCGGAATCATTCCGCGGTATAAAGTGCTGAGCTGCTAATATTACTAGATATGTAGGTCATCATTAAGAGTTGCTACGTGAAAATGAGTGTAGGTAGTGTTTTTATGCTTTTTTTTTGAGGGTGTGAAATCATCAAAAGACTCCTCTGGGTGGAGCGGAAGGGAGTGCCAGACTCTTACAGACTAAAACCCATCCATGTTCCTTCCTTAGTCCTTTATGTTCCGGGGAAGCGGTCACCTTTTCGGACAAACACGCTAAGTGTTTTATGCGGTAGTCATGATGTTATATCCCAAATTACTAAATAAAAAAAAGCATTAATCATTTCACAATCATTCAGCGAAAATGAAAAAGTAGTTGAAATAATATACTGAAGATTCCAATGTATTATTTGAATCACGCAAACACAAATAACAGCCAAGTTTCTACCAGACAAACAATAGAGTAACGACAAAAAATATTAACCAAACCATACGCGTACAAAACGTTAAGGTTAAGAGACATAAACAATAAAACTTAGACAAGAATAAACGCTGGAACTATTCGCTGAACTACCGAAGGAGTTTCATCTTTCCACGGAGCGTTTGGGGAAAATTAAAAAACTTGTATCCAACTCGCATTTAAGCTAGAACAAACGGACAGACAAAGTTGTGAAGAAAATAAACGTGGCCGGACAGTAGCTAAAGACAATCTTTGAAATTGTTTACAGAAAACTATACGTATTGGTAAGGATGGGATTAAAAAAGTTAGTTGCGGGGATCGCAATATGGCTGACATTGGTATATAGTTCGAATTATGAGTCTACTGAAAGAAATATAAGTTTTAACATAAAGAAGCTGAATAAGAACTACGTATGAAAGAAGTATGAAAACAAAGCACTAACAGCAGACTAAAGAAAAACATATCTTTCAGTGATGTCGACTACTTGATCAAAACAAAGATAAATAACGTTATAGAAAACTATGGCATCAACTAAACTGATGTTCACATGATTGATTACATCATATCGACATTCAGGATAGACGTAAAACTCATCATCATTCTCCTGCCCTTATCCCAATTTATTCAGGGTCGGCGCAACATGTCTTTTCCTTCCATAATTCTCTATTAGTCGTCATCTCGGTAGTCACTCCCTTTCTAGCCATATCATCTTTCACACAATCCATCCATCGTTTCTTAAGTCTTCCTCTATATTCTTGTATATCCATCCACATTCATACCAAAAACTTTCCTGACAATATTTTCCTCATTCCTCCGCATAACATGCCCATACCATGACAACCGATTTCCACACAACTTTTCAGTCACCGGTGTCACTTTCAGACTTCCCTTTATATACTCATTTCGTATTCTATCCACTCACGTAACACCACACTTCCCTCTTAGCATTCGCATCTCAGCTGCATGCAATTGCCTTTAGACTTACAACTATAGTATCATTAATTCATTTCAAGATCTAACCAGTCCGGGATTCTGACGGATTCCCGGGATTACGTACTATCTCTTAGAAATACACACCGTGTTGTCTATTTAGATAAACCCTGTATATCTATATAATGTCAATGTCTTAAAAGGTTTTCCCTCGAAAAGTTCTTCACAGGGACCCATGAATAGGATATAGATGCCATAAATGCCTTTGGTAAGTAAGAAGTATCTAAGTGGATTATTTAATTTGGAAATGAATAGATGACGGGTTTGGGTTAAGTTATCTATTGGATAGAAATATCTCATAAAATGATGTATTCACTCTGGTTTCCTTTCAGTTAGATGTCTTTCAAAAGAAAGAAAGAAAAAGGTCTTTATTGTGCACAGGAAAATCACGAACTAAACTAAACACAATATCATCAAATACAATTAACAAAATTGTATTAAAAAAAAGAAAGTAAATTCCGGTTAGACTGGAAGCCGACCCCAATATAGTTGGGAAAAGGCTAGGCAGATTGTTTGATTGATATTAAAAAAAAACAGAAAGTTTGAAAGTTGAAGTTTGCCATTTGGAAATAAGTGGTACAGCGTTGATATTCTAATAGGACAAGCTGTGGATACCCCGGAAAAATAGAGACATATGAAACCGAACATGTTATAACAATTATATATGTGGGATTGTGAGGCAAAATAAACGGGTTAAGGACTTTAAACTATTTTATTTCAGCACAAAATAATGGTCAGCGTGACCCCGTAAGTTCGTCGTGAATCTAATTATCGCCATTACTCTTCTTTCTCACTCGCACACATACTTCCCTTTCTTTCATCCACTGCGTTCCGTTTTAAAATTTATTAAGTTGCGTTCATACTACCAAGAAGATTATAAGATAAATTTGATCCCACATATAAAACTAGCTTTTGCCCGCGGCTTCGCACGCGTTAAATTCGTAATAAAACAATTCGTTATTATACATATAAAGCTTCCTCTTGAATCACTCTATCTATTAAAAAAAGCATCAAAATCCGTTGTGTAGTTTTAAAGATCTAAGCATACATACATACAGACATAAGGACAGACGCGGGAAGCGACTTTGCTTTATACTATGTAGTGATAAACTATTGTTAAACCCCAGAAATTCACCATTAAATCTCATAAAAGTTAAAACTTATCAATGTTTTCCACCAGTTTGTCGGCTATGAACGTGAAAAACACAGCCATTAGAGGACGGGCCGCTGAAGAGCTATAACCACTTCATGGGTGGCGGTCGAGAGCCATCGAGCACCAGTTTTTGCTAAAGGGTAGGGTGTGCCGATAACTGCGCGTGAACGCACTACATGCACCCAGTTTTTAATTACAAATCAAATCAAATCATTTATTTGTATGCAAATAATTGGTACATAGATGTTGTGATAGATGTAAGCTCTCCATGTTCTGCCGTCACATGAGCATGGAAAACATTATCAATTAATATCATTTCAATTAAAAATTATTAGAGTTAGAAAAATTTTAGAATTATATTTTGGCAAATTACATGTCAAATTATTTGAGTCACAATAAATGGAAAAAAAAATTGTCAAGATATTATATCAAATCTCACTGAGTATGTCAATTGATACAATTATAACTGTTGGAAAAAGTATAGAATTGCATTTTACAAATTACATGTTAAATCATTTGAATCACAATAAATAGAAAAAAAAATATCAAGATATTACATCAAATGTCACTGGCTACAATATTATGTACGTCATTGTATACAATACAAGTTAATTTAAATATTATGTAAAAAAACAAGAAGGAAGTAATTCAATTTACCAAAAAAAAGTCCAATAACATTTAAAATTATAAGTGCATGCCAGGAATAAAATTAATACCAAGAAGTCCATCATAACAATACAAAATGAACGATGCAATTTTGGACATGTTTGAAAAAGGAACAATCTTTTTTTTTATATTTAACAAAAAAGGTTGATACATCTACAGTCCATCGTTTATTGTTTACCACCCAACATTTACCGAGCAAACAATTCCGCTGAGCAAATTCGGCCCGTTTAATCTATTGGACAATACACATTTTAATTACGCTCACAACAGCGTCGTTTACGTCGGCAATATTTAAATTTAACAGCTTACAAGGTGGTCCTTAGATCTCACCGTTACGACACCGGCCTGAACCCTTTGCCGGTGGTAATTACGTCGATTACCGTCCACTAATTAGGTATCCCATTCCCTTCCAATAGGGGATTTAACTCACACTCCCCTTCGATGCCCAGAAATGCTTCCCATTAATTCCTCAGTTCATTCAATTTCAGATGCCATTTTACGATCTTCGGGTTCTTCAATTTTTGAAATTCGAACGAAAATTATAAAATGCAAGCGTTTTATAATTTTCGTTCGAAATTCAATTGTTAAAAATAAGTATTCCAAACTTTTTATTGTTATCGATGAATTCTAGGAACTTCTTTGTTCAATATTTGCTAACAAAGAATTTGATTTTCCGGAATTATTCAAGTGTTTCTGAACTTTTCTTACGTTGTCAGGTCAGTTTATAAAAATGGACGCCGATTCAAAGTTAGATTTTGGTAATTGGGTATTCTTTCAGTCTTTGCCAAACCATTCATTATGTTTTACAGCAAGTTTTGATTAACATTTAATAATTCAAATACTTTTTAAAACCTTGTGGCTTGTATATTTTAAGGCATGAAATAATTTCTAACCCAATCCGTTAGAAATGATTCCACGTCTTAAAATATTTTTATGAAAATGTTATCAAACGTTTCCCTTAGTTTTTAGCACAGTATTTACGTTTAATTCCCTCATGAAATCAAGGTTCAAATGTGGCATGTATTATGCTCACGAATCGCCGGTTCCAAGCCTCAGCGGGAAGTAACTGATGAAAGTGATGAGTGTGGCTACGTTTTAGAAATTAAAATGGGATTTTGGACGCTAGGGAAAATGTAGTATTTTTGTCGTACGAGTAGTTAGAAGTGAGGAAGTTGATCATTAAGAATGAATAGACGATCTAAATAGATTGGTATCAGAACTTTTTCGCAATTAACGTTGCGATTTTTTATCCAATAAATCACAAATTAGATTCTAATCAAATTAGGTAAGTATAGTATAGGTATGGGAACCTTTATACATATGTGACTACTATTAAATACTTCCAAGTCAACAATTAGCATACGCCCCAATTGCACAACACACATTATATTCCTAATCCGTTGTTTCTTAAACTTATGTTTCAAAAAATTGTCTGCCCGACAGCCTAAATCATTCAACCTGCCTAGCCTTTTCCCAACTATGTTGGGGACGGCTTCCAGTCTAACCGGATGCAGCTGAATATCACTATTTTAATGTGTGCAGTCGCTCGCCATGAGGAGCGACTGCCTATCTGACCTCCACAACCCAGTAACTGGGTAATAAGATACCCCTTGGTAAGACTGGGTGTCAGATTTTCGGGCACCCGACGACCCGTGACGACTGTCAAAGATGTGCAGATGACAGCCGATACCAACGGTTTAACGTGCTCGACAGCGTAAATAACGCGATAAATGTTTTTGAAATAACAAAATGAAAGGCTTTGCAATCGTAAGTGTTTGGCAATTACCTCGCTAGTGAGTATCGTCAGAAATCCACCTAACGCGAAGTGATTTTACTATTTTAATTACTCGTGTTTGTGAACCGGACAGTCCCTTTAAATCCGTCTCTCATGATCACACTACCCGTGACGCAGTCGTCGAGTTCCTCGCGTCTGCGTAACGGACGAGAAAAGCTTTTATATTTATATTGTTTTAAAAATATAAAAGCTTTTCTTTGATATGAAAGTAAGGTCAGGCACAGGTCGACTGACCAACTGGGTTGTGTATTTGTAAGATGTAGAAATAAAAAAAGAGGTTGATAATAAATGGGCTGAGAAAACTAAAAAAATAAAAATGGTGTTATGATTAAGCCTAAATGGTAGTCATGAAAAAGAGCGGAAAAATTGGCGTTGCTTAAAATATATTTGCTATCTTTTTGGAAGCAAAATGAATAATATATATTTATGAACCGCAACTACATTTTAATTAAACTGCCATTTTGTTTTATCAGTAAACAAACACGCAATTATCAACAGCCGCAAACGCGTTAATGATTCAGAACAAAACACCAAAAGCTCAAATGAAAATAATTGATTCAGCAATAAATAAGTATCGATATAATAATAATAATTTGAAACTCACCCTTTATTGGAGCAGTTCGGAGCGGTCGGCAGACCGTTTAGCGCATTTATAATATGAATTTATTGTCTATAATAGAGCTATAAATTGTCACCGTCCTCGCACTCTATATTATTAATTTCAGCGGCGAGCGGCCGGCGAAAATTTATATTCTTTTACCAAATAATGAAGAGCTATCTTGGTGCAAAAAAAGGAATTAACGAGAACGGTGGTAGACAAAGGAAAGGCCGGAGGCTTGACAATTAGACCCACCGCGGATGGATACGGGCAATTTGCAAAGTCATTTGCGCTATTAATAAGTCGCGTCCGAGGTGCTGCGGTGTCAGCTGTGATAGGAGTGGTCCATGTCAAGTGGCAAGACTGTGACTGAAAAGATTAGTATAGGAATTTTTGTGTTTATTTATTTAAACTTTTCGCATAAAGTACAATACTGACTTAATGCTGAGGCATTCTCGACCAGTCAATCAAGTGTGGTGATGAGATAAGATGGCAGGTTCTTTAAAGAGCAGGAACATACAAAACATTGAGATTTATGAATGAAATAAATACGGTAGTATCTTCGAATTTAAAGAGGCCTTATTATAAAAACACATATTTGAAGCTCAGAATATAATAGGGCTTTTAAGGGTACAGTTGAAATCGGCTTAGGTGCCTACCAGACTTTAGTGTAATTTCAATAAAACTTTAATTTGGGTCATAAGTTATTTCTAAAACCAGATTTACACTGGGTGATTCAGGGCCACTTTCACAAATGAACTTGAACACGATCAGCACATCTAAACCGCGTTCAACAGCTGTCACTATATTCCCTAAGTATTATGACAGTGACAGCTCTTGAGCACGATTTAGGTGTGCTGATCGCGTTTCAAAGGTGAAATTGGCCCTTAATGGCCTGTGACCAACCATAAGTTGACGCATGAAAAAAAATCCACCGTCATTTGTTGCTTCAATTTTATTGCATGCCACAAGAATTAAGCGGGATTGTCCGAAAGGGTTACCACTACCCCGGCACATAAAGGGCTAAGGAAGGAACATGGATGGCTTTTAGTCAGTAAGAGTGTAACACTCCCTTCTCCTCTACCCAAAGCGGAAGAGGTCATTGCATGATTTCCACCCTCAAAAAAATAAAAAAGCATGACCCTTGCATATTGTATTTAGAGCTGTTTCGACATCACAGACAACCTCCTGTCACAATTCATTTCAAATCAAGTGACGGGTCCGTAGGGACTGTTAAAAGAGGCTTCGCGCTGATGTTAAATGAATACTTTCTTATTTTTCGGCGCCTTATTTCACAATGAAGTCTGCAAGCAGAAAAGATTTTCTCCATGTCGGTCAAAAAAGAGAGACTTTGCATAGCTGATAAAAATAAGTGTTTTAATCAGAATTCTGGGGCCTAGACAAGAGATTATAAAAGAGGTATACACCTAAAGACATTTCTAAGTAGCATTTGTTTCTCGTCACATAAGTACATAAGAGGAAGGCTGAAAGAGCTACCGGTGACTAAAAAGTTGTGTGCAAATAGGTTGTCATGGTATGGGCATGTTATGCCGAGGAATGAGGAAAATGTTGTCAGGAAAGTTGTGAGTATGAATGTGGATGGCTATACAAGTAGAGGAAGACCAAAGAAAGGATGGATGGATTGTTTGAAAGATGATATGGGTAGAACGGAAGTTACAACCGAGATGACGACTAATAGAGAAGTATGGAAGAAAAAGATATGTTGTGCCGACCCCAAATAAATTGCGATAAGGACAGGAGAATGATGATTCGTTTCTCGTCACACACGAAGAAATTACTGGACTTGTTTGATGTGGCAAATGATAAATGATTTTATTTTGTTGATTTTTCACAAACAGTTAATTTTTTTTAACTAGATGAGGTCGGTGTTTCCTGTCTGACTACTCTGAAAAAAAGGCCGAAACAAACTTAGAGGTCACAGTCTCTCATATCATCATCTTAGTCAGATCATGTGAAGACTATGTAGGTTGGGGTTTGAAAAAGATCTTTTGAAGAAAGAACCATACATATTGGGTGGGCCTGTCTAGTCACGCATTTGATTTTAATCATGCAGCTCAACTCAGAACTTCACGAGCTCAACAATTCGACAATTCGACGGTCAATACCAAAAAATAAGACAGGACACAAATATTGTCTCTGCTTCTAGCTACACAATCAATTTCGTAGGAATTTACTTTCCTACCACTAAGGATTATAATTTTCTTCATTTTCTATTTAATATTATTCTAACTTATATTTACAAATCATCATATATTTAAGCAAGTAAACAGTGCAGTCAAAAAAGCCAATTACCAAAGCTCTTTAGAAGTCAAGAGTCTCCACATAGCCGGGACAAGAGGCTCGGGCCTCCGACGTCCCTCGTTTACGTTATCAGACTTTTAAGTGGAGTTCACAACAGCGTTATTGCCTCAATGCTCCCAGATAAGGCCGTGTATACACCACCGTCAACAGGTGTCGCAGCCTGATAAACGTTTGAATAGTTTTTGCTGCCGTATCGAGGTACAACAATGGTTCCGCAGATAAAACCTCAGTCGTGAACCTCCTTTCATTCTTACAATTCTTAACGCAAACAACGAGAGCCTCTTTAGAAGCTTTTCCGTGTAATGTCCTTAATATTTCGTAAATGATCCCATTGTTCGGGAGGCTGTCGGGTGAATAATGTCGGCAGTCCGACTCGAATGCTACCTACCTTTTGTAAATGGGGACGTTTTGGTTGTTATGTAAGTTGATATCAAGGTCTCAGGTGTCATTAATATTTTTCGTAGAAATTTTTGATTGCGCACCCATCTTTTATTTTTATATTGTAGGTATAATCACAATGCGAAAAACTTACAGTAGTAATCCCGATTTCAATGACGTAAATACACCATTTACGACAAAATGCTACGCAAGTAGCTACGCCTGCACGTAGCGCTACGCTATCACGTAGCAGCGTAGCCAGTTTAAAGTTCCGTAGACAGTCATTTATACCGAATAATTTATGTTAAGATTGTACGCGTAATTTATACTTTTCTTCGTAGCTTGGGTCACTTAAGAATGTAAATTTTGACGCTGGAGATATTGTGGTTCTTTTAAGATTTTAAAATTTGATAAAATTTTGGATACAATCCGAATGCATTTGCGTCACATGTTTGTAAGAAAGTCGTTTTGTTTATATTATAAGCATCTGGCACGAATAGCGGTCCATACAAAAGACTATCTTGGCATACATATTGTGGCAGCAAGCATATCGCATATTGTATTCGATGCCAATAGATATTACGGCTTACAAGGTCATTCCAAACGCATTTCAAATAATAATACTTAAAAAATCTTTCACAAAATGTTACGTCTATTTTTTTTAAAGTTTATATCTAATATTCTACGACACAAACATTGAAAAGCATCACAAACAAAAGTACTTTCTATCCGAGAGCGCTTGCTGCATTAAAAGTGAAATATATATAACATGATTTCAAGTAGTTCCTTTTCCAAGAGCAGAAACAGAAAGAAAAAACGACGTTTTCATAATTGCCAGCAAACCGAGAGTATCTCTTCGTGGAATAACAGAATTTTATAAATGTCCCCTGCAAACTGGATGTGTACTTCTGGTGTTTCAACTTTTATTGAATTACGGCTTCTGCCTGCGACTTCGTCCGCGTCCCGCACCGCGTCGCATCGCATCACCCACCCGTATTATTTTTTCATTTCGCTTAGCGTTCTATCTGACTTTTTGTTTCGGCTCCTAAGGGTTGTCGCGTGAGAATAGCCTTCCTGTACATTGGGCTATCAAATGCGTAATTTTTTTTTTGAGTACCAAGTTTCTGCAAAATATTTCAGATTCTGATTGAAACTTAGAAAGTGACACTCACGCACAATATAAGAACTCCTTCTAGTTGTCTTTGATGACATCCATAGTCAACATCCAAAGTCAACATTTTACAGAAGACCAAACTGCTTTCTACTTTACCTGTTATCACAACAACACAAAGTACAAGACAAGGTTATTTAACTTGAAAAATAGTGAAACTAGTTCGCTGCAACGTTGCACCACTCTATTTCCGGTCTATTGAGCGAACTTCGCGTCGAGGCTACGATAGCTCCCAACTTAAACGTTACGAACCAATGCAGGTATCACACACAATGGTCGAGAACTGATGACGTTAAAAGTTTATTTTTGGTTTTAAAGGTTATGCTATTTTTGTTTCTTAAAGAGATCTGTCATTTGTGGATCTTTGACAGTCGTTACTTCGTCGTCAGAAGCCCGAAAGTCTAACATCCAGTCTTGTCTTACAAAGGGGTATCGTGTTACCCAGTGACTGGGTTATAGAGGTCAGTTAGTCGCTCCATGTTAAAACTGGTATTCAGCTGCATCTGGTTAGACTGGAAGCCGACCCCAACTTAGTTGGGAAAAGGCTAGGCAGATTGATTGATCCAGTAGTTGACGAAACATTGAATCTGAACATAATCACGTTAACACATATAGTTATTGAGATCACCTTCGTACAATAATCTCCTCTCGTAATGTATCTTCAACTTCTGTTAATTTAATATTGATTTGCATTAAAATACAAAAGCCCTTGTCGGGTAAATGTCGACATAAACTTAAAATCTATTATTGACTCTTTCAATTACGGAGTGCAATTTCTAAATAAAAAGTGTATTTTTAGTTGAAGCAAATGTCAAATCATTTATTTCTAATTAATACGTGAAATGCACTTACGAACATCCAAAATTAAAAAAAAAAGATTTTTTCTTGTTGCCCCATCCATAAGGCAATTTCACATGGAAAAGAATGGGCAAAATACTCCACCGTTACTCTTTTATGTTTTTTATACATTCATCTATACATATAATAAAACAGTAAAAAAACTGTGTCTGTACATTGAATATATTAAAAAAAAAATAATTGAGGGGGGTTTAGAAACAGTAACAGAGCATGAATCCAAAAAAAAAATTTTGTCTGTTTGTCTGTTTGTCTGTATGTCTGTTTGTCTGTTTGTTTGTACACGCTAATCTTCGGAACTACTGGACGGATTGGAATGATTTTTTTTTGTTGTATAGGTATTAAGTCTGGGCAACATATAGGCTATAATTTATCTTGGAAACTTGAACACCTGATGCAGAACCGCAACAGACCAGCTAAACTATAAGAGATACAAAAATGATACCTTAGCAAAAATTGTTCCACGTGATTAGCATTTTCTGCTGAGAGAATAAATTTGAAGATCTGGAACACCTGATGTTGAACTCCAAGAGCCCAGCTACACTGTAACATATATAGGAATGACGTCTTAGCAAAAGTTGTTCGGTCTGATGGGCATTTCCTGTTGACTTATAAAAATCGAAGATCTGGAACACCTGTTGTGGAACTCCAAGAGCCAAACTACACTATAACATATATAGGAATGACGTCTTAGCAAAAGTTGTTCGGTCTGATGGGCATTTCCTGTTGACTTATAAAAATCGAAGATCTGGAACACCTGTTGTGGAACTCCAAGAGCCTAGCTACACCATAACACATATAAGAATGACGTCTTAGCGAAAGTTGTTCAGCCTGATGAGCACTCTCTGTTGATGTATAAAAATTGAAGATCTGGAACACCTGTTGTGGAACTCCAAGAGCCTAGCTACACCATAACACATATAGGAATAACGTCTTAGCACAAGTTGTTCAATCTGATGAGCACTCGCTGTTGACTTATAAAAATCGAAGATCTGGAACACCTGTTGTGGAACTCCAAGAGCCTAGCTACACCATAACACATATAGGAATGACGTCTTTGTTGTTCAATATGATGGGCATTTCTTGTTGACTTATAAAAATCGAAGATCAGAAACATCTGATGTGGAAATCAAAGCTATCACTAATTTTACTGTGTAATTATAAAATAACATAAACTGGGAGTACCTGCACGCGGTGAAGGCGGTAACAGTTTAGGACTGATTTTCGATGACGATGGTATATCATTGAAAATTTGACTCTACTGGCCAAAACTCCTATTTATTTTTTTATTTTATCGTATGAATATGCCTTCGGGCTTATGTTGTTTGAGTGTTTAATTTCCTTTTCCATTTATCTTCGTGACACTGTAGCCTACCCGGTAACGCAGGGGAGCAGTCATTTTAATTTAGATTTTTATTGATCAGGTATCTTCACAATAAAACTATGACCATGCCTAGAAAGTGGTCAAATCTTTCCTAATGTTCCAAGAGAGCTAAAAGATTGAGGATCATAAGATCCCAAGAATCTACCGAAGAGCGTCAGGAGAGACTTGATGTTGTTCGAGAACATTAGGCTGCAACTCACTCCGTGGAAACCTCTTCGGGTCGCGAAGCACGCCTTCGTTCTCAGCGTATTCATTAGGTCTCTAGAGACCAGTGAAGAATATGATGCGCGACTGACCGCTGATCGTGAACGTCATGTATTGTCTCGCGAGTCAGAGACGTTCACGGAAAGAGAATTACGCTTGAGTTCCAAGCGTATCTACGCATCGACTTCTAGGTCTCTAGAGGAGGAATATAATAATGCGGTTACCAAAATGAAAACGATGACAAATGGACTGTATGTTTTGGTGGTTGTTGGAATGAAATAAAACTAAAGCTCAGTGTGATAAAAGATTTAAATGGGAAAAATGATAAAAAATACGGGGTCACCCCCGTTGTAGCTGGCATAAGCAACAGGGTCCGCGTACGAAGTCGCGGGCAGAAGCTAGTTAAAAATAAAATACTACTACAAAAATGGCAATGACAGGTAAATTAATTAAGATATGTCACGTAAATATTATCGACAGAGTATAATCGGTTCACTTAGACTGATATTACTTTAAGATATTTGTTAGAAGCCTATTCTCAAATACCAAAAAATAAAACGCCAGCATAAAGATGAGAGAGAAGGAGAATCAAAGAGACGTCAGCATATGAAGAGGTCCGTTAGGGCCGAGCCTGTCGGGTAAGCGGGATTGTCCAAAAGGGTTACCGCTACCCCGGGCTGCGCACATAAAGGGCTAAGGAAGGAACGTGGATGGGTTTTAGTCAGTAAGAGTCTGACACTCCCTTCCGCTCCACCCAGAGCGGGAGAAGTTATTGGATGATTGCCCACCCTTAATAAAAAAAGCATAAACTAAAACGTTTTACCTGTCGACATAGCAAAGTACGCCACTATCTGGGTGCATGTTACAACCCCGCCGCTTTATATCTGCCGTATTGTGCGAGTTTCGCACATAACTGTTTTTAACTTAGACGATCGAGTATGTAGGCCAGTGGAATTGTTATCGACTGGCAACGAGTATTGTTTATGATTGAATCGTAAGATATCGAGTTATTTCTAATGAAAGCTAAGTGATAGTCTAGTTGTGAGACCGTTGGACTGCCAAGCCACGCCATACCGCACCATAGAATAGTAAAACCACCAAATAACTTATGGTGAATAAGTTGACGCGGCTTTCGAAGGACCATAAACGGGCAAATAATTTTATGCGGGGATCTAGATTTTTGCGTGGTGAATTGTTGGACGACATACAGAATTGAGCACACGGGGAATTTGAGGATATGAGGTTATGAGAAATAGGAATGGATGGACTTACTTGTGAACCTTCTGGACGAAACACGTGGATTCAAGGACAGCCTTAGCAGACGTCTCACGTGTTATCTGGTTTTCTTCTTTTTTCAATGTGGTGCACTCTCACTTCTTTAAATGTCACACTTGTGTCGGCCAACACTTATTATTAATAGTTTTACAGTTTTTTGATACGGTTGCGGTTTTTTGTGAGCGGGATGATTTAGACGCGGCGCGGTTTGAACTTGCACTGAACTATTTATATAACCATAGAATAGTGCAATACCCGCAGGTATGATGTATGTATGTTTTCAGATGCACTGAAAATACCAGTCAGGTATTCATTCATTTTTTAAGGTCTTTATTACTAAAACATTGATAAAATAGTGTTTACAAAGGATCATATTCTATTTGTACACAAATTATGATTAATATTTGTAACACAGGCTATTTTACACCTTACAATCAATCTGTCTAGCCTTCTCCCAACTGGGACCAAAGGCTTAAAGTGCTTTTCGAGGCACGGAGGACTCTCGGTATGTGAAGATGGCCACCCATCCACGGCCAACCCCGAAAAGGGTAGCTTAACCTGATGGATCGTCCTGGTCGGCTGTTATTACTTAGCCACTCTATTTTACGCCTTTATAAACATTAAAACATGTGCGCGGTGCGCTGGTGCACTACACTTTTCTATGAAACAGCTGTTTTTTAAATAATAGATGATACATTTCAACGCGGACCTCATGCTGAACACTTACGCTTGTGACCTTTAGACCACCGAAGCAGAGAGAATGACGCCTATGTCCATCAATAAGTGGGATAGAGAGGGGTTCATAATCTTTTGTCTCTCTCTTTTCCCTCTCACTTTTCCAGTGTCAAATTAACTTCACTTTTTTTTAAGGGTTAATCATCCAATGGCTTCTCCCGCTCTGTATGGACCGCAAGGGAGTGTCAGACTCTTAGTCCATGTTCCTTCCTTAGCCCTTTACGTTCCAGGGTAGCGGTAACCCTTTCGGACAATCCCGCTTATATTAACTTCACTTGGAATTTTATAAAGTGCTATTACGGGTAAAAGGTATCTAATGTAATAAAATTTAAATACGAAAATTGCAGAATAGTTTCGGAATATTGCGAAACGATTTCCGAGCACACGTTTCGTTAATTACCGTTATTTATAATAAACCTTTAATTAACTGAAATGGTTACGCTAAATCAACTTTATGCGATATTTAGAAATTTTATCTCGTCCCGAAACTACGGAAGTTTTATAATTAAACAGAGAAGTTCACTTAAGTTTGGGCTAATTAGCGTGTTTTGAAAGAAAGAAAAAGGTCTGCTAGATACGGCTTAAAGTTAGTAAGTATGAAAGTTAGCCTATTATTTTAAGTGTAAAGAATAAATTGAACTGAGCTCACAACAGCGAGGGATGCGATGAGGTTAACTCGCGAAATTGGAATTTTCTTACGTTTTTTGCAATATACAGGTCAGTGTCAAGATGTATGTTGATCAACATACGATTCGCTACCGTAACAAAATTTACAGAATTAAAATCATCAAACTCATCGATACAACTCTAAAAGTAAGAATTGACCTGACATGTCACGATTTAAGGTGTGGTGTGAGTGCCGGGTGGCTCTAATGGCCTGTGACCTTTCATGTAATTTAATAGATAATCTGTACTTAGAGAGTTTTATTCATGATTTTAATGGTTATAATTCTGTACATACAAAGACATTTGTTGACCTGTGTGATGTACTGTAAAATTATTAAATAAATATGTGCTCCTGCGACCCGCCCGCTCGGCATTACGTTGACAGAAGTCGAGGCGAGCGGACGGTCGCACACACTAATAGAAATATAACTGTGTATCATTAAACGACCCAAGAGTCATAGTGAGATATTAGAACCTGTAAACTGCAGAGTACGTAAAAAAAATAAGTTACGAGGGCCACCTTAACATACTTTTTGCCTTTCAACTTGAACAACCTACTTTATTTCACAAATATATTATTCAACATAGACATACTTTTATCTTCCGACAAGTTGAGCAAGACTTGGTCACTTGGCACGGTACAGGGATTCGCTTTGATGGACATAATCCGTTTATACTCTGTCAATAGCCTGAAATGTGCCCCCCTGTACCCCTGCCTGCCTGTTAAGTAATTGGCCTATGGTACATGGAAGCTGTTTTAGACTAAAAACTTATATATTTCGTCCTTGCTTTAAAACAAACTAAGATGTCGATAGGTAATATGAATTAGCCCGTCCCATATCTGGGCAATGTCCTTTCTTTCCCTTTTACACACACACACACATATGTCCACTGTAATTTCTTTTAGGCCAGTAGTCCTTTCGGTAGGATACCAAGACGACGACTTGGTGGTTATAAAGAAGAAAAATACAGAACGGCTTCATGTAATTTTTCGTTACATTTTATGAAACAATTATTTCACTCTTGCTTATAAAAACAGCGCAAAAGCAATGGGTTCACGAATAATGTCTCATGGTTAATTCACCTCTTTGCCAACCGAGCCTGCGTTTACTAAATGAAAACCTCCATTTTATGCCTACCTCCTTTACTTTTTGTTTCGTTTTCTTGCAATTTGGAATACCCGCGGCAATAAAAAGGAATTTATTGGGTATTATTCTTTTATTTTTTTCTTTTTCTTATTAAGAGTTGGGGAAGGCGTTAGGTGAAATCGGGATGTAGGTTTTGTAGATATTGCTGGTAGAGGCATTATACTGACGTAATTTGAATGTAAGGAAGAAGTATCTAGTATAGATGACAGTCAAAATTCTCTTATTGAATAACACTGTTATTATCACCACATTTTTGGGGCATAGGGAAGTACTTCTCTATCTATTCTTTTATCCTTTCTTTCATTCTATACATTTAAAAGTGAAAGGTCATGAACTCACTTATTAATCACGAAATCTCAAAAACTGCTGAACATACGAAGATGAAATTTGGCATACAGTTAGTTTAAGAGGAGGAGACGTCTTTTAAGAAAGGATTTTGGGATACTCTTTCCGTAAAAGGGCAAAATAGGGGTGAAAGTTTGAATGAAAAATTTCAACATTGACGCGGGCATCAAATACTAAATCATGAAAATAGCGAGAGAACATTATCACAACTATCATATTTTTATGAAAACAAGAAACATAGTTGATTTGTATAGATGACCTCGGTAATGCTATATCACTCTCAGTCTTCATCTTCTTTTCGTGTGGTTAGTGACTAACCTGGTGTCAGAGTTTTTCTGCTGTCACTCTAAGTGATATAGCATTATCGAATGATTGAATGTGACTCAAGTTAAAGGTTACTACTTTGGAAGTTTTTGTAAAAGTCTACAATAGTTACGATGTTCGTAATCGTCCAAGTCATCTACGATACTAGAAATTCCGACAAATAATCCAATCAACACAACAAAGTTTGACATGCCTAACCTTGTTTCTGACAAAACAATCCAATATACGACTAAGTGCTAATTACATCAATGAAACTGAATTCGATTAGCACATCTAAACCGAGTTCTTCTTATTTTCGTGTGGTTAGTGACTAACCTGGTGTCAGAGCTTTTATGCTGTCCATGGGCCTCTGACTTAGCATCACATGCTGTTGAGAAATATCTCTCAGGCACGCCGGTTTCCTCACGATGTTTTCTTTCACCGTTTTATAAGCAACTGATAATCATACAATACACAGATGAATCTGAAATGTCAGAGGTGTGTGCCTTGGGTTCGAACTTGAGACCTATGAGTTGGCAGTCCGACGGTCACACCACTAGGCTATCACTGCCTAGTGGCCTACCTGTCAGTGGCGTTTAGTTTCATTGGTGAAACAACTACGTATATTCCTCCATGTGCCAGACGAGTTATCACTTAGCAAAGTCTGAACAACTAACTTGGCTAACTCTCCTGCTAATACCTAATGCTCTGGAAACATCTCAAGAGTTTTACGAGCAACTCGTTTATGCTGCTCAGGTATAGTTAAACATTATTATCGGTATTCCTGATGGATTGGTTGGTGTGTCGTTACTAGGTTTATGGGCGGCTCTTATGTAATAGATATGAGGCAATATGTTAATGGGTTGTGTTGGGTATTCATGATTTTGTATATAGCACCAGGTTTTGCTCGCGGTTTCACTCGCGGTTTGACAGTCAATTCGGGTTAACACTCTACTAAAGTTTCTAAAATAATATAATTCAAATCATGATTCGAAAGACACGTGGAGCCATCTTTAATGATATGAACGTTTTTGTATGTCCAAACAAACCAACTTACTTTGCATTTATTATATTAGTTAGCAAAGAATAGGATAATTATATGAAATTACGCCTGTATTTCTTGAATGATTAGGCAGAGGTGCGCTTAATAGTACACCCACATTTCGCCAGAAATGAAGTCCCATGTAATAGGGGGCGAGCCTATTGCCATCAACCGGGTACAAATCCAGACTGAGGACTGCTACGGACAAATTTCAGATGGAAAACACAACAACATTATACACAATACCGACCTGGGAATCGAACCTAAGACCTCATGCTCAGCAGCGGCGCTTACGACCAATAGACCAATGAGACAGTCTAAAATATAAATATAGCAATAACCAGTCAAAAATAAAACAGACATTTAAACTTTAAAAACATCAGTGTTACGCTAAATAAATAACGGAAAAACATAATAACATCCCTCCGTAAACTCGCTAACTAATTATTAATTCAACTCTTTCACTCGCCATGGAAAAATTTAACCGTCCAATTGAGTGTAAAATAATATTAAATTAACCGGAAAGATAACTTGAACGGAAATAATGCTGATCATTGGAAAATAGGATAAATGTAACATTTTTATGAAAACGAGAGGCGGCAATGGGTAACCGGCGTCAAAGGAGTGAAGAAGATGTGTCTTTAAAGAATTAAAAAGTTTTCACATATAAGCTGCGTCTAGGTTGGGTCTTTGACAGTCGTTACGGGTCGTCAGATATCCGAAAGTCGGACAGCCAATCTTACCAAGGGGTATAGTATTACCGTTACTGAGTTGTCGAGGTCAGATAGACAGTCGCGCCATGAAAAAATACTGGTATTCGGCTGCATTTGGTTAGACTGGAAGCTGACCCTAATATAGTTGCGAGAAGACTAGGCAGATTGAGCCGTTGTGTAGATATTATCATCACCACTGCTCTCAAATCCTTAAATCCAGTAAGAAAACATGTCATATAAGAAAAACATCTATGTTTAATAAAAATTCATTTAAAAAAGATAAAATCATATTTTTGTAATCTTAATATCAGTATCATTTGCGGAAAAAAGTTAGTTACCACAGAGACCATAAATGTAAAAAGAAACTGGTTGCCATAACGGGTAACATACATCAGATAACAGCAGTAAGTTATAAAACTAGCGAGTGCCATATTCATTCCGTTTAATGTCCTTTTTGGTTAGATAAAAACTCGCGTAGTTTTTCCAACAGCCCACTAATTACTAATGAAAACTCCATTAATAGAAGCATAAAATTCACTCGTTTATTTTAATAAAATCATAATAATTATCATAAATACATATGGCACGAGCATAATGGCATAATGAAGAATTTTCGGAGTGTTTTCTCGCAATTTATGCAGAAAATTCGGGAACGTTTTGTGAGGTTTTTTCGTATAAACAGCTGCGGTTTTCGTTAAGTAGGTAGTTTTCGATGAATTAACTGTAAATTGCACATTAACCTTTTGAATGTCATTGTCACATATATGTACGTGACAAGCAAGGGCATGCCCTGTACGCCAACGACACAAGTACATATGTGACAATGGCAACAACGCTATAACACCAAATCATTACTTTTGTGAGTGTTTATATAGATATCTTAAAAATTTAAGCTCTCGTATGTATATAATGACATGAAACAAATTAAAAGACACCTGGGATATTGAGAAATTCATGATAACAAGAAGAATTAAATTTGTAGCTTGGCGTGGAGGCCACGCGCGTGAATTTAGAGCCCATATAATAATAATAATAGTAACAATATCCTTGGAAATTTCACACAACGCTAGTCCCAAGCTCAGCAACCTAATACTTTGAATTTGGTAACGAGATGGCTGATAAACTACTTATATACATTATTTTTGTAAATACATACATATTATAGATAGAAAAACACCCATATACAGGGTGGAATTTTGTAATGCCCCCTGAAGGGAAAGTACTCTTAATACTGTAGATAGCAAATTGTACTCAAAGGAAACATTCCTTTATTTTTGAATAGAAAGACAACTGCATTCAAAGATTTTCAAAAATTCGCTTGCCTCACCCGGGAATCGAACCGACTATAATCTGTAAAAATGACACCCTGTACTTTTATTGCATCGATCGTCAGGATCAATTATAAGGATGAAATCTTTCTAAGAAACTTGATAAATTAAATGAAAGGAAAACCATGAAATCTGGACTTATAAATTCAATGAGTCAAGTTAAACTCTTTAACTCAAAGATCCATCTGTTTACTTATGTTAATAATTAATAATTATCATTGACGTCATTTACCCATTCAAATGACGAGTTACTATTTAGATAAGACGATTGAAGATTGGTTCAAACGGTACAATCAGATGGCCTACGAGATTACCAGATCGCACCCCTTTAGGCTTTTTTTTTTTGTGGGGATATGTGAAAAATCAAATTTTCATTAAATCTTAAGCAAAAGTAAACGAGTTGAGAGTTGAAGTTCAGAATATGATTAATAATATTCCCCACAACACGTTATTAAAGGTTACTAGATATGAATTCGTTAGAAGAATACATTTGTGTATCGAAGAAAATGGAGCGCATTTCGAGCAACTAAATAGTTTGTTTACCATTTTTTGTAAATAATTCAAATTATTTAAGATTTCATGGTTTTCCCATCATTTAATTTATCAAGTTTGTTACAGAGATTTCATTCTTATAATTGATCCTAACGATCGATGCAATAAAAATACAGGGTGTAATTTTTAAAGATTTTAGTCGATTCGATTCCCGGGTGTGGCAAGCGAATTTTTGAAAATCTTTGAATGCAGTTTTCCTTCTATTCAAAAATAAAGGAATGTTTTCTTTGAGTAAAACTTTCTATCTACAGTATTAAGAGTACTTTCCCTCCAGGTGGCATTACAAAATTCCACCCTGTATATACGTTATTTTAACCGAACTTCTAATAGTTGTGTTGATGGTTTTATTGATTATAATTGTTGAAAACGTAAACATAAAATTAAACATGTGACTGTAAAAACTTTTACCGGACAATAAACGGTCGTTATTCTTTCTATTTTGTGTTACAATTACTTTTCTACAATAATGACGTAAAAACATATTTATTACAGTCGCGAAACATATTTTGCTCAATCTACTACCTGATACCAACCAGCAAATTAAAAACAGTTATATTTCGCATATTATCTTGACGCTTTCACCTTAACTTAACTTTAACACTAACGTACATGTTCGATGTCATCACTACATAGTATAAAACAAAGTCGCTTTCTCTGTCCCTATATCCCTATGTATGCTTAAATCTTTAAAACTACGCAACGGATTTTGATGCGGTTTTTTTTTGATAAATAAAGTAATTCAAGAGAAAGGTTTATGTGTATAATTTGTCGACATATATGCGGGCGAAGCCGCGGGCAGAAGCTAGTTATATATATTTCTATTTTATTTGATAGTTTAAGTACCTACGGTTCTGTTACTAGATTAAGTAATTATGCTGTACTAGCTTTTGCCCCCGGCTTCGCACGCGTTAAATTCGTAGTAAAACAATTCGTTATCTATACATATAATAAAATTGTAGAAAAGTGGTGTCTGTACAATGGAAATATATAAAAAAGGAGCAGGGGTTGTAATTATATCGATGCCGAACCCGAAATTGTGATTATTTTTTTTTGTCTGTTTGTCTGTGTGTTCATGCACGCTAATATCAGAAACGGCTTATTCGATTTAGATGCGGTTTTCACTAATATATTGTAAGTATAGTAAGCTTCACTTAACATTCAGTGTTTATTTCATGTCAATCGGTTCATAAATAAAAAAGTTTTGTCAATTTAAAGAATCACGGCGAACATTTGTTAAGGTATGCTGCCCGAAAAGTAGGTATTCCACGTGGACGAGGTCGTGAGCACAGCTAGTTATACATATAAACCTTCCTCTTGAATCACTCTATCTATTAAAAAAAACTGCATCAAAATCCTTCGTGTAGTTTTAAAGATCTAAGCATACATACAGACATTAGGACGCGGGAAGCGACTTTGCTTTATACTATGTAGTGATGATGGAAGACCGGTGTCTCCTAAGTCCTAACACAGGCATTGTATGCTTAAAAGGAGGCTTCAAACACTAAAACCGTTTTGTAAACTAAAGCATAAATAACAACTTTATTATTATTATTATTAACTTGGACTCTTTAAAGTTGCTACAAGTTTTCACGAAAGAAAACCTCAATAAAGCGACACAAATCTAGGAACATTCTAGAAAGAATTTTCCTGTCACGTACAGGTGAATAAGTAGGTGTGAACTCGCGACTCGGTGTCGAGCATTCGACCTATCCTTCAGGTAAGTGTATCGATTTACGAGCATTGGCACTGCTCCCGCCTCCAGACAATTGTATTTACTTTAAATTGAACGAAGGTTTAAAGTGGGGTGGAGTTTAGTAATTACAGAAACGTTTGTATTTTTCGCGTAAGGGTGGGAACAAGGCTAACATAGATAGTCGCTCAAAATGAGTCCAGTTTATAACACCAGGACTCAGGACCACAGCAACAAGCAAACCAGCATGCCTGAGAGATATTTCTCAACAGCATGTGAAGCTAAGTCAGAGGCCCATGGGCAGCATAAAAACTCTAACACCAGGTTAGTCAGTAACCACACGAAAAGAAGAAGAAGGAGCCCAATGAGAGTACTCATGATTATTAACAACACTATGGAACCAACTACGAAACAACAAAAAAAATATACATCTGTTTCATACATTTTTATCAAGTTAATATTGTATTTTTGAACGAAAATCCCGATTTTTGTTTCGACATGAAAGTTGCTCATTATCATGGGTACTTTCACGCCCTGAAAGGTTGACAGTGAATTAAAAATCACCGTGTATACGTGCCTATTTTGATCTTATAATTTAATTAAAAGCTGATATAAATGACTACGTCAAAGGCAGGGTAATACGGACATGACAAACACGTGTATATAACTACCCATTCATATTAGCGTTGAAGAATCTCCAGCCAAGTATTTGAAAACCGCCAAGGATATATAATTGCTTACACCTGCGACTATGTTATGTGTGTCAGCGAGATTGGATTGAATACCGCAAATTCGTTGAGTCATCTCACCCATTACCCAGTCTTATAGTAGGTATGTTGTGCTACCCGTATTCTCGTCATCATTTATGCAATTTCCATATACATGTGTGGGATTATTTTACTGTAAAACAATGTTGATAAATGTTTTGTGTTTCTAAACAGAATGGTTGTGATGAGAGTGTGAACGATTTGAACCGGAGAAGGTTAAAGTTGATCGAGCATGGACGTTTAGTTTTAAGTTGAAAAGTTATAAAATGAAAGAAAAAGTATCTCAATAAGAAACTGTATTTCGTTTGGACCCTTTCCTACACGTATGTATCTCTCCGCTTGGCAACTGTTTCTATGTTACTTTGGATTAAAAGTGGTTTCTCATATTTTTTAAAGCAATTAAAAAGTGTCTGGTTTGCCTTAGTAAAATGTAACACTTATTAATAGTAGGTTATTTCAACAAAACGGCACGGGAATGCATATTACGAAGACAAACACCGGTGTCGATGCGCCATCTTCGATGCGAGACACAATGGCTTATGAGCGTGAATTGGCGCAACTAGGTATCACACACTATTCCATTAGTCGGTTCAATAGCTTAGGTACTTTTTCTCGTAATGAATAACATATTGCATATATTTTTCTGTAGTTTTTTTCTTCCCTGACACAATAAAAAAAAAACACTTTTGTTTATGTATATTCCCAGTTAAAATTCCAAAATAATAAAACCAACTAAACACACTTTCAACTTCGCTAAAATGGTGCATAAATGTAATTCCGTAAACAAAATATCGGCTCGTAAACGTTAACTATCGATCTTTATTGTCATTTGTTTTGTCTATGGTGCTTGTCCAATACATTGTTGCAACGATCGTCATCGGCGGAATGGCTATGTTAGCAGACAAATTGGTGATAGCAATATTTTGTACCCTATGGGCCCTATGGTCAAAATATTAGCCAGCCGCTACCAGCTTGTATACTGAGTATATTTTGTTTATTGTACAGATATTTAAAGACGGATACTTTTGTTCAATTATGTGTGTACAGAATCTGTACAGATAATGAATTAAAAAAAGAAAGTAGCTCTCCATGAAGTCTTTGTAACCGTAACCGCCAAACAGCACTATCATCATAGATTTACACTCGGTTATTGAATTGAGAATTTGAAGTTGAGAGAACTTGTCAAACTAACTTAAGGTGATTTCATCGATATAGAAAAGAAAAGTAGAAATTCAACATTTCTTACGATATTTGCAGAGTCGAATATTGCGAGCATTCACCTGAAGTAATGCTAAAGTCGTTTGAAATTCTCAATTCAGAAACAGGGTTTTAGTGTCTCTAAACAATATCATAGCTTTAATGAAGTTTAGCTCAACAAAATAAGTTATATTATATAACACATATTCATTAGTATCTTTTTTCGCTTTTTACAAGGCAATGTATTTTATCAGTCCCTTTTATGTTTCATGTCATGTGGCTGGATTACGCCAGGCGTCCATATTACCAAGTGGTACTGGAATCTGGATTCAAGGCTGTAGCTGCAACTTGGCAAGGGTGCCATCCACTTGCCCAAAGTTTTGTAAACGAAGCCTGGCATGCGGTGGGTAGTTCTTTTTGTTCAAGTAATGATGATACTAAAAATTTGAGACAAATATTTAATATGAAACTTATTATGACACTTTTGGTGCATTAAACATCTAATACAGTTAGAAATTACATAGACATAACATCACGCTTCGTTTACCCGAAGGTTTATGCAGAAAGGGGGAGGGGAGGGGTTTCTTATGGAAGGACAGCGTAACGTACAAAATAGAGCTTACGATTATCTGTTTCCGAATGGATATTGAAAAGAAGTAGTACTTTATAATAAAATCATTCAAATATAGTATTTATTCACACAACAGAGTCCAGTTCCCAGGTCTGTATCTCGCATACGATCGCATCATTATCCTGAGCGATGGCCGTTTTGCGTAGATGTGACGCAAATTTTCACACAACTTTTTAATTTTTTGGGTTTGCGTTCTTTATTTGCGCCATGTTTACCGCAAATACACGTATTTTCTTTCTTAGATTTTGTTCTAGTTGGTAACTACATAACAACAACACAAATAAAGCCACACAATGAAATAGTCCAACTAATACTATGCGGATTCACAAATATGGTTAGGCCGATCATTAGCGAGATTGACCAATAAACAGTCGGGAATATCGCACATTCACATTATCCGACCAACCAACAGTAGGTGTACATTCAATAGTGTATGGTTGAATATCATTCACAACATCCAACAGCGAAGTGTTATATTCGAAAAATGAAATCGAATCCCCTTCGAATGTAATCAGAGACTCTTCGCGGGCAAACTGCCAGGGACGGATACTCGGATACTGGCCAGATCAAAAGACTTACTGGCACCGAACACAAACTACACAAAAAAAAAAGATAAAACCGAAACAACGGAACGAATGCTCGCCGGTGCAGAAAATGCGATTTAAATAAAAAACAGAATTAGAAGATTCATATTTTAGTGAAGGAAATGGAATTTTGTTTGTTAGGAAATTGAACGAATTGTAATTTTATAGCGACTGTGTTGATAAAATTGGAATGCACCAAATTAAACTTCGAATAGTGATGTGCATAATGATGTAATCTCTGCACCATAACTGTTACCACGAATTCAGTACTAACGTAGAAATGTATAATCAGTTTTAAAAATAGCTGTTTCATACAAAAGTTTAATATGAAAAATTTTAATGCCGCTGTTAGCGGGAATTCAACTCCCTAGCGTAGAAATGTATAGTTGGTTTAACAAAAATCTGTTTTATCCAAAAGTGAAAAACTTCATTTTTGGTGGGTCTACAATCGTTAATTATTCATCTGCCTAGCCTTTTCCCAACTATGTTGGAGTCGGCTTCCAGTCTAACCGGATGCAGCTGAATATCAGTATTTTACATAGAGCGACTGCCTATCTGACCTCCAGAACCCAGTAGTAACTGGGCAATACGATACCCCTTGGTAAGACTGTCTGCTAGATATTTGGGCTTCTGACTACCCGTAACGACTGTCAAATATGCAGAAATGACAGCCGGGACCAACGGCTTAACGTGCTTTCCGGTCACCTATCCACGGTCAATCCCGACAAGCACAGCTTAACCTGATGGATGGACCTGTGCAGCTGTTATTACTTAGCCATGAGCTCCTCGAGCTGGTTGGCCTAGAATCGTAATTACACTTTACACTTAATTAATAATACCAGTTTGCAGGTCGATGTCCCTTACACCCTGAGTATTCGGCGCATCTGCAGTAAAGATTACAAAAAAAAAACTCTATTATGCAGATCTCGGGAACCCCCTCACTATGATGGATGAACCACGTTTACGGTTGCGTATTGAAAAAAAAAAGGGGAAACATTTTCATTATTTCGAGAGCATTTTTAGATGATAAACGACTTACCTTTTTTTCCTGTGTATCTATTTTGGGTCCCGCAAGGATTTTTGCCTAAAGTAATTTCTTTGTAGACTTACCTAGAACAAAGATTGTTTATGGTTAGAATTGAATTTTATTATTATCTACAAGAAATAGAAAATATTGTTTATTTTGTTATTTGTTTTCTAAAAAAGAATTCTTAATTTCACAAAGGATTTATCGAGGTGGTTCAAAAGAAAGATGTCTGGGAGGGGAGGCCTTTGCCAAGCAGCAGTGGGACAGTGTAGGCTAAGTAAAGTAAAGAAAAACTTAAAGGGAACATAAACGGCTAAGGAAGGAACATGGACATGGGGTTTTAGTCAGTAAGAGTCTGACACTCCCTTCCGCTCCAGCCAGAGCAGATGAGGAGTCATTTGATGATTTGCCACTTTCCAAAAAAAATAGTCCTTTATATGCCGTGGTAGCGGTAACCCTTTCGGACAATCCGACTCTTTTTTATTTCTTTTGTGGTTAGTGACTGACCTGCTGTCAGAGTATGGGTACCTGGTGTGCGGGTATTTCCCGTAATAAGGGCATAATTACATAATGCAGACAGAGATAGCAGTGAATACTGTGAGGCTCGCAAAAAAATTTAAGTGTTTCACACATTTCCTTTCGATCCCACGACAAAAAGGTTCCAGTCCAATATAAGATAAATTAAACGACGCTTCTGGGTTATCTCTTAGGGTTCCCAGTTGTAAAAACATTCCCGTTGTAGAATTGCATATTTTTATGTGGGTAACATTTTTAGGGTTTGGCAAAAGATAATCCGGTTTTCGGTGCAGGAATAGTGGATATATTATGTTATGTCTTACTGAAGTTAAGATAATTGACTATAATGATCCCACTGCTAGGACTCAAACCTCGTCTTTTTAAGGGGGAGAGGGCTGTGGTGTTACACGGGGGCCCAGTACGGGGTGGTAGATGTCACATGTCTTCGAATGTTTGGTTCTAGGCCAGCAACATGCCAGTTTCCTCATGATGCTTTCTATTGCTGATTTTATGATGAAAATATTTACACAGAGCAAAGCGCCTGCCTATTGTACACACGACCTACAACTATATAGTAAGTCGGGGCTGATTCCACTGCTCACTTTAGTTAAACTCCGTTAAGCGCTCAAGTGCGACTAATGAGACACAATAACTTTTTCTATTGTTAGCGAACTGAATCAGCTTGCCTAACGAACGAGGGGTTAAGCATGATAAAGTTCACCAAAAGGCCATGTATGGGCGATACAATTACCTCTGACACACATTTACAATATTCTTGAAGCAGAAATTCTAAAATCTAATCCAATTTAGAGCACACCTAACGAGCACCTACTATTAAAACGAATGCACCGAGCGCCAACTACAAAGTGTGTTACAACAAAATTTGTTATACTTTACCCGACAATTACCGTTTAAACTAGCACTTGGGAAGGTAGCGTGTGCCCACTTCTGCGAAACTCCGGCCTGCTCAAATTATCCGCTATCGTATGCAGTTTCGCGAATTTCCACCATAATGCGATATCAAAGTTTTTTCTAAAAAAAAATCGGTGCTTTTTGGGGTTCTGTACCCAAAGGATCTTAGTAATAAGGCCCAGCTATAGGTACATCTGCCATATGGCTGAACCTTTTGAAACAAAATAGGTCAACACTTGATATTTTCATAGACTGTCTTCTAATATAGCCACTATACCAACAAATAATAATAAAATAAAGTTATAAATGAAGGGTCTCCACTATAGAATAATCGTGTTTGTTTTTAACCAAAGATTTTTTCATATTTAGTGTTAAATATTGCCTAAGTGAAACCTTATGTTGAAAATGGCTGGTAATAACTGATAGCATTCGACTTTTGAAATTAATAGAATAGTTTGATAGGTTTTTATAAAAGAAAAGGGAGTCCGTCACTATCCGTGCTGTTTGACGCATGTATACGTTACAAAGCAATATAATTGAATAATATGTATAGTGTATTTCTTTTATAATGTCCAACAACAAACACGGGACAAAAATTGTGATTTTTCATGTCAATCATACACTTTAAGTTAAGCATAAACGTCTTGATCTTTGTATAATACACATAAGACTAAATATTAATATTATTATATATAAATATTAAATCTAAATATTACTCACGACACTATAGTTGCCCGTGTGTTTGTATTTTATAGCAAGAGAAATCCCTACAACACACATTATACAGGCACTACTGGGCCTCTTAAGTGTTGGTCCCTCTGACCTTCACAGTACTATGGTACGGAACCGTTCGTGAGCGAGTCCGACTCGCACTTGGCCTCTTTTTATAACAGCATTCGTGGAATCGTGCTCATGTGGTGTTGTTCCAAATTTTTCCACTTTCTACAGCGATCGCGAATTTCGTACAACTTTGAAGAGTTTTTCGGGTTATTTGTCAAAGCATACTTGGAAGTTGGTTGTTTTGCGTGTAAATGTTTCGAATATACTTGTCGGGTTGCGGTACGACCGTACGGGAATGTTGAAGTATTTCCGTACTTTACGCTATCTGATACTTAAACCTTCTGGAATGACGTGGAGAAAATTTTACCTTTTCAGTGTATTTTGTAGGCAGAATAAACGCACGACTGAGCTTGACAGTCGATTCGCACGGATTTACTCGCCCGTTTTGGGCGAATCGACCTTAATAATATTACTTTTTCTTAACTTTATTGCATAGAATTCTAAATGTGCCAATTGCCTAATACATATTTTTGGAGTTGTCGATCCGCCAATTTCCATCCTAAAAAAAAAAGGATAGGGCGAGTGTCTGGGACAAATTAACCACGTTAAACAATAATAATAATAAAGTTATTGTTAATATTATTATTATTAAACAGACGAAAATGCAAAAAGATGTGTTTTCTGCCCTTGTTACAAAAAGTCTCGATCAAACAACAAACAAATCATCCAAGTATAAAATACAAGAGAATTTGTGAAAACGCCTTCAAAGAATCCAATGGCAGTCAAATGGAAGCAACTTATTTCTTTATTTCACAAAGCAGTCTACCGATGCTGGGACATTCCCTTGGCAAACCGTTCGAGCCCCAGCACTCAGGAACCCGCTATTAAAGATTTTACTTTTTTTAAACGTCTTCAAATGTTGGCGGGTGTAAAATTCAACTCTTGTAGCGAAGTGTCTGCCCGACCAAGTCTTGGATTTAAATTCAAGTAAAACGCTGCCGCTGTCTTCAAGAGATAAATTGGTTTAAGTCACGGATTTCGCATTCTTTTTTTTTGAAGCGGAACAAGGAATGTTCATCCTTTACGTAGTTTTAGGGCGGATTTCACCGATGAAACTGAACAAGACCAGCACATCTAAACCGAGTTCAAGAGCTGTCAGTGTCATTATTGTTGTGGAATATAAACCGATCTTGAGCGTATTTTGTTCAGTTTTATTGATGAACTTGGCACTTACACTTTTGGGATGAGAGGAATGGCTTTCTATTACCTCTTTTACAGAAGGCAAGAATTTAAAAAGCAACCATTTTAATCTTGGTTTATCAATAATTATTATGGGATAGCTCTCAACAAAGAAAATGCTTGTAAGTGCCTAACATTCCACCGGGTGGTGGTGGTTCAAGCCAGTATTTCGCAAGACAAAATCATTAAGCTTCTGTACGGAGTCATTACCTTACCGCCAGGCGTCAGTCGATAACAGTTTCCAGTTTTTACTTGCAATAGATTCCATGTTTTTTCTAGTAAAACAAACTTTTTAGAAAATAATAAATCAAGCATGACCAAACTTTTTTTTGAATGTTACGGAAATTGAGAAAACATTATCTCCCGAAAAAAATTGACTCAACAAAGTCTTAAAACAAAGACTATGGCAGAGACGAAAAAAATTGTCCGTCAAAAAAAACATACCTATTTAATTAGCAGATATTAAAAATATATAAGTATATTATTATTTTTGCTTTGTCATATTAATGAAAACCGAATTAAATAAAATTCTTTAAAGTTCGAGAGGTCTCGCTAGGTCACAAGTAAGTATTTAATCGACAAGGCGTGAACGTCATGTCACATCATCTTTTGGTTACGTAAAAAAGAAAAAATAAATGTCTTATTTTTTTTTTATCTAACTTACAGACAGGGTTTGGGGGAGGCCTTTGCTCAGCAGTGGGACAGTGTAGGCTAAATAAAAAAAAATAAAAAAACTTACAGACAAAAAATCTATTTTTAATCACCATCCCAATTGAGCAGTAAGACATAGATATTACGAACAAAAGTTGAAAAACCGCCATGTGTCCCGCATAATTTTTCCTTTATTATGTCAAAATTGATTCAGGTAGCACCGACAGATGACGAGAACCAAAAGATGGCGGAGGATACGAACGCAAAATTATCTTAATACCTCCCTCGAGATTCAATTCAGCTCTCCGTTTTTTAAATTACCATGAGAAGCCCTACAAGTTCTTAGTTAAAAACTTGTTTTCTGCAGACTTATTAGCCGAGTCCCGAGGGTAGATTGTATTAGGGGAGCTGAATGAATTTGCATCTTAAAAACCTGGGTAATGGCACTACAATCTTAAGCCGGAGAAGTTTACTGAAGTTAAGGGTACAATAGATTCGGTTTAAGTCTATGTAAGTTGGTGTTAAGTTGGAAGAGTTCTATTTCAATTCTTTGTTAATGACTGGTCGGGAGACTGAAGTTTTCTCTTGTTTCGTCTGAAGTCTGAGTGGTGTTCTTGGGGTTAAAATCACAATTTTGTATTTAATATCTAGCAAAATTCGTTAATTAATTCTACCAGATAAAATTAACTTTCATTTATATAGAAACTAGCTTTTGCCAGCGGCTTCGCCAGCATGTATGTAGACAATTATCCGAAGGGAACCGTAGATTTTTCCGGGATAAAAAGAAGCCTATGGACTATTCCAGATCATAATCTATCGTTGTGCCGGATTTTGATCCAGATCCGTTGAGTATTTTTCGCACGAAAGAGTAACAAAAATCCATACGTCCTCACGAATTTTCCCGTTTATAATATACTAGCTTCCGCCCGCGGCTTCGCCCGCAAAATTGTCGACAAATTATACACATAAACATTCCTCTTGAATCACTCTATCTATTAAAAAAACGCATCAAAATCCGTTGCGTAGTTTTAAAGATTTAAGCATACACAGGGATACAGGGACAGAGAAAGCGACTTTGTTTTATACTATGAGTAGGATAAAGATATACACATTTAACGAGTATAGAATATACTCATGAACTAGGTAGGTTCAATTAACGGATTCTCTTCCTTAACTAATAAAATCAAAGGTTTCATTACAATGTTCAAGGGAAATTAACTAGAAATTCTCTAAACGCGACGTTTTAATAACCTAATAGGATCCTCATTTCCTCTCTAAGAGCTAGCTAAAACACTTTTAATCCATACTAAAGTACTCTAAGAGCCGTATATACCAAATTATAATCTTGAGAGTATTGATCCGCACTCTCGGTGTACATTTTCATTACTTGTTAAGGAAACCACTAAAATCAGAATAATATAGTAGGTACATTATTCCAATTTTCTTAAGGTAAGTTTTATGAAAATAAATTTTAGCCTATGTAGATTCCTAATAATTTAGCTTTCTATTGGTTGTCCACCCAGAGCTGGAAAAGTTATTTGATGATTACCCAGCCACAAAAAAAAATGATCTAGTGATGGATATGAGGTATTCAACCGAGTCCTGCACCTCTAGGTAAGATAAGTAAAAAAGTATAAATACTTTCCTTCATTATATTCTGTAGTGTTGGAACTGGCTTCGTGCCAGATATGAAAGCCGATAGGATCTCCTTAATGCATGAGACCAAATACTGTGATAAATATCGTACAATATACACACACTTTCTTTCACGTTCCGAAAGATTTTGAAGGAAATTCTTGATAAAAATGCTTCATATGTTTGAAAATTTCGTCAGCTCGAAAGCGTAAATAACGCAATGAATGTTGTTGAATTTTCAAAATAACTGACATAACAAGTTCACGCCTGTTCCCCGAAAAGTTATGCAGAGGTGTACCGCTAGGAACCGCTGCGGCAAAGCTCCTACGGAGTCTGAAATCACCAGTGTACATCTTTAGCCTACACTACACCACAAAGACGGAGGACTTGGAGTACGTGCGCCGGAAGACAAGGTATACGCCGAGAGTGCAGTTCCTGGAGTCGCATCGCAACGTGAACTTCAAAGCGTTCGTGGTGCGCGTACCGAATTGTTATCTGCCCGTCGTTATGGAAGAAGAGTTCTGGCCGCAGGACGTGGTGTTCCGTCGCTTCCGCGGACAAGTACGTCAGAGCAGCTCAAGAACAAGCCGGTGAAGTCTTAGTGCTATTTTATAATTCAAATAATTATGTATATTTAGGTTTTTTTTTGGTGGGAAATCATCCAATGACTTCTCCCGCTCTGGGTGGAGCGGAAGCGAGTGTCAGACTCTTACTGACTAAAACCCATCCATGTTCCTTCCTTAGCCCTTTATGTTCCGTGGTAGCGGTAACCCTTTCGGACAATCCCGCTTACACTACACAGCAGGCTAGCTTCCCGGCAGGCTTGGCCCTAACGGGCATATTAACTTCACTTGGAATTACGAATTTGCGACCAAAAGACCAACAAGGCAGTACACACATATTTGTAAAAAAATGCCGAAGTTAGACACTTAATAAAACGTAACACAGTATCAATAAGCTATGTTTGCAAATCCTTATTATGCGAGTTCAAGTTATATTAACTCGCTGAGTTTGCGAACCTTTTTCTCGAGACGCGACAGTCTGGAGATATAAGGGAACATTTGAGAACACTCAGCCTCTCTATGTTAAATCAAAGGACTTTGAGCTTAATGTTCTGTATATTGAGTTGTTTCTTTCAAGTTCCTTTTATCATTCGCTTCATTATTGACGTGTTTGAAGTTAAATTGTTTGGAGAACTTATTAACAGGTAGCAATTTAATTTTAATGGTTTGTTAGGGAATTTCTTCTGATGTTTATGTAGGTTTAATGAAATGTTCCGTTACGTTTCTGTATGGATTTTTGTATTATCAATTACACCACAAGTGATGGAGCACTTAATATCGTATTCTGTGTGTCCCGTCGTCTGCACGTTACAGGAACTGCTGTACACCGAATTGCTATCCGAATTCTGGGCCCAGAACATTTATTTAAATTATCTGGACAAGTTTTGATGCCCTTTTGCAGAAAGGTAAAAATAACCCTACGTGTTCCACGTGCGCCTCAAAGATACGTCAGCATGTGAAGGGGCCCGTTAGGGCCGAAGCCTGCCGGTTAAGCGGGATTGTCCGAAAGGGTTACTGCTGCCCCGGAACACAAAGGGCAAAGGAAGGAACATGGATGGGTTTTAGTCAGTAAGAGTCTGACACTCCCTTCCGCTCCATCCAGAGCGGGAGGAGTCATTTGATGATTCTCCACCCTCAAAAAAAAAAAACAAAAGTAACCCTACACAAATATCAAAATCGTATGACAATTGGTCCATAGAACACTTTTGTCCAGTCTCCTTTCGGAGCGCATGAGAAGTACCCGTTTGTTCAACGATTAACCTTAACAAGATTCACGTCTGGCCATCAGCTCTTATACCTACAGCAATATGTGCTATCTGGCTATACCACCAGTTAACGGGGGCTAAGTGGCGAGCGACGCAGACCGATCGACTCCAGTATCTCTAGTGTTGGGACAAAACAAATTACCCGGCTATTAACTGCGGGCCTCGTCTGCTATATGTAAACAGGACTGGGCCTTGTTTGATATGAATAATGGGAGCTGGCGTAAGAGAAAAGGCTTAATAATATTGAGTTGTTGAAACTTAAAAACATTCCAGGTCGGGGCAATGGGGTAACTTGAAAAAGGAAAATATAATAGACTTTTTTTTTGAGGGTTCTCAAATGACCCGGCCCGCTCTGGGTGGAGCAAACGGGAGTGTCAGACTCTTACCGACTAAAACCCATCCATGTTCCTTCCTTAGCCCTTTATAATCCGGGGTAGCGGTAACCCTTTCGGACAATCCCTCTTAAAATATAATGGCCTTTTTTTTTTTAAGGCTGGGAAATCATCCAATGACTGCTCCTGCTCTGGGTGGAGCGGAAGGGAGTGTCAGACTCTTACTGACTAAAACCCATCCATGTTCCTTCCGTAGCCCTTTATGTTCCGGGGTAGCGTTACCGCTAGAACGGGTTACCCCTTTCGGACAATCCCGCTTAAAATACTATATAATGGCCTGATGTCTTATTCTCATTCACTAACACTATGTGATATCTACATGACTTCCTAAATAAATGCACGCTGTTGGAATTTCATCCCTCGGATACGCGCTGAAAGTCGAAAATCCAACAGCGCAATAATATAATTTAATGTGTTAGTGAAAATCGGCATAATTCTGTAAGTCACGGCTAAATATTTCTAAGCCAGACAATGCATAGAGCATCGTAGACAGCTCCAATGTTTAAAGTCAAGTAAATTTCCTATTAAAAGCGTCACGAAAATGTTAAAACGACAAGACAATTTCCAATGCTACCTTTCAGAACTCGGTCCCCAAACGTACCCCAGGGTACGTTATTAATGATTGACGAATATTACGTCAGGTGCCGGACAAGGATACTGTAATTTACGGTGTTATCTCGATGTATGAGGGACAGCAGGATTACATAGGTAATTCGCATCAACCTTCCAACAAGCTAATATTTGATGGATGGAATCCCTAATGAGATTGGGATGTGATTTGTAGTTCCCTGGTTTATGGATGGGTTGGTCGTTGATGTTAATTGGGAAAACAATTTCGTGTCGATGTAATCGCCTGTTTAGTCTGTAGGTTGGTTTGTTTGGACCAAGATTTGTTTAATAACAATATTGTGTCCATTTTAACAGGACGCTTACATACTATTTTGTTAAGCCGGCTATTACGTATTAAACATTTTCTACGAGTGGTCGAGTCCGATCCGTGGTTTGACCTATTTCTTATACAAAAGCTGTCAAACGGTATTTATCCCTAAAAATAAATTTAGGGATAGATACCGTTTGGCGTTTATCTGACCGAATCCAGCGCTGGGGTTCTGACTTGCATAGGGGTCGTAGCATAATGCTGAGCGATAGCCGTTTCGCATTTTTTTGTATGTGCCATGTTTACAGCAAACAAACGTATTTGCTTTACTTTTTTTTCTTTTTTTTATAAGTTCACACCGACTTTTAATTGATCTGAATAATTGGTGCATTTTCAATTCTTTAAGTAATGCCTAGTAACCACATTTTGAAATTAAACATCTTTAAATATTTACCAACACTTTAAACAGTTTTCAGTGCTGCATAATGCATTTCATTCTACGAAATAAAGTTAGCGTTAATTTCGAAACTACTTTAAAATGAAGCCTTAATAATTTCGAAACTACTTTAAAATGAAGCCTTAACGTACCTGCCAGGTGAAAAGGAGTAAGTTCAAAAGTAATTTACTTAAAACAAACTTTGCTAATGATAAGTTTAAATAAAAATCTACCCGCAATAAAGTTAGTCACGTTACGGGTAGTCGCTAACTTAAATATTGCAAAAGTCAAGTTAGCAAGTTTAATTTTTAAAACCAATTTGTAACTGGTTCGCCTAGTTTAGTGGTTTTAAAGCCACCTTTGAATTTATTAAGACTTTTTTTTTGAGGGTGGGAAATTATCCAATGGCTTCTCCCGCTCTAGGTGGAGCGGAAGGGAGTGTCAGACTCTTACTGACTAAAACCCATCCATGTTCCTTCCTTAGTTCCGGGGTAGCGGTAACCCTTCCGGACAATCCCGCTTACAATTTATTAAGACTAAATGGATATTGAGTGAATATGAATTCTTCCTATTGTTGCAAATCGAACCAGACACATAAACTTGTACGCGGACTGCATGTGCAGGCAGCGTGCTGAGAAGCGGCGCGGCAGCGACACGACTCGGCCCGAAGACCGCTCATTTCCTCAATTACCACCGCGACGGACGATTTTCATCTCTCGTCAACAATTAACTGTTTTTCTGGGAAGCTATACAGATGATATAATGATGTTATTATAAAAAATCAGCTGTTCCATACATTAAGCTTGCATAACTCGTTAAAATGTAGGAAACAGCTGAGTTTTTTTTCGCGATATCAGATTTGTTCCCGTAGTGAAAGTTGTTCATAACGAAGAGGACAATGACCCCTTTCTATAATGCCCATGAATTCAATTTCAATCGGTATATTTGCAATATGAACGTCAGTATACCATTGCCTGAAATACAGTCCACTCTTCTATTGCTCGACGCATTAACGCAGATATTCGTCGACTTGGAGAACATATATTTTAACTTTGATATTTGTTAACTTGGCAATTGTGTTTTGCTGTTTTGCGTAAATGTGACGCATATTTTCAATCCAACTTGTTTTATTTTTATTTTTGTGTTTTTTTGCGTTTTCTATTGCAACAAAAAGCGGGTTTATTTACATTATATTAAAAACTATTTTGTAGCTAGTATACCAACCACTCGATCACCACGCGTTTCTCTTAAAATTCTTTCTTTCTTTATTTCTTCACGGTCCTCGAACATTAGCTTAACTATCGCAGCTCCCGGAATCGCTTCCAGCCCCATTGTCCCCTGACTATCTTAGCCCCGCTTAAAAATAAATGTCAATGTTTACACGAAATTGGACACGAACTGCTTTCTGAGCTTGGACGATGTTATAATACTATCGCTGTCCTGAGTGGTTTTATATGGAGGGTAGTTCAGCTTTATCGAGGCATTTTCTGTTTATTCAATAAATAAGTTTTACGTTCAGTAGATAAAGGAAAGTGAACATACTGTGGAATTCTGGATAGGTCGTGCCGTCAACCGAGTATCAGTGGAACTTGCAGTGCGAATATCGTCCTTAATGCTACTACATAAAGGCGAGATCAGTGTCAAATTTTTATCATTGACGTGCGGTTCTATATCTAATCTTCTTCTTCTTTTCGTGTGGTTAGTGACTAAACTAGGGTTTTTAAGTTGCTCTGACTTAGCTTCACATGCTGTTGAGAAATATCTCTCAGACATGCTTGTTTCCTCACGATGTTTTCCTTCACCGATTTTTAAGCAAATGATAAATAATTATACTATACGCACATGCATCCGTAAAATTAGAGGTGCGTGCCTTAGGTTCGAACTCGAGACCTATAACTTGGCAGTCCGACGGTAACACCACTAGGCTATCACTGCTATATATATATATCTAATTATCTTATAGCATCTTGTCAATAATGAGTGACTGCTATATTTATTTATTTAATACTTTAAGCACAGAAATGTACAGAGGCGGACTTAATGCCATAGGCATTTTCTACCAACCTTTGGGTGATGCAGAGATAAACAGTGGTAGGTGCATTAGAAAGCAAAGTGCAACTTTTATTTAATTGTAAATACAGATACACATATACAAACTATAAATATAATAATAAATACATATCTAATTATATTATATAAATAAATTTAATACTATACCTACTATAATAAAGAAAACGAGCATTAGGAGAACATTACCGGCGTGATGATTCTGCCAGGTGCCAGATGATTTGCGGATATGCTCGCGAACTTTTAATTTAAAAGCTAAACGGTTGGTTGCCATCCTGATTTCCTGGGGGAGCGCGAGATAGACTGAATGAAGAAGGAAGAGTGCATGAAGTCAGTGCGGTGAGCGGGACAAAGAAGAAGGCGATTATTTGAAGATCGTAGATTTTTGTTGTGATTAGCACAAATGTACTGAAAGTGGGAGGCAAGGTAGCTAGGGGAAGAGGGCGAATCAAGAAAGGAAAACAAGGTAGTCAGCGCCCTTTGCTCTCTGCGCTGACGTATGGGTAACCATTTCAGAAGCGACCGATGCGCAGAGACATGATCATATTTACGCAGGTTGAAAACGAATCGAATGCAATAATTGAGAAGACGGTCAAGTTTGTCGAGAAGATCTGCATTCAGGTCGTAGTAGCACACATCAGCATAATCGATGATTGGAAAAATTAAGGTCTGCACAAGCATTGTCTTCGTGCTCGATGGTAATAAATTTTTGAGTCTGTACAGAGCCCGCAGCGTTCCAGTTACCTTCTGGCTGACCCTAGCGACTTGAGTACGCCAGTTCAAGGTGCTATCAATGTGCAAGCCTAAGTCCTTCACGTCAGTACTAAATGGTACGATTGTACCATTGAAGAGGACCGGCGGCAAGGTTGCACCATCCACCTTACTCATACTCCGAGAACTACCGATGATAATGGCCTGACACTTGTTAGGGTTCACAGCTACACCAAATGCATCAGACCAAGTTTTAATAGCCAGCAAGTCCCTGTTTAATTGGTCGATGGCTTCAGCTATTTCGTCAACTCTCCCCTGACAGTACAACTGCAAGTCATCAGCATACAGATGATACGCACACTGAAGTTCGGTGGTAATTAGATTAATAAAAATAGAAAACAGAAGAGGAGAAAGTATGCCGCCTTGAGGAACGCCAGTTTCCAAATCACACCAGCATGATGAAGAATCTCCAATATGAACGGACTGCTGACGCTCCTGAAGGTAAGAGGAGAACCATTTGAGTGCATCAGGAGAGACCATAACATGGGACAGAATGGCTAATAAGATGTCGTGACTGACGGTGTTAAAAGCATTCGAGAAATCGACCAACACTAGTACAGTGACTTTGGTGTCTTCCAGGCCTGCCCTTATATCGCCAGTCACTTTAAGGAGGGCGGAGGTAGTGCTGTGCCCGGGCCTGAACCCCGACTGAAGAGGGCTGATGAGCGAGTTGCAAATGACAAATTTGGAGAGCTGTTTATGGACGCAGGCCTCAAGCACTTTGGATAAGAAGGGAAGGATAGAAATGGGGCGGAAGTGGGAAGGAAGAGAGGGATTAGACACATTAGGTAGTGGACGAACATAGGCTTTACGCCACAGGGAAGGGAATACCCCGGTGTATAGGGAAAAATTTACAATGTGCGTAATCGCGGGTAGGAGGTGATCCAGAATTGTTATAATCATACCACGGGTGATGTTGTCACATCCCACCGCTTTAGATTTAATGGAAAGGATTATCTTTTTGATCTCTCCCGGTTCAACTGGGATGAAACTGAAAGAATTAATATGAGGACGCGTTAGACCAGAAATTAGGGACAAAGTTTGTTGCTTGGCTAGACGATCCATGGTTGGAACAGTGGAGAAATGTCGGTTGAGATCGTCCAAGTCAATAGAATTAGGAAGGTCCAAATGTCGCGGCTTGCCGATACCAAGAGTTCCAAGAAATTTCCAAATATCGGCAGAAGAAGAAGAATTAATAGTATCAAGAATGTGGCGGCGTTTAGCGTTGCGTATCATCTGATTGCATCTATTCCTTGCAGCTTTGAACAGTGACCAATTGTCATCAGAACGATCCCTCTTAAATTTCCTAAACGCGTGGTCCCTACGTCGCATAGCCATCTGTATCCCTCTTGTCATCCATGGTGCAGGTGGGCGTTTAACCTTCACTTTTTTGACAGGAGCATGGATGTCATAAAGGCTGACCACAATATCATTGAAGATTGCGACCTTGTCGTCAACCGAAACAGCTTTTGACATTGGCTCCCAGTCCACCACAGACGCATCCTGCTCGAGTTTCCCAGCGTTCATTCGCGAAAAACAACGCCTGTACAGAACCTTGGGTTTAGGTTTGGGAGGTTTCAGGATATAGGAGAGGAAAATCATGTCGTGATGAGAAAAGCCAGGAGCGTCATGTTGACCATGAGAGGAAACGAGGGAAGGATTCGAGGTGAGGATCAGATCGAGCCAGGTGTCATCTCCGACCGTGTTGTGATGCGTAGGTTGGAGCGGCAGCACATGCAGACTAGCAGACTCGATAAGATGGAGGAGCTTACGGGATCGAGGGGAGTTGTGGGCAAGGAGGTTTGTGTTGAAATCACCCATTATTATGTGATGTGCATACTCAGAACCCAAAGATTCAAGTACTGATTCGAATTCAGTGAAGTAATCAACAGTAGGAGGACAGTAGACAACACCAATGATGGTTTTGGCTCCCTTGACACTGACTTCAAGGAAAATAAACTCAGCGGTAGCAGAATAGTGTGAAGAGGAAGTCGCGAGAATTTTATAAGGGAAGTCACTGCGAAGGTATATGGCAACACCACCCCCTCCTTTACCAATCAGATCATTCCGTATCAAAGCGAAACCAGTAAGAGGATAGGTGGCGGTCAAGAGATGCGGTTTGAACCAAGTTTCGGAGATCAGGATGGCATGAACGTTGCTATTATTAAAAACGTCGTATAGCTCACTGTGGCTAGGAACACTTTGAGCATTAATGTGACACACATTCAATACCCGATCAGACTGATCTTTAAATTGACTTTGTAAAAAATCACTGAGGGTGTCACTGAAAGAACAAAAGCTTTCATCGCTTGAAGAGGCAGAAGATGCGTTTGCGGAAAAATAAGACTCATTGTCTGACATTAAAAAAAAAGTAGGTAATAATTTAAAATAAATATATATAAGCAATAGACTATTTCTAATAATACGGCAACTAACAGGTGCAAAACACTGCACCACCCACCAGCTAACACCAACTTAAGAAAGCACAAAACAAACAACAAACACAGAAATAACATCTGAGCTCACAATTTCAGGCTACTCCACTTGAAGCAAAGCGCCAAGTCCCTAGTTAATTTACAACCATAACTAAAAATAAAAAAGAAAAAAGAAAAGTGGTACACCCAGCTACAGATTTACCGATTAAGCTTTTTAGGTGGAACGAAACGTTAGTAGAATTTTGAGTGCAGCTTTAAGCGAAACGTTCAAACCAAAACATTTCCGAACGAAGTTTATAGGTGTCAAGTCAACAAAATGTTACCAACGTCAATTTGACAAGCTGTCATTAATTACAAAATATAATATTATTTCACCGTTGCTAAACTTGCTAAATAAACACCATTGAGGGTATAAACAAACAAAGCACATAAATTAAAACATAAAATGAACAGGTAAATAGTTGGGGCATACAACAAAACAAACAGAAAGGATAACTATGAGACAGGACAACTACAGTACGGTAAGCAAAGATTAAGAAATTTTGAGACTACGAGAATAGGACACTAACAAGACATCAGACCTTTAGTTAACATTGTGTTTTCAGGCTCCCGGCAGTTTCAACACTTCATTTCGTTGGTGCAGTCCCACCTGGCGCCTTAGGATACCTGGCCAACAGGGGCTTCAGCTCGTCGAACGAAGTAACTTTGTGGCGACTTCCATCAGAAGCCTTTATGCAGATGATGCCGTCTTGAGTCCAACACGAACGCATGCTGAAGTGCTCTCGCGCCTTTCCAAAGACAGATTGCCTGGCCCTTGTCAGGAATTCCTTGATTGAAATTTTGGATCCTTTCAAACCTGTCTTTGCTTTCCATACTGAAGCCTTGATGTCCACACTGGCAAACCGCACCAGTATAGGCCTGTGATGCTCCTTGCCTTGGGCTCCAAGTCTATGACAGGCTTTAATTGAAGATGGTGAGAGATTCTTGAGAGCAAGCTTGGTATGGAGAAGATCAAGAATTAGTGCTGAGCTGTCTTCATTCTCCACATCAGCAATACCTTGAAAAACTAACGCTTTCCGTCGGTGCCTGGTCTCTATGCCGTCTATTTGTTTGGCACACTCACCAATCTGGCTTCGGAGCAGGCCAAGCATAGAGAAGATGAGCTCACGGAAATTTCGAAACTCTTCAGCAATCTTGGCCACTGTGTCTTTGGCAGGTCCGGCGCACTGGATTTGTGCTTCAAGCTCCCCCATCTTCCTCAGGAAGTTGTCTTCAAGGGCCTTTTGTGCAGCAAGGACTTCCGCAAATTGAGACATTCTGTGATGTGTAGTGTTGAGCAGTGTTGTGTGAGTTTGCAGTTGATGAGCCAGCAGGTGGTGTCAAAAATATGTTTATGTCACATGTAATTAGCCACAAACGTGAGTACTTGCTAATTAACTATAGAAAACTAAGTACTGACGTAAACTTAATCAATATTTACTATTAATTTAATATTCAGTAAAATTCCAGATTCAAAAAACGTCTTTACTTTTTTAACACCTACCCCCGAAAAGCCCCCTATATCGTTAGTGCTTATGTTTTTCAGATTAAAATTTCAATTTTAATATTCATATATGAGATGACTGGTAAAATTAGTGACGGATATTTAAACACGTGATTGTACTCATGATTACAATCAACTTTCCCAAAGAAACTTTATTTGTATACTCAATAGCTGCTAACAGCTGATCGGCGCGATTTTCATTAAACTTTGCGCGCCAGTTGTATTGTTTTTATGATAAAAATAAAACTATTAAATATACAAAAAAAGTTTCTTTGGGAAAGTTGATTGTAATCATGAGTACAATCACGTGTTTAAATATCGGTCACTAATTACCAGTCACCTTATATACATCGTATTCATTCATTCATGCGAACACACTTGTGCACTATAATATCCCCGGGGAGATGGCTGAGATTGGCTGCCATACCCGCAAATCGATCTGCAGGACTACATTACTATACTAGCTACTGCCCGCGGCTCCACCCGCATCTGTGATGAACATTTTTTATAAAACTTCCACCCCCTGTTTCACCCCTTTACGGTAGGCTTTTCTTAAAATCCTTTCTTATCTGACGTCTCCTACTCATAATCTACCTCTGTGCCAAATTTCATCTTCGTAGTACTTATTCTCACTGATTAACCTAGAAAACTAAACTAGTAGTTTTGACATTTCGTGATTAATCAGTGAGTGAATGTATGAATGAGTGACCTTTCTCTTTTACATACCTACAACCTACATAGAATCATAGACATTCAATCATTCTGGTGTTGAGAAAAGACAGTATAATGGAATTCATTCAAATTCCATCCAAGCCAAGGGAGATATTATGTGAACTTATGTAGAGATCAATGGTGCCCTAGTTCCCCTATAGACGAATAATAACATAGGGAAAACCGAAGTCAACAGATGTACGCCCGCCTCTATTATTTTAAGCAAATACTTCAAAGGGTTTTCTGTTTGTTTACTGAACCCTTTGAAGAATAAAGATATACAGTGTGTTCAAGGAAAAATGTATTATAAATATGGTCACTGCAAAAGTCATATTAAATGCGTATTTGGATGTGAACCTAAACATATTTTCAACTGGCTGCCCGCAGCTTCGCCTATGTGGACCCTAATTATTGTTTTCATAAAGAAAATTAGCTTATGATACTCCTCATAAAATCAGCTATCTGCCAGTTAAAGACGCCTTCCTCAAAACCGGTCCAGCCGTTTCGAAGTAAAGCCAAACAATAAAAAAATGTTTTTTTTTTGTTGTAAGTAGGTACTATATACGGTACCTACTTATAACAAAAAAAAAACAATTTAATTTTATTCGTACATGTAGTAGAAAACCGTAACTTCGTTGTTTATTGATATGTATTGATATAGATTGAAGCCGATTTTTGTGTCTGTGTAGCTCTTGGCCGTTGATTTTCATAATAATTCACCATATTTACTCCATAGATCACCATAAATTATTCCAGAAGGTTTCTATGTATAAAACATTAATATTAAACATACATGTAATAAATAAATCTCAATATTTTGTCAAGTAGGTAGTGAAAACCGAGCGAAGCAACGGCAGGTCGCAAGTACTCAATAAACGCAAGCGCGGTAATGCGCTGTCTGTTACGGTAGTATTGATATTATTCAACAAATTGGATTACTGTCTCTATTATCTAAATATGATAATACCGGATTAATTAAAACCCGAATGGGAACACAATTTGCATGTAGTATCGCTGTTCGATTCGCGAAACTCAGTATTGCATCGGAGACGGCATAATAAGAACCTAAGAGCCAATTTCACAATTGAAACTGAAAGCGATCAGTACATAGAGCTGGATTGCTGTCATTATTTCATAGACAATAAATTCCCAAGTCATAGGTCTCCAGATCGAAACCAAGGCACGCACCTCTGATTTTATGGATTCATGTGCTTATTGTATAATTATCACTTGCTTAAAAATCGGTGAAGGAAAACATCGTGAGGAAACCAGCATGTCTGAGAGATATTTCTCGACAGCACGTGAAGCTAAGTCAGAGACCCATGGGTAGCATAAGAACTCTAACACCAGGTTAGTCACTAACCACACGAAAAGAAGAAGATAGACAATAATGACACTGCCAGTTCTTAAACGTAGTTCATGCGCTGATGGCGTTCAGTTTCATAGGTGAAATCTGCTTTAAGACTCTCACAATAGGTTAGTCCCCCCCCCCCCTTATCTCCGAAGTTTGCATAGACTGTTACTGTGTAATAGAAGTTTATGTAAAGAATTCAGGAACTTAAAGTTAAAACAATACTTTACAATGATGACATTAAATACATCTTTCTTTCTATCCAGAAGATCAAAAACACTTGAATTAGCCGATCAAACGAATGAAGCAGCAAACACTACCTTAACAAACCACGATGTTCCGAACCAAAACCACAGAAACGATCATCGGAATCATATTTCAAGTCAATTTCAATTACAGCCGAGACTTGAGCCTGGGATATTCATAGCTAGCAATCACCACAGCCAATGAATACCCAACACGTAAACAATTGTGCTGTTCGCAACCCATGGATCGACCAACGTTTTTGTTTGGTATTCAAAACGAACGGCCAACGAGAACGCACGAATAAAGCCGAAGCGAACCTATAGAAATGTCAGCTGCAATATTGGTAAGGCCTAGCGGGTGTTAATTCGATCGTTTATCATCAATGGGTGGATGAAGAGAAACGGTGTTTGTTTTGTTACATTATTCGTCTTCGTTTTTGTTAATTGTCGCGACTAATTCTTCTTCGTCATCCTTGTTCGATTTGTTTGGTGACGAATCCCGTTCATTTGTGTAACACTTTCGATTTCAAGCTTTTGTCTTAAATCTGCCTAGCCTTTTCCCAATAATGTTAGGGTTGGTTTCCAGTCTAAACGGATGTAGCTGAATACCAGTATTTTACATGCAGTGACTGCCTAACTCACCTCCACAAAGGAGTAACTGGGTAATACAATACCCCTTAATAGGCTAACAGATTTTCAGGCTTCCGACGACCCATAACGACTGTCAAAGATGCACAAATGACAGCCGGGATCAACGGCATAACGTGCTTTCCGAGGAACGGAGGAGTCTCGGTAAGTAAAGCTGGTCACCCATCCACGGTCAACCCCGGCAAGCGTAGCTTAACCTGATAGATTGACAGCCACGAGCTCCTCAAGCTTTTGTCTTACACATCATATTTAATAATAAAGGCTGTGTCTATTTGGGAACCACTGTTAAAGCCAAGTTTTCTACTGGTAAAAATTGTATGCTATGTTACTTACTACTCTGTCAAGAAAGTACCGGGAAAAGATCAATAATACACAAAATGTCTGTTATTCATCCAAATTTATTTTATCACCTTCAAAGTATGCTCCTTTAGAAACGATACACTTGCGCCAACGAATAATCCATTCATCAAAACATTTTTTAAACGCTGCTTCCGGAATTGAGTTCAGTTCTCGCCGCGAATTCTCCTTTATGTCTTCTATCGATTGAAAACGGGTGCCACGAAGTGGTAATTTGAGTTTAGGAAAAAGAAAAAAGTCAGCAGGAGCCATATCTGGTGAATATGGTGGTTGCTGGATGGTATTTGTTGAGTGTTTGGTCAAAAATTCGTTCACAATGATAGCCTTGTGCGAAGGCGCATTGTCGTGGTGCAAAATCCAAGAATTTTCTTTCCACAAATCTGGCCTTTTTCGTCGAATTTGCTCTCTTAAACGCCGCATAACGCTCAAATAATATTCTTTATTTACCGTTAGACCTTCCGGTAAGAATTCAGAGTGCACAACACCGCGATAGTCAAAGAAAACAGTCAACATGACTTTGACTTTTGATCGACTTTGGCGTGGTTTCGGTTCAGTTGGAAGGCGCCTCTCCGAAGCTTGTTGACTAGTTTGCATGTCAAACTCGTAAACCCACGTCTCGTCACCAGTAACAATGCGTTTCATGAATGTTGGGTCCGAACTGACTCGTTCTAGCATGTCCTCAGCGACTTTCATGCGATTGAGTTTTTGAAAATTCAGATCTTTTGGGACTAGCCGAGCAGCAACATGTTTCATACCCAAATGATTAGTTAAAATGGTACGGATCGACTCGTGAGATACAGAAAGTTCGGCGGCTATCTCTCTCAGAGTTGAATGGGGATTTTCAGTCACTATTTTCTTCACTTTTGCGATGTTAACTTCAGTTGCAGACGTTGACGGCCTACCAGAGCGAGGCAAATCTTCCATCACATCTCGACCGCTTTTGAACGCTTTGAACCACTCATAAGCACGAGTTTTTGATAAAGTCGATTCACCGTAAGCCTTCTGTAACATTTTCAGTGACTCCGAACACGAAATTCCATTGGCGATGCAAAATTTAAGACAAACTCTTTGTTCGATATTTTTGTCCATTATGAAATTCGCAATACACACTATATATGATATTACTAAAACCAGCACTGTATTTAATATAAATAACAGATGCAACTCAAACTCCGCGCCAAAATGGAAAACAGTTGTGCCAATCTAACAACTACAAAAAAACAAAAATTTGAATTTGGAACCATAAACAAATCGTCCATTCCCGATACTTTTTTGACTGAATGTATATGTTTGTGAACTATGTGTAAGTTTATCCAATGAATTTTTTTTTTATGCTTCAACTACTATTAGTACGTTCTAAGTGACGTTTTTGAATCTCGGTCTTAGTGCAAACATTTTCATCTCAAGTTTTCTCTTAGTTAAATCAACTTAAACCTCTGCTACTTGGTCGGTTTCATCCCTATGTGGCTAATCTAACTACAGTGATCTCGGTTTAATTCAGTAAATTGGTTCGCCCATTAGAAGCTAGCGACCAATTTAAAACGTGCACGTTTAACAAGTTTTTAATTATATCCATTCGCCCGAACTCTTCTGGAGTCGTATCTTTTAAAGGATTTTACCTTTCTTAGATCGAAATGGGAGTTCTTCCTAAGCTTTTCGACGATAATAAATCTGTTTCTTGTGTTACCGTTTCCGTATACGATTTATAGCTTCTAGAACGATCCAACGTCTTTTCTGAGTCCTCCAGAGCGTAGTTAACTGTCAATATAAGGAAAATATGTAAGGTAAAGTACTATGAAATCCCGAAGGTTTTCTTCTTAATGGAAACAACTTCTTTGGATTTCGAAATCAAGGCTTTTTTACAGACTATTCTTTCATTGAGGTTGCTATAGATTACTGTTCTTAACTCCTCTGATTGAAATGGAAGTTTGGAGAAGTATAATACATAATTCCACGTTTCTTTTTTATATTGTTTAATAAGGCTTTCACCTGATGAAGTGGGTAACCTAGTCCACTCTCCTATTTCGATAGTTAATCCCCTATCACTTATAATAATTAATGTCTTAGTTCTAGGTACATTGCCTGCCTCTTCATCTTACCTGTCATAACCAGTTATATCCAGTTTGGAAACCAGCCAGGCATTCGTTAATATAGCCGGAATGTCCTGCACAGTGCGCCAAACAATAGTCATTGACATGTACATTATTGCGTCTAATATCCCACCGGCCATTTCGCATCGTAATCACAGCCCAGAATTATTGTTCCAGTGAATGGTTCGAGTGTGTTTGTGTGTTGTATTCGATTGTTCCAGTGAATAAGTAGGGCCTTAATTGTACGTGTTCAAGGGCTTACATAATGTCGTTTTAAGTGCTTCCTTTGAATGGATTAGTCTTTTTCAGTTTATGAGAGATTTGCATATCTTGGTTCAGTTTTATCATTAGTATGATTTCATAAATGTTTTTATTGGTATTTTAAACTAGTATCGTCAATGTGTTTGTGAGCAGTGTCCGCAATTAGTTCAACCTATATTCATCACAATTTTCCATCATCCGAACGACATGTGATATATCCCATATCTCCGTTAATAGTTTCAATGTGGTTTCAACTCTAAAACGTGCAACAAATGTTGGGAACAACTAAATTTTCAACCGCATGAAATTCGCAACACAACATAGTACTGAAATGAAACTGGACGAATTAGCGCCAAATTAGGCTAGTTTGCGTAGTTTCTGCGGTAAAGATGAACATTCGTTACGTGCGTACCTGCATGTATATATACTGTGTTATGTGTCGTGTTGTTAAATACCGGGTTGTCTAAACAGTAATCAATTGATTGATTGTTTTAATAGGTTGTGATGTTGTACTGGTATAAAACCGATTAATAACCGTTAAAAGAGTTAGGACGAATGGACTGTTCTTTTAATTAATTTATTTGTTTTGGGACAATAAACAGCTACAATATGTCTTAATAAACTACAATATATGTAAATAATACTAAACATTAACAATATAAGATACAGTAAGTGTTAGTAATACTGTTAGTAATATTAGCGGTCGTGTGATAAGGTAAGTTGTAAACACCAGAGCAGTTTTAAAATCATGTGCATAGCGTGACTTGCAATGACATGCTTTAAACGAATTTATCAAAAGGATTTTTAAAACGCAACAATCAGAAGCGCTATTCCTTAAAAATCTCACCATATAAACTTTGTCGAAGTGAGCTGTCATTCCGCTTGATGTTATCGATTGACAATATTGGTGTGAAAGTCTCGAGAAGAGCTTACTATAGAAATGATCCTATGAAGTAAGGTCCAATTCCAATTGACACCCAAGTTTTCACGGTAAGATTATTAAAGAATAGACCGGCAGGAATCGTGATGTGTGATCATTGCTTCTTCATAATCCCTATGCAGAAAAGCTATGGGGCATCAATCACGCAACATTTTCAATCAGTCTTTGTAAACATTTATTAACAACACTGAAATACACACATCAAAAGTGTCTAGGGATCAAGCATTTTTATGCGGATTTCTTGAGATTGAGATGTGGCTTTGTAATAAATTTATGATTTTATAAATTTATATGGATCCTTTTTGGTGCATTTCATAATTTGAAACAGGAACTGTCAATCAAATTCGAGTAAAAGATGAAAATCAGCTGTCAATATTTTCCCTATAAAAACATACAACGCATTGAAGACATTATTAGTGCTACTGTTTCCCTACTACTGATTAAAACCAACGTTATTATGGAGCGGCGACGTCATTTAAGCAGGGAAGAAATGCTCAGAGCCGTGGGAATGATAGAAGCTGGTTCCCGGCAACGTACTGTGGCTTTAGCTCTGAATACAAGTCAGAGTGTTATCAGTCGACTTTGGACACGTTACCGAAGCACTGGTACCGTGGCTGAGCGCCATGAAGGACGGTATCGCTGCACCACACGGAGACAAGACCGATACATTCAAATCTTAACTCGAAGAGCTCCAACAATAACCGCCATGATGTTAGCCGTGAGGCTTCATCACTCTTCAGGGAACTTAATTAGCGACCAAACAGTCAGAAACCGCTTGCATGAAGTGAACCTTCATTCCCGAAGACCGCTACGGGTACCACCTATAGCAATGCACAATCGTAGGATTCGATATCAATGGGCTCTTGAACACAGAAATTGGGCAGAAGAACAATGGCGTTTCGTGTGCTTTTCTGATGAGTCTCGTTTTGGTATGAGACCGGATACAAGACGTATACGACACTGGAGAACCCCTGGACGCCAACAGCGATTAAAATCCTGCCAGGAAGTCCATCCTTATAGTGGTGGAACCATCATGGTATGGGCGGGTATTTGGATCGGCGGAAGAACTGAGTTGATTTGGATCAGAGGCAACCTCAACGCTCAAATTTATGCTGAGACGATTGTATCTGACGTCATCGTTCCTCTACAAGTGCAAATCGGTCCCTTATTTCAGTTAATGCATGATAATGCACGACCGCACACCGCAAGAGTTGTAAGACAGACTCTCGCCGCAGCTAACATCAATGTCCTGCCCTGGCCTGCTCAGTCGCCAGACTTGAACCCGATTGAGCATGCATGGGATATGCTACAGAGAAGAGCTCTGCCGAATATGGAGGGTATCCAGTTGCAAGAAGACCTTTTTTTGTTGTTGCAACGAACATGGGCGGCCATTCCACAGCGTGATTTGGATGAACTCATTTTGAGTATGCCAAACCGATGTTCTTGTGTTGTTAGTGTTCGCGGTAGAAACACGGATTATTAATTGTTTAAGTTACCCAATAAAATTTTAAAGAAAACTGTTATTTCAGTCTTTTTTTCGAACTTTAATGTTAGTGGTTCAAATGTCAAAAATCCCTTTATTAGGAAAATGGCAAATTTCTTTATTAATGCAAAGGTGACTTGGTTTATCGTTACTGTGACAAACGAAAACACTTTATTTGATGAATCCTTAAAGAAAATTTAAATTAATATCAATCAAGAGAAAAGTTATTGCAAAAATATATGTTGATCCCTAGACACTTTTGATGTGTGTAGTTAATATCAATCAAATCAAAACCAAACAAAACATAACAACATACATTAGCAGAGTGTACTTAGAGATTGTGAATGTAATTTAGACGATTGGTTCACTCGTTATCCAGAATACATCATTTCAAACTCATCTCTATAATTATACCCAAATACTATAGCTAAATCAATTTAGCTAATAACCTAATGTAAACTAGTAATCAAATGGATAGATATGTAGGGAATTGATTTCCCCAGAGCGACATACATAGATGCAGAAGAAAGTCGACTCCATACGACGAGCGAAAATGCACGTATTATGGACACGCATCTACCTACGGTGAGTGCAAGCGCAGTCGCGACTTCGATTGATTTGAAATCGTTTGAGTTTACCGCCTGTATGTGCAGTGATAGCCTATTTGTGTGACCGTCGGACTGCCAAATCATAGGTCTCGAGTTCCAACTCAAGGCACGCACCTCTGACTTTTCGGATTCATGTGCGTATTGTATAATTATCACTTTCTGAAAAAACGGTGAAGGATAACATCGTGAGGAAACCGGCATGCCTGAGAGATATTTCTCAGCAGCATGTGAAGCTAATCCTAAGTAACCACACGAAGAAGAAGAAGAAGACCGCATGTATGCGTCTTCGTGTGGGTACGTTTGGTTGTTTGGAGTCGGTCTTCTGTGCCACACTATTTTGTGGCTATGCGGTCCGGGTTTCGTTACTAATGGCCAATGCATCGGATCACCAATCACTTGGATCGCTGAACTTTAATTTCGTGATTAGCCAGTAATCTGATGTACGGGGGCTTGTTAGCAGGATTGGTTAGGCTATGATTTTGAGGTAGGATTTTGGTGATTATTTAACAGGTATTGGGTTCCTAATTTTAAATTTTAGGTAGCTATTTCTGTACACAAAATTGAGAGGTGTAATTATTCAACATGATGATGACATGTTCAATTGGTGTAATTATTAAATAGGTATCACTTTTGGTCACGGAATATTCTTAATTCCCTTGATAATTGTTCAATTGACAGCAAATTGTAGTCACAAAATTATTGCCATTAAGCCAAGTTGAAACGACGTTATTAACAAAATAAACTTATTATAAACTACAATAAAGTTATTAAACAAGACACCCTGAGAACAGTGGCATATAGCCTCACCTGACAAATTGGATATGAATTTCCAATGTGTTTCACGTAACGAGGATACGACAAGACGCGCATAACATACATATATACCGCATTTGTTTTCGGAAGCTCGGCTTACAACTGAGGCATATCATCTTCGTAATGAAACTCCTTGGTGTATGTAGATGCTTTGCCAGAGTGAAATATACCTTATAGCCTTAACAAGTAGCAATAGCTTTGAAAGCGATTCGTATTTTTACAGCAAGTTTCACCAGGATTGACATACGCTTTTCGGTAGCTTATGTTGCTGACATCCATACATTTTTTACTTCATCATTATCGCTGACATAATATCACCTTATTTAGGCCATTTGATTTTGCAGATCGTCATCGAAAAGCTAATTTCATTATTCTACGATATGATTATAGATATAAATAAGGGATACTATCAGGTTTACTTTCATCATTATTTGAATTTATCATGTCCCTTGTTCAGCAGCATCTACGTCATATAGCCGCTGGGTTTTATTGCGATGAATATTGTGAGACATTTCTAAGATTGCATGTACGTTTAACCATTATCTCATTTCGGCAAAGATAAAGCAACTTGTATATATAGAAGACACGACTGCATACGCTTTTCTAAAATCTGTTAAGTATTTAAATTAATAATTGTATTCGCAGATTCTTAATGGTAATCCTAGCCTCTATGACATGGGACTTAAATATAACTGGCAAAATGTGAGTGCACTATAGGCTCTCTGCCCAACCCGTCGGGAAATACTGGCGTGATATTATGGTATTCCTTGATGCTCCCATTATTATAGGTACATTGAGGCTGTCATCAATCAGGAGCAAGACAACGCTACATCGAAAGGCTTTAATCGTATATCTCTGTATATTGAATTCTCCATGAAACATAATTTCATATTGATAACCCATCGGTTTGTCATCCATCACTTAGTTTCTGTGTGCCGACGAAGCGGGAAACAAACATAGGTGCCGTTTGTGAGTCAATATCGGAGCGGTGAAGTTCGGCGTTCGCTACAAGTGTGTAGTTTGCATTGAATTTACTGGTTCATGTTTGTGTTTATGTAACTGAGTGGTTCTAAGAAAAATATTACTATTATTGCGTCGGTACTGTAGAGGTTTTCACCGAGACCCCAATTTTCTTTGAGAAACTGAATGAAGTTGAAGGAAATTCCTAATCCATTGATTTATATTTTTGAACACTTTTTCTACTTGAATGACGTTGAATTGTCAAAATGAAAGGCATTGCCATTGTTAGTGAGGTACGCAAGCTGCTCGCTGGCTTTCTCACGCAAAATTCCATGATTATGGTATAATGTGGAGATAAACACTATTTCATATTATGCGGAACAGAAAAGGATTTGATAAATCGAATAGCTGAAATGTACTATAGCAATAGTATCCATGGTTTACATTTAAAATACACCTTTTATTAACCTGGTATCCCAATTTTTGTGTTAATAAATTATATTTTACTTTATTGATTATAAAGCCAGTTAAAATGGGCATTGCTTCTTCTGAAAAAGGCCAAACCAAGGTCATATTCATTATTGCTACATCCATTTAAAAAAAATCAGCAAGGGTAAATTTGGTACCGTCATCCAGGAAAAAGACTTGAAAACTTGACTACGAACAGGGAAATTCAATCTACAAGATAAAATAACAAAAATCACATTACAGCGTCTTCATCAATCCGAATTATAGCAGAGACAGCTAACCCATCAATCTTTAATACACATTTCCTTTTCGATTTGAAGTCAACGTAATGACGTTTCATTTCTCAAGTCATACTGATAAAAAAACCTCATGTAAATCTTATTCCCCCGACATCTCTTCAACGATGTCGACATAAAAATTCGCCAACACGGAGGGGCACCCTCGCATCGAGAAGGTTTGAATATGCAAATCGTAAGGTGGCACTCTTATAGCCCTCCGACAGAAATGGCGGACTTCCATCTCCAGAGAAAATATTATCATTGGAAATTCCTTTTTTAAAGCAAGTTATTTGCTGAAAGAGGATTATCGGTGAAAGGTAAGAATTCCGATGTTAATGTGAAAACGTTTTCGAAGGACGATCAAAGGCAAATAGAAGGTGCTTACTCGTAATTTGTAAGACGTATGCCTATATTTGAAGAATTCAATAAACAAAATTTATTTGGGAGATATTGTCTAGGTTTTCATACTACGTACATGAGTAGTACAATTTGCTTTCAACTATTTTACAAACAAAATTGAGCAACTTTCTATATCATCTACCTAGCATTTTCTCAACTATGTTGGGGTCGGCTTCCAGTCTAACCGGATGCAGCTGAATATCAGTATTTTACATGGAGCGACTGCCTATCTGACCTCCACAACCCAGTAACTGGGTAATACGATACCCCTTGTTAAAACTGGCTGTCAGATTTTCGTGCTTCTGACGACCCGTAACGACTGCCAAAGATGCACAAATGACAGCCGGGACCAACGGCTTAACGTGTTTTCCGAGACACGGAGGAGTCTCGGTATGTAAAGATTCACCCATCCACGGCCAACCCCGGCAAGCGTAGCTTAACCTGATGGTAAACCTGTGCGGCTGTTAGTACTTAGTCACGAGCTCGTCCATTGAGCAACCTTCTATAAAAACACAAAATTACGACAATGGCAAAGATAAAGAAACAAATTTAAACATCAACCCGAGGTCTGTGGAATATCCCAAAACGTTCCAGAATCCGCATTCCGTCCGTCTTCACACTTTACTACTCTCAAAAGTAAAAATATTTTACCTTAACCCCGTGGTTATTTAAAAGGGAAAAATGTTAAAAGTACAGAGGTCGGTATTAGGTAGGTTTGCTTGAATTCAGTGCACGTACACCTTGGGGAATGGGGCGGAGAGATTGGCTCGTAAAGACACGACGTGGCCACCCCTCCCTGATTATAATCCGTTAATTGTGAAAAATCACAACCCTACCCTGCAAAAGTTGTATAAAGGTTAGGGTTAATCCGCAATTATGATGTTCTGTTTTAAACTCTTTTCGTCGGACTTTTTCCTACTTAATTTTTCGTATAAAAATGTCTCCACTGAGCATTCATACTGCTGTCATCATGAAATGTTTGCCAAAAAAAAGTAATGGAATATGAAATTAATCTCGACACGTTTTTTATTTCATATTTTCTTAATTTCTTCTTCTTCGTCGCCAAGACGTGAATCTTGTAGTTCGTGCCAAGTACTCTGTGCTCAAAATTAAATAAGGAACCATTTTGCGAACGAGACTTTGTAAAATATGTCAATTTACACCCATTGTAGTGACCTAGCTGTTTGATTATGGAAACTGTCTTAAATCGAAATGGGAATCCAAAAATACTTTAACCTTCCTAGTAATTCTACTTACATTTAAGATTTAAAATAACTATTAATGCCGTATTTCCAAATGTCAAAAAATCCGTTTCTTGATCAAAATGGTCAAGACCAATGAAAATGCCAACCTTTTAACAATAAGGATGGGGACGGATTTTAGTCTGACGCAGCTGAGTACCAGTATTTCACATGGAGCGACCCTATATCTGACCTCCACAACTCAGTTACTGGTTAAGACGATACCCCTTGATAAGACTAGTTGTCACTCTTTTGCGCTTCTAACTACCCGAAACGACTGGCAAAGATCTACGAATGGCAGCCGAGACCAACAGCTGAACGTGCTTTCCGAGACACGGAGGATTTTCAATATGTAATGGATGCTCACCCATCCACAAACAGACCGCGGCAAGCGTAGCTTAACCTTCAATACAGACCATTCATCATTAAAGAAAGTATACCTAACCAAACATGCGTTTAAATCTAGGTTCATGAAAGTTACGTAACCATAATTGTAATGTGTTTTACGGCCATACCCGCTATATTAAACGTTCAGGATCCTCCGTATATCTACGGCAACGGTAATGCTTCGATCGCCAGGCTTAACGTATTATCGGAAAAGATATAAACTTTTATTATACCTAACCTTTGGAAAACTATAACCCTCAATGTTATTATAGAAGTAGAACTCATCTTTAATAACATACGAGATGTCGTTTCCGAATTGGTGTTGAAAATGCTGAGTGAATTGGTGGAGACAATTCATTACCAAAGCATAGTCACGTTAACAGTCCTATTTTTCCAGTTACTTGTAGTGTATCTCAGTTTTGGCTAAAAATAACCTACTAACTCATGATCTTCATCATCAGCTGAGCATAGGCTTCTCTTACGTGCCAACCCCCACGTTCCTTTTTTTTATCGAGCAAATAAAATGCCTAACGCATACCACGCCATCCTGGAGGACAACGTGGTTATGTGGGGCTTGCACCTGCTAAAAATCCTGTTCTCTGGAGGAGGAGAACAGGATTTTTAGCAGGTCCGGGTTCAGCGATGTCCGGGTACACTGGGACATCACTACAACTCCAGGGAACCCTGCCTTACTCCACCTGTTATCATGACCTGCCCAACACCATTTGAGTTACATAACTCGTTTTTCTACATCGAAAGCCTTTATAACCTACCATACTATCTATATGTATACTACAAAAAATCTATACAAAATATATCAACATGTTACTTGTAAAAACATGTCACAATTTACGTTCCCTATAGTCGAGTAAATGTCAATGGAAGTCTATAAAAACAGGTATAGCCCCCATGCGAGTTAGAACACCGACATTTAAAGGTCACGGCGAAGCACTCAAGGTCAAACCCAACGAATTGTAGACTACCCTCAGAATACGAAATATCATGAAGTTCTAGAGAGAGATTATTCTCCCAGTTACCGTGTCCCTAACTCGTTTAAAGTAATAGCCAGCTTCGGGGATTAAATTAAAGACTTTTGGATAACCTCATTTTCTGTGGCTGTATCTTTTAAGTCTAATTGCTTTCTTATAGTTTCTAGATTAATTTCGTTTCTAAACAATTAAAGTTACCTAGGTCTTAGACAAGTGTCTATCGCACCGTGTCGATTCGATTTCGAAAATTGTTTACCGATCAATTCGTTATTTCAGCGACTCGAAATGTCAAGAAAGCCACTTGTCAAAGCATTTGTATGGGAATATCGATCGAGTTTCATTACACAATTTGACATTGTCTAGCACTTAGCGAACGAAAACTGTTGATCACGTGACATTTCGAAAGCTTATACCAATTTCATACATTTCGGAATTTATCTAATTTCGTTATCGTTCATGAAAATGTGACTTTGTCTAGGCATTACGAATCTTGACCAATTTTTTAGTTTCTTAACAGAGTACAAGATATGTATAAATTCGTTGTTGGATGTTATTTACCAATACGAAAAAACTTAGTTACATGGTCAAGTGAGAGGAGTCAAGAGGCTTAACTAAGTTTGAAGCAGAACTACTTCTTTTGCGAAGAAATATTTTCTTTCCAGAAGCAAGTTTCTGAACCCACTCAATACGAAAAGCATGGAGTGGGGAATTTGCTCTAAATACAAAACAAGTTTTAAAGTTACAAAACCGAATGGAAAATGCATTTCACAAACCAACCCATAAGTTCCAAATTAGATTTTGCGAAGTTAGCCTTTTACATAGAGTTCACAATTAAATTCCAAACCAAAGTAAAAGTCAGAAGGTTGGAAATTGCATGAGAAAGTTCGGTTCGGGGTCAATCATTTTGCCACTTTATGGTTGGAAATAATAATTAGATACTTGGCAATTCAATAATTTTGTTGTACAAAAATGGGATTTTTTCCCGACATCGATGCTTGAATAATGGCCGTTAGTAGGTAGTATAAAGGTCGTCGAACCACTCGGCATTAAATTTCGAATTGTTGTGAGAATCTTTGGGAGACCTGGCAGCTTATTGGTAGCCTAATTGAGCCAATTGTCATTCGCTAAATTGCCAATATATTATCATTGGGTCCAATCGACATTAATAGCTACAAATTAGCAATAAAAGCTTATGATCCATAGTCTTTTACATATTATTGAATAAGATTTATATCAGTGTCTAAAATTAACAAAAAAAGCGTTTGAAGTCTTACGCTATGTTTTAAAAGTTATCGTGGCAATAAAAATATACGATTTAATTTTACATCGTCTTGTACTGTCGCGAGAAAAATCGTTAAACACTATTAATAAACAATAAAAATGCCCTTGTAAACGTGTCACGATCACGATACACAAAGCCAATGGGAAACTATTAACCATAGTTCATTACAGTACAACACTGAACGATAAATGTTTATGTTAATTAAAAACATAAAGATCGCCCATGGGGAATGGCCGCGAACACGCCATAGGCATTGTTATTACTCTGTACATGTTTTTGTTAGTAACAACCGCTCTATGAAAATAACTATTTTTTATTCTAATGAGAAGGCACAAAAGGCTTTTCAGTTTTCAGTTCAAGGTTGAGCGCGTGTGTCGAAGGCACTTTAGTGAAATGGTAAACAAGGTGTGCTCGCCTGTACTGTATACAGGGTGTATATTTGGAGCCAGGCAAGCGTGAACGAGGTTATTGTGTAACTGATTCTGAACCTGAAACAATAAAAAGCCTCTCGACCTTGACCGGTTTCTTCGTGTGATATGTGGAAGGTTAAGAGTTGGGGTTGGGATTTAGTGAGAGACAGGTTCGTCGATTGATGAGGCACATATGTATACGTAACAAAGATACCTGATTAATTGGAAAGATTTCGAGTTGTACCAAGAATAGAACCAGCGAGCTACAATTTTCAGTTCTTCAAGTCGTCTTGTGTTTCGTTCATAAAGTCTCATTTAAAAAATTGCGTCATGTAAAAAAAGAGAGATAAAAAAATATTTTTATGTGGAAAATCCTAGAGCAAAACTTGCACAACAAACCCTTTATATCTCTTCAGGCTTGCAAAAAAGAATGCATGCATTCCGCTTAAGTACGCACACACTTTATATTTCCATAATTTGTGCGTAGTTGAACGAATGAATGAACCCAGAGAGAATGTAGGTCGTACTCAGGGCGTTTGTTACATTCGTCGCCAGGTGAATGGGACGTTTAATTACATTCGCTGTAAAGCATTCTCGACATTTTCATTCATTCAGTCGCTCTTCTGTTCATATCTGGGCTTGCGAATGCATCAGACCCTGCTGTTTATATACGATTGTGAATATATTTCTGCTTGATGTATGGCAGCCATTATTTTTAGTTTTATGCGACATTTACAGCCAATGATGCACGTCGTTGATAAGAGCTTATGGAAAACATTGCTATTTATGTTTCGCGATTTTTTGGCATTAAACGGAGTAACTGGTTTTTGCTTTTGCAGAATTAAATCACAAGGTCGATTTTATTTGATACTTTTGTAGTAGACAAGATAAATTGTAACTAAAGGATTCGTAGGTGTTGTATCAAAATTTTACAGTGCGTGAGAGCAAGTTAAGTCCTTGCAACCGCTTTTTTTTATTTTTTTTTATTTACAAAATCTTTTAACTAATATTATAAAGAAGTAAAATTTGTGAGTTTGTATGTAAGGTCCGATTCGATCCGATTCCTTTGCTTTCACTAAAGGAAGCATAGCACTAGAGTATTGCCAACTACTCATAGGATATATTTTATATTTAAACAGGAAATTTCGCGCAAATGAAGTCAAGGGCAGAAGCTAACTATTTATACAATTTCTAAACATACCATTGTTACAAAAGAACGATAAAAATATAACAAGACACAACATAATACCACATCCAAGTAACGGTATCAATTTACAACAATTCTAACAATTTTCCAATCGACTGTACGCCAAGTGGGGGAGACACTTCAATAATTAGGCGCTCGATCTCGTTAACCGACGACCACACTGAAGAAGGGAAGACTTAATAAGGTAGGTGGTTCCGTACTGGAGAAGAATTACACGGTGTAGAGGATAATGGAAAGATTTGAGAAGACTTGATGAATGAGAGCCCTTTACTACAAGGTCACCTAGAGAAGCGAGATATCTCAAATAAAAATTTCCAAATTTCATACCCTTTTTTTTTTTTAAGGCTGGGAAATCATGCAATGACTGCTCCCGCTCTGGGTGGAGCGGGAGGGAGTGTCAGACTCTTACTGACTAAAACCCATCCATGTTCCTTCCGTAACCCTTTATGTTCGGGGGTAGCTGTAACCCTTTAGCCTAATACACTCGAGAGCAATGAATCCGGGTCACTTAAAGAATCCTAAAAATCTCGGAAACTAAAAATGCTAGGTTAATGCAATAAATTGTATTTAATAGACAATGTAATACTCCTTAAATGAAGGTATTAAAACTTCTTAGTTTTTGTAAAGTTATATCATAAAAAAATCAAATTTGAAAAAGGGCCACTTTCGAAGATGGAACTACGAAATTACAGCATTTGGTTTTGCTTTTGTTTGTAATCTGTCATTTATGTGGGTACATAAACCATGTTGATAGTGCTCTATATTCATTATTCAAGCTGAAATTATGTCGCTTACGCCTGAAGAATGCACCAGAAAACTTACAATGCTGGAAACCGGCCGGAGTCAGCGCGATACAGCCAGGACTGTCGGTGTGTCGCTGTCAACAGTACAAAGAGTTCTCCGACGTTACGAAGAAACTGGTTCTAACCTACGCAGACCAGGAACGGGCAGAACCAGGTGTACCACAGCACGAGAAGACCACCATGACCTGGTGAACACCATGCTTCGAAATCGCTTTCTCACAGGAACTGAACTCACAAATCAGTTTCGACGCCTCGGAGGAAGTAACCCAAGTGCATGGACAGTAAGACGTCGGCTTGCTGAATCTAACTTAAAACCCCTTAGACCTGCAAACGGCCCTAAACTGGAGCGTGGGCATCGTATTTCAAGACTAAGATATGCCCAGGGCCACGTAAATTGGAGTATTGAATATTGGTCAAAAGTTATGTTCTCCGACGAATCAAAATTTATGCTCTACAAGCACGATGGAAGACACAGAGTGTATCGAAGACCAGGGGAAAGATTCAAGCAAGCATGCATCGAAGAAAAAGTAGCCTACGGTGGTGGGTCTGTACTTGTGTGGGCCGGAATTTCTTCTGAAAGTCGCACAGAGCTGGTGATCATAGAAAACGGCTCTTTAACTAGCGTAAGATATGTGGAAGAAATCCTCAATGATCACGTTGGTCCATTTATGGTCAATTTAGGTGAGGATGCTATATTTATGCATGACAATGCCCGACCTCATACAGGTAGGATTGTGAATGACTACCTTCAAGAGATGAACATTACTCGTATGGAGTGGCCAGCGCGCAGCCCGGATATCAACCCGATCGAGCATGCTTGGGACGAGCTAGGCAGATGCGTAAAACAACGAAACCCTCCCCCAATCACGCTTCGTGAGCTCAAAATTGCTCTCACAGAGGAATGGGAGAATATTCCCCAAAATCGTATAAGGAACTTGGTGTACAGCATGCCAAACCGCGTAAACGCAGTAATGGAAGCACGAGGAGGCAATACGAAGTATTAAAATTCAAGAAAATCGGAATAAAGTTCAAAAATTTCATGTTTCCTATTTTTGTTTTAAGGAGAGATCAGCAGTTTTTTTCTTTATGTAATTTTGTGTTAATAAAATGTATGGTGACTCATATTTTTTTTACTTTCATTTAAGGAGTATTACATTGTCTATTAAATACAATTTATTGCATTAACCTATCATTTTTAGTTTCCGAGATTTTTAACATTCTTTAAGTGACCCGGATTCATTGCTCTCGAGTGTATTATAAAGAGGAAAGATTTGATTGTTAGTTTGTTTGTATTGAATAGGCTCCGAAACTACTGAACCGATTTGAAAAAAATCTTTCACTGTTGGGAAGCTACACTATCCCCGGGTGCCATAGGCTATATTACATTTTCAAAAAAATTAGGGATTCTTACTAAAACTGCAATAATGTAACAATTTCCGACATCCATGCGGGTAGAAGCTAGTTAGTTATACTTGAATAAGAAACTAACTGGCTGCCTGTTACCTTTCACGCCTAGACCACTGAACCGATCGTTTTAAAATAAGACAAAGAGGTAGCCATATTGGATGTTTGTATGAAAAAGACCAAAATAATATTAGTGAGTAAATATTATTTTGTATTTATTTAAAAGACATTTTTTTTAGGCTGGCAAATAATCACACGACACCTCCCACTCTGGGTGGGACGGACGGGAGTGTCAGACTCTTACTGACTAAAACCCATCCATGTTTCTTCCTTAGCCCTTTATGTTCCAGGGTAGCGGTAACCGTTTCGGACAATCTCGCTGACCCGGCAGGTATTTAAAGCCTGCTATATTATATATATGCTACTTCTTTGGAATGGGCAACTAGCTTCATCTTTCTGATTGACCGAACCCTTGACAATTCAAAAGTGCCTGTAATTGGTTTATTTGATATAAATGCTTTGAATTTGAGTTGAGTTTATTTAATCCTCGTTAGTTTTTCCCAGTATTGGAAATATTGAGGTAGTAATACCACAGTTAGCAGGCTGACAATGGAATAGTTGCGAATAGCCATGCTTATTTAATTTTACCTATGTTTAAAATGTATAGTTTTGATCATTCATTACTGTTGAGTATTGTGTTTCAATACGTTTTGATCTGGAATTGTTTGGTGTAGATGTACTGATAAATGTTAAAATCAATTTATTATGTTTGTTTGTTGATGCAAATTAATGTTTTGTTATATTTTTGATGTTGAAAACTGCTTTATAAAATCTCGATGAAATATGGCAGCTCAATTTTTCTGGGTAGAAGTTATAAAATATATGCAATGTGTTCTTGATCAGAACCTATAGGTATTCTCAAAAAGATGCCTGTGGATGCAAGTAAACATTTTGGATTTTTCTCAGGATTCAAGAAATAATAAGTATCAGATAGGCCATTAAAATTACGCGGGATTGTCTGAAAGGGTTACGCTGCCCCGGAACACAACGGGGCTAAGGAAGGAACATGGATGGATTTCAGTCAGTAAGAGTCTGACACTCCCTTCCGCTCCATCCAGAGCGACAGCAGACATTTAATGATTTCCCATTCTTTAAAAAAATTCCATTGAAATAGAAAATCATCATGATCAAAAAACCAACAGTTTTAACTTCATAAAACACACCAAAAATCTTTCATAACAACATTACCCTCTTTTAAGGCTCCACCGTAGTCGGGTAATAAAAATAAACTCCAACTAGGTACCCACCATATATCCGAAACACATTCACTCAAGAACGATTTAATGTAAAACACTCACTCAGAATGTACACGCTTAATCTACCACATGGAGCTGATTAGCATCAGTAAGAGCTTGCGAGTCAAAGTTAGGGGAATCGAGCGCAGAACGAATGCTCGCCACATTAGGCGGCAAATGAAGAAGCAAAGATGTATGTGTCAAGACATAGTGTAAATAAATGCAAAGGATTTTGTTGATTTGAAGTGAAGCATATTTATATATTTAGTTTGTGTAAATTATTCCATCACCACTGGAGGTCAGATAGGCAGTCGCTTCATGTTAAATACTGGTATTCAGCTGCATCCAGTTAGACTGGAAACCGACCCCAACATAGTTGGGAAAAGGCTAGGCAGATGATGATTCCATCACCACGGCTCTCAAAACGGTGAAAGAAAACAGCGTGTGGAAACCGGCAATTTTTATAATGTTAATGCCGCAATGCACAATGTTCCATATATTTAGACCGCGTAGTATTGCAATTTTTTATGCAACAGCAGCTGTTTGCCACCCTTCTTTACCAGTTTTTCAGCCCAATTCCGCTTCAGCAACACATAGTTGGATATCCCACCCTAACTGAGACGTGTAAGTAATGTTACGAAGTTGGTAACACTGGCCGGCCGCGATGAATGCACACAGAAAAGTAGGTCACTACGAGAGCTACAAATACATTAACGAAATAAGACGGAAAACTTTTATAATTAATGTAATACAATACCAGAGCTGCGGGGAATTAATGACTAACTCCCTCCCAGATAATATTTCGAATTTTGATTGCTAGCAACACAATATCAGCCAGCAGTAAAAGTTTGAACAGATGAAGTCGGCTATCGATTTAATTGAGTCTATTGAAGATAGAAAAATAAACTAAACGGCTTACGGTCTTTTATATTCTCATTCCAGTAAAGGCGAATAAAATATTGAAGGCTATAAAACTGTCAGTGTTGCCAGGCGTAGCTTCGGTATTAGATAACGTTTTACGATCGTGACGAGTTGATCTGTTGCAGCATAGGAAATAATACGAATATGAAAACACATAGAAGAGTTATCTTCCCCTAAAATAGAAGGAGGAAATACGGTCTTAAATGACCAATGCACTGACATACTATGTGATTTATTTAGGAATCAGTAGAGATCGACAGTGCTGTTAAAAAATCCATAGGTGCATATTTTCCTATTTACAATGCGTTAATTGTTTGACTAGCTTTTGCCCGCGGCTTCGCACGCGTTAAATTCGTAGTAAACCAATTCGTTATTATACATATAAACCTTCCTCTTGAATCACTTTATCTATTACAAAAAACTGCATCAAAATCCGTTGTGTAGTTTTAAAGATCTAAGCATACATAAATACAGACATAAGGACAGACGCGGGAAGCGACTTTGCTTTATACTATGTAGTCAAGTTAGACTGGACTGCGCGACGTTATCTTAGCAGTTTATTCTTTCACGTTATTTGAACTAACAAAACACTACTTATTACATACCTGTAGCATAGGCTGGTTCAAGGTCGTCTTCGTCGTCGGTGTGGTGTCTGCTGGAGGCGTGCGAGTGCGAGTGGTGTGCCACGCCCACATGCACCGGCTGTATGGGCTGCTCGTAGTGCTTGTGATGATCCACGTACACGCGGTGGTGGTGAGGACACGGCGTCGGTGGAAGATAGTCCGCCAGCGTACCACCGCGAGTCAACGTCGACCCCGCACTTAATGTCCCACCACCAGAACATGACGCTAACGCACTCCGCACTGATCCAAGGTCTAAAGACGGTCGTCTAGATAGTTCGCCGTAACTCTCGCCGAAGAGCGCACTAGCCGGCACCGCGTGACGAACTTCGTGCTGATGGTGGGAGTGGCCGCCGTTCGACGACGAGTGCGGAGACGCGGAGTGGTCGCGACTGTCGCGTGACGTGGACGCTGTGTGGATGATACTCTCGTCGTGCGTCTCCATGACCTCTCTCGCGGTCGGCGGGTTGGGGTGCACGTGCACCGCGGAGGTGCCCGCGCGGCGCGGACTCCGCCCGCGGTCCGGCAGCACGGATGAAGCCGACCAGTAACCCCACGCCATTTTCGTTCACTATTTTTTCACTGTTATTAATCAAGCGCTAGCCATAAACACTGAGAAACGAAGAACCTACGGAAGGTGTACGTTCACAGTACGAGTGTCCACGTGTGCACACGAAGGCTTTAGAGTCGGGGTCGCATAATCCGAGCGTGCGGCGAGCGAGGTCGCGCGGTGAGCTGGTCGCCGGCGCCCGGTCGAGGGGACGCGACAATTGTGTAAACGAACCTAATCTCCTTTGACGTCACCGCCCCGGGCCCACCGAGACAGAGCTTCGTGACCGCACACAACCGCGCACGTGATACGTCACAAAATATTTTGACAAGCGAGTCGCTCCACTGACAGTCACGTCAGCGTCAACGTTGGATAGGTAATCGTGTAATCCTGTTTATATTGCAGTCAGTGAGTTTCATTTCATATCTCATTGCGTCGATAGGATCGGGCGCGGTGACGAGGCTCGGTGGGCGCTACTAATTCGGGTTGATTCAACTCGGGCCAGTTTCGGGGCCTAGTAAATGAGATGGAAACCCCGCTGATATATAACGATAAACAACGAGAGGCCTAAATCAACGAACTTGCATTGGTGGCTGTGGATTTATAGGCAAATACGTCTGGCGAATGATTTATGTTTGTTTGATTGCGGAGTCGGTAATTAGCGTTTCTCAAATACCGATAGTCCGGAAAAGAGCAAGTCATTTTGGAACATTAAAAGCTCCGCTAGTGAAAAATAGCTTCGAATAATTTCTTAACCTGTGAGCCGGCCTTTAGCACGCCTCATTAAACGCTAACCTATTTAAAGTGCAGTGGTGAAGTCAGAGCAGCCACGCTGGGTGTCGACGTCTATTGCTCCATGGGTCGGAAACCGCCGCGATATAGCCTGACAGTGTAAGCCCCTTCAGACGAGGGGTGCGTCGCTGCGGTTCCGCTGCGCCACTTTTAACCAACTCACTATAAATTAAGTAGAAGCCAGATCAATGGGCAACATAATAAACAGACTATACAATAAATTCGCTCCTTGTTATCTTCGCACATAAAACACTGTCACATTGTTTGTGCTGACATTTATAACTTGAAAACGGTGGATGTTATTCTGATATGCTTATTTCGTTATGCAAAAGTTAAATGCCGCTGCGTTTGCTAGGGTTTAATGTTAAAAGGGCTTGTGTTTTTGGCAACATAGTTAGCATTTTGAGCTAGAATTTAATTTGTTAGCTCGGGAGTTAGCATGTAAATGTATGCATTATCTTAGTTCATTTAATACATAGTTGTTATACTACATTGTATTTACAGATGCATGGTGGAGCTTCTGGCGCCGTAAGGTGCATATATTACCTGTGCTTATGTACAGAAATGTTGACGTTAGTCGGCATTATGTTATGTGAGGTAAGATGCTTGCGACATGTATTAGCATTAGGCCAGAGATGTCACCCATAAAGCTTAACAGATTCGGGGCAGTAGACATTCTGAATAGGATTTGAGGATGAAACGAAATTACATACAAAGCTACCTGCTTGCTTGGGCGTAGTCACCAACTCAGATAGTACCGTTAATGTTTTAGCGACTCCTTCATTTTTGTGTGGTTAGTGACTAACCTGGTGTCAGAGTTTTAATGCTGCCCATGGGCCTTTGACTTAGCATCACATACTATTGAGAAATATCTCTCAGGCCGTTTCCTCACAATGTTTTCCATCGCCGATTTTTAAGCAAGTGATAATTATACAGTACGCACATGAATCTGAAAAGTCATGGGTGCGTGGCTATCACTGCTCACTTTAACGACTGCAACCACGAGAGTCCTAATACACGTTTTTATTTAGCAACATATTTACCTATCTGCATTGCTAATGTCTCTACATCGTAATCCGCTTTTATTTTCAAACATAAGGTTTTTATCAAGCTCGAAATCTGAAAGCGAATAAGAAATAACATTGCCAACATATATTATGCAAATTTACAACCACACATAAAGACGAGTGCAGACACAAGAGTGCTCTACGCGTTTTTATTTAGCATCGTTGTTCTGTGCATTGTTAATGTCGTCAAATAGTAATCCAGTTTTATTTTCAAACATAAGATTTTTATGTGGCTTGACATCTAAACAATATTGCCAACAATCAAAATTTTAAAAAGCAGGAGACGCTTTTTAAAATTTCTCTAATAGAAAAAGGTTATTATTATTTTTAGCTTATCCTGCGTCCTTTGTTTTTTCTTCACATTTTATTTAAAATTTGCATGCCTTCGCGGTGAAAAAATAGCGCTCAAATACGATAACTGAACACCTTTATGTAAATACCTATGTTTAACAAATAAAGATTCTGATTCTGACAAACATGTAAAACTTACAATACAAAAAGAAATACGGTATAATAAAACGCGCCGCACAATCAGACAGTCTGTAAAGGCATCTTTGCACAAGTTCGCGCGAAAAACGGACCGCAAAAACTGGTGCGAAATTACGCGTTACGAGCGAAGTGAACTTATTTCATTATGAGCCTTTGACGTCGGCTCGGATTCAAAGTACAGACTTGTGCGCCCCGAGATATATTGAAGATACATATCTCACGTGTTCAGTAATTAAATGCTGAGTCTGGAGTTAGTACGCCGCTTTTAGAAGATTAAACTTTCTGATAGGCGTATATTTTCGCACGAAAACTCAGATTACTTGTATTTTACTTCGTTAATATCCTCACTTTTCAACTTTTTCATCGGGTCCGTTCTATAATTAAATAATTTTCCAAGAATGTGTTCAAAAGATGATTAATTAATTAAGAAGTGTATAAGTAACGAAACGTCTACATAAAATATAAGCCTACTTAAGGAATTGTGAACTTTACCCTTTTTTTTTTTTTTTTTTTTTTTTTAAGGCTGGGAAATCATCCAATGACTGCTCCCGCTCTGGGTGGAGCGGAAGGGAGTGTCAGACTCTTACTGACTAAAACCCATCCATGTTCCTTCCGTAGCCCTTTATGTTCCGGGGTAGCGGTAACCCTTTCGGACAATCCCGCTTACCCGGCAGGCTTGGCCCTGAGGGGCCCCTTCATATGCTGACATCTCTTTGAGGCGCGCGTGGAACATATACGCGCCGTACGGCACGGGTCTGGCGCTGATCGGACGGTGAGTCACCCATTACTCACCGCCCGCAGGCCCGCGCCTACGGTGGCCGGGAGTCGTCACGTGGCTCCCGACGCCCGGAGCGTCTCCCGCGGCGGCTGGGACGGGAGGACCTTTCTCTCTCCCATCCCGCCACCTCCTTCGCGAGCATAACTTTTTCGCAGAAGGAGGTGACTGCCTCCCACTCCCTCTCGCCCCGGACCATGGCTTGCACCAGGGCCGGGCGCGAGAGGTCGCCGCCGCCGATCGCCTCTACGAGGACACGGCGGTGCTCCGCCCAAGTGGGGCAGGTTTGCACCGTGTGCTCCACCGTGTCCTCTGGGCGATCCTCGCAGTGGTGACACCCGGGCGTTTCCTCCCGCCTGATGATGTGCAGGAACCTCCCGAAACATCCATGTCCGGTGAGGACCTGCGTCAGGCGGAAGGTGAGGGCGCCGTGACGCCTCTCTAGCCACTCCTCAAAGAGGGGCCTTACCGCCACTATCGTGGCGTGCCCTGCGCTGGGTTGCGACAGTCGCTGATTCCAGGCCGCCATGAGATCGCGCCGGAGGTCCGTCCGCTCCGCCGCAATTTGCTGCGGAAGCGGAGTTTCCCCCCGGCTTAGTACCTCCGCGCGCCACTCGTACAGGCGCGCGAGGACTATCGCCTCCAGATCCCACGGCGGCAGTCCGGCAAGGAGGCTTGCCGCCTCGCCCGAGATCGTGCGGTACCCCCGGATTAGCCGAATGGCTACCACCTTTTGGGGCGCGTTCAGGTAGTGGGCGGCTCGCCGCCGCAATGAACGCGCCCACACCGGGGCCCCGTAAAGGGCCATGGACCGCACGACTCCCGCGTAAAGCCTCCGGCAGGAGGCGTTTGGCCCCCTCAAATTGGGCAAGAGCCGCTTGAAGGCGGCCCCAGTCCGTTCCAGCTTGGGGGCCAAACGTCGGAAATGCTCCACGAAATTCCATCGGCTGTCGAGGACCAGACCTAGGTATTTCATCGTGGTCTCGACGCCGATGTGAACCCCTCCTACCGTAAGTTGGGATCCCGATGGTGGCCTGTTCCGAGGCCCATGAAAGGACATGGCCTCGGATTTGTGCAATGCCACCTCGAGACCCAACTGCCGGATCCTCTCAACGACTATCGCAACCCCGCGTGTCATCGCGTCGGCGTGAACTTTACCCTGCAATGCGATTCACGTGTCGATGGTATCACATGCAAGGCTGTTAAAATTTCAAAATACGTCAATAAACCCGAGTTCTGACTCAAACTACACACTTGAACCCGACCGAGTAACGAAGCGTTTCCGTAAATATGTCGCGATGCCGTGCGGATCAGAAAGTTTATGTGTATACAGTCCCTAAGGAGAAATACGGCATTTCTCCAATTTCATTTCTGGTAACTGACAGGCACAAATATAACACTGGTATTTCATATTATTGTGGAAATCAGATGTATTTTTTTGTAATATCCCGCAGGTATTTCATCTCATCGTTTGGACATGAATAAAAAGAGCTTTCTTTTGCACTTCAGTTCAACTGTAAGAGCGGTTCTGCACTACATCCGATCCGAATCCGAGAAATATCGGTCCGAAGTAGCTATAGTACTATTTGTGTAAGGAGATCCAAATTCTACCCACCCAAATTTAGAACATTCCTAATTCGGATTGAACTCTGATCTTGAATTCGGATCCGAATCGGGTGTAGTGCGTAACAGCCTTTAGGAGTGCTTTTGGCATTTTAGTGAAGCCCGGCGCCTTTTGTACCTTGCACCGCGCTTAGCTATTGGCTATACTGACGTCCAAGGCACTTAAGAGAATCGTAACATGAGGAACGACATTACTCGGCCGACCGACTTTATATAATGCTTCATGGCTGCTTAAAGCTTTGTTCAAATAGAAGATATTGACAGAGAGACAGCAAAACACAGTGTAAGGCAATGTGTGAGTCAAGAAGCAATCACTTTTGGCTTAAAAACTAAACGCAAGCCACTTTATTCCTTCAACGGAATTGTCCGAAAGGGTTACCGCTACCCCGGAACATAAAGGGCTAACGAAGGAACATGGATGGGTTTTAGTCAGTAAGCGTCTGACACTCCCATCCGCTCCACCCAGAACGGGAGGAGTCGTTTGATGATTTACCACCCTAAAAAAACCCACTTTATTCACTGCTAAGTATCTGAATACCAGATATAGTTTGTAAAGTTATTAATAAAACAGTGAAAAATGGAATTATCGATAATACCGGGTTTACTATCAGAAGAAAAAAAAACGATAATACTCGACACTTCCCATTGATCCCAATACAATCACATTTGCATTCCCAAACGCGGATAGTATTCCATACAGAGAGCAAGCAATTTAATTTAAAATTTATTTTTGGTCATAGCCAGTATGGAAAACGAGAAATTTTTCATACCTACGTGAAATTTTAACAACTCACATTGGTATTGGATAACGAACATGCTAGCAATAAAATCGGTGAAGATATTTTATTACCAACAAAATGGATGGTTTTCACATGTTTTTCACAAACATGCATTCAGTGGTTTTTGATATAAAAATTGTAGCGTAGCTTGTTTATTAGTTATATTTGACCCTGGTGAATGTTTGATTAGTTTTTTGTGCAATAAAATGCGGTAAATATTTTGTAATAAAATGTTTTTACTGCATAGAATACCGTTGAAAGGTTATTAAATTTTAACACAAAGTGAAAGAGATCATTTTTAGTTATGTAATTATTTTAATTAATAGAAAATAGCATCATGGTGTGGCAGTGATACCCTATTGGTGTGACTGCAGGACTGCCAAGTCATAGGTCTCGAGTTCGAACCCAAGGCACGCACCTCTGATTTAACGGATTCATATGCGTATTGTATAATTATCACTTGCTTAAAAACCGGTGAAGAAAAACATCGTGAGGAAACCGGCATGCCTGAGAGATATTTCTCAAAAGCATGTGAAGCTAAGTCAGAGGCTCATGGGCAGCATAAAAACTCTGACACCAGGTTAGTCACTAACCACACGAAAAGAAGAAGAAGAAGATTTCATTAATGTGATGGTATAAGAAACCAAGGACTTACACATGTTGACTTATTAGTCTATTGCAAGATGTGATTTGTCCCGGATTATGATAAGGCTCACCTTATACCTCGTGCTACCTTTTCCCAATTTACAAAGCCCTCAGTAGACCGTCTATTCGCACCCTTAATACTTACATGGAGGAATAAAACCTCAATTTATATGATTAAAACGCACACCAACAAACATAAAACCTCTATAAACTCGACTCTACTCGCTAAGCCGTAGAAATAAAGTGACTCAAGCTTTTAGAGTAGTTTACGATCCGAATTGTGCCATAAAACTGTTGAATTAGTTGCCCCCTCCTCACCTGACGAACGGTTCCACTATATGACAGTTATATTTCCTAAGGAGTTTGTTGTCCCCCCTCTATTTATCAAGCAAGGCGGCGTGTGACGTAATCTATATGGGACGGCTGTGTAATTCTATTTGTATTGAGTTTATGTTGGTCCTTGTTTGTCCATTCAGAGAATGTTTTGCTAAAGTTGTAGTGGTGATAAACTTTTCTAATGTCGCTGTTGGTTCATGGAACATGTTAGGCAGTTTGCTTAGAAATTGAATGGCCTATCTATACTAATATTATAAAGCTGAAGAGTTTGTTTGTTTGAATGTGCTAATCTCTAGAACTAGGTACTGGTCCGTATTGAAAAATTATTTTTGTGTTGGATAGTCCATTTATCGAGGAAGGCTATAGGCTATGTTACATCACGCTACGACCACAGCAGCGGGTCAAACCGCGCGGGAGCAGCTAGTTTAGAATAATCAATTTGATGCAAAAAGATTATTGCTTCAAATTATTTACTACAATGAATTGGATTATTTCCAACCAAAAACAAACTACATGGACTATTCTAGACTAGAGTGCAATTTTTCCCAAACACAGAGTATAAGCCCTTATGCTGTGTTGGCATCGCTTAAAGGCAATATAAGCAGTTAATTGTAGAGTTAAACGGCTTCAATGGTACATAAATAATGTCAAGCAAGCCCACCCCCTGTTGCCACCATAAGCAACAGAAAAGTAACGGAACGCGTTACGCTCAGTTGATTCTTTATGACTTGTGCGCGAGTTGCTTTCCTTTCACATTTTTTAGGGAGATAAAAGAAAGATATTATGTTTATCTTCAAAAAGTGATGTTTGAAGATCGGTAAAAGGAAGCACAATAAAGATTATTCTTTAAAAATGTTTAAGTATCTCTGACGATTTAAAACCTTATTTGTCTCAATATGTGCACTATTTCTGATTGATTGATTGATGTGAAAGAAAATAAATGTTTAAAACTGCCATGCCAGGTGATACAATAAATTACCATGATCGTATATTATTGGCGCCCAACCTGCCCCAATTGGGCGCCAGTACCATTAGGAACAGAGAACAAACTGTTTTTACCTAACGAATATCTTATTATGAAGAAAGTATAAGTCCGAGATACGAACAATTTTCAACAAATGTTTCTCCAAAAGTTATCACAAAATAAGACAGTTCCAAGATACGGCACTCAATCTTTGTCGTAATTTAGGAAAACAAAATGTCTGTCATTGTATATCTTTTGATTTGAGGAAAAAGACCGGAAAGGAAAATAATTATTGTCCCGGTTCAACTGTTTTACAAGTGGTCACCTGAGTAGACGTTTAGGAGTTTTTATTTTCAGGTGTTTAATAATAGTCTATTTTTTAAAATGAACAGTTTGAATAACAGTTTTTCCAGACTTCAATATTAAAAAAAACAAAGAATAGAAACCCAAATTACCTCGAACGTAATATGTTTGAGTGGACTACAATTTACTGTTAGTGTGACTACGGTTACTCCCGGGTAATTTTGGAGAAATAATAATTATTATTAAAAACTAATGGAGGTACAGATCTCGTTAGATAAATTTTGCGTAACATAATAGACCAGCATTGTGCAAAATTGAAGAGCTGTTTCTTACTTTATAAGTGAATATAACGAATTTAGAAATAATTTTACAACTACGTTAGGAAAAGTAGTAAAAAAAAACTGTAATAGGCACTTAATTACATATTCGAGCAGCCCAGCAATGTACAATCATTAAATATAAACGATGTTTAAAAACAATAAAAACAAAGTCAATTAAAACATTCACAGGCAATTAGCCGTTAATTGGAAACGTTTCTAAATAAAAGCCGGTCTACAAAACTCTAACCAGAACGTTAAAGGACATTTTTGAAGTCCTGATGGAAAACCAACACAACTTTTTATGTGAAAGGTCACTTACAATTAAGGGACGGCGAAAGTACACGGTCACGTTGGCAACTATTAAGTCTAGTTACGACTTTGTCGAAAGACTAACACCGACACTTGTACTTTAGTACTGCAAGTCAACATAAAGGTGGAGAGAATCATTATCATCATCATCTGCCTGGCCTTTTCCCAACTATGTTGGGGTCGGCTTCCAGTCTAACCGGATGCAGCTGAATACCAGTATTTTACATGGAGTGACTGCCTATCTGACATCCACAACCCAGTAACTGGCCAATACGATACCCCTTGGTAAGACTGGCTGTCAGATTCGAGCTTCTGAACAAGAGAATCATATTATTTAATTTAATCCTAGTAGGTACTAGGTTTATGTTAACGTGTATTTTAACGTTCCTAGTTTAATCAATGCAGATTTAACGGTTGGTTGATACTTCCCGTGACCCAAGGGCTGGCTTTTACTTTGGCGAGGCTAAGCATTACCATTCAACGTGGCAATGCCGCCAGTCTGTTAGGAACATTACCAGTCAACCAACAGCGATGTGGACGAATTTTTTGACGCCATTTTTTATTTTCTTAGTAGTTGTAGTTAGGTTAGGATAGTATATTTTTGCATTTATAAAATTTCCAGTATATAAAAATCTTTACGCTGTCTTAATTAAATACCAGCGTTTCTTTTGCAATTTATTATGTTTTCCGGGAGCCTGAGGCAGGCTTAATTTTGTTTGGGGCTAAATCCATTCGTTTCAATAGGCCACCACTCGGCACACATCGACATCTCTTACGGTTTTATCGTACGCTTTTGTTTAAATCAAGGTATAAATGCGACAATTATCGCCTGAAACGATTTATCTATTAATTCATTAGGATAAAGTTATACTGTGTCAAATAATAAATATCGGTTAAGCCTACTTCTAGATTTCTTTTATATAAAACTAGCTTCCGCCCGCATTATATGTCAACAAATAATACACATAAACCTTCCTCTTGAATCACTCTATCTATTAAAAAAAACTGTATCAAAATCCGTTGTGTAGTTTTAAAGATCTAAGCATACATACAGACATTAGGACGCGGGAAGCGACTTTGATTTATACTATGTAGTGATAACATCACGTCTTGATACCGCGAAGGGCTGGGCAGAGGTGTACCTATAGCACACAGACAATTCGCCATGTAATAGGCGCCGAAGCTATTGCCATCAAACGGTCCCCAATTCAGACTCTGGGCTGCTACTTGACATTTCATACGGAAAACCCAAATAACACACACACACTTTGCCCGACCTGGGAATCGAGCCCAGAACCTCATGCTCAGCAGTATCGCTGCACACACAAGACCAACCGAGGCAGATTTCTTGTAAGTGATTATAATATTAATCTTAAGTGCCTATCTGCGTTATTCCGTTATTAAAAGTTGCCGTGACTACAACTCATATTAAGTGAACGGTTTTACTTCCTATTCTCAGTCTACAAGTCGCCCTACTTAATAAATATTAAAATGATAAGGTATTACTTGGTAAACGACCTGCTTGCTAAGAAACGGTGGATAAAAAGAATTAAAGTTTACAGAAGCCAAGTTAAATAACGTTACATGTTTCATAGCACAAATTATTATTTATCGTCAGCTATAAAACTGGACTAGTCTAGATTATGTGTTGAAATAAAACTGTAGAAGACTCTGTTTAAATTAAGTTACAAGAACATAACGTTATTAAACGAGGCACAGTTACTAACTGCGAATATATGTTTTTTTTTTTAATGGCATCTCCTAGTTTAACCTAGGAGGTTATTTACTGCTTAACTGGGCTTGCCTGTGGATGCCTGATGCCTCGCCTTACAAACTGCGAATATAATAATGACTGGCTACTTGCGCGTTGGACCACTGAATAACACAATTGTTAATGGACCCAAATTAATGACTTCAGCGACAAAAAAGTACGTATAATTCGTGTAAACTTGAAGAGGGCGAAAGTAATACAAATGACCCTATGAAAGTTTCAGGTTCAGCCCTTAAGTTTCACCTAAGCTTAAGTAGCAAGCTAGCTAAGTTTCAGCTTTCTAGGTCGTTGGGGACTTCGTAGGACATGGAAGGACGGTGAAAGTTTAAATTTAATTTGATACATTTATTGTAGAAGCCTGAAAATAGAAGGGGTTCGACACTCGGAAGTTGCGGTCAGAACTCTTAGAACTTCGGTAAGTTAAGAAGCGTTCTGATCGATGGGATCGCTGGCTGAGTGATTACAAATATATTTGGGATGACCTTATGTTGTGTTGTGGTTTCTAGGAATGGCTGCGCGAAACTTTAGTTAAGGGTTGTTCAGTAAATACAAAGATAAGCCTAACCCGAGCGAAGGACTACGGTGGTGAGTGGATATCAAAAAAGGGAGAAATAGTTTGATCAAATAGCAACAATAAACATATTGAAATGAAAAGTGGGGCGGTGTTCTAACTAAATAACCCTTCGGGAAAGGGACTAGAAACTTTATCGTTAATCTATTTGTACAGCCAGATATATTTTGAACTTAACACTCAAAGTTTTAAGGTTTAAAATCATTTGGAGAAATTTGACAGTTTGATGACTTGATGACCGTAAAAGGTGGCTTCCTTCTTACCAATAAAAACATGAGAAAGCAAGAATATCCAGTTTAGGTGTGCATATAAACATAAGACAAAATATATTCTGTAGTGTTCTGTGAGATTTTGAAACTAGAGAGAGCATAATAGTTAGGGACTTATAGTATGGGCAATGCCTTTTTTTATTTTTTGAGGGTGGGCAATCATCAATTGACCCCTCTCGCTCTGGGTGGAGTGGAAGGGAGTGTCAGAATTTTACTGAAACTAAAACCCATCCATGTTCCTTCCTTAGCCCTTTATGTTCGTCGTTTGAGTTTGAGCTTATAATTTTAAGTCAACACTCACATAATCGATTAGAGACAGACATCGAAAAGTTTTAGTAACCGACCAGCCAGACGCAGAAATAATTTCATATGCGTAAAAGACAAGAAACTGTCCAAGGAATTTAGATGAAAGTGAACTTTCAGAGATTCGCGCTACGGAAATGTGAATAAATTATTTGCTACAATAAAATTAAATTGAAAAATTGTAAGAAAAGAAAGACAACGAAGAGGAGAAATATTAAAATACTAGCTGACCCGGCAGACGTCATCCTGCCTTAACTATCATACCTACCTACCTTTCCTACCTAGGGGTATGAAAAATAGATAGTAGCCGATTCTCAGACCTACTGAATATGCATATAAAATTTCATAAAAATCGGTCAAGCCGTGTCGGAGGAGTACGGTAACTAACATTGTGACATGGAAATCTAATATATAAAATTCTCGTGTCACAGTTTCGTTACCATACTCCTCCGAAACGGCTTGACCGATTTTGATGAAATTTTTTGTGCTTATCCGGTATCTATGAGAATCGGCCAACATCTATTTTTCATCCCCCTAAATGTTAGGGGTAGTCCACCCCTAAATTTTTTTTTGTAGGGTACCTTGGTAGTATAGGTAGGGTAGGTAGGGTAGGTAGGGTAGTTAGGTAGGGTAGGTAGGACAGGTAGGAGGATATCATAGTTTAGGCAGGACGACGTCTGCCGGGTCAGCTAGTTTTATATATAAGATTAAACTGGCTACTTATATAAGTATAATGAAACAAAAATGTTAGTACCAATTATTAAATCTGTCATTCATGATTTCTTTAGCACAATCAGCCTATATTGTTCCCTCTGCTGGGACACCAGGCCTTCTCTTTTCGAGAGGGAGTGGGCTATAATATACCAGTGTAGGTTGTTTCTCGGACAGGTCAGTTTCCTCACTGTTTCCCTTCACTGTTTAAAGAGAAGTAGTGATAAAATTATTTACTCAATGTACGGACACGACGACACGGTTGGCGCAGTGGTTGAGCGATTGACTGGTGCGCACTATGTCGCGGGTTCCATTCCGGCATGGAACAAATATTTGAACGACCGGCAAGTATTTGTTACGAGTCTGGGTGTTTTTCTATCTATAATATGTATGTATTTACAAAAAAAAAATGTATATAAGTAGTATATCAGCCATCTCGTTACCATAACACAAGCATTATGTTGCTTAGCTTGGGACGATATGGCGTTGTGTGAAATGTCCAAGGATATTATTATTATTATTATATTATTAATGTAAAGCGCCTGTCTGGCTTGGAACCCACCACCTACAACTCGTAAGTAGGGGCGTTACCACTGGGCCAGCATTCCTTTACTTTTGTATATAATTAAGGTACTTCTAGTTTTAAACTAAAATGTTAGTTTTCATTGAAATGTCCATTGTGGCGTGATTGACCTTTACTGACCATGAATTTGTTGTATGGTTCGTGACTTTACATTTTCGTTACAATTTTAATATTTTAGTACGGGTACATTATTTTGGTACTGATTCTGTTGGGTCATAAATATTTTTAAAGTAAAATATCCCTTTAAAATACAAATGATAAATGTCTATTCGAAAATTCAAAAAGCTAGCACGAAATTTTCCGGAAAATTCTAATTTGCGAACTGTCAAGGGTCATTAATTAGGGGAAGAAGTCATTAGAGGGGATTAAAAAAAGTTCAGAGCCAGCTTCGAATATAAATTCGGCAAAACGAAGCAACAGCGCAAATACTACGTTAGACTGGGCATAAAAAATAAGTATTAGGGCACAACCAACGCTTGAAATATTTTCGCGTTATTTCCACGATTCATAGCGAAATAAATTATGTGGTATTTGACTGTGGACCAAAATTCATCGCCATTTGAATATTGTTGCAGAAGCTACACATGAGTGATCCGACAGAATTATGTGAAGACGTGCCTAAACAAACTAAGGTCACGGTTCAGCCGACTGTTCCCATAAGATATATCAAAGAAACATTAATACAGCAGGTTTATGGCTTCATAAACAAACAAGCTATCACGTCGAGACTTTCGTCCCCGAGCCGCGGTTTTAAGGTCAACCAGCACTTGCGTACTATAGGGTTAAAAGACCGCGGGCGCGGTCCGGATTACCCCATTTAAAAAGAAAGCCACTTCTAACCTCGTCGACACATTCAATACGATACATTATTTACTTCGAGCGCGGTATAAACACACATGGAGTGCTCCCGTATTCGCACGCCATGGTAATGATAAACACGGTGTGATCGATATTCAAGTACGTTTGTTTTTCTCGCGTGTCAATAGGAGAAGAGGTTCGTTTTCGGCAAGTTTTCATTTTCCCGACTTACGCAACGGGATGGGCACGTGGACGACCTTCGCGGCTCGACAGTGGACACTCGGCGGGGTCGATCCGGCGTCGGCGGCAATGATAACTGGGACGCGTACAACACTCGTATTTGTGGGGGTCGTAGAACAGCCAGCGGGCGAGTCGCCGCCGGGTCGAGCGCCCGCGAGAGCGATGTGCGGCGGGCAGCGCGGCCGGAGCGGGACTGGGCCGACGGCGGCCGCGCCTGCGTGCGCCGCGCCCGCTCCTCCCCCGATTGATGTAATATTTATCTTGGATTAAGAACTAGATAAGGAGCCGTGGCGAGACACGCGCCGAAAGCGCTACTCGCTCCATACTTTGCGTTCCAGAAAAATATGTTTTGGAAGGATATAGGAGCTTTGTCCTTAAATAAGTTTTTGGTGGGTTCGGGTATTCTAAGTCAGCGTATTTTCGTACAAACAGCGATTGGCTCATTTGATTAGCGGCTCGCGGAGGCTCGCTCGGATCAATCCGTTGCGGTCCGCGGGTCGGTTGCGTTCGTGCGAGCCCGGCGGCGCTCGGGCGGGATCGGCGCGCGTGACGTCACCGCGGGACGCACGCGCGGCGACAGGTGGGCGCAATGCGCCGCACCTATCATATGATTATGACGTTTCCTATTGGATTTGATGCCGGGACGTTTGGCTGGAAATTGGTTGCGGCAAGTTTGCACACAACGATCGCCGACTGGGGGTGGGTGTCTATGCAATAGAGCCGGGCGAAGTTTTCAATTATGAGACAATATTTCTTCCGAATCTGATGTTAATTGGGGAGATGTTGTTTATATCTTCGATCATACTTGTAGGTATTGGCACGAGAGTTGTTCTATGAAAGTTGATCAAACTTTTCGTTTTAATCAGAAGATTGAATACGTTTAAATGCTTTATGATGAGTTTGTTATCAAAGCAGGGATTGTATTAGCCATGACGATAATAGGGTTTAAACAGAAAGGAATGGAATTCACAAAAAATCGCAATCTTGTCGGAGCTATGGCAGTCATCTAAATACCTGCCCATAAAGTTTTATTGCTACGACACACAGGCACGCTACAAGTCTTATTTGTTTTTAAAGCTGCTATTTCGGAGGACTAGTTCGTCTACAGGAATCCGTTTAAGTATACAAGCATTTAATTTACACATGTACAGATGGTGCTAATGGAACTCAAGAAATGTATAGCTAGCTGTTACCCGCGATTTCGTCTGCGATCCAGAATGAAAACTAAGATCTTCTCCAATTCCTAATTTCTTAACGATCGGTTTAGGGATTTGAGCATGAAAATATTACAGACAGACTTACTTTCGCATTTATAATATAGTATGGACGTTTTGTACAGTCAAGGAATGAAAATGCTAATATCTTATGGTTAATTTTTACTTGTATCTCATAGTTTTTCTTCTATTGCCAACATTTCGAAAAGAAATGACTGGTCTAAACGTGACATTTTTATGTTGTTTCGTGGAAGATGAAAAAATTAAAGACAACATTAAATTAAACTATATTATTTATGACCCATAACAAGCTAATTAATATAGATGCGATTTGAAATTTATTCACAAGTGGTTACATAAGTATTCAAGATCTTAACCACCCTCGATCAAATACTAATAAATATTACTAAACATTCATCCGTCTGCCAAGACTACACACTTGCATCGCAGATAACATTGATAGCAAAAGTGTTAGAAGTGTTTGTAGTGTGTGGGTGGCCTTAATATTTTTTTTTTAATTATTTTTCTTTATATTATTTAACACATAACATCACGCCTTGTATCCACGAAGGCTTAGGCAGAAGTTTATGTACAGTACACCGATATTTAGTCAGTTATGTTAAGTCCCATGTAATAGGGGGCGAGTCTATTGCCATCAACCGGGCACAAATCCAGACTTGGGGCTGCTTCTGAGAAATTTCAGATAGAAAACCCAAAAACTATGGTATGGTGCTCTGTTGTACTATTGGTGCACCTCTGCCTGAACCTTTGGGGAAAGAAGGCGGGCTGTTATGTTACGTTACTGATAGAAAAACTCAATAATACTTTGGCTGTCTTAAGAGTCGAACCCAGGACCTCAAAGTAGTGCTTGTCACCACTAGACCGACGACGCAGACCATTAAGTTATAGACTACATTATAACTTACGCCTAATGGTATGATTAAAACTTTATCCTCAAAATTGCTACCAAAACGCAAACATCCCATGTTCACAATAATTTATAATTAAACTTGTATACCTAATGCAAACTGCTCATTTAAAACAACATAATTTTGGACAGCTCATAATAAGTTGTCCCACCATAGATCATAACTGTTCTGATAGCGCCAACTTTCATTGACTACAGCCGGGTCCTGACGGGGCAATCATAAAGTTTAAATTTAAATCGCAGTTTTAATATAAATTGTAAATTTAATTTTAAATTGTCACGCATTTGATTTCATGATGAGTTATAAAAGTAGAGCAATAACCAAATGCTGTTTTGATTCAAAGGAATATTCACGCAACTAATCTTTAGTCACGAGCAAGAATGTCCTACAGTTTTTTTTTTTACTTTGTCTACACTGTCCCACTGCTGAGCAAAGGCCTCTCTCAAATCCTTCTAGACATCTTTCTCTTGAGCCACCTCATCCATCCTTTGCGGTATACGTCTAGGTTGTATCACCATCTCGTAGTGGGCCAGCCTCGACGGCGGCGGTCTTACAGTAACGATTTTCAATTGCAAATTAACTTTTTCTTCTGAATATTATTCCAAATCCAATCTAGTTAAGATTGGATTTGGAATCTTTGACTTTGAAATTTGACTTATCTTCAACGGGATTGTCCGAAAGGGTTACTGCTGCCCCGGAACATAAAGGGCTAAGGAAGGAACATGGATGGGTTTCAGTCACTCCCTTCCGCTTCACCTAAAGCGGAAGGAGTCATTTCATGATTTCCCACCCTCAAAAACAAAAAACTACTTAAACAGAACTCTCCGGTCAACACGTAGGTACATAGGCATAAGTAAAGTCTTACCCTCGCTCCGGACGCGTGCGTACAAAAACACCAACGTGGCAAAAATAGAAGCAAACATGGCGTAAGTGGCAGGGATTTTAAAGTTAAGGTCGACGTAGTAAAAATAAAAATTACCGTTTCAAAATAACGCAGAACACGTCACAGACAGGACGCATATACTCGCATTGATACAAACAGAGCGGTCGCACATTGCTATTTTCGGAAAGGTATTTTTCCTCGTGTATTAAATAATACGTCTGGCTGTGAACTTTATTTGTGTGGGCATTTGTTAGATTTTTTTTTTGAAAATTGAATGTAAACTTGTCCGAATGAAAAGAGGGAACAAACTTTTTGTAACTTAGGTTTTTATTGACTCTGAAATTTAATATGGCCGTTTGCGGCCGATTTTCGTTTAGTTTTTTTGTGTCATAGATAATTTTATCCCGAGTGTTCTTAGCCATGTTTCATTAAAACCTGTTTTTCTCACTAAGCGGTCCACAGACACGACTACGCTTGGAAATAAAAAAAAATTACACAATATAATTATGTGACGATAATAATTATAATAGGTTTAAAATATTATTTGTTAGTTTTTAGAATTTATTTTTTGTGTCGTGGGGTTTTTAAATTTTTAAATTTTACCGTTATTTTCACTATAATTACTCATGGACACATTACCAGCCAGCTTTAAGATAAACTACATTAACATCTTAATATAACTACAAAATAAATCCATGTGTACTGCTGTTAGTTATTAAAACCACTTACAGTATTAGCATATAAAATGCAAGCACTCTGGCAACGTTAATCTATCGTCTAACTGAAGCGAAGTGTAAATCTTGTTACCAATATTACCCTGGAGGTTTCATTCACACAGATGCCTTTAACAATAAACGCTGTACAAGTCCACGTTTAAAAGGGAGTTTAGTAAATTTGTTCTTACTGAATTAACAATGCTCTTCATACCTACAATAATCATGTATTTTGTTATTTTAACTTTCTATCTCCTAATATTTTGGTGTCCCCGAAGTACTCATTGCGAATGAGTGGGTATTGTGTATTGCATTTGAATTAAGGTATTATTAGCCAACTGCAAAAAAGGATTAAGTTTTATTATTTTTGATTTTTGAGCGTGGAATTATACGCGTTGATAAAGAATTAAACAATCTGATATTTGTTTTACTTTCATATCTACTTATAACGATGGATGGATTGTGTGAAAGATGATACTGCTAGAAAGGGAGTGACTACCGACAGAGGTGACGCGTAATAGAGAAGTATGAAAGAAAAAGACATGTTGCGCCGACCCCAAATAAATTGGGATAAGGGCAGGAGAATAACGATGATGATCTACTTAAAAGCGTCGTACCATCTTTTACGTGTAGTTTGTCTCATCGCGGGCCAACCACCATCCTCCTTTTTATAGTATTCCTTCAGCGAAGCTATAAATAGGTGTAAGTCCATCTGTTTCTCAATGTGTAGTAAAATTAAAATAATACTGCTATAAGTGGTGGTGGTTGACCCCCTGCCCCATTAGGAGTATGCGCAAGAACCTACATCCCTATGTAAAATTTACAAACCCACCTATAAATTACTACAGCTTTGCGTTCACGCACTTCACCAATTCAAGTTAATATTAAGTTTTATTTAACAGACATGACAACGATCACAAATTTCTGGCGACCCAGAAAACCATTAACTAACTCATTGCCATCAACATTCCTATTAAAATCATGAAACCATCCAAATAAGCGACATTTAACAACAACAAAAAAAAGCGTAGGTATTAAGCGCCTTTAATAACGGCAAGCGATGAAGGCAAGCGATGTAGGCAAGCGTTCGCGAATTTGTTTTGTTTGCTCCAGTTTTAGATAGCATCGTGATTAAACACCGCCTGTTGCTCGATTTTAATGTGTAGCGTTTGATTTATTGCGCAAAGGATTCGGCGATGACTGTGTTTACGATTCGAAGATTTCAGCGAGAAGTCTTTGATTGAGGCTGGGAGATTGTCTGTTTTTTCTTTGATTCGTTTGTTCGGGAGGAAAGGAATTAAAGCACTGTCGACATGAAAATAATTTGAGAAGTCTCAGTGGATATACAGTGTGTTTGGTTAAACGAGGAACATAATTTCAGGGGGTACTATACTCATGGAAATTAACAATTTTGACTTTCGAACTATACCTCAAATAACGAAAAGAAAATCAGCTGTTCAGTACATTTATTTTCGCATAATTCGTCAAAATGTATGGAACAACGGAATTTTTTTTCCTATTTTAGAGTTGGTCCCATGGACAAGTACACAATGTACACATGGAAAGTATGTCCGTCGTTTAACCTAACACACTGTATAACTCTGTCCCAATTCAACAAATAGAACTGAACTCGATCAACATAATTAGGTATCTAAACCGAGTTCAAGACCTATCAGTGTCACAATTACACTTAAAATATTTAAACCCTTAAACGAGGTTTATGTGTTGATCGCATGAAGTTTCCATGAAACCATTTACAGAAACATTTGAATGGTCAAAGACAGAAATTTTCTGAGTAACTGACCGGTGTCAGTTAGTTCGGAAGTTGAAGATAGTTGACCGCTCTAAAGCTGCTTAAGGACAGGAACGGGCTAGAGACTCCAACACATACAAAATATTAGCAAATCACGTAAACTACAGATAATATGTTCGTAGTACCTAACCTACTCAATGAAAAATGTATGATTTAAAGAATCAAAAATTCAACAAAATCTAGCCTTTCACATAAATATACCCTTGAACGAACCTCTTAATAAAAATAACATATATAGAAACGTAAATAAAATATTTAACGTTATCTATTCCAAGCAAATTCTGTAACGATTGGCCGGTCTAAGCGGCTGTAGACGTGCTACGAATGCTACGCGGCTACGAGTGCTACGCGCTACGTGCTACGGTCGCTACGAGTGTGCTGTTTACTTCTACATTTTATTTCAAGGACTGTTTTCTTCAGCTACGAAGCGTAGTGATACGTTTTAGAGTACTTGTTAGTGAGTCGAAAGTACAGTTACTGGATATTGCAAAGCTGCTACTGATGTTATTGTGTGTGCTTTCAGATATTGTATCGTTGATAATAATTTGGAAATATTGGGTACAAAAATCCTTCACATTGAAGGGTTTTTGTTGTTCATTGTAATTCGAAAGCTGGATTTTTACATTTATTTTTCATAGATGCGACAACGAACCGAACGAAGGATTTTTTAAGATGGTAAGAGAGTGAGTTATTCTTATTATAAAGGTTGCCAAATTGAAACAGGATTGACACGTTTGCTGCATGGACATGGACCGCTGGTCTCCAAACGGTGGATACCTGAGGGCGGAAAGCACCATCAAGGCCAGGAGCACGAAGAGATGTCTTCAACGCGGACCGCAAGATATGGACAGAGATGACTCTAGAAAATGATTTAGAGGAGTATGGTGAGCCCGTGAAGGTGTGTGTAAGTGCATAAGCTTTCAGTATCGTCCGAGACCATGGCGGAGTTGGAAGTGCGTGTGCGCGGGTCGCACATATTCACAGCGTGTTTATACACTTGGTTACCATATTAGTAGCAGCATCAGTGGCATTCTTAAGGTCAGCCGAGTAGCAGGCGAACGGGCACTTAGGACACTCCAGTCACTCCAAAGTAGGGAACTTTCAAGGTTACAAGTCAGCAAGCAATCGAATCTGACATACACAAATAATTTCCAACTAATCACAACCCAGAACCTTCCAAAACTTACCACGCATCATCTGCTTTGTCCAACTATGTTGGGGTCGGCTTCCAGTCTAACCGGATCCAGCTGAATACCAGTATTTTACATGGAGCAACTGCGAATCTGACCTCTACAACCCAGTAACTGGGCAACACGATTTTACACGATACCTCTTGGTAAGACTGGCTGAGAGATTTTCGGGCTTCTGACGACCCGTAACGACTGTCAAAGATGTACAAATGACAGCCGGGACCAACGGCTCAACGTGCTTTCCGAGGCACGGAGGAGTCTCGGTATGTAAAGATGGTCACCCATCCACGGCTAACCCCGGCAAGCGTGGCTTAACCTGATGGATCGACCTATGCGGCTATTAGTATTTAGCCACGAGTTCCTCCCAAAACTTACCACACAACATTAAATAATTTCCGTATATCTCGGTCTGATAATATAATTACAGAACAATTGCGTTTTCAAAGCGCAGTTGGAGCATTTGAGCGGTACTTTCGCTCAACGTACTCATTTGCCGGGTTGAGCATAAAAGCGATATGCTCAAACAGATGAGTGGAGGATGACGCTCGACCAACCCACTGGGCATTGTGGTGGGATTATGAATGTCATAATGATATTTGTGGGCCGCTTTTAGTTGGATTGTGAGCGGCCATGCATGTAATGTGGCTAGTGTGAATTTGATTTGGTGAAATTATATTGTTGGTTTTTGGTTGGGATGATTTTATTTAAGCTAACCGTTTGTATATTCAATGGAACTTCTTGTCGAGCTATTAGTTCTTTTTTTTTGTTTTCATTTAAAGCACGTAAAGTCGTTGGTCCCAGCTGTCATTTGTGCATCTTTGACAGTAGTTACGGGTCGTCAGAAGCCCGAAAATCTGACAGCCAGTCTTACCAAGGGGTATCATATTACTCAGACACCAGGTTAGTCACTAACCACACGAAAAGAAAGGAGAAGACTGGGCTGTGGAGGTCTGATAGGCAGTCGCTCCATGTAATGGTATTCAGCTGAATCCAGTAAGACTGGAAGCCGACCCTAACATAGTTGGGAAAAGGCTAAGCTGATTGATTTATCTACAGTGATTTGAGAATACATTATTTGGTGACCAGCAGTACATAACAATTAGACATGAAAACGACTGTAATCACTTTAGCGGAATCACTTTTAACCTGCATAATATTAGACCAAATAAATTTTGGAATATATTGTTGATCCATTGCTTCATATGTTCGCAAACTTTGTCTGCTTAGCATCGTAAATAACGCAAAGAATGTTGTTGAACTGTCTGTAAATATTTTATGCAATTACGCCGCAGGGCATACCTTTCTTTTTCCTGCTGAATCTTGAAGAACGCTATCCCGTTACTTATAAGCGTATTAGATGAGGTGAATAGTTATACACCAATTCTTCTCTTTCAGTCGTCAGAAATTTGACATTCGAAAGAAGAACTCAAAGCGTTGCGTATCTATACAGACGCTATACAACGTTTATTAGTAAGGGGGTTAATATATTAATATTGTGAGATTATAATACTTATATATGATACGTGTTTCGACACAGGCCACCAGGGATCGATGAATAATAATCTGATTCCAAATTTAAATGCAGTTTTGTTAAATTAATTTAACTAATTGTGGCTATACGCTAGTGCGACGACGACGGCCACGGACCACGCCTAGACAAATGTCAATCCCGCCGTGTCGATTCGATTTCGAAAATTGTTGATTAAACAATTCGTTATCTCAGCGATTCAGATTGCCAAGAACGCTACTTGTTAACGCATTTGTATGGAAATATTAATCGAGTTTCGTTACAAAATTTGAAAGAAAGAAGATAAGAAAGAAAAAAGAAACGAAAAGCGATCGAAAACGATGCCAATTCCATTCAAACTCAAACTCAAAGCATTTATTTCAAATAAACCGATTACAGGCACTTTTGAATTGTCAAGGGGTCGGTCAGTCAGAAAGATGAAGCTAGTTGCTCATTTCAAAGCAGTACCTATGGAGAAGAACGGGCAAGAAACTCCATGGACACTCTTTTAAATCAAAATATGTTTACAAAAACTGGGTTAAAATCATTCATTTCAGATTTATCTGATATCGATATCGTACTTTGTCTAGACTCCAGGGCCTTTTTCTAATAATTGTCCATATGATTTGAACCTCATATTAGTGAGGTAGGTACCCGAATAATACCTGCTAATTAAAAGTCCCAACAAAACGCTACAAATCAGAAAACCAATTGTATACTGCAAACATATTTAAAATCTAATTCCCCGCTCTTAGTACCCAAAAGTTTATTAGATGTCTAGACTCTAGACCAAAACTATATACCTAACGGCTATATGAGATTGCCTCACGCCTCTAGGAGGTCCTAATGAACGGCTTTAATGAATGTCTAGGGCTTCATAATTATGAGGCGGGTGCACACCTGGCGGTAAGATGTTGCTGAATATAGTGGAGGTTTTGTGAAGGTATTTTGTTAAGGGTTGTGGAGGGTTCTGTTGGGGATGAGAAGTTTGCTTTAGATAGGTACTGTAGAGCCTAGGTGAAACCTTATGTGAAACCTAGATGGTTGGTTAGAAAAGAACTGGCAGCGTTCGATCTTTCAAAATGATCGATTAATTTAAATAGGTTTTTATAGAAGAAATTAATGAAAACTCCCCCCGTAGAGGGGTGAAATACGGGGAAGTCAGTATGTTTTTTTTACATTTGCATTGTCGCGGGCAAAGCCGCTAGCAGCAGCTACTAATAATAATTATATTAATAAGGATTCTCGATTCACGATAATTTGAAAAAGCTGGTCCTGATACAAATGTCTACCAACAGATTGAAAACTTCGTGTTCCTATAGGGTACCGAATTTTCTATTTTACTACTATCACACGTAACGTAAGTAATTCCGATCTTTGATTTAATTTCAATTGAATCAAATATTACATCCAAATTTCCCCCCTAAGGAGGATTATCAGGGGGGAATTCAAGATTTTACTACTGAGATTTCTAAGGGGTATTTTTAGGGGGCGATTTGAGGAATAAGCCAAATAATCATATCAAAAAAACGACCCCTTATTTGACTTCCCCACCTTCACAAACACTTACGCACCTGTTATGGTCTTAAACGAACATAATAAACGTTTCCTAAACCCCATACAGCTCTTCAGTCAATGGTAAATGGCCGCACACCGTCCATTACGCCGCGGGGCAAGTTAAATGAGCCGCGAGTGACCAGCCGTCGAGCGTCGCACTAACTATCTTTAACTTTTCAACTATTCTCATTCATCTTCACTAGTTTTTGAGGGTTGGTGAAGCTTTTTGCCTTTTTATTGAAGAGCAGGCAATTTTCATTCCTTTTTTACTTTTCAATGATGGTGAAATAAAACGCAATGTAAGAAGATTGTTTCTTTTAGTGAAGACCTCGAATTTATTGTCAGTTTTGTTGATGATGCAATTAAACTATACCACCTTTCAAAACAGTAAACAATTTGGGTAAAAAATATAGATTTAGGGTTGCAAGTTATTGCCGGGTCAGCGGGATTATCCGAAAGGGTTACCGTTACCCCGGAACATAAAAGCCTAAGGAAGGAAAATGGATGTGTTTTAGTCAGTAGTAGAGCGGGACATTGGATGAATAACCGCCATCAAAAAAAAAATGCAAATTACAATTAATTAATGAGCATCAAAAAAGCGAATTAAAAAAAACACGGATCAATTTTCACATGAACAAATAAAGTCTAAATTATAGAAACCGTTTGAGTAGTTATAAATGTAGAAACAATAAACACATTGTTAATTACGAAATTGTTGTAGTCCATACATTTAGCCAAACACTGCGGAGTAAGTTAAATGGGTTGCAAGTGACCGGTTCCCAAGTATGGGCACAACTATTGTAAACTTTGTGCACAATGCTCACACAGTTTGTGACACGCATATATTTTACCGGGACCAGTGTTGTGTCTAAACTAAGTGTTTCAACGGTAGGCTAAGTGCATATATACCTGGTAATTGGTGACCGATATTTAAACACGTGATTGTACTCATGATTACAATCAACTTTCCCAAAGAAACTTTTTTTGTATAGGTACTCAATAGCTGCTAACAGCTGATCGGCGCGAAGGTCATTGAACTTTGCGCGCGCCAGTTGTATTGTTATTGTTATAAAAATAAAACAATTGAGTATACAAAAAAAAGTTTCTTTGGGAAAGTTGATTGTAATCATGAGTACAATCACGTGTTTAAATATCGGTCACCAATTACCAGTGATCTTATAATATATAGATAGTTGTTAATAATCATGTATGAACCTAAATAAAACAAAAAGAGCATGTAAGGTAGTCGGTGGCTTTATACAGGGTAAAATTGAATTCATTGGCAATACTTTGTCTAATCATTGTACTCATCATTATGAACAACTTTTACTATGGGAACAAATCTGAAGTCGCGAAAAAATCAGCTGTTCCATACATTATGCTCGCATAAGTCGTCAAAATGTAGGGAACAGCTGATTTTTTTTTTCGCTTTTTATACTTTCTTCCTACCCCCATTGAAAGACCTCTCTAAAGTCCTCGTTTCCAACTAGTCTTCTCCAAACTTCATTGGATTGGAATCAGCTTCCATTCCGACTACATAAAATAAAAATGCTCCTATTAATCAGATATTATTACCATTCTTAGAGCTTTACAGCAGCATAATCAGTCTCCTCTCTTCGAGAAGATTGGTCTGTAATCCACGTAGCAGTGCGGGTTGACATGTCTCGGAACTTTTGGTTCTAAGACATGCCTATTTTCTCATATTTTCCTTCACCGTTTTGAGAGAAGTGGTGATGAGAATATAATTTACACAGAGTAAAGCACCTGGCTGGATTGACCCATGAAAAGTCGAGGCCATTAGGTACTAATGGGCCACCATTGCTCACAAATTTGATTTTTCAATATTACCAAGTTACATTAAGCCTTCAACTTACTTTGAATGCATTGGTAGTAGAAATGTTATGTTACATTTTTTAACAACATCCATAAAATACTAAGGCACTTCATAATAGAGAAAACTTAACAACTTGTTGAAACTAAACAAAAATACTCCTACTCAAATCTCAAGCCGTAATAGCATTTTAAAATCCCCTCGTACAGTGCACTACCCCGTACATTTCTCATCTCACATCCCTGGATATGAACTGGTGACGTTTCACTCGTAAAACTGAGTTTAAAGCCGCCGTGCTCCGCTATAGTATGCAGTGAAGTTATAAAACGCAGCCACAGAATGAGTACAGAAGGTCGACCCTTTACAACGAGCGAAAAAAGCGCACGGACACATATACACGTACTTCAGTCACGTCATAAAACTATTACTATAGACAACTAAACAAAAATATCTGATTTCATAATTCATCTATTCATATCTGTCAATAAGATGACGGTAAATATTATGGATGGCCATCGAATAAATAATACCTAAACTATCTGACGAAATAAAGGCGCCAAAATATAGACTGACATATTTTACGTTATAAATGCAAACTCAAATAAGAAACCTAAAATTAATAAAAATAACTAAAATAAATGGTGTCCGAGAGTTCACTTTGTTTTTCGAGACATCGCCGGTTGATAGAGTCTTCACGTGACTAGAGGGCTGGCCTATTTTTTGGTCAAAGAATCAGCATTGCCATACAACGCGGCAATGCTTGGCAGCATTTTGGAACTTTTCCCAGTTGACTGCGATGTGGACAAACCTTTTGATGCTCTTTGATTATTATACCTACACATTATTTTTGTACATATTATTATGAATATTTAGCTTTTAAATGTAAATAAGATTAGATTAAGATTATATTAATTTAGTTGCAATAAATAAATGTGGTACCTCGGTGTGATAAAAAATATCTAACGTTAATTAAAATTTGTACGACGATCTTTAACGTATGTCGGTTGCGAGTACGCTTTCACTCGTTGTACGTGAAGCGTGTCTATGTGTGCGTGCTTTTTCGTTCGTTGTTTGGAACCTGCCTTCTGTAACCAACTACTCAGTGACACAGGTTTCAGTTGCAATTAACGGTGCGAGGCGTAGAGCACGTCTCGTTAAAACTTGTTCATTGGGCAGGATTGCGTTCGAGTTAAAAAAATTAATGTTATGGTACATTTCATGTGGCTTTTTATCAGGATTTTATAGAGATACTACTCGTCTTCACTTTTATGTATTGTTGTTAGCTCTAGCACTATATAAAGTAAACAATATTCTTCAAAATTCATTTTTATAATTTAAGAGACAGCGTCGGGATAGGCAACAATTTTTTTGTCCCTTTTTTTTTATAATTTGCAGCTCACTAAAAATACGTATTCTGTATTATAATTCTGTAAATACGTGCTTGCAACGGCCGCAAATGTTATTTTAATCAACAAAAAAGCGTAATAAAACTTGAATTTCGCTATCTTGGAGTTTTCACCTTAAGTAGGTGTCTAAACGATCAAAGATCTTTGTATTTAAGTAAATATAATAAGTCCATAACTATAGATTAAGTTTTGAACTTATTGGCTGTTTACACACGACCATTTCCTTCAAATAAATTGGTATAATAGCAGTCCGACAAAATCGTAACATAACAAAAAACACAAAAGGAAAATATGGATAGTTGTTTACAAATAGTAAACCACTAAGATATTGTAAAGATATATCATGTCGGCAATATTCGGGCCCCGTTAAATGTGTTTATCTGTGATTTATGTCAGCTATTTATTTCGAGATGATACATTTCATTTAATTTTGATCACAACTGAGAATAACATCGGATAATTTAAGAAGGTCATAGAGGAGATGGAAGAGACTTTGGCCAGCAGTAGGACACAAAGCAAGCTATCATAAACAAATAAAAAATTAATTAATTAATTAATTAATTAATTAATTAATATTAATTAATTAATTAATATTAATTAATTAATAAATAAACTACTAACGAAATATGTTCTATATTAGTAATTGTGTTTTATAGGTAATAGATATAATAAGGGCGTAATCAAACCGTGGTCATCTATCTGATTTCGAAACTTAAAAATTAAAAGTGTGACGTGACGCTCAAGAAACCGCGACCAAGCGCGGTCTAGCTGCACCTTAATGATTGTCTTGGAAACTAACATCATCATCATTCTCCTGTCCTTACCTCAATTTATTTGTGACTGGCACAACATGTCTTTTTCTTCCATACTTCTCTATTGGTCGTCATCTACTCCCTTTCTAGCCATATCATCTTTTACACAATCCATCCATCGTTTCGTTGGTCTTCCTCTACTTGTATAGGCATGCTACATGCATAGCCAACATTCATACTCAAAACTTTCCGGACAATATTTTCTTAATTCCTCGGCATAATTACATGACCATAGAAATAGGAATAGAAATCATTTATTTGCCAATAATGTAGGCATACAGATATTATGGTTATTTTGGATGAGAGTTCCGATACATTTTGCCAAACATAATGCAAAAAAATAAAACATGAACAAACACATTAAATCAAAAATGTCTTTAACAAATGATTACCAAACAACTTTTCAGTTGCCAGTGAAAACTAACCTCGTTGTAAATCTTCGAAAGACAACCCCAGCTCAAACACTTAACAGGTATCAAAAACCCAAACTTTGTCCATTACAGACTTGAAAGAGTTTATCTCAAAATAAGCCAGCGAAGAATATTTAAAAAAAAATCGCAATTGGTAAAAACTGAAGAGTTGAAGAGTCTGCAGGGAATATGAAATTAAAGAAAATAAAAGAGAGCGGCTCATCTCCAAAGTTCGTGGAGTTGAAGTTTCGGAACTTTGCTTTTCGAATGGATTTAGAAGACCCGGGGGAGGGGCTTTAAAGTGTCGGAGATAACTTGGCAATGGAAAAATATGCTTTCTGTATTATAGTTGAACATATGTTAGGGTTTTTATTTGGTTAATAAGTAAAAGAGTCAGCAGGATTGCCCGAAAGGGTTACCACTATCCGGAACTTATAGGGCTATGAAAGGAACATGGATGGGGTTTAGTCACGAGTCTGACACTCCCGCTCCACTCAGAGCGGGAGGGGTCAATCGATGACAACGCACCCTCAAAAAAAAATCCTAAGAAGAAGAGGTTTTGGTTTCCGCACTTAGTCCTTCAGGTGGACCATTGTATTAAGTGCTATTAGTCGCGGTTAGATAGTGTTGCCAGAGTTTCACTATGTATAGTAACCCTAGTAAGTTTTCAGTCCTATATTTCACATTCTAGAACATAGTCTGTCAACCCACCATTTTATGTTATAACAATAATAAAACAGCCTATCTCTGTACGGTTGCTAGCGGATCAAGTTATAACAAATTGTCAAATTCCTCCAAATGATTTTAACCTTGAAATGTTGTTTGTTACGTTCAAATTGATTGAGATTTGACAGTTAGTGGTAACTTGATATGTTGGTGAAGGTACTTTAAATCATTTAAGATTCAGACTTACCGTTGCTACTAAGCCAAGTAACAAGCTGATTTACAAATCGCCGGTCAGTCGAGAAGTATAATGTAGATAGTAACTTACCTGAAACAAGAAAACAGTTGATGTATTAGACTCACGTATGTAAAGACAAGGATGCTACTAGGTCAGTTTATTTATTAAGGTGTTTATGTATGAAAATGTGTGATAAATTGAGAACATGTGTAGTTAATACAAAGCTGAGAAAGAGTCTGTTGTATACTAGCCGTTGCCCACGGCTCCGGCCGCGACAATATTAAAATTTTTAATACAAACTTCCACCCTTTTTATGACAGTTGCGCGCATAGATTATAAAGGCAGCGCATGAGTTGTTGCCCTAAATCTTTGTTAATAATTTTTGGATTAGTTTCATTCAAGGGTATTTATTTTTTAATTTTATTTTTAATACATGCTGCGGTTTGACGTCATCACTTCAACGCCGGCTGTCGTTGAAAATCAGTGCTGTGGCTCCGTCTCGTATAGGGTTCAAGCATTATGCTGAGCGATGGCCGTTTTGCCATGTGTCCATGTTTTGTTTTTTTTTTACTGCGTCATGTCTTTTACGGGTGAAAATTCCAAAAATCCTTTCATAGCTGACGTTTCCTACTCAAACTACACTAATAGAGATCACTTTCTTTTTGAAACAAACGAACAACCTTTCCGGTAGCCTGAATTCACCCTTAACGACACCCAGCTTACAACCATACCTTAAACGACAGCTTTTCTCACAGCGTAAAATTCGAAATTCAAATCTGCCAATAAAACCAAATACCACAACACGCCAAACGCGCTCCACATTGACGCCGGATGCGGCAATTAAACTGATTGTGAATGGCCGTCTTTTGCCAGCCACTGAATGAGCATGAGCAACCCGCTTTAGTCACGCGAGCCTCGATTGTATGAACAGTGCTTAACATAAACGTCACGTCCGTGGCGGGGGAATACTGTAATAAGGGTGTATCTATCATTTGCCATGTGTGTATGTGTGTGTGTGTGTGTGTGGGTCTGTGTGTGTAAATCTTACGTCTTCACGGTTGTCGGGTTGAATAGGAATGATGGTCAGTCATATCCTTCCGTATGATTTGAATGACGTACTATATCTGAATCTATCTGTATGTGTTGAGTTATCGTGGCAAATACATTGCTGACTTTTCAATAGGAGAATCAAGTGGTAGCCTAGTGGTCGACCGCCGGACTGCCAAGTCAAAGTTCTGAAGTTCGAACCCAAGTCACGCACGTCTGATTTTATGGATTCATGTGCGTAAGTATTGTATAATTATCACTTGCTTAAAAATCGGTGAAGGAAAACATTTTGAGGGAACCAGCATGTCTGAGAGACATTTCTCAACAGTATGTGAAGCTAAGTCAGAGGCCCATGGGCAGCTTAAAAACTCTGACACCAGGTTAGTCACTAACCACACGAAAAGAAGAAGAATAGGAGAAGCCTTTTCTGATTGGTCGTGAGAAAACATTGATTAAATATTCAACTATAAGGTGAGAGATCAAAACCTAACAAGTATCTGTACTTTTGATAAGCTTCACCACACCAGCGTCTAAAACTGAAGAAATCACGTAATTTATAACACATCATCCCGCCTGAATTACTCGAAGAGTAAAGCAGAGATGCACCATTAGTAGGTCCTCCAAAATTTCGCCAGTTATGTATAAAAAAACATGTTTTAGTGTGAAGAGCATATTGCTATCCACCGGGCATAAATCCAGACTTAAGGGTACGGGTAAGCGGGATTGTCCGAAAGGGTTACCGCTACCCCGGAACATAAAGGGCTAACGAAGGAACATGGATGGGTTTTAGTCAGTAAGAGTCTGACACTCCCTTCCGCTCCACCCAGAGCGGGAAAAGTAATTGGATGATTTCCCACCCTCCAAAAAAAAAAAGTATATAGAGGTATGAAAAACGGGGTGTAAAGTTCACTCATTCTCCATAGAAAAGGGAGTCCTTCGACCTATGTCTGGTGGGTAACTGCCTCACATTGATGTCGGGATGTTGTATATACAGAGTGAAATGGAATTCATGGGCATTATTTTAATGGTTCATTGTACTCATCATTATGAACAACTTTCGTTATGGGAACAAATCTGAAATCGCGAAAATAAATCAGCTGTCCCATGTAGGGAACAAGATTTGTGTCCGGGTGATGGCAATAGGCTCCCGATTGCCAGCAACCGGGAAAACTGTGTTCATGGGACTTAAACATAACTGGCGAAGAATGGGTCTCTGTCAAACCTTTCGGGGAAACAAGACAAGATGTTTTATGTTATTCCTTCTAAGTATGGAAAAGTACCCAGACCTTTACAGTGGTATTACTAACTGTTAGTTACAAAAGTTCATAAAGGATAGACAATACTCGTTATAACTATTGGATAAACTGACGATAGTAATGTGAATAAACTTATGTGGGCCAAATTAAATGGAGCAGCGCGGTGCGGTCATAATAGGTATGTGAGATGAGTCCTATTGAGGTTATAACAGTAGGTATTGTGACAGAAACTATCACGTTCCTACAACTGGTACAAACATACTTGTGTAACGGAATAGTATGATATTGTTGTAACGGAATGTTAGCTGTGTGATTTGGCGGAATTGTCCGAAAAGGTTACCGCTACGCCGGAAACATGAATATGGGTTTTAATCAGTAAGAGTCTGACACTCCCTTCCACTCACCTTTCACACACCCAGATTGTCTATTGCCTACTGTCAGGATCAGCCATGGACCACAGACAAATGACAATTGTTGCGTAATGAAATATTCTGTTAAATTCATATTAATAGAAGACAGTAATTAAATAAAAGAATTTGGGTTTTTTCAATCTGAGAGTTTCTCATGAGCAGCCTGGAATCTGGATTTGTGCTCAATTTGAAGGTAATAGGCGCGCCATCCATTATATGGGAATTAAATATAACTGGTGAAATGTAGGTACACCTCTGCCTAAACCTTTAGAGAGTACTAGTGTGAAGTTTTTATAATTAATGAATTGTGGTTTATTTTGATTGGAAACTTCTTGATGACTTCTAATAATACCAAATTACAAAGTGTCATTATTATGAGAATATAATCATCATACTCCTGCCCTTATCCCAATTTATTTGCAGTCGGTGCAACATGCCTTTTTCTTCAATACTTTTCTATTAGTCAACATCTCTGCAGTCACTCCCTTTCTAACCATATCATCTTTTACACAATCCATTCATCGTTGCTTTGGTCTTCCTCTAGTTGTATAGCATTATGGGAATATAATATTGATTATACTATTTGTAGTACCACATAGGGACGATATCCTTAATAGAGTTATCTTCTAGATTAAGAAACGCAGAAGAATACTACCTTCATTACAAAATAGTAAAATAAAATGGTTATCAATATAAGTTCTCAAAACAACTTCCTCACTAATATTTCAACATATCACCATAAAGCAATTATCACATTTCCCAATTAAAACAAATGCACCTATTCAATCTTTCAGCAACGAATCAATAACGCGGCGGAATTAATATGGGTTTCGGAAAAAACCGCCCAAACTGAACCAAACCCGTATTTCCCAGAAAATAATTACTTCAGGCAATATCGACATGCGAAAAAACAAGGCTATCCACACATTGAAGCAAGCTATAGAGAGCACATTTTTATTGCCTTTTATAAAGTGCTTCGCCTCACCTAAACTTCAGTGGTATAAAACTACCAGGTAGTCTGACCACCCATCAATAGATACAGAAGATTAGGAGTTACTTCCTCTGACGACAGTTTATACAGGGTGTCTGAGAAAGGTGTAGCGAAAATTAAGCGTGTGGTACAGACCATCAAACGGAACAACTTTTTCCCGGGGAGCAACATCGTAATTGAAAAAAAAAAATAAGTCGTCCCATACAAAACTTCAATACCTACTTGACAAAATGTATGGGAATATATCTTTATTTTTTTGAAAACATCGTGAAAAAACCCCCTGAAAGATATTTCTCAATAGCATGCGACGCTAAGTCATAGGCCTATGATCAGCAAAGCGTAGCTTAACCTGATGGATAGATCCGTGTGGCTGTTATTACTTAGCCACGAACTCCTCTGTTGGTACGATGGTATAACAACTGTAAAATCTCAAGTGAAATTAATAGAACATGACATAGTAAATTGTGTTAAGTCGGCAGGTCGAAAAAACTACTTTATCCCATCATACAACAGTAAGCACCAAGCTTAATAGTGTTGTGACACGGGCCCAAAAGACGTTACTTTCAATTTGGCCAACAGTAATTTTGTTGATGTAATTTTAACGGCGCGGGCGCGGCGGCAGTAACGCAATGTGTTGTAATAAAGGACGAATACATTTGTAAAGAGGGAAGCGACCAAACTGCCGTATATTTACGAATTACAGACGTTCCAGCTGTAAAACTGGATATGTTTTATATTAGTGTTGGAGTTTGTGAGTAAATGAAATTGAACCGTTAACGTTGTTTGTTACATGAATACTACCAATGATTGTGACGTTATAAACGATTATAACCAAAAACAACCGACTTCCAATAAAACACTACCGGAGTGGAAAATAACTTTAATTCTGGAAGTCGGTCATTGGTTTTGTATTTTCGTTTTTGTCACCGATTTCCGGAATCAAATTATATACTTTTTTTGTAAAAAAAGTTTTTTTTTTACTTTTTAGTTATGATACCTACCCCACAGTTCCAATTTGCTCGGTATGTAAACAACAGCGGTATGTAATCAACACCGGAGTGTGACTTGTTTGCTGGAAGATGGATAGACGTATGTCGTAGTATGTCGTGAATGTTTAAGGTTTTGTGAGAAGATGGACGAACGATAAATTTATCACTTTCTTGTTTGTATTTTGTGTATTTTGTTAATTTTATTCAGCTTTGTTTACGTTTTGTTTTTATTCTCTTTTTTATTATTTTTATTTTCAAACAAGATGTTTGAGAAATGTATTTTTTTTTTCTCTCTATTTTATACTGTACAACGCCTTGGGAGTTGTCCTGTAATGTTGTGCATGTACTTTTAAATAAACAAATTAAATTAAATAAATTAAACAGTGACAGGAATCATTAAAACGTCATCAAAATACACAAAGTGGATTAAACACTATTATCAAAACTAACCCAATAACTACCAAGTAAAGTTAATAAAATTCATATGACCACCTTATGATCTGAAGTATGATCAACCAAACAAAAAAAAATATCATACAAATCAATTCGTAATTAGCGAAACAATCGTGTAACAAATATACAAAAAAAACACAATCGAATTGAAAAACCTCCTCGTTTTTGAGGTCGATTAATGTGGATATATTAAGTTTCCAAATAGAAGGAGGTGACTGTATTTGCAATATATAGATATATACCTACAATCTAATAAAGACGTCATAAGATTCCGCATCGCTTTCAGACCCAACACCAGAGACAGTAGGTTGCGATAAATAAAGACCTACTCCAGTTAACGCTCCCGTACCCAGCATATCAGAAAAGCGAAAACAGACGGACTGAGCCGAAACAAACATATGGCTTAGAAACAAAACCTCATACGTTATCAGCTTAACACAAACAACGAAATTCACATCCTCATCTATAGATATCACTACATCTCTATCACAAGGCAATAAGAGCCAGATTCGAACGTGACGATATCCAATTCGGATTTGATGAATGTCCTCGGCGGCGATGCGAAATAATTTCTTCTATTCATCCGCTAAAATATTACGACCGAGTCTCTGACTAATGAATTCATTTCAATAGAGGATCTTCGATCGGACTGAAGGCATCGATAAAGATGACGAATATAGAAACGGCGGTTTAATTTTGACGGCAGATTAGTGTTTGAATTTGAGCTGAGAATTAATAGATTTAATCAATTATATTGAATCTGGGACAGAATTATTATGGATGTGTGAGCGTGACTGTTGCGTGTACCGCAGTTTGATATTTGACTAATTGAGGACCCAAAACTAATGAGAAACGTTCTAGACGTGGAAATTATACCTCAGTAAACAGAAGCCAAAAGAAAAAGCCATACAACAAAGCTCACGTTAATACCATGAATTAATTGTCAGGTTGCCAAGCAACGCCTATTTTCTGCACCGAACATTCACCAACGATCTACCATCATAATATTATATCGCAAGTGTCGAGCGATATTTTACCGCTCTCGAGTACCTACCATTATCTCCAAAATTAGAGCCAAGAAAATTTCGGGACATTCCCGCCCGCATCGCGATAAATATCACCGCAGAGGTAATTATTAAGCCAAATGGATAGTAGCAACACCTAATTGCCGCTAATAAATCTGTATAGTTCATAAGAAAATGTACCCAAGCTTTGGCTGTTGAATGGTGAAAATGGGTTTAAGTGTGATTAAGGAAGGAAGCGCTTCCGACGATACAGACCAGTGCAACTATTCGCAGTAAATTACAGTGAAACGGAAAAACTGCAGCGATAAATTTATCTGTCTTGAGTTCCAAGTAAATAAAGTAAGAAATAATCAAGTGCCGCCTGCTTCACATCTTATGCAGTGGGACCCGCGATCCTTCTTGTTATTTCCAAAGTTCAGGGACGGAGAAGTTAAACAAATGTGGTCCAAGCGACCCTCGTGGCCAGCCGAGCGTTAACGACTTCGATACGGCATGACCAAATCTTAGTTGTGTGGTAACGTTCCGAAAATGTGAACACGAATAAACAGCGTGAGGTGAAATGTAGGAAGATTGTCCTCAAGTTTCCAAACGAATGTTTACGATGATACGATCAAAACGTTATGTCCGGATTAACATACGTCACACAATACTCTGTTGCTATAAAGTTAAACCCATAAACGTAAAATCTAGCACTATATTGAAGAGAACAAAAGTATAACAGAGAATCTGAGCTCTTACATAACTTACGATCTTCAATATAAGTTAATATTGCCTCGCGAAAGGTGCGCATAAAGAATAATGGTTTTTGAATATCAAACTAGGTATTTCCGAAGCACCTAAAGTACATGTTCCGATGCTCCCCTCGAACGTAACATTTTTCTTATCGACGAGGAAATATACGCTCTCAGTTGATTTACGAATTGTTTGTGAATGCGGCAACGGGGATAAAATACAGAGTTCCTTAGTCCGATGTTATCTCCGTCCAGTGAGACTGTTACTGCTGATTGGATGTCTTTGTACTCGTGTTAGTGGACGTAAGACGAGATTACGCTAATAAATTGCTGTCAGCTCTAATTACGAATGATTTTGCGATTGTTTTCGCTGATGTCGGATTTGGCGACCTTGAAGGTTTGTTTGTCATTGGATGTGCGTTTCTTCGTCCCTAAAATTGCTTGGCTGGTAAGCCCGCCACCTTCGGCGAAGGCGTAAGATGGAATACTGGGGTGGCCTTTAGTCAGTAAGAACCTGACAGTCTGTCAGACCCTTTTGCCCCCTTCTAGGGCGGAGAACATCCATGAGGACTTTCAACATAGGATCAAAAAGAAATAGCTTATAAGTGCGAGTTGTATCTTTTTCTCATGTGATTGACTTACTAATAGAGGTTATGATTGTAAACACATTAAAAACGAAAGACAGGTTTAACAAATAAATCTAAGCATAATTTAAAAAAAAATCAGAAGAATTCTACCAACATGCCACGTCCAAACGAGAAATCTTCCAACATGAACACGTCGTTAGACTACCAACTAGCGCCGGCTAAATGTAGGTGAATACGAAATTCCCGGGAGTAACTACTGGGGATGCGACCACTCGTGAGCTGTGCGTGCTAAGAATACTCAGCACACACTTTATATTTGCTTGTTGTATTGAATTACTGCTGCTTTCTGCTCTGAAATGTCGATGATTTTTTCGCAATGTGCCGTGCAACTGCAAGACTAGGTATGTTTAGTTTTAAGGATTGAAGAGAGAGAGACGAGGGAGAAAGAGGAGGAAACAAAACTGCAATTACAATATTTATTAGTTCCAACAACAGTGATTTACAAATACATCGAATAGTAAGAAGCCTTGACACAGGTTTCCTAATGATTTCCTAGAAATCATATATTGTACAGGGGCCAACACATCAAGTTATCCCAATCTGTCAAACTTCTTTGATAGTTTTTCAACTTTCTTACAAAAGCATAAGGGTTATTTTAAATTGGGAAAAATTGACAGTTAGGGATAGCGTGATTAAGCGGGATTGTCCGAAAGGGTTACCGCTACCCCGGAACATAAAGGGCTACGGAAGGAACATGGATGGGTTTTAGTCAGTAGATGGATGATTTCCCAGCCTTAAAAAATAGGGATAGCGTGATGTGGTGTCTGTACTTTGTATGTACAATTTGTAACAAGAAGTTTTATGTGGTCTATTTAACGATATCACGAGAAACACATTAGATATTTTATACCTTTTCAAACAAGAAGTGATAAACCTCGTCCAGGCTATCAAATCTGGATTTTGCCAGCCATCATAAACTTGACATAGACTACTACTTAGATACACTTGCAACAAAGTAGATGATTACTTTATCAATACTGAAAATTAACACACAGAATTGCATAAACGTTTTGCATTTATCAATGCAGGCGATTAAGGGTTTTTTTTTTTTTAAGGCTGGGAAATCATCCAATGACTGCTCCCGCTCTGGGTGGAGCGGAAGGGAGTGTCAGACTCTTACTGACTAAAACCCATCCATGTTCCTTCCGTAGCCCTTTATGTTCCGGGGTAGCGGTAACCCTTTCGGACAGTCCCGCTTACCCGGCAGGCTTGGCCCTGAGGGGCCCCTTCGTAGGCGATTAAGGGTTAAGTAGAACAAAGTGAAATGAAACGTCAGATTGTAGATTTTAGTTCGAAATTTTGTCACTTGTGGCTCTGAGCATCATTACAACAATAATGAGGTCCGAAACAGAGTAAATAAAACGAATTATATGACTGAAAATAGTGACTTTAATAAAAATGTTATCAGAGTTTTGTGAAAGTCAGTACTAAAATGACTAAATAACCAAATAACTGCGTCCAACTTCGAATATTCTAATAATAACCTAAAACGATTAGTCAGAGTGCCGTAGTTTATTTACTGCGACCAATTCGACATTAAAAGCCACACGAAACTCATATCCTTAAAAGAATTCATCTGTATCACATCTAAATGTGGTTGCAGTTTTGTTAAACGTAGCGCAATCTATTTCCAGCTGTTTACATAATCGAGTTGTTTTGTAAAACAGCTAGCGGTTATGTAAAACAGCAGATTTGACAATCTGTCTGCGACATATACATAGTGTAAAGTTATCTAAAAGTGTAAGCGGGATTGTCCGAAAGGGTTACCGCTACCCCGGAACATAAAGGGCTAAGGGAGGAACATGGGTGGGTTTTAGTCAGTAACAGTCTGACACTCGCTCCACCCAGGGCGGGAGGAGTTATTTGATGATTTCCCACCCTCAAAAAAAAAGTTCATAATCTGCCTAGCCTTTTCCCAACTATGTTGGGGTCGGCTTCCAGTCTAACCGGATGCAGCTGAATACCAGTATCTTACATGGAGCGACTGCCTATCTGACCACCACAACCAAGTAACTGGGCAATACGATACTCCTTGGTAAGACTGGCTGTCAGATCAAACACTCACAAAAAAAGATATCGAAAAGTAATTGTAGAAAATCAACGTGTGGAGAAGTACGACGGTACGTACCTAGTTCTTTCAGTATTTTCAGTGCAAGCTAATGTTTATAGCATAATTAACCCCATTTTCTTAATGAGTTTTAATTGCCATTCCCGGCCCATAGGGATAAATACTGTATTACACATCTATTTAGGTTAAGTGTTAACTGAAGTAATTACAATTGTTTTCTTTTAATGTAAGTGCTAGAAATGTTTTGCTTTTAACATTAATTAGCTTCTGGCCGCGGCTTCGCCCGCGTGGATGACGGAGATTGCATATATTATACATATAAACCTTCCTCTTGAATCACTCTATCTATTAAAAAAAATGCATCATAATCCGTTGTGTAGTTTTAAAGATCTAAGCATACATACATTAGGACAGCGGAAGCGACTGCTTTATACTATGAGTGATAGTCCACTCGCGATCTTTAATTTAATTTTAAACAGCCGGTGTTTGCGTCTTCCTGTATATTTGAAAGGAATGATTTTTAACCGACTTCTAAAAAAGGAGGAGGTTCTCAATTCGACTGTATATATATATTTTTTTTTTATGTTTGTTCGCGCATAACTCCGGTTCTTGCCAACCGATTTGAAAAATTCTTTTTTTGTTGGAAAGGGTATACTTCCCAAATGGTCCCATACAATTTTTATCGAAATCCGATAAGCGGTTTTTGTAAAATCAGCAAAAATCTAAAAAAAATCCTTACTGTATGTGGACGATGTTCTAATAAGTTCCTGTCACTGTAATTTACATACCAGGTAGTGGTATTAAAATTTGGGGGGAGGGGGGTGGGTTGTGTAGGTACCACAACTAAAAAGGGAAAAAATAAAAACTTTTTTACAAAAAATAAAACCGACTTCCAATAAAAACACTACAAAGTGAAAAATAATTTTGATTTCGGAAGTCGGTGGCGAAAAATGAAAATACAAAACCGAAGACACCGACTTCCGAAATCAAAATTATTTTTCACTTTGTAGTGTTTTTATTGGAAGTCGGTTTTATTTTTTGTAAAAAAGTTTTTTAGATTATAAAATTCAGAGCAAATTTCGTAACGTAACATCACTCCTGCATTCCGAAAGGGTTGGGCAGAGGTGTACCTTGTTTAGTATACCCACACTAGCTGCTTCCGCGCGGATTCGCCCGCTGCTCGTCACCTGTTGACCGTAGCGTGATGTTACATGACCTATAGCCTTCCTCGATAAATGGACTATCCAACATAAAAAGAATTTTTCAATTCGGACCAGTCGTTCCAGAGATTAGCGCGTTCAAACAATCAAACTCATCAGATTTATAATATTAGTATAGATTTCACGAGTTATATTTTAAAACAACACAAACCCACGCCGTCTTCCCTTGGGGGTAGGCACACTACAGTACACTTCCTGCTACGCTCCTTACATATTTCTTTTACTTCGATTACGTTCATACATCTATGATATTCATGCACTCTAAAAGAGATTCGTTTCCGTTTTCGTTCCCTGAATAGTATTTCTATTTTTTTCTATACCTAATTTTTTTTTTATCTGGTAATTAGTGATAGCCTAGTGGTGTGACCGTCGGACTACCAAGTCACAGGTCTCGAGTTCGAGGCCAAGGCACGCACCTCTGATTTTACGGATTCATGTGCGTATTGTTTAATTATCACTTGCTTAAAAATCGATGAAGGAAAACATGAGGAAACCAGCATGTCTGAGAGAAATTTCTCTACAACATGTAAAGCTAAGTCACAGGCCCATGGGCAGCATAAAACTCTGACACCAGGTTAGTCACTAACCACACGTAAAGAAGAATCTGGTAAAACATTGATGGATTTGTCAATGAAAACCATACATACAACTATACCAATCCTATCAGTTCTTGGAACACGTGTTGGCCTGACGTCATGTAGTTCGAACAGCCTAGCTAGGCTATCAGCTTATAAATGTAACATGATGAATCATTTTACTATAACAAAGCATACCTACCAACAGTATTATTAAAAACGCAGTAGTAATATCTAGAAACACTTGCGAGTACTTAGGCTCGGTATAACGAGACCCCGACTACAGCCACCGGTGGCCAGCAACAAACATTTCACGCGCTTATTCATAGGCGTGTTTGTGACCAGCCTTATGCGCACTTGATGACTAATCTACTAGCAAGCCAACATTATAACACTTTTTTATGATAACCAGTTGTTTTCTTATTGAATATTTTTAGGTTCAACTATACACACCTTTAAGTAAAGAGCTTGCTTTAAACCTTGAGAGAAAGAGAGCTAAATGTTGTGCCGAAATTAAATGATGTTGATGAACCTTAAAAGTAATAACTTCCTCCTTTTTCGAAGTCAGTTAAAAACAAACACGATCACGAAGAGTATGAAAGCATAAACTGAAGTCCCCTTGATACTATTCAAAAAAACGAACTCCCTAAAAACCACTTCATCTATCGAAAAAAAACATCAAACAAAGCCAAACATTAGTCCCATTCACGTCTGCCGCCATTTTAAAACTTCCAATAAACTGCTATGAGGCACCATTTTGCCATTGGCATTCTTTTTTCAGGCGATCGGAATTCTGGTACAGATCCAAATAGGTCGGATCGCCGTATCAGGCCTTTGTGGGGGGGCGTACGTCCATTGCGAGAATCTCGATCACGATGCACTGGGGTGATATATGTCTTAGAAGCCTTTTATGAATGGAATATGATTATGGACGGTCAAGCTGTTCAAACGGCATTGTGGACGCTTTGTGGCTATTGTATTTGAATGGAGAAGTTTGGTTTGAAAAAAAATAAGGGAAGTTGAGTAAGGTTTGTAAGTAAATGTTTTTGTAGTCTTGAGGGCAGAAGAAGAAGAAAGCGGGAGAGAAGCTTGTAGATGACACGATCTCGGGGAAAGTAAGAGTGCTGATAGAAAACAAGACAGTTTTATCTGGTCTCAAAAAAAAATATGCCAAAAATTTATTTATTTTTATTTATTTATTTACTAGCTTCTGCCCGCGACTTCGTACGCGGACCCTGTTGCTTATGCCAGCGACAACCGGATCGCCATTTATGTTATTTTTTATCATTTTTCCCATTTAAATCTTTTATCACACTGAGCTTTAGTTTTATTTCATTCCAACAACCACCAAAACATACAGTCCATTTGTCATCGTTTTCATTTTGGTAACCGCATTATTATATTCCCCACTTGTCTCTAGAGACCTAGAAGTCAATGCGTAGATACGGTTGGAACTCAAGCACAATTCTCTATCCGTGAACGTCTCCGACTCGCGAGACAATACATAACGTTCACGATCAGCGGTCAGTCGCACATCACGTGCCCCACTTGTCTCTAGAGACCTAGAAGTCGATGCGTAGATACGCTTGGAACTCAAGCGTAATTCTCTTCCGTGAACGTCTCTGACTCGCAAGACAATACATGACGTTCACGATCAGCGGTCAGTCGCGCATCATATTCTTCACTGGTCTCTAGAGACCTAATGAATACGCTGAGAACGCAGGCGTGCTTCGCGACCCTAAGAGGTTTCCACGGAGCGAGTTGCAGCCTAATGTTCTCGAACAGCATCAAGTCTCTCCTGACGCTCTTCGGTAGATTCTTGGGATCTTATGATCCTCAATCTTTTAGCTCTCTTGGAACATTGGCAAAGATTTGACCTCTTTCTAGGCATGGTCATAGTTTTATTGTGAAGATACTTGATTAATAAAAATCTAAATTAAAATGACTGCGCCCCTGCGTTACCGGGTAGGCTACCGTGTCACGAAGATAAATGGAAAAGGAAATTAAACAATCAAACAACATAAGCCCGAAGGCATATTCATACGATAAAATAAAAAAATAAATAGGAGTTTTGGCCAGTAGAGTCAAATTTTCAATGATATACCATCGTCATCGAAAATCAGTCCTAAACTGTAACCGCCTTCACCGCGTGCAGGTACTCCCAGTTTATGTTATTTTATAATTACACAGTAAAATTAGTGATAGCTTTGATTTCCACATCAGATGTTGCTGATCTTCGATTTTTATAAGTCAACAGGAAATGCCCATCATATTGAACAACAAAGACGTCAAAGACGTCATTCCTATATGTGTTATGTTGTAGCTAGGCTCTTGGAGTTCCACAACAGGTGTTCCAGATCTTCGATTTTTATAAGTCAACAGAGAGTGTTCATCAGATTGAACAACTTGTGCTAAGACGTTATTCCTATATGTGTTATGGTGTAGCTAGGCTCTTGGAGTTCCACAACAGGTGTTCCAGATCTTCAATTTTTATACGTCAACAGAGAGTGCTCATCTGGCTGAACAACTTTCGCTAAGACGTCATTCTTATATGTGTTATGGTGTAGCTAGGCTCTTGCAGTTCCACAACAGGTGTTCCAGATCTTCGATTTTTATAAGTCAACAGGAAATGCCCATCAGACCGAACAACTTGTGCTAAGACGTTATTCCTATATGTGTTATGGTGTAGCTAGGCTCTTGGAGTTCCACAACAGGTGTTCCAGATCTTCAATTTTTATACGTCAACAGAGAGTACTCATCTGGCTGAACAACTTTCGCTAAGGCGTCATTCTTATATGTGTTATGGTGTAGCTAGGCTCTTGGAGTTCCACAACAGGTGTTCCAGATCTTCGATTTTTATAAGTCAACAGGAAATGCCCATCAGACCGAACAACTTTTGCTAAGACGTCATTCCTATATATGTTATAGTGTAGCTAGGCTCTTGGAGTTCCACAACAGGTGTTCCAGATCTTCAATTTTTATACGTCAACAGAGAGTGCTCATCAGGCTGAACAACTTTTGCTAAGACGTCATTCTTATATGTGTTATGGTGTAGCTAGGCTCTTGGAGTTCCACAACAGGTGTTCCAGATCTTCGATTTTTATAAGTCAACAGGAAATGCCCATCAGACCGAACAACTTTTGGTAAGACTTCATTCCTATTATATGTTACAGTGTAGCTGGGCTCTTGGAGTTCCACATCAGGTGTTCCAGATCTTCAAATTTATTCTCTCAGCAGAAAATGCTAATCACGTGGAACAATTTTTGCTACGGTATCATTTTTGTATCTCTTATAGTTTAGCTGGTCTGTTGCGGTTCTGCATCAGGTGTTCAAGTTTCCAAGATAAATTATAGCCTATATGTTGCCCAGACTTAATACCTATACAACAAAAAAAAAATCATTCCAATCCGTCCAGTAGTTCCGAAGATTAGCGTGTACAAACAAACAGACAAACAGACAAACAGACAAACAGACAAACAGACATACAGACAAACAGACAAATTTTTTTTTTTGGATTCGTGCTCTATGACTGTTTCTAAACCCCCCTCAATTATTATTTTTTTAATATATTCAATGTACAGACACAGTTTTTTTACTGTTTTATTATATGTATAGATATCATCACTTACAACTATTCTGACAGGTAAAACCCAATGCAATAGTGAAGCAAACTTAATAATAAAAACTTATTTTCTGAAACTTATTACATAAAATGTTATTCTTGTGAATTCACTCAGTGTACCTGCTAGCAAAAATGATACTAGCAAAAATTATAATCAATTATATAATCTTCCTATGTAAAAGAAAATGTAGACTCTTTCAGCGGCTTTAAATCGAAGCTATCAAACTATATAAATGATATTTATATGCAACCACCGCCCAAAAGTTTAATTTACCAAATAAAATATTTTTTAAGGCTGGGAAATCATCCAATGACTGCTCCCGCTCTGGGTGGAGCGGAAGGGAGTGTCAGACTCTTACTGACTAAAACCCATCCATGTTCCTTCCGTAGCCCTTTATGTTCCGGGGTAGCGGTAACCCTTTCGGACAATCCCGCTTACCCGGCAGGCTTGGCCCTGAGGGGCCCCTTCATATGCTGACATCTCTTTGAGGCGCGCGTGGAACTTATACGCGCCGTCCGGCCCGGGAAAATTCAACGATTTCAAATCTTCACACGAACAGAGTCGCGGGTAGAAGCCGGTTCACAACAAATTAGTAAGCCGCAACTACATGTGACGCAAACTAGCATGTCTGAAGCAGCAAATTATTCAAACTGAAAGGGAATGATACAAAGTCGTGTCTTATATGGTTGGCCAATAGTTCGGGCACCAACTTTGTGTGATACGTTTTACATTTGAGAAGTTTTGCATATTTGAATACAACTGTGTAGCTGTTATTTATTTAGTTTTCCTTGCTTTCGTTTCAATGTGGTTCGATGTTAGTATTATGAGAATGAATTTCTGTTAGTCTAGTACCTACGACAAGGTTAAGCAACGCTTGTCAAGGTTGGTCTGTGGACGGGTGACGACCATCGTTACACACCGATTTCTCTCTTTCGGTCATCCAGAAATTTGACTTTTGATAAAAGAAAACAAAAAGATGTTTAACTATACAGACGCTATACAACGTTTATTAGTAAGGGGGTAACTTTCTTACTAAGTATCAATAAGTACAGACGCCAGCACAACAAGCTATCCCTAACTGCCAAATTTTCTCAATTAAAAATGAACCGTGTCTTTGCAATAAAGTTGAAATACTATCAAAGAAATTTGACAGATTGTGGTAACTTAATGTGCTGGCCTCTGTACCATTATTTTATTCTGACAACCAGTCTTGGCAAGGGTTGTCGTACTACCCAGTAACTGGGTTGTGAAGGTCAGATAGGCAGTCACTCCATGTTTTTAAAATTAAGTATTCAGCTTGTGACCTCTAGACCAACAAGACAGTTTATTCAGTAATATAATTATTTCATGCTATTTTGGGTAAACTGAAGCAAACGAATAATAAAAAAAATAACATGAGCTACGATTCAAAGTACTAGGCTTTCAGAAACCATGAGTGTTTCTCCCATTTTTTTGCATAAAGTTTTGCACTTTGTGTGCTATAATTCAGGCTAACATTTCATTTAAATTTTTTCCATCGTACTTACTTGCTTTGCGGAAACCGTAGGTACTTTTACAACAGTGAATTCAGCACGTATAAAAACATAATGAGTTTATCTTTCTCCCCCATGTTCTGTAAGAGGAAGTTGTGACGGCCTCCTATTGTTCGAGACTATTGTAATTCCTCGCTGTTGCTTATCTTATAATGTTTCATTTTATATCAAGTCAAAACAATTGTTCTGTTTCCTTGTTAATTAAATAAACTTGCAGGGTGATAATAATTTCATGGGAAATATTTTAAGGGGTCATTGTACAGAGGCCAGCACATCAAGTTACCACAATCTGTCAAATTTCTTTGATAGTATTTCAACTTTATTGCAAAGATATAAGGTTCATTTTTAATTGAGAAAATTTGACAGTTAGGGATAGCTTGATGTGCTGGCGTCTGTGCTCATCTGTATGAACAACTTTTATTATGGAATTAAATCAGAAATTTGGGGAAAAACAATCAGGTGTCCCATACATTATGCTCGCATAACTCATCAAAATATAAAAGCAGTTTTTTTTACGCGATTTCAGGTGTGTTTCCAATTTCGGAGCACCGCCGTGTCCTCGTAGAGGCGATCGGCGGCGGCGACCTCTCGCGCCCGGCCCTGGTGCAAGCCATGGTCCGGGGCGAGAGGGAGTGGGAGGCAGTCACCTCCTTCTGCGAAAAAGTCATGCTCGCGAAGGAGGTGGCGGGATGGGAGAGAGAAAGGTCCTCCCGTCCCAGCCGCCGCAGGAGACGCCCCGGGCGTCGGGAGCCACGTGACGACTCCCGGCCACCGTAGGCGCGGGCCTGCGGACGGTGAGTAATGGGTGACTCACCGTCCGATCAGCACCAGACCCGTGTTGTACGGCGCGTATATGTTCCACGCGCGCCTCAAAGAGATGTCAGCATATGAAGGGGCCCCCCAGGGCCAAGCCTGCCGGGTAAGCGGGATTGTCCGAAAGGGTTACCGCTACCCCGGAACATAAAGGGCTACGGAAGGAACATGGATGGGTTTTAGTCAGTAAGAGTCTGACACTCCCTTCCGCTCCACCCAGAGCGGGAGCAGTCATTGGATGATTTCCCAGCCTTAAAAAAAAAAAAAAGGTCAGCGGGTTGTCTGAAGGGTTAGCGCTGCCCCGGGACCCAAAGAGCTTAGGTAGGGACGAACATGACGAGTTTTAGTCAGTAAAAGTGTGAAACTCTTTTACGCTCCACCCAGAGCGGGAGAGCTCGTTTGATTCGTTTGATGATTTCCCACACTCTAAAAACCAAAAAAAAGTAACCCTACACAAATATCAAAACCGTTGGTCTGCAGAACACTTTTGTCCAGTCTCCACTGAGACTATTCAACGATTATCCTTAACAAGATTCACGTCTGGCCATCATCTCTTATACAGCAATATGTGCTATCTGGCTATACTACCAGTTAACGGAAAGATATCCTGGAAAAGAAAGCCCGTAAAATTAATTTTTTACCCTTTTTTTGCAATGAGCTAGTCAGTAGGTTATATATTCATTAAAACAAAATGATTCTCGACTGTTACCAATACCTATTTACAAAACTACAATCAATAAAGCTACCGCAAATAATTCTTTGATTAACACACAACCTGACACTGATCTATTTTCACCTTAAGCGCTTCAACCTGGCCCTAATCTATACACTAAATGCTGACGTATCTAAAATCATTGACACATGTATAGTCATTAATTCCCATCGTTAAATTTAATGCACCGAATAACGGACGCGCGGAATATCATCTGTTACGACTTTATTTACGATAGAACGTTATTGTTAAAATGCGATTTATGTTTCAGTTAACGATGTTCAACTTCATATTGTTATGCAGAAATTAATGACTGCAGTGGAGGAGTACAAAAGGTCTCGTTGCTATTAAAGCTTAAATGAAACTTTGGAGCAATTTTGTTTGCAGTACTAAGTACCTTTTATTACCTACTTTTTATCATCATCAAATAACTTCGCTCTGGGGGGAGGGCGTGTCAGGCTTTGACTAAGACTAAAACCCCTCCGTGTTCATTCAGTTGCCTGCGCCAGGGGCACGGTAACAAATCCGCGACCCTAGCGGGCTCTAGCGGACACCATCAGTTCGTGACTGACATGGAATACATGACTTGAGGCATGGAACACAACGTGCCGTCAACCGGGGCCTGGTCCTTACCGGACGGCCAGCTACCCATTACTCGCCGTCCTTTTATTACCTACTAGCTTCTGCCCGCGGCTTCGCCCGTGTGGATGACGGAAAATGCATGTTATTATACATATAAACCTTCCTCTTGAATCACTCTATCTATTAAAAAAACTGCATCAAAATCCTTTGTGCAGTTTTAAAGATGCGTACATACAGACATTAGGACGCGGGGAGCTACTTTGCTTTATACTATGTAGTGACTAAGGGCGATGTTCAACAGTGTCAATATTTCTCAATAATGATGACATTGAAGCCCTTGAACGCGATTTAGACGTGCTGGACCTCGATACATGGTGTTAAAATGTGGCATGAGGTCACTCCTATGTATATTTTATACTGATGAAGCAAAAATACGTGTCTAAATTTTTTTTATTATATGACTGACTGACTAAATACAATTTTTTTTTTTTTAACCTGTCATCATGCCAAATTACAAAAGTTCAGTTTAACTACACACTCCAAAGTTACACAAGTGTTCGGTATGAAAATAGGTCTTAAAAGAAAAACGCGACACAAAAAATTTTTCAAGTTTTCGATTTTCTCGCAACAGCAGCGTAATTAGAAACCTGGGTGGTGGCCAAGAGTTGTAACTTTTCACCCAGTGATAGGGTTTAAACAAGTTTCAGTTAAAAGTTGGTGCAGTACTGACCCATATTGTGGTAATGTTGGTAACATAACCAGTAATATGGAGGTTTTATGTTTGCGCGAATGACTGGGTGCATATTTTGTGGGGTTGGTATGCTCGTTTGTAAATTGGAGAGTTCAAATTTAATTCTAGTGCTCTTGGAAAATAGCTTAGTACTGAATAAATAATACTGTTGTGTTTAATATTTTATTTCACATATACAGTCACGAGCAAAACTATGTATACAATTAGCTAATTACAAAAGCGGTTTTCTCCTTAACTACTGTCTGAAATTGAATTCTGTCGCACACATTGTATTTTTGAATCCATAGGTTTACCGAACATGTGGTATCTCAAAGTTGAAATAGTTATTTTACGAGAAAATCGCTTCAGAATATAGCTAGGTGTATACATATTGGTGCTCGTGACTGTACATATTTAGTTGGGTTGGTATGCTCGTTTGTAAATTGGAGAGTTCAAATTTAATTCTAGTGCTCTCGGAAAATAGCTTAGTAGGTACTCAATAATTCATACTGTAGGTATTAGATGGCAAATTAGATCATATATAATTATTAGATCACATGGTTATACAAGTAGAGGAAAACCAAAGAAACAGTGCATGGATTGTGTGACAAATGATATGATTAGAAAGGGAGTGACTACCGAGATCACGACTAATTGATCTGACTATGGAAGAAAAAGACATGTTGCGCCGACCACCTAAATAAGTTCAGAATCATGCACTGAGTACATGACAACCGGCTCCGCGAGTATGTTCCGTCCACCTAGCATTTATCTTCTTTGACGATGACAACACACTTTTTAGACAAGAGAACTCGAAATGATGCAGTCGCGACACTTGAAACACAGGAAATTCGAATAATCATAACATCATTTATTCTTTCAAAACCCTTATGCCAATTCACCCTTTCTCCATTTTAGAATAATAAAGAGTAAAAAGTACGTAAGGAGTGGCCGGTCCGGAAGGGTGCAATCACGCCGCCCCAAATTACATGGCAATACAATCATGATTCGACCGCCAGCAAATTGTTAAATAACGCCCTCTACAGGGACCAATTCATATTTATTTAACGACTTTCCTACAAGAATATCGTTATATGAAAAGTAAAAGCATTAATTTAGGTTGTAATGGCATTTGTTGCTTTGTTTGGGCTTAAGCTTATATAGCCTTATATTCTTGCGATTGGCGAATATTTAATTTCTTCTTTTTCGTGTGGTTAGCGACTAATCTGGTGTCTGAGTTTTTTAGCTGCCCATGGGCCTCTGATTTAGCTTCACATGTCGTTGAGAAATATCTTTCAGGCATGCCGGTTTCCTCTACGATGTTTTCCTTCGCCGTTTTTTAAGAAAATGATTATACAATACGCACATGAATCCGAAAATTGAGATTTGCATGCCTTCGTTTCGAATCCGAGACCTAAGACTTGGCAGTCCGACAGTCACACCACTAGGCTATCACTGGCAACTAACAAACTAATAATACCAGTAAAAACCCTCAAAAATTTACCAAAAATCTTCCACTAAGGACACCCGTAAACGACAAAAACTGGTCCTTCGAGCGAATGAATCAAAACTCGTCCAACTTCAAACGATCAGCTGTTTCATAATGGCGCTGTAAGTTGGCCTCAGTTGGCACAGTTGGGCCATGCATTAGTTGCATCGAATTTATGTTCACAAATATTTAATTTCTTCTTTCTCGTGTGGTTTGTGACTAACCTGGTGTCAGAGTTTTTAAACTAGAAACTGAACCCACCTCTCAGGCATGACGGATTCCTTTCGATGTTTTTCTTCACCATTTTTTAAGCAAATGATAATTATAAAATACACACATTAATCCAAAAATTCAGAGGTGCGTGCCTTGGGTTCGAACTCGAGTGCTAAGACTTGGCAGTCCGACAGTCACACCACTAGGCTATTACTGGCAACTACCAAACCAATAATACCTGTGAAAACCCTCAAAAAGTAACCAAAAATCTTCCACAAATGACACCCGTAAACGACAAAAACTGGTCCTTCGAGCGAATGAATCAAAACTCGTCCAACTTCAAACGGTCAGCTGTTTCATAATGGCGCTGTAAGTTGGCCTCAGTTGGCATGACTGGGCCATGCATTAGTTGCATCGAATTTATGTTCACACCCTGACCCCAAAAATATACGGTCAGTATGGCACTCCATGAATAGTTCGTAAATCGTTAGCGTTAGTGTTCCAGTTATTCGAGGCTTACAATTTAATGTTCGGTTCGGTTTTCAGAAGGAGGGTAATGTTTTTCTAGAGTATGTAAAAACCCGACTGCTTTTCTCTATTCAGGTTTTGCACTTGGGTTTTTTTTGTATTTGTTTTTTCTTTATTAAACTTGTTTGAGTGATCGTGTTCTCCGTATGACGCTCGTTAAATATGCATGCATAATCGTTAGCATGGCCGTCTTTTGGTATTGTATGGAAATGGTTTAATAAAATGACAGGATTTTCATAGCAGTTATTTTGTCTAGTAAGTGTTATATTCTTGTTATTTGCGTTTGCACGGCTCGATTTTTCGTAATGATAAGAAAATTAACTGACATAAAGAAAGAAAATATATGTTAACTACCGGCAAACATGACGCATAGAAAGAACAGAAACACACAAAAAACAAGTTAGGGCAAAGAATGCGTCACATTCACGCAATCCGTCATCGCTCAGCATTATGCTGTGACCTTTACAGACACTGGGAGACATAGCTTCAGCGCTGGTTTTTCAACGAAAGGCGTGACAGGACAAGGCGTGAAAGGCATTGACGTGATGTCGTCAACCGGTACAGTATATAATGAGAAAATCATAAGAATCATCATTCTCCTACCCTTATCTCAATTTATTTGGGGTCGGCGCAACATGTCTTTTCTTCCATACTTATCTATTAGTCGTCATCTCGGTAGTCATAAATAACAAAATCTTCTTCTTTTCGTGTGGTTAGTGACTACAAACAAACAACACAAAACAAAAACAAACTAAGAAATAATATTCGAAATTTGAAATTACATTATTATCTAACACTGTTTTGACACTTCCCACTCATATAAGAAGTAACGTCGGGGTCATAACAAAAGTAACTACTAACCTACTTTTCTAAGTCCTACTATATATACAATTACAATGTCGGTCAAATAAATTCTTTTACCAATTGTGACCGCATAAAGGCGTTTTTACGACAAAAGTGCGGCTGCCCGATTCATCCGGGGTAGGTTTTTCATTATAGTATTCTGGATCATAAAATTTTAATCGCGGAAAATTCGGGACACCGGAGGTAAGTGCGGGATGCCAAATTAAATTTCTGTACTTAATGTAGGGATGTTTTCATACAGAAGAGGAGCTCATGGCTAAGTAATAACAGCTGCACGGGTCGAACCATCAAGCAAAGCTGGATGCGTGGATGGGTGACCATCTCTACATACCGAGACTCCTTCGTGCTTCGGAAAGCACGTTAAACCGTTGGTCCCGGTATGTCATTTGTGCATCTCTGACAGTCGTTACGGGTCGTCAGAAGCCCGAAAATCCGGCACCCAGTCTTACCAAGGAGTATCGTATTACCCAGTTACTGGGCGGTTGAGGGCAGATAGGCAGTCAGTCCATGTAAAATACTGGAGCCCGAAGCACTAACCAGTTTGACCTAGTAACCGGATTGTGGAGGTCAGATAGGCAGTCGTTCCATGTAAAATATTTAGTTGCATCCGGTTAGACTGGAAACCTACCCAAATATAGTTGGGAAATGGCTAGGCAGGTTAGTTGTGTTTATACAAAAGATTATTTGAACACAGCTTATATCAAGATTTCGGAAATTTTTCACTGTAATCATGTTTTTTTTAACTTTCATACAAAAAAGTAAATCGTCGTACAGTCAACAGCAAAAGTAGATGATCAAAATCAGAAATTGAATACTAAATAACGGAGTTTACGTCAGCCTGTGTGGCGTCAGAGTGATTCAAAAGTTTGTGATTGGAAATTATACCAAACATTTACTACTAGTTCAGCTGCCATATATTCGTGAACTCCGTTCATTAGTATTGAATTTCTGATTTGATCATCTACTTTTGCTGTTGACTGTACAAACAGTGTTGTAACTTTTTATTAGAAATCATCAGCCCTTTTGAGCTCTTATCCGCGTAATTCAATTTTATTTTTATCAGCATTATTAAGGCCTAACGAGCTTTGAACATGGGCTAATGACAGACGTCGTTTAGCTCCGTTTACGCCTTGCTCTGGTATTCTGAAACGAAGTCTTGAAGCTGAAGTGAGCTGATACGCACTCACAATAATGCAGAGAATTTTAGTAAAAAGTAATAAAAGAGAAAAAAGGTGGCTCGTGGCTGAGTAATAACAGCCACACAGGTCGATTGATCAGGTTAACCTGTCTTTCCCGGTGTTAGTCTTGGTGTCTCTCTGGATCTTTACATGCAGAGACCCCTCCGTGTTTCGAAAACACGTTAAGATGTTGATCCCACCCGTGATTCGTGGATCTTTGACAGTCGCTACGGGTCGTGAGAAGACCGAAAGTACGACAACCAGTTATACCTAGTAAACGGATTGTGGAGGTCAAATAGGCAGTCGCTCTAGGTAAAATATTCAGCTGCATCCTGTTAGATTGGAAGCCGACTCCGACATAATTGGGCAAAAGCTAAGCAGATGATTATGAATTCAAAGTACGTTGGGAAAAACGAGATGCCACTCAAAAATATGCTTCTGTATCGGTTTGAATTATTGTCAAGATAGTTTATCGATAACACTATTACAACAAAAAATACAAATTAAAATCTAAATCATTTAATAGAAAGAGAGCAAAATGTTTATTCTGCTGGCACAAACAAAACGCACATTGCACAAAAAAAACAGACAAAAAAATATTCATAATACACCCACACAAAGTAGCCTAAAAGCCTCGTATTCAATTCAAAGAAAATAAATAACATTTACAATTTTTTTCTGATGCTGACATCATTTTTTCTGATGTCAGGGTTAATAAATAAAGATTGTGCTTTTCCTACAAATAAAAACAAAAATATCAACCAGTGCAATGTAAAATTATTCACTTTTTAGTCAACAGACACCAATTACAAAAATAATTGGCACACATGACACTGACAAAGAGTAAAACCAGCAATTCAATAGTCCATAAAACCCGGAAATAGAGGAACATTATGAAAAATAAAACGCTTCCATAACCTTTTCTGAGTGAAGTTGAACGTGAAATCAAATGGGGCCTTCATTAGGAAACCGATTCAACGCCAAGGCATCCCTCTCTTCATTGTCACCTGCTTCCGTTGACTAGGGGGAAATTCTATGGCGGCTATACAGACGTAGAGAAATCAAGATAATAATAGAGAATACGAAGGTGAATAACAAGTTATTGTGTTCTTATTGGAGGTTTTATAAGGAGTTTTATTTGTAAGTAGTGGCTGAAAGTACTGAAAGGAATTTAAATAAATATATTTAATACTATCCCCAGCCTGCATACGAAAATTCAATCAAATATAACCAATAGTTTAGTCGAAAATTCAATCAAATATAACCAATAGTTTAGTCACTACAACTACTCAAGATTGGCAAAACCTAGTCGGTCCACCACTATTATTTTGTTTGTTTGAGAAATACAGTTTTTAAATTTCGGAGTTAGGATATATTTGATAGTCCCAAAATAGTCTTATTCATTAGTATTTTCAGTGTTTTTATTTATGGTCGTATTGTTTTCTTTACATTGTATATGAATAATAATAATAATAATATCGTTGGACATTTCACACAACGCCATATAGTCCCAAGCTAAGCAACCTAATGCTTGTGTTATGGTAACGAGAGGGCTGATAAACTATATATATTACAGACAGAAAACCACCCAGACCCGGAACAAATACTTGCAGGTCGTACAAATATTTGTTCCGTGCGGGAATCGAACCCGCGACATGCTGCGCAGCAGTCAGTCGCTCAACCACTGCGCCAACCATGTCGTATGTTGATGAGGGATGAGAAAGTATAGCCTTAGTGTTAATTTGAACACACTGATTAGAAAACCATCTTGGAACATCAAACAAGAACACATAACTGTCAGTATATAACTCAATATTAACTGTTGAAACTTGAAAGCCCCTTAACACCCCAAACAAGCCACAACAGGTCCCACTATCAGTAACTTTAACACGTGAGAACCTCCCGAAGTTCCGGAACTTATCTTCAAAGCGAGTCAGACAACCAATACTCCTGTCTTACACCACTTCAGTTCTTAACACAAGGTGTGTACGATAAGCGGGATTGTCCGAGGGTTACCGCTACCCCGGAACATAAAGGGCTAAGGAAGGAACATGGATGGGTGTTAGTCAGTGAGAAGTCTGACACTCCCTTCCACTCCACCCAGAGCGGGAGAAGTCATTAGATGATTTCCCATCTTTAAAAAAAATTTATACGATACATGCATACTAAAATAGGCAGAAAGTTACAAGTTTCATAAATTTGAGTTCATTTCCCTCTATTTCGAGGATTCCCTCAAGAGCTGGGAAACTAGAGGCTATCAGAATATTTCAGAAGTTTATTACCTCGAGAATTGTAATTTCAGAGTGGAATAATTAATGTGTGTTAAACTTCCTGGAGAAGCTTGTGGCTAAGTAATAACAGCTGCACGGGTCGATCCATCAGGTTAAGCTACGCACGGGTTGGTCCTTGGATAGGCAACCATCCTTACAAACTGTGCCTCGGAAAGCACGTTAAGCCGTTGGTCCCCGTTGCCATTTTTGTGCATCTTTGCCAGTCGTTACAGGTCGTCAGAAGCGCGAAAATCGGACACCCAAGGGGTATCGCATTAACCGATTACTGGGTTGTAATAAGCAATCGCTCCATATGAAATACTGGTATTAACTGCATCCGGTTAGACTGGAAGCCGACCCTTGGCGTTTACCTAGCAGTGGGACATTACGGGCTACTCAGATAAGATAAGACAGATGCGGTTGTCTACTACTATTCAGAATTTCTTTACGAAACTGTGTTGCCCGCCCGACTTAGACCCCTTACATTCCAAGTAGACACCTCACACTCGCCACTAAATCAACAAATAATATAATTAATGCGTCATAATGACTGATACGACCAATTAACTAAATTGCAATCTAAGATAATCCACGCTTTATTGACATGTGATATAATTTAGTTATAATGTCAATAATAATCAATTGACCCACTAATGGCCTACTTGGAACTAAGATGGAGGACGTGACGTAATTAGGTACAATTAGGGAGTCTGTGTCGGTGATATAATAGTTTAGTTATATGATTTATGTTGTATGGTATTTAATAATTAACTATCTTCCGCCCGCGGCTTCGCCGGCATAATATGACGACAAATTATACACATAAACCTTCCTCTTGAATAACTCTATCTATTAAAAAAAACTGCATCAAAATCCGTTGTGTAGTTTTAAAGATCTAAGCATACATACAGACATTAGGGCGCGGGAAGCGACTTTGCTTTATACTATGTAGTGATACGCCGATGGTCCCGGCTGTCATTTGTGCATCCTTGACAGTCATTACGGGTTGTCAGAAGCCCGAAAATCTGACAGCCAGTCTTACAAAGGGCTATCTCGTATTACCCAGTTACAGGGTTGTGGAGGTCAGATAGCAGTCCGAGCGCGGGTTGGTAGATGTCACATGTCTGCGAATTTTTAGTTGTATGACATGCTGTTTTCTTCAAGATGTTTTCCTACACCGTTTTCAGAGCCGTGTGCAGTGGTGATGAAGGTATACACAAAGTGCCTAATTGGATTGGAACTAACGTCATACCCTTCCGAAGTCGGATCCGATACCACTGCTCACAAAAATCAATGAAAAATAGATTTTTCTTTATATTTAAACTTAATTCAGACACTTTCCTTTAAATATTGAATGTGTTCCTAGTTTGTGAGCAAGAGCAAAGTATTACTCATATCAAAATGAATATCGACATTTCCTTTTCTAAGAATCGAACGGTTACCGCTGTAGACAGTTGTTATTAAGCTGTCAAAGTTTCAGTGTCATTTCATACTGTCAGTTTACGACACGTCAAAGTTTTAACCGTAAATAAAATATTACAGAATGTGTCGCAGCTTACTGGAAATCTATTTATAACCATCCTTTAATTAGCCTTTAACAAACAAAATATTAATACAGAAGGTTTTTTTTAGTTTAGTTGTTTTTCACATTTACAATAAAATTAATTATTTTATTTCTAAGTAACTTTATGAAATCGACTTACGTCTCGACTTATTTTAGTTCAATTACTTAAACGTATTAAATTATAAAACAAACAGGAATATTTCGTCTCGAAAAATGATTTAAAACATTGAATCAAAGTCAATGTTTTAGGACACTCCGTATGAGTTCTTACATTTCCTTTTTTCCAAAACATAACCACTTAAAGAATTATGACCATCCAAAATCCCGGGAAATAGTCCGTTTTACTGCCATGTTCAGACGACTATCAAACAAATTGATAAGTTTTTTTACAAAAAAAAAAAAGCATAGATATACTTTTCCTCAGATCTCTCTTTTTTTAGATCTGCCTAGTCCTGAAGAAGAAAACGTCTTTAAGACAAGGTTTTTGTAGGTAAAATCAGCCTGAGCTGCAGGTGCGTCGCAGCGACGGCAATAGTTTCTTCAAATACCTAATTTTCAAATTCCTCGAGGCTAGACTCCCCTTTTAAGGGCAGATCATGTTAAACTTGATACCTAAAGCAGGAATAACAGTTCTAAAGACCATTCTTCAGCGCCGGATATATAACAGAGCACAAGTGTGTGCGTTGACACAAGTGCACTCCCTTCCCTCACTCTCATGGTCCCATAGGACGGGAATCCGACACCACCGGACAGAAATCAAGCGCAGGGCCAACGGCTTAACGTGTTTTCCGAGGCACGGGGGTAACACACCACCAACTCCCAAACTCCAGTTTATTTACATCTATACTTATATTATAAAGAGGATTTGTATGTAGGTAAGTAGGTATGTTTGTAACGAATTAACTCAAAAATAACTTAACGGATCTGTATGAAACTTGGCACAAAGATACAATATAATCTGGAATAGCATATACGCTACTTTTTATCTCGGAAAAATGTACGGTTCCCGTGGGATAATTTCCTACATACACGCGGGCGAAGCCGCTGGCAAAAGCTGGTACTACATATACCTTTTGAAAATTTAATTAAAGACAACCCTTCTATCCGCTGTGATGTCAGTTAAATTTCGCAACGAGCCCTAGATTTTGGTGTTGGCAACACTAACGGTATTTATAGTACTGCAGGACTGAAGCTACGATGTGGTTAGCGTACCCGCCTCTGAAATACAGGCTCATATTTCAGTAACTTTAATTGTCTCTTGAAATATGGTGAAATGTTGTTTACATTTTGTTCTATGTAGTGTTTTGAGGCTAAATGTGACTTTATTTCTGTCATGAAGGCCTCTTTTACACAGATTTAAGGTATGATTTAATAACGATCATCTAAAGGAATGCAGAACCGATATGCAACCTTATGTTGTATCTAACTGGTTGGTTAGAAAATTACTGGCGGCATTCGAGCTTTAAAAATGATTTGAATAATTTGAAATGAGAATTCGATTTTGTTAGTAGGCGTGCTACTGAATACATGTAAAGAAATAAATGTTAATATACACTCCTTTGCAAAAAAAACGGGCACCTTACAGTCATTGGATTTTCTATGGATAATATTAATATTTTTAGTAAGTGATTAGCATAAACGACTAGAAGTTTCTTATTATCAATGAAAGTATAATTTTTAACACTTAAATCCCGGAATCTGTGTTTTAGTCAATGTAAACAGAGAGTCGTGTTAAAATGGTCATTTTTTACGAGTATAATGAAATTAAGACAACGAGTATTTTTTGGTATTTTAATAAAAACAGTTATTAAAAAATTTAAATTAAAAGTGAGTATGACCGCCCCTTGAAGTGATTACGGCATTTAATCGTTTTAGCATGCTTTCCACCAGGCTTTTGATGGTATCCTGTAGAATGTGTTCCCACTCAGCCCATATCACACGCTTAAGCTCCCTGATGTGTTTTGGAAGTGGTTTGACAGATCGTAGGCGCCTTTTTAAGAGGTCCCAGATTTGCTCAATGGGGTTAGGGTCGGGGCTCTGCGCTGGCCAATCCAAACGACGAATACCGACTTCTTGCATATAAGCATCTACGTCGCCAGAACGGTGGGCCCGAGCATTATCGTTCATGTAAATGGCATGTTCACCAACTACAGTCAGTGCGGGTTGTGTGTGTTGACAAAGGATTAATGTTACGTACCTTTGCGCATTTAGTGACCCATTTTCTATGAATACTATCTCAGTACGATAACTGGAAGTTACCCCCCTCTCAAACGTAATGGACCCTCCATCATAAGGGGTGATTTCTTCAAAACACACGTCGGCGTAGCGTTCCCCTGGTCTTCGTTACACTCACTGACGTCGGTCCTCACCATTCATATAAATTCTAGCCTCATCGGAGAAGACTACGCTACTCCAGTTACCTAGTGTCCAAGATAGGCAATTTCTAGCGAACCTCAATCGAGCAATCCTGTGCTCACGGAGTAACTTGGGGGCCCGCGCTGGTTGTCGACTGCGTATATCAGCCGCTAAAAGCCTCCTCCTTACGGTCCATAGGCTAACTTGCGCTCCTCGTACCTCTTCAAGGTTTCTTTTAGGGTCTATGTAATTGCATTTGCGATTTCTAAGCGCCTGAGTCACAAAAAAGCGGTCATCTCGTGATTGTGTGCAACGTTTATTCCCAGAACCTTGCCATAGCTGAACGGAACCTGTCTCTAGGTATCGAGTCCAGGTTCTTTGGACGGTTGAACGACTCACGTTTAACCGCTGTGAGACGTAACATTGGCTACACCCCTCTCCAGCAGCTCTATAATTTGATTAGCTCTTATTGCTTTTTCTGCCATTACAATCGACACAAAGATATCTGTTTTAAGTAACAATAAGGCAAGGTTATGCGACAAACATAAATTATTCTACTAAAAATAACGAGAAGTTAGTTTTAGTGGCCTTATAACGTTTTAACCGTAAACCCGCGAAAAGTTAGTAATAAGATATAAACTGAAAAAGGGATTATTGTTTTTAAAAACAAAAGTTTCCAATTTGGAATTTACTTCTTTCCATACCCCAAACTCTTTATTAAGCCCTAACAACATACTTTGGCTATTAAAACCTCTAAAAACTAAATGATAACCAATAATGTAGAAAAATCAAAACCGCCCGTTTTTTTTGCAAATGAGTGTAGTTTGATAGTATTTTCAAATTATATGTCAAAACCGCCCTTTGAGTCACCTTGCGAGCTTTCCTTTGGTGCTCAAGAGTGAGGTCCCTCACGGATCGTAACAGTGCATAGTATATTAGGATATATTTAATGTTAAAACAAATAAAATTATAAAGATGCACGCGGGCAAAGTCGCGGGCAGAAACAATTAAAAAAATAACAAAGTAAAAACTGCTAACTCCAGTCATTTTAAGTGGTCAGTGCCATTCAGCATGGTATCGCCGTTATGAAAATCAGGAATTTTGAAAATCTAAATATTGAGTAGAGTTTCGAGAATATAGAAAGGATCAACAACAAACAAAACCTATTTGGAATAAAATTCAGTAAGAATATTAGAATAACAATGGTCCGCCCGATTTAACCACATGAGAATATTCTGCAAACGCAGACTTAGCCAGAATACCTCCACATAAAAATGTATGACACTATGATCTCGACAAGCGAGCAAAGCGGACAGCAATGAGCGTGAGCGGTTCACAACATACACACAGACACACTAAACACATACATACAAACTTACACTTCACGTATTTTAATATAAGATGCAGCATATAAAAAATTCAAAAATAAATAGTAATTTTTATGCAATTTTATATGCATATTCAGTAGGTCTGAGAATCGGCTACTATCTATTTTTCATACCCTTACATGATTAGGTAGGTAGAGTAGATAGATAGGTAGGGTAGGTAGAGTAGGTAGAAAAGTAGGGTAGGTAGGGTAGGTAGGGTAGGTAGGGTAGGTAGGGTAGGTAGGGTAGGTAGGGTAGGTAGGGTAGGTAGGGTAGGTAGGGTAGGTAGGGTAGGTAGGGTAGGTAGGGTAGGTAGGGTAGGTAGGGTAGGTAGGGTAGGTAGGGTAGGTAGGGTAGGTAGGGTAGGTAGGGTAGGTAGGGTAGGTAGGGTAGGTAGGTAGGTTAAGGCAGGACAACGTCTGTCGGGTCAGCTAGTATTTTTATAAAACGTTTATCGCTTCTCGCGCCTTCTAAGGCCAGAGTCTTTCAATTTCCACGCCTGTCTCCTGAGTACAATGTAGTTATGCATACAAAACCTCAACATGTAATATTTTATTCATGATTAACTTAAAAAGAAATTCCTTTTTCCGGTGGACATTTAGATTGTATTGCTAAGGTTAGCATCAAATCTGATCTCCTCTTATTGCTGCGTGAAATTAAAGCTGACTTGATATTACGTCAGCATCAAAGATATAGAAAATCATTTGTGATATAACGCCTGCTTATTTCCCAAGGGTTCGGCAGAGACGTAAGGATAGTAGGTGCAATGACATCTCGCCTGTTATGTTTTAACCTTTGGATCACCAATGTCACATTTACGTGACAAGCAAGTGCATGCCCTGTACGCTAAGTACACAAAAATGTGACAATAGCAATAACACGAAATAAACCATAAAATCATTACATTTGTGAGTGTTTATATAGATATCTTAAAAATTGAAGCTCTAGTACGTATTCATGATAACAAGAAGAAATAAATTTGTAGCTTGGCGTGGAGGGCACGCGCGTACGTTTATGCTCTGGCGTTTAAAACGAAAAGTCTTGTGTTTTAGAAGGCGAGTTTATTAAAGCTATGAAGAAAGATATTTCTGATAGAAAAACCCAATAACACTTTGCCCAGCCTGGGAATCGAACTCAGGACCTTATTCTCGGCTATAGCACTTGCGACCACTCACACCACCAACGATGTTGGCAATCATAACTTTGATATATTTTGTATTGTGACCACAATTCTGAAAACTGACCGTAGTAGCGTTGCGAATGAAGCTATTCAATAAATACCAGCAAGAGAAAATTAAAATACAATACCAAACAACAGAAGTTACACAACAGTTGAATTTTAATTTTAAAATGGCTTTGAAAATAACCCATCGCCGCGGAATATCAGAGATAGGAACATCGGTTTTTCAATTACGCATTTTAATATAAATAGAGAGGGCGACGAAAAATGCGCAGTCAGCATTTTTCGAGGCAATTATTTTTTAATAAAAACTTTTCAATGAAACCCTAGTTTCTGACCGTGGCTTCAACCGCGTGGATGTCGGTATATCCCACGGCGGAAACCTACTACGGGGATCAAAAGTTGCCTATGTTATAAACCAGTTTATAATCTATGTGTGTAGGAAATTTTGTCCAAAACCGTTCAGCCGTTTTTTGCCAACCCGGAACACATCCAAACCAATAGATTTTTTTCAGCAGGACGGCTCCGGATGACATTTGGCACGCAGATAGTTTATAACCTGGATAAGCACATGGACACTTTTTTCTTAAAATGTATTCAATTTATAGCTTTGACTTCATTTCTTTCTTATTAACTCACATCACACCAGAACAGCAGAACGGCTCCGGATGAGATTTGGCACACAGATAGTTCATAACCTGAATTAATACATAGGATACTTTTTATCCCGGTAAAATATTTCCGTGGTATAATTTCTGACATCCACGCACTGGTAGCAGAAGCTAGTATTATAATTATGTAGACAGATTTGATATTCTAAGGAGCTCGTGGGTAAGTAATAACAGCCTCACGGGTTTCTTATATTTTTTCTTATATATTTATATTTCTTATATTTATATTTCTTATATTTATATTTTCTTATATTTATTGCATCTATTAATGATTCTATTTAGTTTTGCATATTTTTTCATTTTATTTTGACTTACTTTATAACTAGGTACTATTGTTCTGTTTCAAAATAGAGTCTTCTGTTAGGTCTATTGTTATCATGGAATGAGGGTGGCAGTTACTTTGGAATAGTTCATCATATAAGTTATTAGTTTCCTTAGATTGAGTACTTTCTTTATGTTTCCGTAACTTAGAAATTTGTATATTTGCATGAATTAATTCTTCTTCTAGGTCCCTAACCCTACACAAAGAAAGCCTCCTCATAAAGGTTACTGCAGTTGTTAAAACCATCCGTGACCACCCGCAGTTTGTCCCGTTCATCAACAGCATCCAGGTATTGTTGATGTAGGCCTACAAGCTCCTGCTTCAAGCTTGTGTTTTTGTGAACAACCTTCTCTTTTAGGGCTACGCTTGCCGTTAGGCTACGCTTGCCGTCCGTGGTCTTGTGGTCCGTGCTCCTCCGTGCTCGGAAAGCACTTTAAACCGTTGGTCCCGGCTGCCATTCGGACTCGGATCTTTGACAGTCGTTACGGGTTGTCAGAAGCCCGAAAGCCTGACAGTCAGTCTTACCAAGGGGTATCGTATTATCCAGTAACTGACTGGGTTGTAGATGTCAAATAGGCAATCGTTTTTAACCGACTTCTAAAAAAGGAGGAGGTTCTCAATTCGACTGTATATATTTTTTTTTTATGTTTGTTCGCGCATAACTCCGGTGCTTGCCAACCGATTTGAAAAATTCTTTTTTTGTTGGAAAGGGTATACTTCCCAAATGGTCCCATAAAATTTTTACCGAAATCGGATAAGCGGTTTTTGTAAAATCAGCAAAAATCTTAAAAAAAATCCTTAATGTATGTGGACGATGTTCTAATAAGTTCCTGTCACTGTAATTTACATACCAGGTAGTGGTATTAAAATTTGGGGGGGGGGGGGTTGTGTAGGTACCACAACTAAAAAGTGAAAAATAAACTGGTATTCAGCTGCATCCGGATAGACTGGAAGCCGACCCCAACATAAATAGGAAAAAGGCTAGATTGAGTGATATTTGATATTTTGCCAAAGCAAAAACAATATTGCGTGAACATACAAAACTCTCACTTGATTACACAACGAATATTTTTCAATACAGTTTCTGGCAACAGTGTGTTTGGTAGCGAATAGATTTCGAAATGAAAAGTTTCAATTCATTGAACGCAAACAGCGTGTGTAGGAATGTGTGCTATTTCCTTTGGGTGGCTCGCTTATACACGAAACGTATCCACGATATGATACTTGAAGAATTTAAATTGTAAACTCACTGAATATTATAACTTATGTGAGAAAATTATGGGTTTAATCTGAGGTTACCAATCGGTATAGTATGATGTCAATGAGTTGTATCTTCGTTTTTTAAAAAGACTATCTATGACGACTTAGAGCTGTGAATTTTGAGCAGAGGTCGTGGAGGAATTTACCACATAGCCAACCATGGCCATTCGCCAATCACACCATGGCTGATAGCAGCTGTGCAGCAGCAACAAGAGCAATAAGCTGCTGATCATGGCACACATATCAACTCGAAAAGGGATCGTCACCGTATCAACTTAGTGGGATTGTCCGAAAGGGTTACCGCTACCTCGGAACATAAGGGCTAAGAAAAGTTTGAACATTCTAAATGTTGAGTAATTATTATTTCATAAAAATATTCCTCCCCAGAACAGATTAAATAAAAATCCTAAATAAGAAAAAATAACTAAGTATTTAATTTTACACTCAAGGCTGTGAGATTTATGTCAGTGATTTTTAATAATTAAAATCATCAATACTAACTTCCATGTTCATATTACCTAATGGAAAGACTTTTTCATGAAATCATGACATTTGGGGACGATTCAATTGTTTTAATGATATGATTCTGTAAATACATACTTGCTACAGTCGCGAATCATATTGCGATCAACATACAACCTTAATATGTTGACCTAAAAATTGCAAAAAACGTAAGAAAATTTGAAATTAGCCGGGCTACCCTGTAACTTTCACCTCAAGTAGAAATTTCCAACCAACACGCAATGGCGAGATTCTAGTAACCTATGTAAGCATACCAAAGATCTGACCATCCAGTTAGGGACCGCCATAATCTGGTTATAACAGCATGAATTATGGCATTTTCATACAGGACATTGTTAGACCTATTTAGTTCCCCCTACTCTGTTGTGTCACCCACGGGAACAGACGAGCCTATTCATTATCAAGGCCGTTAGAACACAGTTTATAGCTAGAACTATCATTGTACTATATCTACTTACATAGAAAACAGTGGGTAAATGACTGATTGATTGACCAATACAAACCGCCCATACCTACCTACTGAGTACAGAAAAGAGGAAGAAAGAAAAAATGTTTATTCTTTACAAACAAAATGCACATTTCTTACAAGAAACTAAAAAGTCATTAAATAAATAAATACACCCGTGTTTTTTAGCTGCTTTGAGCTAAACTCCTTGTATTAAAAAACATTAAAACCATTGACAATTAGTATCTCTGCCATAGACAATGGATGAACAAGACAGACAACTTAATCAACTTATTGCTTATGAGCATAAACATGACCACAAACACTAGAGTAACAAATCGAATAGTCATTTTTAAAATAACATAAAATGCACGAGAAACAAAAATGCCGATTGCAGGGTGATAACTACTGTTTTTTTTTTCAATCACTATCAAATAAAAATTGGTCGTTGCTCAGCAAAATGCTGTGACTTCAGACGAACCTATCGCCAACAGCGCTGATTTTAAGCAACTACCCCTCGAATGACGTAATGACATCCCCTTGTATGACTGAATAAATCGGGTGATTCTCATTCTATCTGCACATAGTATCTATAAAAAAAAACACTTATAATAATATGATTCTGAAAACTAGTTCAAATGCTTGATATTTGTAAATTGGGAATCGAGGGCAACAAAATTAAAACCTTGTCACAAATTACTAACATTTCATAAACCGGTAACCATCAAAATGTATCAGGATATAATATCCTCACCAGAACGTAATAATCCACCCAGTAACGTTTGCACGGCTTAGAATATTCAATTCGTCTGAATAATAGCTCAACAACGCTTGAATTATGGAAGTGCGAACAGCCACTTTTACACAATAGTGACTAACATACCGTTTATCTGCTGGGCTTTTGTTATGCTGGACTCATGGACATAGCCTTGGAGTATGAATGAGGTGAACCTTCAAATAGAGCGTGCTGGTTTTTAAGCACTGTTATTTGTCTGCTATAGAAAATGTGCTCGTGTTGCACATACAAAAACAGTTTTTACTCGCTATAAATTAGCATCACCTGTATGTTTGTTTGTTTGTAACCGACTCCTTTGGGCGCGATTTTGACCCACTTTAAACGGCCAGATTTCGTTCAAACTTTGTAGATTTATCGAGGACCGATGTCAATACATTAATTTTAACCAAAAAGTAGGAAATAAATTTTGTAAATAAGAAAAAAAAAATTTTTTTTTTAAAGCGTGGGGCTCATGGTGTTGGTGAGTATTATTTTAAAAGCAAGCTCTTAAAAAAAAAACATTTTCTCTTTTACAAATTTTATTTTCTATTATTTAGTTCGGTTTTCTATAAAAAGCGTGTTTTTAGGGTTCCGTACCTCAAAAGGTAAAAACGGAACCCTTATAGGATCACTTTGTTGTCCGTCTGTCTGTCTGTCTGTCTGTCTGTCTGTCTGTCAAGACCTTTTTTCTCAGGAACGCGTGGAGGTATCAAGCTGAAATTCATATCAAATACTCAAGTCTATGGTCTCTTGGAGCTGTGAAAAAATCAAACTCTTCTAAGTCAACGCGATCAAAAGATACTCCCGTTTATGCCGCAAATTTTCGACACTCGCAAGGGAATCAAAACCTACAGGGTACTTCCCGTGAACTCAGAATATTGAAATTTGGTACGAAGCAACGTCTTATAACACAGATAAAGGAAAAATTGCGAAAAGCATAAATTTTTAGTTACATCATATAATAAAAATATTTTTAATAATTTTAAACTTATTACCCCTTTACTCATGAACGCGTAGTGGTATTATATTGAAATTCTTAACAAATACTCAAGTCTATAATATCTTTAAGCTGTAACAAAATCAAACTTCTACGTCAACGCAATCAAAAGATACAGCAATTAAAGCCGCATATTTTGAAACTCGCAACTACTCGCAAGGGAATCAAAACCTAAAGGATACTTCCAGACGACCTGGAATCTTGAAATTTGGCATGAAGCAACGTTATAAAGTACACATATAGGAAAAATTCCGAAAATCTTAAATTTTTAGTTACATCACATAGTATATTTTTTTTAATAATCATAAACTTACTAGCTGACCCAGCAAACGTTGTTCAGCGATTAAAAAAAAAACAGATGTTGGCCGATTCTCAGACCTACCCGATATGCACACAAAATTTCATGCAAATCGGTTCAGCCGTTTCGGAGGAGTTTGGAAACAAACACCGCAACACGAGAAACTTATATACCTACAGGTTTGTACGGAACCCTCGGTGCGCGAGTCTGACTCGCACTTGGCCGGTTTTTTAGTTTTTTTTAACTATTTTTAACAGAATTGTTCATGAATTGTTAGCTCTTTACTATGTGTTATTATGACTTATTTTGTCTTATAGTTTTTTAACTTGATGGCCTTTTGGCCTCTCTCCGCGATGACGATGTCTGTTGGCACCCACTGCGTTGCGTCACTGGTTTATTTGTCCTAATCCTAATAAATATACCTACACACATGGCCCACTAAATAGTACTGTCCCGTTTGGTTAAACTTGGCCGAGTATTTATTACCAGTATACACTTTCCTTTTTTTGAGGGTTGGAAATCATTAAATGACCCCTCCCGCTCTAGGTGGAGCGAAAATAAGTGTCAGGCTCGGACCCAGGTTGGCCGAAGCAAGGAAAACCTGCTCAGGTGGGGATTCATAGACAGCTCCGCCTTGGAGTGTAAATGTGGTGCTGTTCCACAAACGATGGGACACTTTAATCTCGTGTCCTGTGTGTCCTGCCGTATGCACGTTACAGGAACTGATGGACGCTAGTGATGGCGCCAAACACGTACCGAATTCTGGGCCAAGTACATATAGATTGCCATCGACACGCAAGAAAGAAGACTAACTAAAACCCATCCGTGTTCCTTCTTTAGCCCTTTATGTTCTGGGTTAGCGGTAAGCCTTTCGGACAATTCCGATGAACCAGTTATACTTTAGACTACTGAACCAGTTATACACTGAAGTCTGGATATTACGTTTATGATCAGATGAAGCATAAACAGGTGTACTGTATGCTTCAGCTGGCATCCATAGATACGCTCTATTGCTCATTCATACTCGACTACTAAATCTATTGTACCGTTTGTCCTGGTTTACCAATGCAAATACCTGGAATACAATATATCAGTTTTGTGACGCAAACGCACACTAAGTGGCGATTTATTGTGATTTGTCTATGAATAGCTGTGACATAGATATGGATGTAGGAGAGAGAATGGTTATTGATGATGGTAGGACCAGCTTTGTTGTCTGGAATGAAAAACTTAAACGCTAAAATTTTGCAAGTGATATCAGCCAAAGAGCAGGGCGACGGAGTAAAAACTTTACTTATGAATCCAAACTGTATTCGCCGATAAGAATAATTCACGACGATTTATTTTATTTAATTTAAACCCTTTCAGGGATACTGTGCCAGACACAATAGAATTTTTATTGTCATAACCTCTATAGGCATTAGCATTAAATGCAATTTTACAATTATATCTTCGCATAATATTTAATTTCTGTATGGTGATGGCAGTTTTTAAGACGAGCGGTCTTTTATCTATGTGATTTCATATATTATTTTTGACCGTTTCAAATAGTCAATTGAAAGAGTGATACGGTAACATGGTTCTGTTTTTTTTTTTTTTTATAAACGCTGGTTCCGAAATGTTGAAGGGCAAAACAAATAGATAACCTATGTGTTATTACTCCCACAGTCCGTATTTGTTCTCATTCAATGTCACGACTTCAGAGGTCAGCTAGTTCGAAAACAATATAATTTCTCGTGGGAGCGACGGCTGTCAGAACTTCGAAAATTGAGTTTCGTTTCAATTCGAGATTAATGTGTGAATTTTTTCGATTAAGCTCTGGTTTATCATGTCTGAAGTTCTCTAGATTAATCCTCGTTTCTATAAAAGATGGAAGATTAATAAAAGATTATGTCAGCATAAATGGGGATTCCATTCGTTACCAATCAGTTTTGCGTCAACTCCAAATCATTTTAGTGTCAAAAATGTACGATGGAGTTTTAATAACGGTAAGTAGAATCGATAAGACGTTTCGGCTGTACAAAAGTCAAGATATCGATTCTCAACGTTGCAAGAAAATATAAAATCTAGGTATATTTCGAAACAAATAGATTCAGACAGGTATAATTTTATTTCTCTTTATTCACACCTTCACAAAATCCAAAAAGATCTAGCCTGTACTGTTTTCATTTTTAATGCTCCTTCGTCTGCCTGTTTATAGCTCTATGAAGGCAATAATTAATGGCCGCGGACGCCTGTGAAAAATGCACGAGGCGTCTCGCGCCGACGCCAACGTAATGCGCTCGAACTCGACAAACTAAAACTTTTACGCTTCGGTCCTACAGTACAGAGTTTATCTTAGAAAGTAGATTTATGGGATTTTTACTACGGAAAAGATCGCATTATTCAAAGACTTTATACCTGCTTTATGGTAGGTAGTTTTATTAGAATAATAAAAAATAAAGTTTAATAAAGGCAAAGAGCGTCCGTTTATGTTTTTGTACAAGGTTTAAAAACACGTTATTAGAGCGTATTTAGATATTACACTGATTTAATTAAATCTTTATAACACCGCTATAGCCTGATAGCTTAACTGAGACCGTTCCTGCGGTAGATGCGCGGTGCGGGAGGGGGGCAGTTGTCACAAGTAGACGAATCTGTGAGCTTAGAATTAAACCTTTTGAACGCAATTGTCACATTTACGTGACAAGCAAGCGCATACCCCATTCGCAAGCGATACAAATATGTAACAAAGCGGGTACACTATAACACGAAATAAACAATTAGATCATTACTTTTGTGTGTATTTAAATAGATAACTTAAAAATTGAAGCCCTCGTACGTATTTAATGGCATGAAACAAATTAAAAGACACCATGGATATTGGGAACTTCCTGATAACAATAAGAAATGAATTTGTAGCTTGGCGTGGCGGGCACGCGCGTGCGTTTAGGCTCTGGCGTTTCAAAATGTTAACGCTGTTTTCTCCTATTTTCCGCAAGGCAAGGTTTTTAAATAAACTTCTATTGCTAATGCGACAATACCATGTCCACAGATCCTGTATAGTTATTTCCATTCCCACTTCTCAGTATAATTCTAACATGACCTTCCACGTTAATTCATGTTCCATGTAACGTACGTACCCTTGTATCCAGATTAGACCATGTTCAGGTGGCTATTAGGCGCGACTGAGTATTATAATCACATAACAGATGTGGGCAGAAGGACCAGTTCCCGTTAGATTCAGTGGTAATATTTCTGAGGGTTTATTAACGGAAGCAATATGACAACTGCTCTGCACTGTTCTGTGGTGTCAAAAATTTTAGAAGATTGTCAAGTATTATTTTCACTTATAATCAGATAGTTTATGATTTTGGCTAGTTAAAGAAACTAGGTTGCGGAGGAAAGAAAGACAGTCACTCCACGTAAAATACTGATATTCAACTGGTTAGACTTAAAGCTAACCCCAATATAGTTGGGCAAAGGCTGCACAAAGTTGACGAAGGTATCAGACAGAATATAATTTTGGCCATCACAAACAACAAGTATGAGGTTGGACAGTAGCATTGTCAATTAGAGACTAACGGTAACGGAAAAGAGGATTTTAGAAATCAAAGCTAAGACAGTCTTCATCTTACACAGCGTAAACAGCATAATCGCCTTTAATGTTCCCATTGCTGGAATACAGGCCTCCTCTCCGAGAGAGGGAGTGGGCCATAAACCACCACGCGGGCCCAGTACGGGTTCGTGGAGGTCGACTTCAAATTTTTGGCTATAAGACGAAGTTTTCCTTTACCGCATTGAGAGCAGTGTTGATAAAATGAAATATACATAGTAAAGTACCGGTCTGGATTCGAACTCACGGTCTACACCTCGTAAGTCGCGGTCGATACCACTAGGCTACCACTGCTCCCACCACGACATGAATTTATTCTGCCTCACATCTATTGGTCCTTCTGTCCTAGATATCTTTTGTGATATAATGTCACAGACTAAAATAGCACGTGATCGATCCTCCAGTGCGACGTGATCTTTGATGGTTTATTTTTGAATAAGGAAGCGTGTCGCGTGCGCAATTGGAGCAGGTAATTTTGTAGCGAAACTCAAAGGGGACTCTTCTATTGTCATCGTGTACTAGAAAACTAATATTATTTGTAACATTTTGTATTTTTACGGCGGTTGGCTTCTATTGGAGTACATTATTGAGAAAGATGTAACAAAGTTAAAACCAATTGCAATGGTAGAAAAAAATATGTGAAGAATTCAGCATGTTGTCAATATTTTTTTGTTATTTAATTTTGGCAATTAGCTAAGTAATAACAGCCGCATGGGTCGAACGACCAGGTTAAGCTACCCTCACCGCGGTTGGTCCGTGTATGAGTGACCATCATTACATACAAAGACTCCTCCTTGATTCAAAAAGCACCTTAAGCCGTTGGTCCTGACTGTCATTCGTGGATCTTTGACTATAATTACTGGCTCAAAGCCCGAAAGCCTGACAACCAGTCTTACTAAGGAGTATCGTATAGCCAAGTTACTGGGTGTTGTGGAGATCAGATAGGCTGTCGCTCTATGTAAAATACTGGTATCCATCTGCATCCGGCTAGACTAGAAGCCGGCCCCAACATAGTCGATAAAAGGCTAGGCAGATGATGATGATTGATGTTTTACCATTACTTAATCCAATGGAAAACCAGCTTCTGCTTACTACCACAAACCTTACCATCAGTTCACGATGTGTAGTTCCAAAGGCGGTATATTCACAAAAGCTGTAACTTCGGGTCAACCGCACAGGAGGAGTTTTTGTAATAAAAATTGATTGTCGTTAAAAAGTTGCAGTTTAACGGCTCTTTAAAAGTAATTTATACTTTGGGGGATCATAAGTTCCAAGTCTCTGCAATATTCATCATGTTTCTTATACGCTTGCAGATCTTCGTTATATTTTTATCATTTTTTGAGAAAAAAAATCACAAGATTATAACTTTACTAAGACTTTTCCCAACTTTGTTGGAGTTGGTTAAACTGAATACTAGTATTTAACATGGAGCAACATACATACAAAATTGTGTATAGGAGCGTCCTAGAATAATGTATTCCTCTGAGCCCATGATTGCAACGGCCAAACAACAAGCAGAGTACAACACGAATTGATTGTCAAATTCTAAATTAACGCGAGAGAAGCCGCGAGCTAAAACTAGATAACTATTAGTTCAGGTTTCACGATTTTCTTCTTCAACGATGTCAGTTATGTCAAAGATAAACGTACATACGCCAGCACATCAAGAACTGTCAAATATTTCCGATTGAAAATGTACCTTATGCTTACGTAAAGTCGAAAAACTATCAAAGAAATTCGACAGATTAGGATAACTTGATGTGCTGGCCTCTGTACAGATGAATTGAAAAAGTCACATTCATTCTTGACCAGATTTCATCCCGCAAACTCTTCCGTGAGAGACGAGGCCTTAACCACTAGGCCATCACACAGTACTCTCAATTAACACTATTTAATTTAGTCCTTCCACCACCCTTAAAAGGAAATGTAGGTTGAAGGGCAGTAAAAATAAACGAGACAGATCCCCTGACAAATTAAATGAATTCATTAGGGAGAATAATTAATTTGACCGACCTTCCCTTAGGCTTCCAGTAATTGATGTGCCAATAGTATGTGACTATTGGATGTGGATCTATCGGTACCTATAGCTTGTGACGTCACCGATGTATCTGGTACTTACCTGAAATAATAGAAATTAAGTGATAAGTACTGACGTAAGTATTTTATTTTATAATCTATGGCACAGGTAAGTCTGAAAAAATATAATTAGGTACGATATCATGTTGTTGGTCCATGGATGGGTGACCATCTTTACATATCGAGACTCCTCCGTGTCTCGAAAAGCACGTACCGTTGGTCCCGGCTGAATGCTGCTGCCATTCGTGAATCTTTGACAGTCGTTACGGGTAGTCAGAAGCCCGAAACTCTGTCAGCCAGTCTTACCAAGGGGTATCGTAGTACCCAGGTACTGGGTTGTGGAGGTCAGATAGGAATTCGCTCCATGTAAAATACTGGTTTTCAGCTGCATCCGGTTAGACTGGAAGCTGACCCCAACATAGTTGGAAAATGGCTAGGCAGATGATGATCATGTATTTTATGGAATTGTAATGAATGCCACGTTCGTCTAGTGGACGCAAGCGCTACTGCTGAGCTTAAGGTCCTGGGTTGGATTGTCGAGTCGGGTACAGTGTTGCTGAGTTTTTTCATTTAGATTTTTTTAGTAGCAGCCCATAATTACTTAATCAAAACGTGCGAAATGTTAGGTGTGTACTATCACCAACATTTCGCCTCTGCTTAATATTTCAGAAAATATAAGCGTCATGTTATGCTAAGTGAATAACATGAAATTTTTAAATGCATTTACAATGGTATTTATTGACTAAATTAAAAAAAAAACATTTTCATACTTTTCACGAACACAATAGGGCTACCTACCTTCAAAACTACTTAATAATATACTATCAATAGTACCCCCATCCATTCTGTAATTAAATTATATAGCAACGTCTAACTTGTGGAAGTTTGGTGATAAATACAGAATGATTTATTAACGAAACAATAAGTTTATATAGTTTTAGTCGGCCGTCTTACAATATACCTACCGTATGACGTGGGTTTAAACTTTGAATATAGGTATCAACTCCATATACAGCATGTTTTGAGATAATCCGTAAATGGAAAGAAACGTGACAAGTTTCATACAAAAAATTAAACATTTCATAACACAATCAATATTATAAATAGAAATTATATTTTTAGTCCATCAGTCAGCTAATAAAAAACGCGACGTGTTTTTGCTTTATCATATTATAAAAAAAAAAAAAAAAAGCAGTGAAGGTAGTGTGATTTCTCAACAGCATGTGAAGCTTAGTCAGAGGCCCATGGGCAGCATAAAAACTCTGACACCAGGTTAGTCACTAACCACACGAAGAAGAAGAAGGAGAAAACTGAATACTAAGATCAAACGCATAAAAGTTGGGGAGGGGGGGCTCGCCACGTCACAAGAATAAAATCTACACACTCGTGACGTCATGCCATATTTCAACTGAATGTATCGGCGTAATCTTTGGATTACTTAAAATAAGAAAAAATACGTCTCCAATATTTTTTAATAATCTATTTGACGGACCAAAAAATATTATTAGTCCTATATCCCTATTCTTGATTGACGTATTTTGCACTCCGTATTAATTTATTACAGCTAATATAACCAAAATCAAAAGACATTTATTCAAATTAGGCTGAAAATCAGCACTTTTTGAAGGTCAAAGTTACACAAGTTACAGTCCCCCAAAACGCCCACCCTTCACCACTTCCTAGTGCTTTAGCTGGGAAGAAGAAGTGGCGCAACAAACTCCCCAGCAGCACAGCTGTCTGTTTAGTTGGACTTGACTCTACACATTTATCGTGTAATTTTGCGGGTCTGTACCTAGTTAGTTATATAATTTTATACCTAAATAAATAGGTAGTATATTTTCATTTTACCGTTCGACAGTCAACCGTACATATCGACAGGGCGTCTGAATCTTCGTTGCGTAAACTCAGATCAATAGAGCGGTTTGATTCGCTTTCTCCCATTGTTTTAGTATCATTAGAACAATGCTGATCACCGTGACTAGCTACTTTTACTCACGGTTAATTGGTGCACCATCAAGTAGAAGTGTTGGATCGTTAAATTGTGTATTGGAGTGCTGTGTTGTGTAAGATATTTAGGAATGGTTTTTTTATGTTAAGAGCCACGTAAACAGGGTGTAACCGAAAGGGTATATACATACAAAGGCATTTGCTACAGACCACCAAACTGAACAACTTTTACAACTGAACCAACTCCGAAATCGCAAAAAAAAATCTGCTCTTCCCTACACTTCGACGAGTCACGTGAATTTCATACAGCCTTTGCAAGAGATATAATTATATTTTATCTGTGGGACGGGTTCTTAGCTCATGTGTCAGCTCGTGTGACTTCTATCAGCACAGTAGTTTTTTTTATTACAATAATTTTTTTTGGAGGATACACACTGATAATCTACTTACCGATATTATAAATGTGACGTTACGATATTTGTTACTCAATCACGCAAAAACTGCTGTATGGATTTCGATGAAAGGAGATATTTTTTTTGGCTTTTTCTGAAAGGTAAGTGCAGCCAATAAAAAAAATAGCACGTGTGGTTAATACTTGTTCTTTGGAGCAATACTTAATACTAGTTGACCTGGCGAACTACGTTCCGCCCAACAGTTATTTTTCTAAAATACAAGAGTTTTTTTTTAATAAACGTAGCCTAAGTTACTCTTTATTACGTCAGCTACCTGCCAATAAAAGTCCCGTCAAAATCGGTCCAGCCATTTCAGAGATTAGCCGGAACAAACAGACAGACAAAAAATGTAAAAAATGTTATTTTGGTGTATGTACCGTATTATATTCATATACTTACATGAAGTAAAAAACGGTTATTTTGAATTGTAATATTCAAAATAACCGTTTTTTACTTCATGTACAACAGACACTCCAATTTTAGGTCAGTGGGTAGCCTTAGGGGCGGATTTTTAGGAGTTGGAGTATACGCTTCGGGGCACTATGAGAAGCAAAGAAAACCAAAAAAAATTTTTTTTAGTTCAAAAAAATTTTTTGGACTTAGAAAATTTTTCAAAAAAAAAAAAAAATTTTTTTTGGGATTTTGCACCATACGCTTAGAGGCACTATGAGCCGTGCAGAAAAGCAAAAAAAAAAAATAGGTCAAAAAAATTTTTTAGGACTTAGAAAAAATTCGCCTTACTATCACGTTGAGTAGAGCTCGGGGCAAAACACTTAGAAAATTTTTCAAAAAAATTTTTTTTTTGTATTTGGTGCCATACGCTTAGAGGCTCTATGAGCCGTGCAGAAAAGCAAAAAAAAAAAAATGGTCAAAAAAATTTTTGGGACAGAAAAATTTCGCCTTCTATCACCTTGAGTAGAGCTCGGGGCAAAACACTTAGAAAATTTTTCAAAAAATTTGTGAAGAAAAAAAATACGATTTTTCGCGGGTTTTTTTACATCTTCTTAAAGATTAGTACTAGAGCAGCAAATTCTTTCCCGAAAAGTTTTTTATCCGAGCTACCATTTTGGAAATATAGACAGTTTTGAAAAATTTTTTTTTGACCAATTTTTTTTTTTTTTTGCTTTTCTGCACGGCTCATAGAGCCTCTAAGCGTATGGCACCAAATCCAAAAAAAAAAAAAATTTCGAAAAATTTTCTAAGTCCCGCGCCATAGCGCCCCGAAGGCTACACTCCAACCCAATTTTATTTATATGTATGTATAGATATAGATGGGACAATAGTTGTATGGAGCCTGAATGTTCTCCTTTGGCACACAGATAGTTTATATCCTGGATTAACAAAGTGCAGTGTCGTCTCTCTGCCTTGTCATAGCGTCTCGCGCCCTGTCTCTTTCATATACTTTAATTGCGACCCGACGACGAGACAGGGCACAGACGTCTGCGACGCGTTCTCGTCTTACGTCTTTTCTGTTTGTCCTACCCCTTAGATACTTCAAAACAAAAACACATCGCGTTCTATGACATGGTAAAATTTTAAAATCTCATAACAACAAATCCACTTTCACCAGCACAAAAGCCTTTCACTCCATATGTCCATTCAGGATGGTAACGTTTCGACTGCTTGCCTAATAAGGATGCAGCGGTTTCCGCACCGCAGCAGACGGACAATGGACTCCAAGTCCAGCGATTAAGCCACTCCCCAGATTACTATTGAAACGTCCCTTCCTTAATGGCGGCGTGAAAGCATTCTCCAAAGATGAGAAGCTGTGAAATTACGAAGATTGAGGCGCTATTGTAGATTCAGTGTTAGTGGCGTTGAATTGAATGCAATCTACTTTCCTACGAGAGAGAAAGAGAGAGAGAGAGAGAGAGAGGCATTTTTGTTTTATTTTGATTGTTTGTTTGTTGTCTATATTCACCAGTGTCGCAGAACAGAGTATTTACGCAATGTGGATTTATTGTCTTTGGTCATGCAATGGACCAAATTACCAAACTTTTATTGGTTGAATACGAGGCTTTTGGCTTCTTTTTTCTTTCATGAGAAGGGGAGTGAATGTAAAAAGAATTGAGTCCACCAGTTTTCTGTGTCCAGATTATTTAAGGCTAGTTTTTATAAATGTACCCTTGTATAATGACATAAATTCATTATACTAGGGTACATTTATGAGCAAAAAGCAACAATCTCGATTCCATACCCACTTGATTAATTACAATTTTAAAATCCACAACAAATAATAATTTCTCATATCCCATTATGCAGTAAGCTACGATTAATTAATTTGTACGTTCTAGATGCAGCCCGGTCTTTGAGATTGTGCAAATACAATGTGTGTGTGAAAGGACCGAGTAATAACTCAGTTCTAGATCCAGTGATGGCCCAAGCGAATTGTACAGAAAATCACTTTAAAATCTTACAAGTCAGTACAAGTAGCGAGAAAAAAATTGAGTAGTTCTTAATGGAACTATTTATTTACGTTTTTGCTTTTCGCATACCGAAAGACCACGTAACTCAATTGTTTATTTAACACTGTAAGGCCCACTTGCGCCACAAATCTTTAAATGCATTAATTGGCGCTGAATGTGTTCAAATATCGTTCCATGTCTGTTGTTTCATTTGATTCATCCGATCCAGCCTGTCCCTTGCTGTCCTCCAGTGACGCCCTAGGCCGAGGTACCCCACAGGGGGTGCCTCTAGCGTGTAGTCGCTTAGTATGCCCGACCTGGGCATCGAACCCAGAACCTCATGGTCTGCAGTAGCACTTGCAACCACTACACCAACGAGGCAGTATTTTCATTATCGATAACGAAATAAGATAAATCCAAAATGTATAAAATTGGCATAAGCTTTCGAAATGTCACGTGATGAATCGTATTCGATCGCTAAGTGTCTAACTTGATCAATATTCCCATAGAAATGCGTTGAATCGCTGAGATAACGAACTGTTCGATTTTCGAAATCGAATCGACACGGAGCGATTGACACCTGTCTAAGCCCCTTGGTCTCAAATATACTAAGAACAAATCACATTATACAATCGTTAAAAGAATATCAAAGTAAATTATCACAAAAACGTACGTACGTGAAACTCGTTTAACCCTTTAATATTGTGCGTTAACCCTAACTTCTCTCACATAAGCCGTAATATCTCCATTAATGTTTGTCATAACAATAAATCATATTCCGTTATAAGCTATAAATTAGTTCGAGAAGACAAATATTGAAGATTGTTGAGGAACGATTCTGAACATTACGCTATTAGCAATAATGATGCTAGTTCAGTGTTGTGGTGATTAATTACTTCAGAAATAATATTTGCCTTTAAAGTAATAGATCAATATTCGGATTATTTATTTGATATTGTTTGTGCATATTGCCTACATCTAACTAAAGGCCCCCGCCAACTGACGCGATGCGTCAATGCGACGCGATTCTGGTAGAACAATTTCCGTGAAGTTTTCATAAGAATTGTTCTATTGGAGTCACGTCGCGCCTGTCTGCGGTAGCCTTAACCTTAATTATCTAGATGCGGTAAACGGAGAATCACATGTTCTGTATCAACTTAGGTGAGGTTTAAGTTCGCAAAAAAAAACATGTATAGAAGCTCCCTTTAATATTTATTTTATTCTGTTTTCTAGTACCTATTTGTTGTTATAGCGGTAACAGAAATACATCATCTGTGAAATTTTCAACTGTCTAACTATCACAGTTCATGAGATACAACCTGGTGACGGACGGACGTACAGCGGAGTCTAAGTAATAGGGTCCCGTTTTGCCATTTTGGTGCGGAACCCGAAAGAACCACAAAATATCCGTTTTATTTCTAAACCTACATAAATCACAAGTCGCCGTAGCGGTAAACACAATTAAAACATCCGACGTCATACAAAAAAATGCAGAAAATCGTCATAAAAAAAACTGTCAAGTGAAACGGTTAGTTTTTTAATAAACACAAACAACTTAAGCATTAGTTAATTAAGAGGTTCCGTCCGTTACGGTAATTGCCATTATAAAAATATGGCGGACCGGTCGGGACTAGGGATGGTAAATTCTGGAGAATATTCACCTAGCGAAAATTTTGCTGATCTCGCGAATATTTTATTTCATCATTCTCCTGCCCTTATCCCAATTTATTTGGGGTCGGCGCAACATGTCTTCTTCTTCCATACTTCTCTATTAGTCGTCATCTCTATAGTCACTCCCTTTCTAGCCATATCATCTTTCACACAATCCATCCATCGTTTCTTTGGTCGCCCTCTACTTGTATAGCCATCCACATTCATACTCACAACTTTCCTGACAACATTTTCCTCATTCCTCCGCATAACATGCCCATACCATGACAACCGATTTCCACACATTCTTATTTTATTTGAAAGAAAATTTAAAAATTAGATGTCTCTATTGATTGCATCTATGTTTATGGTAATAGTGTTGAGTGCATCTGAACGTTATACGAAGTTAGCAATAATTTCTCAGAAAAGTGGCAACATTCTCGAATATATTTGCTTTCTGAATTTCTGACAAAACTCTCATCAATTACGTATGGCACCAATGTCAAATAACGATTTCTGTATAAAAACCATCTTAATTTACAAATAATCAGCTGTTTTAAAATACAAAACTTTATAGGAAAGGTCAACTATCACGATTTCTTTGGAACAGACTGATTTTGTAAATTATTTTTTATTTGTCTTTGCTTGGTATTGATAATTAAAGAACATTGCAGAATATTCTCACACTAAGAATGTTCTCCGTGAAGAAAAAAGAAGAAGAATACTCTCGACCCATCACTAGTACATACTTTGTACAGGATGTTAGCAATTCAATTGAAAGCGCACCATTCCGGTTTTAAATGATAACCGTTAATCTATTTAATTAGGTCCACTTTATTACACTCTTATTTATTAAGATGCAGGAATGGATTTAATTCGTTTAAGACAGTTTAACATTTAAAGGGCAAAGAAAATTTTCTGTTGGGAGGACACGCTTAGTGGTCATACACACGTGCGGAAACCGTACGACAGAACAAATTTAATATGTGCCGCTCGTGTATTCAGGCACCGTTCTCATATACACGAGTGTACGTTGTCAATGTTTGCTCATACAATCCAGGCTGTCCCCTTGCTGTCCTCCCCCAGCAACACCCTTTTTTTTTGAGGGTTGGATGTCATCCAATTACTTCTCCCGCTCTGCGTGGAGCGGAAGGGACTGTCAGACTCTTACTGACTAAAACCCATGTTCCTTCCGTAGCCCTTTATGTTCCGGGGTAGCGGTAACCCTTTTGGACAATCCCGCTTAACAAAAACACCCTAAGCCGAGGTCCGTATCCCACAGTACCAAACTAAGCGACTATCATCGACGCTGAAGGGGTGCGTAGACGCTTAGTTTTTAAGCTTTTTAGTGAGGCATCCACAGCCCCGGTTAGGCAATAGACAACTAGGTTGAACTGCAAGCAAACTGTCGATTCGTGTTTATTTTGCGTTCCATAATGTTAACATGTTGTCAAAATAGCGAAAGTTTTAGCGGATTGCGGAACCTAAAGGCATAGCAAGAAATAAACATGATTTAATCATTCATTAAACTAGCAAGAAGTAAAAAAAAACTTTTAAGTCGTCTTTGTGCACCATAAACACAACTTAGCGAGACTAAAGCTTTAGAATAAATTAGCACCAATCCTGGCTGCGCACGATGCAATGCAGATGCCATTACGCGGGCAAAGCCGCGGGCGACCGCTAGTTGAACTATACGTATAAACCTTCCTCTTGAATCACTCTATGTATTGATGAAAACCGCATTAAAATCCGTTGCGTAGTTTAAAAGATCTAAGCGTATAGAGGGACAGACGGCGGGGAGCGACTTAGTTCTACACTATGTAAAGAAGATTAAACAATTGCCATTCCAATTTTTTCTAACACGAAATTAAACCAGAGACTGTTACCAGCCAGCTCTTGGTTCCAAAAACTCTTAATTCCTGAAAAGAATTGAATTCCGTTCCAAATTAATTTAAGCCTAACATTTAAAAACCATCGGCGAATCAGTGGCTGAAAAACGGTATTAAATTAATTTCTCATTACAGTATGCTAATTCATTCGAGGTCAACATCATGACCGCTGTCAAAAAAGATCCGGAATTATTTACGGAGAAAGGACAATTGTTTTTCGGAAACAAATTAATTTAAATACAATATTTTCCACTATAGGGACGATCGTGTGCTGTAACAAAGAATCTATTTAAAAACATACATCTACTACAACAGCCTTGTTTTGGAAGAAGGTTTGGGCAGAGGTGAGAGGTGTACTTATAGTCATCATCATTCTCCTGCCCTTATCCCAATTTATTTGGGGTCGGCGCAACAGGTCTTTTTGTTCCATACTTCTCTATTAGTCGTCATCTCGGTAGTCACTCCCTTTCTAGCCATATCATCTTTCACACAATCCATCCATCGTTTCGTCGTACCTAGTACACCCACTTTGTCAGTTAAGTTTAAGTCCCATGTAATAAGAGGCGAGCCTATTGACATCAACCGATCACAGATCAAAAGGTGAGCTGAACTTACTACCCTTTCGATAAATGATTGCAAATATTTCCTTTTACAGTTGTTGTAGATAGTCAGAAGAAACCCGGAGCCTGACAACCAGTGATGCCAATGGGCATCGTGTTACTCAGGAACTCAAATGGGTTCTGGAGGTCAGATGGGCAGTCCATTCCGTAATTTAAAATTCTTGCATTTGGTAAGACTGGAAATCGACTTCAACACACTTGGAAAAGGCTAGGCAGATTTTGTATGTATTTTATGAGAAAATTGCTTTAAACATCAATGATGCATACTGACAGGACATTAACGCGCCCGCCACCTCAATGCGCTAATCACACAAAAGCAAAAAACCGGTACAACGTATGGGCCTACGGACGGTGTACGGTGACGGTGACGGTGACGGGTATGGTATGGGTCACCGTCCGATCAGGACCAGGCCCGTGTCTGACGGCGCGTACGTGTCCCATGCGCGCCTCAAAGAGATGTCAGCAATAAGGAAGGGGCCCGTTAGGGCCGAAGCCTGCCGGGTAAGCGGGCTTGTTACCGCTGCCCCGGAACATAAAGGGCTACGGAAGAAACATGGATGGGTTTTAGTCAGTAAGAGTCTGACACTCCTTTCCGCTCCACCAAGAGCAGCACGAGTCATTTGAAGTTTCCCACCATTAAAAAAATATAACTCTATACATAAACACTCCCAAATACGGTTTCCACTTTTTAGTTCCACTTTCGTCGGAACTGGCCATCATTATTGCGACACACCCGAATGACATAGTCAATTTGGCTGATGGACCGAATCGGTGGCAAGAGGCGTGTCCACAAAGGAACTCTTACACTTTTGAGCGGTCACGCATGGCCGGCCAGTGAAAACATGAGTACAGTAGAAAAAAAAACAGTAGTTTAGATTCGTATGTATCGTTTACGCTTGCATAAGCAAGTGTTAGAGGCGAGTAGCGATGAAACTGGGCCGTGATTGGTCAAGCATGGCCGATCCGTTGTGGATTATTGGCGTCAACGGCGATCAAGTTTTTTTTTTCTTCGCATAAACATAACATCATGTCTACATTCCTCGAATTAGGTAGTAGTGTGTATAATGAGAGCAGTGGTAGCCCAGTGGTACCTATCGGCCTCGACTTACAGAGTTGTAGATTGTGAGTTCGAACCGAAGCAGGCACTTCACTTTGTGTATATGTCGTAGGATAATTTGATACTTCGAATCTTCGCGGAAATCCTAGGGGTTTTGCGAAAACGCGGATAATTAGACATAGGCGAAAAATTATCAAATCTTACTGGACAAAGTCAGGATTTTTGCGAAAATACTCGTTATTATAGCAATATCGCGAAACGAAACGCTGGCTGTTATGAAATAAGAACGCTGATTGGTCGGTCAGCGCGTTCAATAAGAGATCGTCTCTGATTGGTTGACGTCTTAATCATCGGCAAACTAGGAACCAATTAGAAGTCAGCCAGCAAAATTGTAGCCAATCAGTGTTGAGCACATCAAATCTTACTATAGTAACGAGTATTTTCGCAAAAATCCTGACTTTGTCCAGTAAGATTTGATAATTTTTCGCCTATGTCTAATTATCCGCGTTTTCGCAAAACCCCTAGGATTTCCGCGAAGATTCGAAGTATCAAATTATCCTACGACATATATAATTTCATCACCCTGCTCTCAAAACGGTGAAGGACATCGTAAGGAGACCGGCATGTCCTAGAATCAAAAGCTCGAAGCATGTGACATCCACCAACTAGACCCCCGTGGTGTATTATGGCCACCTCCCACTCTTAGAAAGGAGGCCTGTGTCCCAGAAATGCGAACATTATAGGCTGATTATGTGTGTATAGTATACTCATATATCGCCAGTTGTTTGTAGCTCTTACGTTATAGGAGGCGAGCCTACCCAAGTAGCAAAATTTGGTCATGTAAATATCTTAGGAGTATGTATTTTTTTGTCCTATTGGAATCCTAAAAACGTTTACAAAACCGCATTTGGGCGCAGTTTATAGGACCATTATGCCCTATAATCATTTTTTTACGGTCCGGTAAAGTGCAATTCGATTTTATAATTATCTTATTAGGTGTTTTTACAAGATATTATTGTTCTATAAAGATCCGGTAAACGCATTGAATAAGCGCGATTACTCCTCTAACGATATGACGAGTGCTGCTACTGGTGTAATTGATCCAACAGTTGGCAGCGCGATGCCATTACTAGAGCAATCATTTGATCACTTTTTGTAACGGTAACGTACTGCAGGTGTCTTAAGAAAAAATATAATATTTTCAAAGGGTAAGTATTCCACATTCTAATATCTATTTACAATAAGTAAGAACTTTTGTCTTTTGACTGTTGTGTTTAGAATGCCTACTCAACTTGCGAAATTAATTTTATTGATAAAGTGTTCGATTGTAATAAACATATCTTCATGCCCCTTCAAAACTAAACATATTTGTTATTAACTTTATTCGATAACTAGCTTCTGCCCGCGGCTTCGCTCGCGTGGAGGTCGGAAATTATCCCACAGGAATGTTCTACCGGGATAAAAAATATCCTATGTGTTAATCCAGGATATAAACCATCTCTGTGTCAAATTTCATCCAAATCTATACAGTAGTTTTTACGTGAAAGAGTAACAAACATCCATACATCCATACTTACAAACTTTCGCCTTTATAATAGTAGTAGGATAATTAACAAATACTCATTAAATTATAAGCCGCCATAGGATCTGGATCCCGTGTCATAATATTGCATTATCAAAACTGTTATAAACCAACTTAGTCAGAGTTAAGACTACTACAGGATATACCTACTTGGCCACCATATTTAAGTTTTAGGGTTCTTTTAGAAAATACAAAAGAAAGAACCCCCACATGCCAGTATATGTATGGTAATGTTTTAAACAGAACGAATATTTTCAGAATAGTGTAAGAATTCAGGTTTGGTCCCATAGTAAAAGTTGTTTGTTATCATGAGCACAATCATGTATTTAGGTATCGGTCACTAATTACCAGTCACCCTATATAGGCACTTACCTAAAAAAATATTTCAGCGTGTCACATTTGAGCCTGGACTGGAAATGGTTGTAATAATGCATGGTCGATGATTTTTTGACCAAAGAGGACTTCCGTAAGCTCAAGTATTCGAAATGGCCATGGAATATTACACACTTTTTGTTAGCAGAAAAATGTTACGGTTGTGGTTATAATGTTTCAAATGACACAAGCACAACCAATAAGCCATTACATTTCACTGTGGCTCAAGGGGATATAATAAAATTATTAAACAATGATTTTTTTTGGTGTAAAAACTGCAAGCAATATGCGTTTTATGACCATTACCCTACCGACGAGTGTAAATTCTGCTGTTAATATATTTTTAGGTACCTTTCACATTTTATCTTAATTAACGTAAAATAATGCATAATAGTATTGTAGGGATATTAAAAATAATATTGATGCCGTTGAGAGGTGATATTCTCTCAATGAGAACTCTTATTTATAGTACCAACTACGAAATCCCGAAATAATCAACTGTTCCTTCGTTGGTACAGAGTAGATATTCAACAATTCGTTATAACTCAGAATATTCACTTAATGAAATCTGAACTATATTTTCCTGTAGGACAGTTTAGCACTATGTTGAATGAAGGTGTGCACCTACTTAATTGCTTACCTTGTTTTTTAGATTTGCTGTAACCAGGAAATTATGCCATACAAAGTAGTACAAACTATAGAGGGAGGCAAATCTCTGCTGGTAGCTGTCCCACAGCAATGGGAACAAAATGGCATCTTATATTGGCCCAGAAAAAACCCCGACAAATTACAAAGGCATGAACATTGTGAACCAGAAGAAAACTGGTCAAAGAAAAACTGTATTTTAAAACGAAATAATATTATAAGTCTTCAAAAGGCAGAATCTTTAATTAATGCAACGTGTCAAAACTCGGACACTGAAACTGAGCCCGACATAAGCGTAAGTCGGGCTCAGTTTCAGAGTCCAAGTACCTACAAGGCAATTTAAATATAAATGTAATGTAATGTTTTACTGTATTGTTGTCATCATTAAATTCACTATCACTGCTTCCGCTTTTATTTTCATTATCTTCTTGATTATAACAAATATCAGAAGAGTTATCTTCCCAGTCTTCTAGATCTATATCGATTTTACTTTGTACGGAACCATTACAAACTTCACGAAACTCACGTTTATTCAATAAAAGTATCGACTGGTAATCTGACCCCGATTTCATTTCAAGGTACTTTTTCGAAACTCGTCTTCGATAACTGCCACTACGCTTAAATCTTTTCCATTTGTTTAAATCCATTTCTATTTTCTCTAACAAATCACAAAATGAAAGCAAAATGGATGATTACTCTAGTAATAGCAAATGTAGGACACATTTAAGTAGAATCATACCTATAAATATCGGAGGGCATGCTAGTTTGGTGCTAACAATCCATTATAAGTCACGACTAAGACAAATTGATCCTATAATATCCTTGACCTATAGCAGCTATATCTAAGACGTCTATAGAAGTGCATGTCTTATAGAAGAATGAAACAAGACGTTAACAAGAGCAAACAATCATATTAAATGCGTTTATAGGACGAAAAGCGACACTTTCCTAATTAGTTTTATAACATGCGCTTATAAGACTGCAACTACTAGTAAGAATCTTATAAAGTAATCCTGTAAACGTTTATAAAATTAATTATGGGATCGTATGTACTTGTAGCACAAATCCTCTTTTAAATGCTGTTGTAAGATCACTGCCTTAGTCAAAACGTCTATTAGACTCCTAAATGACGTTTATTCTTATAAGTCGGTTACTATAGGAAAATTTTGCTACTTGGGTAGCACCATGAACCTGGCACAAACCCAGACTCCGGGCTGCTATTGAGTAATTCCATATGGTAAAACCCAATAAATCTGACAGCCAGTCTTACCAAGAAGTATCGTATTGCCCAGTTACTAGGTTGTGGAGGTCAGACAGGCAGTCGCTCCATGTAAAATACTGGTATTCAGCTGCATCCGGTTAGACTGGAAGTCGACCACAACATAGTTGGGAAAAGGCTAGGCAGATGATGATGATGAAAACTCAGTAACTCTTTGCCCAATTTGAGGAAACCCAGGACCTCATGCTCACCACTTAGCGCTTGAACGCTCCCACGAAAAGTTCGAATCTGAACTTTGGGCATGGATCAATTTGAGGAAACCCAGGACCTCATGCTTACCACTTAGCGCTTGAACGCTCCCACGAAAAGTTCGAATCTGAACTTTGGGCATGGATAGTATATCCTACATTTCCATTCGCGGGAATCGAATCTCTAAGTGGGGATATCACTAATTGGATTGCCATTATCGAAAGCTGCACTCAGTACCAAGTACGTGTTAAATTAAAGCCACAGTCATCCATTTTCTTTGGGGACTTTAGCACCGTATCGGTTGTTGCGGTTTCAACCGAAATGAAAACAAACCTAATAAGGTATTTTGCGGTGCAATAATTTCGATTCAAATCGAGTTAAAACAGGTACACACTCATTAACATTTACAAACAAATAAAAGTTAATGTGTGTGTAAGAGATGAGTATTTTAAGACCAGCACACGTCTCTCTCTAATAAGAAATTATTATAAAGAAGGAGTCTGAAAGTGACACCCATGACTAAACATTTGTGTGGACATCTATTGTCGTCGTAAAATGTCGTCAGGAAAGTTTTGTATATATTTCAACATGAGTGATGTAACCCAGTTTTTGTAAACATATTTTGATTTAAAAGTGTGTCCATGGAGTTTCTTGCCCGTTCTTCTCCATAGGTACCTACTGCTTTGGAACGGGCAACTAGCTTCATCTTTCTGACTGACCGACCCCTTGACAATTCAAAAGTGCCTGTAATTGGTTTATTTGAAATAAATGCTTTGAGTTTGAGTTTATGGATGTGGATGGCTATGCGAGTAGAGGAAGACCAGAGAAACCATAAATGGATTATGTTAAGCTGTGCTAGATAGGGAGTGACTACTGAGATGACAACTAAAGAAAGTATTGAAGAAAAAGACATGCTGCGCTGATCTCAAATAAATTGGGATACGGGCAGGAGAATGATGATGATGAGTGTGTTTTACGTATCTCTTATCGTATTTACTTTTCGTTACGTATCTTAAGACCTGTTTGCAAGAAACTAGTCAATAGTTCCACTTAAAAAATACCCACTCCTGCTCGAGAGAGGAACTCGTGGCTAAGTAATAACGGCCGCACAGATCGATTCATTGGGTTAAGCTACGCTTGCCCGGAGTGGTCTGAGGATGGGTGATCATCTTTACATCATCTAAACTCTTCCGTGCCTCTAAAAGCACGCTAAGCCGTTGGTCCCAGTTGCATGCAATTTGTGAATCTTTGAGTCGTTACGGGTAGACAGAAGCCCGAAAGTCTTACCAAGGGGTATCGTATTACCCAGTTACTGACCGAGCTGTGGAGGTCAGATAGGCAATCGCTCCATATAAAATACTGGTAATCTGTTTAGACTGGAAGCCGACCCCAACATAGTTGAAAAAAGGCAAGACAAATTTGATTGATCGATGGGTACATTTCTGCCTAACGCTTCGAGGAAACAGCGCAATGTTAGTTGTACTTCTAAAACATTCTTGTATTCGCAACACAAATGATTTATCTGACACCGCTTATGTAGTTTTTGTTGCTAACATCGTTCTGCGACACGACACGGATTGGCGTAAATGGCTTTAGTCAGCCATTACGCCGATATTTTGTGGGCATTTCGCTGTTAAAGTCCATAATGCCCGCTAAAATCGAATTATCGTAGATATTTATAGCAAAACACGCATGTAAATGTAGGCTGAAGGTAAATTGTGGGCCTTTTGAAGGTAAGTGAGATACGATTATTGATATGTGAGTATAAAAGCCAAGCAAATTGAAGTTTGGCAGAATCTATCCTTTTCCAGAAATATTTTACGTAAGTTTTTGTGGGGAAAATAGTTTTTCTAGGGCTCTTGATGAAAGTGAGTTTCTTGAATTGATAAGAGCCACTTTATGCAATAGTAAACGGTTCTTAGGAAAGGACCCCAAAAGCACAAGATTATTTTTTATTAAGGCCCAAACACTGATTGTTAAGACATAATCCTTTGTAGCCACACTCCTTGTATTACAGTACAGGTTTTTTTGGTCGGTAGTTTAAAGATACTAGGATATCTTTAAACTACCCACCAAAAAAAATCACAAGACTATAAATACGAACCTCAACCCACTCAGATTTCCAACAAACATTTTACTCGTAAAGCCAAAAGGTAAGACTGTGATAGCTCACGTATTTCTTGCGTTTATTTACGATGTTCTAGGGTTAGACTAACGAATATATCAGCGTTATTTCAAGTCTGAATAACAGTGGTTGCATGAACTTACTGACTGTTCGTGCTTCCGGCTTAAAGGAATATTAGTTCAGATATTCTAATGTTGCGGCGTGGTCTTGACTATGAATAGAACACTAGAGCAGTGGTTCCCTTTATGAGTAACTCGTGAACTATTAACTGTTGTATGGCTTAAAGTCTGTTTAACCGCCCAAGTCGAACTAATACGACAAATGATTTCGTACCCGTGCCTGCCACCGGTGTCGTGTTTTTACATTTCAAAATCTACGTTCGGTTTTCGTTTTTTATGTAATTGCAAGACCATAGTCGTCTAAAATAAAGTTTTTTTTTATGAGTTGGGAGCTGGGGGCACGGCAATTGATATAAAACCAAGCGGTCACTAGGTTAAGGGCCAATTTCAACAAAGAATCCGAACGGTGTCAGCACATCTAAATCGCGTTCAAGAGTTGTCACTGTCAGAATTCCTACGGAATTTTGAGACTAGCAGCTGTTGAACACGGTTTCGAAATGCTGATAGTTATCAGTTTCATTGGTGTAATTGGCCCTAATTCTCTAGTAGTCTAGTGTATGTACCACGCAGTCAAAGTGACATGCGCGCTGTCATTGCTAATGTTTTGAAAATGGCGAAGTTTTGGGAAGAAGAAGTTTCTAATCAGTAAAATTTTATTATATAAATTACTAGCTGACCCGACAAACGTTGTCCAGTCTTAACTATGATACCTACCCTACCTAACTACCCTACCTACCTACCTACCCTACCTACCCTACCTACCTACCCTACCTACCCTACCTACCCTACCTACCCTACCTACCCTACCTACCCTACCTACCCTACCTACCCTACCTACCCTACCTACCCTACCTACCTACCTACCCTACCTACCCTACCTACCCTACCTACCCTACCTACCCTACCTACCCTATGTCCTTTTCCTGGCTCTAAGCTACCTCCTCACCAATTTACAGCCATATCGGTAAAGCCGTTCGTGAGTTATAAACAGTGTAACTAACACGACTTTCTTTTATACATATAATTGTTTGGACAAAATAACAACCTATCAAAAAAGAGACTTCTGTGGATACAAATAGAACCGACAGTTACCGTGAAAGACTTGCGTGAAGTGAGTTGTCGTTCCACCTAATGCTAGGTCTTGACCCTATTGACAGCTCACTTTAAACTCACTTACTCACCTACGTTTTCCAATGAGATTTTTACAGTATAACACTACTGAACAAAACATCATGCTTGTAATCCCCGGAATGTTAGGCAGAGGTGTACCTATAACACACCCACAATTCGCTAGTTATCTGTTTCCAAGTCCCATATACCTGCTGGTGGTGTTACCTTAACACAAGCATTAGGTTGCTTAGCTTGGGACGATATAGCGTTGTGTGAAATGTCCAAGGATATTATTATTATTGTTCGTTTATTTATTTCATTTCTTATCTATTATATCTTTATAAAAAACAAAAAAAAAACATTTAAGAATATAAAAAATAGTGGTCCGCCGATGTCGGGAGCAGGGTCCAAGGCACCGGTGGTTAGGGCTGCAGAGACTGCTTATTATTATTATGCAATAGGAGGCGAGCCTATTAATTTGGGCACATAAAAATTCTAGAATAGGCTGAGGTATTCCTTATCATTTTTGTGGATTTACTCATCTCATCTGCTTAGCCTCTTCTCAACTATGTTGGGGTCGGTTTCCAGTCTAACCGGAAGCAGCTGAATACCAGTATTTTACATGGAGCGACTGCCTATCTGACCTCCACAACCCAATAACTGGCCAATACGATACCTCTTGGTAAGACTGGCTGTCAGATTTGCGGGCTTCTGACGACCTGTAACGACTGTCAAAGATGCATAAAAGACAGCCGGGATCAACGGCTTAACGTGCTTACGTGAGGCACGAAGGAGTCTCGGTATGTAGAGATGGTCACCCATCCACGGCCAACCCCGGCAAGCGTAGCTTAACCTGATGATTCGACCTGTGCGGCTGTTAGTACTTAGCTCCTCTCCAAATTTACTATTCAACAAAAATATTAAGGTCTATAGAATGTATAAGCTATGCGTTATTATTATGGGCAAATGTTCCAAGATCGCTCTAACCGGTGCCAAAACTACTAAGATATTTATATCCATTTTTTTCTGAATGAAACAACGGCGTGTCACCTTGCCAAAAAGATACAGGAAATTATAATATTTTGGTTTAGACACGAGTGGAGTTTGTTTACGTAACATGTACGCTCAGCGCATAAAGTTGTACCAAATCGTCAAATTTATACAAATGATTTGAAACCTTAACGGGCTGAATGTTAAGTTCAAAATCGATTGAGGAAATTTTACAGTTTGTCGTAACTTGATGTTATGGCGAATGTACATCCGTTCCTCCCCTGTTACAGATCTCCAGGGTAAGCCTAAACCTGACGGATTGATGTAGTACAAATGTTTTGGCGACGTGCTTCATTTCTCACATAGATATCGAGGATAGTGGGAAATGAAAGGGATATGTGTGTTAGGTTAAACGAGAGACATTCTTTCAGTGGGCACTATACTCATAAAAAGGACCAATTTTGACAATGGAACTATACCTGAAATCATGAAAAAGTTATCAGCTGTTCAGTACATTTATGTTCGCATAATTCTGCAAAATGTATCGAACAGCTTTTTTTTTTCATATTTCAGAATTGGTCCCATGGACAAAGTTATTCATTTCCATGAGTACCTACTATACCACATGAAAGTACGTCCTTCATTTAACCTAACACACTGTATAAAAAAGGCTTAATTCAACACTTTGAATTGACTGAAATGGGGCTTTTGGCTTCGTATAGGATTTTAGGCGAATTTCACCTATGCAACTGAACACGATCAACACAATATAAATCCCGTTTAAGGGCTTGATGCACCTAAGCGGGATTTTCCGAAAGGGTTACCGCTACCTCGGAACATAAAGGAAGGAACATGGATGGGTTTTAGTTAGTAAAAGTCTGACACTCCCTTCCGTTTCACCCAAAGCGGGAAAAGTAATTGAATGATCCTCCAAAATAAAAAGGGCTATTTTTCATTAATTATTTTCTGTGGCATATTGACACTGACAGGTCTTGAACGCGCTTTAGATGTACTGATCCCGTACGAAAATCGCGCTCGCTTACGCGTCTCCCGTATCACAGCTTTAATTCTACGTGCAGGTAAAATGGACGCTACAACCGTGCAAAAGCCGAGCTCCGGAAAACTTCGTGTCCAACGTAACTAACAAGTTTTTAACTTTTACGATTACCCTATTATATTACACTTTAGCAGGCACTGCGGTACCAAGTTTTATCGTAATCCGGAATGAGGTGGTTGATAACAAAAGGAATTGGAAAAAACTTCGTGTAATTTATATGTTCGGTAATGTAGTATTAGGATTTTTGTTTGGCAGGGTAAAATCCCGTCGCTTGAGGATTTTGTGTTTTAGCCAGGAGAACACACTGACAATAGAATTCCGCCTATTTTAGAGCAATTTGCTACTGGCGACTATTTTTTAAATGCTCTTCATCAACCTATCGATACATTTTATCAAAATAAGCAGTAGCGCTTGCGTACACTAGACCAATCAATCGTCCAAGCCTTTTCCCGACTATGTTGGGGTCGGTTTCCAGTCTAACGGGATGCAGCTGAATACATTTTACACGGAACGACTGCCTCTCTGACCACCACAACCCAGTAACTGGGCAATACACTTGGTAAGACTGGCTATCAGATTTTCGGGCTTCTGACGACCCGTAACGACTGTCAAAGATGTACAAATCACAGTTGGAACTAACGGCTTAACGTGCTTTCTGAGGCACGGAGGAGTCTCAGTATGTAAAAATGGTTACCCATCCACGGCCAACCCCGGCAAGCGTAGCTTAACCTGATGGATTGACCTGTGCGGCTGTTAGTACTTAGCTAAGAGCTCCTGTAACATACATATACACCCATCTCTAAATTTAAAAGTTGTATTAACCATCGCAAAATTGAAACGACATCCTCAAAGGAAAATGCCACAGTGATTATCACCCTCAACACCAGAAACCCGACACAAAAGTAAAAGACGACTTCCATAATGAAGATCCACCCATCACTCCGCAAAGCACACCGCTCAGTACAATTTTAAGCCAAATGCTGAAAGGAATTCATACAGAGGAGAGAAATTCACAGATGACGCGGCGACTAGTCAAAATAATTCGAACAGCTAGACTGCGAAATAAACGTGCTGACTGGTTGGAATTTCTGCTTCAGATAGCTTGTTTAAGAAATGGTAACATTCACAGACATATAGTGTCCTCATTGCTGAGGTCTTAAGAAAGATCAGCAGCATCCAGCAGCTTCTGCTTTTTCGCGTGGTTAGTGACTAATCTGGTGTCAGATTTTTATGCTGCCCAGGGGCCTCCGACTTAGCCCGGCAGCAATCGGTGCGTGTATCAATACAATCTTTATTACATCCATGCTATGTACACATAGAGGTGGTAATCTATACTGATATAAAGCAGATGAGTTTGTTTGTTTAAACGCGCTAATCTATGGATTAATATTATGTAGAAAAAAGAATTTTCTCAAGTAGTTCCTGACATTGGCGCGTTCAAACAATCTCTTAAACTTTATAATATTAGTATAGATTAGAAACAATGATGCACCCTATCGGGCACAGCAAAATATAGTTCAAAGTAGTCAAATCAGTAGGATAGAGGAAGAGAGCTTTCATTATTTTACTTATTACTAAACTAGCTTCTGCCCGCGACTTCGTACGCGGACCCTGTTGCTTATGCCAGCGACAACGGGGTCGCCATTTATGTTATTTTTTACCATTTTTCCCATTTAAATCTTTTATCACACTGAGCTTAAGTTTTATTTCATTCCAACAACCACCAAAACATACAGTCTATTTGTCATCGTTTTCATTTTGGTAACCGCATTATTATATTCCCCACTCTCTAGAGACATCTAGAGACCTAGAAGTCAATGCGTAGATACGGTTGGAACTCAAGCACAATTCTCTATCCGTGAACGTAACCGCATTATTATATTCCCCACTTGTTTCTAGAGACCTAGAAGTCAATGCGAAGATACGGTTGGAACTCAAGCACAATTCTCTATCCGTGAACGTCTCCGACTCGCGAGACAATACATGACGTTCACGATCAGCGGTCAGTCGCGCATCATATTCTTCACTGGTCTCTAGAGACCTAATGAATACGCTGAGAACGCAGGCGTACTTCGCGACCCGAAGAGGTTTCCACGGAGCGAGTTGCAGCCTAATGTTCTCGAACAGCATCAAGTCTCTACTGACGCTCTCCGGTAGATTCTTGGGATCTTATGATCCTCAATCTTTTAGCTCTTTTGGAACATTGGGAAAGATTTGACCTCTTTCTAGGCATGGTCATAGTTTTATTGTGAAGATACCTGATCAATAAAAATCTAAATTAAAATGACTGCTCCCCTGCGTTACCGGGTAGGCTACCGTGTCACGAAGATGAATGGAAAAGGAAATTAAACACTCAAACAACATAACCCCGAAGGCATATTCAAACGAGAAAAAAAAATAGGAGTTTGGCCAGTAGAGTCATATTTTCAATGATATAAGTACCATCGTCATCGAAAATCAGTCCTAAACTGTTACCGCCTTCACCGCGTGCAGGTACTCCCAGTTTATGTTATTTTATAATTACACAGTAAATTTAGTGATAGCTTTGATTTCCACATCAGATGATTCTAATCTTCGATTTTTATAAGTCAACAGGAAATGCCCATCAGATTGAACTACTTTTGCTTAGACGTCATTCCTATATGTGTTATGTTGTAGCTAGGCTCTTGGAGTTCCGCAACAGGTGTTCCAGATCTTCAATTTTTATACGTCAACAGAGAGTTCTCATCAGGCTGAACCACTTTTGATTCTTCGTCTTTTGCTAAGACGTCATTCCTATATGTGTTATGGTGTAGCTAGGCTCTTGGAGTTCCACAACAGGTGTTACAGATCTTCAATTTTTATAAGTCAACAGAGAGTGCCCATCAGACCGAACAACTTTTGCTAAGACGTCATTCCTATATGTGTTATGGTTTAGCTAGGCTCTTGGAGTTCCACAACAGGTGTTCCAGATCTTCAAATTTATTCTCTCAGCAGAAAATGCTCATCACGTGGAACAATTTTTGCTATGGTATCATTTTTGTATCTCTTATAGTTTAGCTGGTCTGTTGCGGTTCTGCATCAGGTGTTCAAGTTTCCAAGATAAATTATAGCCTATATGTTGCCCAGACTTAATACCTATACAAAAAAAAAAAAACATTCCAATCCGTCCAGTAGTTCCGAAGATTAGCGTGTACAAACAAACAGACATACAGACAAACAGACAATTTTTTTTTTTTGGATTCGTGCTCTATTACTGTTTCTAAACCCCCCTCAATTATTATTTTTTTAATATATTCAATGTACAGACACAGTTTTTTTACTGTTTTATTATATGTATAGATAGATATTAAATGACTCGATGTAAGACCTGGGGTCCTAGAAAAGTTACATTTTCGATAACGATAACGATATTAGATAAATCCGAAATATATGAAATTGGCATAAGCTTTCGAAATGGCATGTGATCAATCGTTTTCGATCGCTAAGAGCTAGACAATGTCAATTTGTAACGAAACTCGATCAATGTTCCCATACAAATGCGCTGACAAATGGCGTTCTTGACAATCCGAATCGCTGAGATAACGAATTGTTCGATCAACAATTTTCGAAATGAATCGACACGGAGCGAAAGACACTAATCTAGCCCCCCAGGGGACGTTCCGTAATTTCTGCCTACCTCTATGGAAAGAAGGATTGAGTTTAGGTATATTATGTACATAACATTTCCTGTATTTGTGAATTGCACATGAAACTACCTAGAGAAATGTTCAGTGGAAGGGTGGTAAATAAAAAGCAGGGGGGAATAAGAGTGCGCGAGGGTCAAAACGCGGGCTGCTATTTAATTAATTTTACACTCTTAGGCTTGCAACAAGCTACCTAGAGAAATGTTCAGTGGAAGGGTGGTAAATAAAAAGCAGGGGGGAATAAGAGTGCGCGAGGGTCAAAACGCGGGCTGCTATTTAATTAATTCTACACTCTTAGGCTTGCAACAAGTGGAGCTTCATTAATGTTATTATAGTGCTTATGCAGATAGGAAGAATAACATGTTCTGATGATTCAACATCCAAAGAAAACAAAAGAACAATTATTTTTGTGTCACCGTTGATAATAATAGGTTAATTAAACTGATTAATAGTTATAGCATCACAGAAAAGCTGTTAAGTCATAGGTCTCGTGTACGAATCCAAGGCACGCATCTCTGATTTTACGGATTCATGTGAGTATTGTATAATTATCACTTCCTTAATAATCGGCGAAAGAAAACAAAATAAGGAAACCAGCATGTCTGAGAGATATTTTTCAACAGCATGTGTAGCATATTCAGAGGCCTATGGGCAGCATAAAAACTCTGACACCAGGTTAGTCACTAACCACACAAAAAGAACAAGTTTACGATGTAAATATTTGAAAAAAAAAACATCAAATTAAATTGCCAGTTCCAACTAACAATACAATAAGAAATAGACAGAACCAAATGACAGGGAAAACCAAAAATTCTTCCAATAAGGGAATAACTTTAACCTTACAACTGTTTAAAACGAAATAGTTGAACGACAAAACAACGTTTGTCGTATATTCCATGTGTTAAGGGGATGCTCTTACTAAGCCCGGGAATTAGAAATTTTCCTGCGTTTTTTTGCAATATGCAAGTCAGTGTCAGGTTGTGTGTTGATTAAAATATGATTCGCGACCGTAACAAATATGGCTGTACAGAATTATAATCATTAGAATCAGCACAACCACAGGGTGAATTATAATAAAATTTACAATAAACTCCTTGACACAATAAAGAAAGAAGAAAAGTTGAATATATTTATAGGAAAACTTAAAAAATTACTTATTAACAAATGCTACTACTCTTTAGATGAATATTTAAACGATAAACATATATAATAGGAACAGTAAAAGTATTATAATTAACCACGCAATTTATAGAAATATTTAAAATATATTAATGACACGGAAATAATGAATGAACAATATAATTTAAAAAAAATATAATTAAATAAAAAAGCAATAATACTAAATTTAATATTTTAACTATAAGAATTACCCAAAGAATAACAATGTATATAAATAAATAAACAGAATTATAAGATAATATAATAAAAATATTTGGGTATATTTAGCAGGACAAAAAAAATACATAAACCATAGATAGGCGAAATGTTAGTATTCAATTCACAATCTCCTGACTTTGATTATATTTATTTAACTAAAACTTGCTCCCACAAAAGCAACTTAGTATCTCCTAAAACAGGGCTCCCTCTCTTCTATCCTTTTGCTGTGCCCTACAGGGTCCATAATGATCTAAATTATATGTATACCACCTAAGTACACATTATGGTAAAGCAATAAAGATATTGAGTATTGAGTATTAATTCATGGACAATATTTTTAGGGGTCATTATATTCATCATTGTGAACAACTTTCAAAATGGGATCACACACCTGTAATAGCAAAAAAAAACTTCAGCTGTTCCCCACATTTCGATGAGTTATGCGAGCAAACTGTATAGAACAGCTGTTTTTTTTTTCGCGATTTAAGATTTGTTCCCATGGTAAAAGTTGTGACGTCAGTGACGCGTAGTTCGCATATTGCGTTATCGATGCCGCCACACTTCAACTCCTTAAGTTAAGATAGGCCACAAACGTCACGATTTCATAAAATAGTCAATAAGTAGTTGTAATATGAACTTAGGGAGTTTTATTGATGATTATCACTACATAGTATAAAGCAAAGTCGCTTCTCACTTCTGTCCTAATGTCTGTATGTATGCTTAGATCTTTAAAACTACACAACGGATTTTGATGCAGTTTCTTTCAATAGATAGTGATTCAAGAGGAAGGTTTATATGTATAACTAGCTACCGCCCGCGGCTCCGCTCGCATAATATATGTCAACAAATTATACACATAAACCTTCCTCTTGAATCACTGTATCTATTAAAAAAAACCGCATCAAAATCCGTTGCGTAGTTTTAAAGATTTAAGCATATATAGGGATATAGAGACAGAGAAAGCTACTTTGTTTTATACTATGTAGTGATAACGTGCAATTTCCGTCACCCACCCAGGCGGATATAAATCACTACATAGTATAAAACAAAGTCGCTATTTTTGTCTGTTTGTCTGTATGCTTAAATCTTTAAAATTACGCAACGGATTTTGATGCGGTTTTTTGTAATAGGTAGAGTGATTCAAGAGGAAGGTTTATGTGTATAATTTGTTGACATATTATGCGGGCGAAGCCGCGGGCGGAAGCAAGTTATATATAAATTATTGTTACGGCCGCGAATCATACTTAAATTAACATACAACCTGATACTGCCCAGCAAATTGCAAAAAAACAAAGAAAATTTTTTTCGTGGGCTACCTCCTCGCCTACCCCTTAACAATGGAATATACGGTAACCGTTTCACCTTAAACAAGGTACCCGAGGACTTGAACGTTAGTTTGCAACAAATAGTGATATCGACACGTAAAAGTTTTGCTGAAAATTACCAAACTACCCGCGCTCGCGCAGTTAAGATAACGGAGGTTGTACTTAACGGTAATTTTTTGTTCTTTTTGTGTGGAAAATGGATGTTAAAACTGTTTTTAGGTGAGTGGCAATAAGTATGGGAAACAAGTTTAAAGTTTTTATACAAAACCCTGTTGAATAAAATGAGTTTAATGATTGTCTGGTATTTTGATTAAATTTTGCGAGCTACCAAAATGTCTTTTGGTATGTATTTAATATCATCACCGCTGTTCTTGAGACAGTGAAGGAAAACATCTCGTGAATCATCATGTGCTAGAACCAAAAATTCGATGACATGAGACATCCATCAAACCGTACTGGGCCAACGTGGTGGATGATGGGCCACTCCCTCCCATAGGCCTGTGTCTCAGCATTAATATTATAGATTGATTATGCAAGAATCACCAATACATCTTTCTACGTTAGAATTGATCTCAAATGTCATGATTTCACTTTAATGTAAGACCATCAGTCAGACATCAGAACAGTCAAACAAACAAATAAGACATATCATAACCAAGTCTATTTAGTACTAGCTTTTACTAGCGGCTTTACTCGTTGTACATAGGAAATTATCCTGCAAGAACCGTACGTCTATCCGGGATAAACAGACTATAATCTATCTCTGTGCATAGGAGCTTGAGGCTAAGTAATTACAGCCGCACGGATCGACCCATCAGGTTAAGCTACGCTTGCCGGGGTATGTCCGTGGATGGGTGACCATCTTTTCATATCGCTCCTCTGTACCTCGGAAAGCACGTACCGTTGGTCCTGGTTGTCATTCGTAGATCTTTGACAGTCGTTACGGGTAGTCTGACAACCAGTCTTACCAAGTAGTATCGTAATACCCAGTTACTCACTGGGTTGTGGAGGTCAAATAGGCAGTCGGACAATGTAAATACTATACTGGTGTCCCACTGCATCTGGTTGGACTGGAAGCAGACACTAACATAGTTAGGAAAAGGCTAGGCAGATTGATTGAATCTATCTTTGCTCCAAATTTTATCCAGAACCATTCAATAATACTTGCGTAAATGAGTAAAAAACATCCATAAATCCGCTCAAACATCCATGTTTATAGGATGTAGGACTAAACCTATAATGAAAATCGGAATAGGTACTTGAAAAACTCTCCAACATCGTTAATACATACGATCCCCTTAAAGTGCCACTTACTCTAGTTAACCAAAGTACGCATTAAAAACGCGTTAATTAACTACAGGTAATCAAACCCGAAGGTCATGTGAGTGGATTCTACTTGAACTGCTTACATGAAGCAGTAAGTACGTTCCACTTGGCCGATGGTAGCTCAAGTTAGGCAGTTGCCAGACCGTGCAAATTGTTCGAATCACGTTAAGGTTTTTGTCGATAAATTTAATTTAGATGGCTGTTTAGATAAGAATAGTTGCGAGTTCCGTTCTTGGAATACGGAATAAGTCTTCATTGAATTATGTTAACACTAGCTTTCGCGCGTAACTTCGCCCGCGTGGTATGTCGGTAAAAAGTATACTATATTCTTCCCTAGGGTAAAAACTTCCACCTCCTATTTCATCTCTTTACAGGGAAGGTTTCCTAAAATACTTTTTATCTTACGTCAATTTTTTGGTCAATACTGATTGCATTGCCATCCAACGCAACGTTGCAACGCTGCGTCATGGGCACATTTCCCACTGACAGCGATGGGGACGAATTTTTTAACGCCCGAATTTTATTTTTACCTCTTGTACATATAATATATATTTTTTAGTTTTAGGTTGATTAGTGTTTAATTAGTATTTGTCTGAGTTTTATAACGCTTAATACCATATCATACTTAATTTAGTATAAAAAAATAAGAACTTGACTGACTTGCACATACTCGTATTATATTTAGAGAATAAAAAATATATAATACTTAACTAATAATACAAAATAATTTTAACTATAGTAATAAGGGATATTATTATTGCGTTCTTCCTCCATATATCCGTAATTATTTCTATTTTTAATACTTAGCCATGTATGCACACAGTTTGGATTGCAATAAAGATAATTATTTATTAAAGTTACATGAAAAATTAATGACTATATTATTATACAACCTAAAACTAAAAAATATATACATTATGTACAAGTGGTAAAAAAGGGGGAAAACCTCATAGGGCGTCAAAAAATTCATCCCCATCGCTGACAGTAAAGATAAAGATTGATTGATTGACTATTTAAATGCTATACAGGCCGAAGCTTTGAACAAAACTCTTCGAGCATATTGTCCAATTGTCGTCAATTTCGCCATGATGGGCGTCCAAGGGCACAATGATTAATATTTCGTTGACCAAGATTGCCTATTTAAACTTTGGCCATTTTAAATATTTTACTAGAAACTATATTTCAAATAATTAAATAACGTGCACTTGGTTGCATAGTAAATAATTACACAAAATGAACGCAGAACACTTAAGAAAATAGCATACATTTTGCTATCACCAAAAGGAATACAATCGTATTTAAATGAGATTCTCTCAATAACTTTACCTACTCTCTATTTAATACTAAAGAACCATTTTAAAACTACACTATTTAAAACGGAGGGTAATAAACGCACGGAGCGATCCATCAGGTTAAGTTACCCTTGCCGGGGTTAGTCCGTGGATGGGTGACCATCTTTACATACCGAGACGCCTCCGTGCCTCGGAAAGCACGTTAAGTCGTTGGGTAAGCCGGCTGTCATTCGTGGAAGCCGACCCCAACATAGTTGGGCATAAGGCTGGGCAGATTGATTATTTGAAACAAAATAAAGCCCGAATTCGCAATAATTTTCAAAAGCTGTAGGTACTGTAAAGAGTAGAGGGGGCCTCACTCTTCAGTACTGGGGGAGTGCTCGCTAAATTACTAGGTATGTGGGGACGTAGTCGCATTAAAACTCACTCTACGGAATTATAAAATTATGTATTTCTTTTTAAACCCAGCAAAGCGCCTAATATAAAAGTCATGTTTCAAACTAAGAGGGGGATTTGCTTTAATTTTTTTAGCTGAGTATTCAAGAATTTTATTTATAAGAATATTATTTACTTTAATTTATTTAGGGGGTTTTAATTTAAGATTAATTTTTTATTTAAAATTAATTCATTTCAAATCTTGAATGCAGTCCGAGTTACTTTCTTACCAGCCAGCTACAACAGGTCGTATTAAGCCTCAAAAACCAAGCTGTTATAAAGTTTCCGAACTCCTTGGTTGTGCAAACTTTTTAGAAGATTTTTGTATTTTTTATTCGAATGTTATTTTTTTTTGTTTTTCTTCGCTTTTTCTTGTATCTGTCAAACGGTTTGGTTTGTGTTTGCCAATTTATGTGATTTTTATCATTTTTCGCATTTAAATCCTTTTATCACGCCGAGCTTTAGTACCAAAACATACATTACACTTGTCATCTTTATAAGAGCTTAGTTTTTGTTTACCGAATGATGATGATCAACTTATACTATAGGACCATCTACTCGAAATCACGAGAGAAAACAAAAACCGTTGTGCGGTGGACAGGTGGCATTTTAGCACGTGACGATATGTCGAATTCTGAAATGGCGAGTCTAACATCAGAAAATTGCATGATTCCTGCCCAAGGCTTTAATTTTACATAGTTTATACATGCACGCGCTCGTTCTACAAAACTGGAACAAAAATCTTTTGAAATTGAACGCTAGCTCTCTTCAGATTTTCATTTTAATTTGTGCACTGAAAGAATTTTCTGTCCGTGATGTGCCTTTACAATCCGATAGTTGAATTTTAAAATATTGTACATTTCAAACCGTAGCTTTAGACTCAAATAAGAATAAACTCTTGAACAAATAACGAAGTACCTATACGTTTTGATGTTTCTCAGCAATTGATTGCAACACTTTTTCAACCATAACGGTGAATTCAACCTTTCATTTAACTCACGGGGCAATACCGTTCCAATCAAATTGATTCGTGTCTGCTCAGCTCACTTAGTAAACAAAAAAAAAGTAAATATCTACGATGCTGATGGGTTATCCAGACCATAAAGGTGCGTACAGACAGTGTGAGCCACGCGCTGCAAACGCATTTTTATATCACACTATAATATTATCAAGGCGAAAGTCATTTTGTCACTTTGTTTGTTACCTTTTTACACCTAAAGAAGTAAACCAGTCATTCTGAAATTTTACATGTACGTTGTCAGGTGTACAGAGGCCAGCACATCAAGTTACCACAATCTGTAAAATTTCTTTGATAGTATTTAAACTTTATTGCAAAGACGTAAGGTACATTTTTAATTGAGGACATTTGACAGTAAGGCGTAGCTTGATGTTGCCTTTCACCCCGAAAAATAGTACTGTTCCCGAGGAAAATCACAATAACGTTTTTATAATAATAGATGGCGCCACGTGTACGTGTCCGTTTTGAGCCCATGATTGCAACAGCCAACAACAAGCAGAGTACAACCGAATTAATATTGTTAAATTATAAAGTATAGCGAGCAAACCCGAAGGCAAAAGTTAGTTATCTAATAACATTGATTGTTCGTTGGTCAGCGTATCACTTGAGAACGGCTGGACCGATTTGACTAAACTTTGTTTTAAAATGTCCGTTTTAGTTCAAGAAAAATTGGAGAAGTTAGCGGGAAAACTGAGAGTGCGTTATAAAAAAAATAAAATAAAAAAAAAACAACAACTATTTAAACAGTAGCTATAGCGCTGTCCGGTCAGCCCTCACATGCGTGGCCATTCGAAGTCAAAGTCAAATCATTTATTTCAGATAGGCACAAAAAAGGCACTTTTGAACGTAAAAATGAGCAAGAAATAAAATTGATTCTAGTCGCCTCCCCAAAAGGTAGTGTCTTAGGGAGAAGAATGGACAAGAAACTCCACCGTTACGAAGCATATGTCACAGTCTAGACGCACCTTAACCGCCACAAGTCTAGGTTTTGATTAGTCCAAACATACACAAATCGTGACGAAGCCTATCATCTAATTAGCAGTTCGGGGTACTACGAAATTCGTCATCTGCGTGCATCATAACAACTTATGTCCTTCAATTAATTGAGACCACATTCGTGAAAATGTAACACGATGTAGTTGAAATATTTTTAAGTGTTGCACTTTAATACGATCACATGGTGTTTCCTGACATTTGAAGGGGCACTAAGGCCGAAGCCTGCAGGGTCAGCGGGATTGTCCGAAAGGGTTACTGGTACCCCGGAACATAAATAGCATAGGAAGGAACATGGATGGGTTTTAGTCAGTAAGAGTCTGGCACTCCCTTCCGCTCCACCTAGAGCATAGCAGAGTCATTTGATGATTTCCCATATGATGTGATATGATTTTAAGGGTAGTTAGTCTAATAAGTTTAGGAATATTAGTATCTCACTAAAAGTTAAAAAACTGTTCCCTGACAAGTCAACAGCTGTGTCTATCCATTAAAAAACATTCACTCCATTGGCAATATACGTTCCAAAAAACACGTCAAACCACACAGTATAACCATCATTATAACATCATTCAATTGCAAATCGAATTCAACACCATTAAAATCTTACAATTACCCTCAAGTCTCACAAAATCTTTAATCTCCTCATCTCCTTTCTCCCCTAGCAACCGCGACTTCGTGCGATATTGATGAGGCACTCCCGCCTCGTATCTCGTTGACTCTATTAGCAAACGAACCACGCAACGGATTGATGATATCTTCCCCTGATTGCTGCTGCGACGTTCCGATTGGATGGTCACATGTGTTCCAAGATTAAAGTTGCTGGTTGGTTGTAACTTGTAGAGTGTGTCTATTAAGGAGTACGGATATGGTGGTACGTAATTTTGGTTATTAATGGAACGTTTATGGGGAGCTACAGGAGTTATAGGTATTGTCTCTTGAATATTAATGAAACTTGAAACATAGACGTTGCTTGAACGACTGAGTGAGGATTGAAGACTTAGTATTGATTATCTGAGACGTTGACAAACCCTTAGCTTAGAGAATCGAAAGCTCCAACAAAACAGTCGGAAAAAAAGGAAGTTTTAGTCGGAATTGGCTTAAAAAGACTTGTATAGATAAAATATATTGCAGTAGATACGAATTGAATGTTCAATTTTACAGTTTCAATAATGCTGATCGGATTATAGCAGCGCAAAACTGACACAAATCAAGTTTAATCCAAAAACCGATTATATAAGTTGGTCCCTCCAAATTGACAACAGCTAATTGGGCGATTTATTTTCGATCTTCCAAGGATATATATTTAATACCTATTTACTACCTTTTAATCGTGCTAAATTTCTTACGTTAAAGCTTATTTTAACTACCCAAAAAAAAATTTAAGAAATAACTAGTACAAATTTTAAGCGTGGTGACATTAGAGTTGTGAAAAAATAAGTTTTGACATTTGTCATCGCGACGTAGCTAGTGAAGTAAAGTAACCATACGACTCTGTACTCGATACTCACGATAAATCGATTCAAATTTGTATGAGTATTGGAGGCTTGGTCCCTCCATTTTGACGCACACCAAACATTAATACCAAAAGCCCAGAAAGCATAACACAAATCCGGACACAAAGCGCAACGTAATTACAAAAATATTGACGCAAAAATAGTTAAAAATCAAAGTCTCGATGTCTGCAGAATTTTATAGAACCTCCATTAGTTCCAATCGGAAACTGCGGAGACGACAAAGATAAAAATGTAACGTGTAACAAGATTTTACGACAGTCATCTCAATCAGAGCGGGAGCAATTTGCTACAATTGAAAACAAATAAATGACCGACACCATCTCAATTCGCTGCGCTTCCGACTTCGCTGTTATTTTATAAGGCAGCGTCTTCTATCAAATTGTTTGTTCTTCCTCATTTCGCAAGGTCTACACAGTGTTTCCAATGATAAACTATGCTGTGACGTCTTCTAAAGAAAAGATGAGGCAAAACGACTGCAGACGCGAAAACTTTTAGAATTACTCACTCATCTACATGATTATCGGCTGTAATTAAGAATTTAGGAAAGAAGTTATTTTACGAATGAGCATCAACCGCTATTGTATTGCTTTATAAGAGATGAAGGTTATGAAAAATGTTCTTCTTACCATTTCTAGATATGACCCTCCGCAGCAAGTGACCAAACCGACGAGCTCCCATACATATCCTCTGTTCGCGAACGACTTCATCCGTGCAGTCACTATCACTCGCCGTATCATCATACGTGTCATCCTCTGACACGAGAGATTCGCGATTGACAGCTTTAGAATTATTCTCACTAAAACTTAATGTCGGTTCACTAGCACCTAAACTCTTTGGCTCCACGTTCCAGCCATCCAGTTTCTGTACATCATTGAACAAATCGTCTAAATTAGTTTCTAATAAACCTTTGGCACTACATATCACTTTACTTTTGGCATCATTATGTGTTACGATGGCATCGACGCTGTTCGACAGACACTTGTCTCGTCTCGCACTTTTTGCATCGTTAGCATCGTCTATCTCATGGCTGAAATTTATATTGTCATGAGTTTTCGTTCGTTGTTTTATTCTTAACGAATTTTGTGAAGCTATTTTTGACTTTTCCATTTGTCCCGCACTTTTTTCTGACATAGAATTCAAATCCCTCGGCACTATTTGATTTTGGGGGTGGCTCGCACGAAATATATTCGACAGCACTAACATTTTCACTGTTTGTAATGCACCGACACTGGTCAAATATTCCATCACTGCATTCCTTTTTCATTTCACCGATTCCGATGTGTCGCACTAAACGAAAAGTAAAGTGGTTTTGTGTTTGTTCTTGTAGCATTCGGGAACTGCCTGTTGCAACACAACAACGTACATGTATGCTAATGCATTCTTTATGGAAAACTAGACATTATTCAAGCGTATAGAATATTCTGGAGCGGCCCGGGTTTTGTGATATTTCGCTTGGAGCGACGTTGGAGGACACGATACGACTGAATAAATAAAATATCAGCAGAGAAACAATCCGGAGCCTTCATGAAGGTTTAACGGGTGTTTTAATGCATACGAGAAAAAGGTTTAAAAGTGATTCAAGTTTAAGGGGCACAATGTGGTTGGTAATTTATTTTATGAAAGATTTACTGAGTGTCTGGAGTTGGGTGAGGCTTGGCTTATCTGTGGCGGTTGGATTCTCTTTATGAGATTGGTTGCGGAGTCACATCTGTCACCTAGGAACAAAGCCACGGCTGGAGGCGACACCGACGTGATAACATTTCTAGCCACGTAATAGTTATCAACGTGAGCGGCTTTGGTTCTGCAGTATATCAAAATTACTTTGAACATTGTATGTTACGGCTTTCTGTGTTGTATATAAAAATAATGTTGGTTGTATTTCTCTAGAAATCACTAGCTGAGCAATTCGGTAAATCAATTCTATGTTCCAGAATCTAAAACTTAAATCTACAATCAATTTAAATTGAATTCCGGCAACTATATTAGGACCTTGACGAAAGATGACATGGCAGAGCACCAATTTGTGCCAATAAATGAAATCGGCATTGAAACAATCATAAGATAATTATCTATAGACAATTAGGATTGTCTATGTCCGTGTGTAAACATATAAGTTGTTGGTTTCGTAATGCGTCATTGACAGTTGATAAATTTCAACGCGAAATATGAAAGTTTTATATAAATTCATAAAATGCAGTGATGACGCATACATTTCTTGAATGGCTGAATAAATTATATGAAACAGGTATGTAATATTAGAATAAGTTATTTATACCAAAAAAAACGAGATTTCTTTACATGAATGACTAGTCGAAACCAATCACAGACATTTATTAATATGTTCTAGTTTCTGTTTATCGTGTTGGCAAATACAACGATTCACAAAATGACGATGTCACAAAAGTCTTCTAACATCGCATCCCAAATCGCTTTAAACCTTAATTCTTCGAAAATTCTAATCTGAACTAAGTATGCTATTGGTATGTTAGAAATACTGTGAGAGGGATTCATGAAAGCATTGCTATTATTTACTTTTAATTTTTTCTATCTGAATTTATTAATTTTAAATCTTCTTTTCTGTGCCTTTAATTATTTTAATTGGTTTATAACCGTTTTAATAAAAGTTAAATAAATCAATAAAAGTATTGGACACGTACTAAAGCAGTCTATCCATCTAAAAATCGTCACAGATAACCAACGCAATCAGACACGAACAAGAAAACGTCACACAGTTGACGTCAAACATCACACAGACCACAACCCTACAAGTACAGTATCAAATGAGTTAACCCTGTAGTAGTGCTAGACCGCTTGTCGAGTAGAGGTGTACATCACCTCCATTATGCAGTGGCTTACGGCCGCCGGCCGGATTTTGCCCTAATCTTGTTTAACAGACGTGTTTCGCATGCGGAAATTTTAAACAACTATTTTCTCGCGCGAGATTATGGCGATGACAGCGCTTTAGTGTTCAGGAAAAGTTGGGACATGTAAGCCTATTGATTTGTGGCGTTTGGCGGATATTGTGGAGATTAGTTATTGTTGCGAAAAGCTTGATTTTGTATGTAAAATATTTGCTGTATAAAATTCTCTATTTGATATTCAGTGTTATCACAAACGTTATAACAATTTATTGGACGTTAAATAAAGCTACGGCTAATTGTTTTATTATGCAAATAAAACAAGTAAAAAAAATCTATTCAAAGATCGATTGCATGACCAAAACTGGTTTAGTTTTTCATGTTCCCATTCAACATTTTTAGGTACGTTTGTATAGAAAATATTTAAAAAAAAAACAGATAAACATCTACATAATTTATGGAATAAAGTCAACTTATTATACTCCTAGTGGCTACAATAAAGTTCTTCTGACGTTCTATGACGTCATCGTGGCAAACAAACATGGTGGATGGCGGTCTACGAATTTGACTTTCAAATTCACACAGACAATAATAAGCACTTATTACATGTTCACACAGTTCTAAATACAATGTTAATCGTTTTGGCAATCAGTGTCTAAAAAACTCAAGGTTTCGGGCAAGGTAGGTTGCCTAAGTGACGTCATTGCCCTTAGGCGGTCGTTACACTTAGCCACAACAACAAACTAATGGTCACGACTCACGACACACAATTATATCATACGTTCATTATCAGTTGCAAAATATTAGTTAATCGTGTTAACATTACACAAGGTCGTGTTGCAATATTCGTCTTAGTAGAATATGTGCATTATTCATATACAACAGTTCTCAGCTGTTAAAATACAATTATTCGAGAGTCATTCTAAAGAAATGCTTGCAAAGGTCAGCGACGAAGATGTGTAAATAGATCCTACAACCTTCTTGGTGATTATAAACAGTTGTTTCTTCGATGTCGGAACATCCTACTAATATTATAAACGCGAAAGTTTGTAAGGATGAATGGATGGATGTTTGTTACTCTTTCAAGCTAAAACTATGAACGGATCTGGATCTTCTTCTTCGTGTGGTTAGTGACTAACCTGGTGTCAGAGTTTTAATGCTGCCCATGGGCCTCTGACTTAGCATCACATGCTGTTGAGAAATATCTCTCAGGCATGCCGGTTTCCTCACAATGTTTGGATCGGATCTGGATGAAATTGGCACAGAGATAGATGATAGTCTAGAATAACACGTAGGCTGCTTTTTATTCCGGAAAATAGCATGGTTCCCGTGGGATAATTTCCTACATACACGCGGGCGAAGCCGCTGGTAAAAGCTAGTTTTACATACTTTTCGTCAACAATGGAATTAGGGAGTAGCGGCATCGCGCAGTGATGGCCCAGTGTTAACTGCCTCGACTTACCGAGTTGTAGGTCGTGGGCTTGAACCCAGGCATGCGCTTTACTTTGTGTTAATAATTTAATCACCACTGCTCTCAAAGAAAACATCGTGAGGAAACCGGCATGTCATACAACCAGAAAATTCGAGGATATGTGACGTTCACCAACCCGCACTGGGCACGCATGGTGGATTACGGAAAGCTCTCTCAAGAGAGGAGGCCTAAGCTGTACCCCAGCAGTGGGCACATTCCAGGCTGATAATGCTATGCCAGTGCCACACACCGTGTTTAAAAAAAAAAATAATAATAAGTAGCCGGCCAATCGCCATGTATGTAGCCCGCCTAAACATAGATGTTATGCATTAGTCAATATCCTGGATATCTCGACTTCCCGAGGGGACAGTTCGTCTCCCTCGAATCTCGATTAGTCGATTACCATTATATAATTCGACGCATATCCGAATGTCGAACGATTTGGCGCATTCGAGTAGTTTGCGAATGCTTGAGAATTAGTTTCGATTGCCATCATTAATCAAACTGCTATTTATTCAGATCTTAGCACGTGGTATCCTTGATCTTGAATCTTAAATATTAATCAGTTTTTTGAGTTGATATCCACTTGAGATGAATTTAAGAGGTAATACGAATTAAACACTAACGTATGACGCGCAACCTAAATTGTTCAGATTTCAAAATAAAATTAATCTATATTCCACACATATTATAAATAAATTAAAGCCGCTGTTCGTGTCTGTCTGCATGGCCGTGTGGTTCTTCTAAACTTGGCAACGGATTTTGATACGGTGATTTTACAACCATTTAGAAAAGTAGCATAGAATACTCTTTATTATTCATATAAATTACTGATGGAAAAATAAGTCCTTAAGTTTTGACAGAAATTCTTCAACTCGAATCTCGTCGCGCTTGTCTGCGGTAGCCTTTTATGTGTGTAACACAATAATATCAAACTTACTTAAAACACTTAATCCGGCTCGAAGGACCAACTAATGTTAGGGACGTGGATGTGCACAGTCACAGGTTTACGAAAGGTTGAAGAGTGGGGAGACGTACATGATACGTAGAAATCTCAAGGTTTTCCAGGTCGTATTATCCTGATAAGCGGGAGTATGTCGTCAGCGTTTAGATAATTTACAACTCCCTGAACCTTTTTAGTAAAAAAAATACTTAGACAGTGCACCAATTCCCACAGATTTTCAAACAGCAAATACAAAGCGTTATTTTTTCGCAATAAATTCGCTTCTGGAATGCAAAGGTATGTGTCAAATCTGCCTAGTGCTGGGTGTTTATAGACTGGCATTCATAAATCGTGGCTATATTTGCGCGATTTTCGCGATCGTAAACAATTTTTTGATCCCGAGTTCTAGCAAACAGTGTGAACATTGTTTTGAAAAATTACGTTTTTTATGGCAGCTGAAACTAGCAGTGACAATCTAAACTGTTCTTTTTATCATCTGCCTAGTCTTTTCCCAACTATGTTGGGGTCGGCTTCCAGTCAACCCGGATGCAACTGAATACCAGTATTTTACATGGAGCGACTGCCTATCTAACCTCCACAACCCAAGTAACTGGGTAATACGATACCCCTTGGTAAGACTGGCTATCAGATTATCGACGACCCGTAACGACTGTCAAAGATGCACAAATGACAGCCGGGACCAACGGCTTAACGTGCTTTGCGAGTATCGTAGGAAACTCGGTATATAAAGACGGTCACCTATACACGGCCAACCCGGGCAAGCGTAGCTTAACCTGATGGATTGACGTCTGCGGCTGTACGACCAAACTGTTCTTTTTAAGCGTTTCAAAAAAGTACATTTTCTATTTTAAATTCCCACTCAAAAAGTTTATGGAAACGAAAAATAAGGTAAGTATTTACATACATACTTACATATCCCCCCCCCCCTCTCATCTCATAAAAGTAGGCAGAACCTACATAACGCCACCTGCGATACGCTTGATACAATCGATTTACTTCGTTCACGTAATTATCGTAATTCTGATTCAATTACGCATTACTAAAGAACAAATTGATACGAATAGGTACTTAATCATTTATAAGATACTAGCTTTTGCCAGCGGCTTCGCCCGTGTGTATGTAGGAAATTACTCCACGGGAGCCGTACAACCGTAGCTTATATATGCTATTCCAAGCTATAATCTATCTTTGTGCCAAGTTTCATCCAGATAAGCGGAATTGTCCGAAAGGGTTACCCTCGCTACATAAAGGGCGAAGGAAGGAACATGGATGGGTTGTATTCAGTAAGAGTCTGACACTCCCTTCCGCTCCATCCAGTCCAGAGCGGGAGAAGACATTGGATGATTTCGCAGGCTTAAAAAATAAGTTTCATACAGATCCGATAAGTAGTTTTTGAGTTTATTCGTTACAAAAATACTTACATGCAAACCTTTCCTCTTTATAATATTAGTATAGATTTCCTATCAAACTCACTGTCAAGCAAAACTACGCCATAAGATCATGTTCTATTAAAAGAAATGTGTGCAATATACAATACAGTGCCCCAGTGTTGTAGCAATAGCAAGAATTGGAAGCATCGAATGTGTCAACCGGTTATCGCTCCGTAGAAGTTATGTTAAGGTGAACTGGCAAACGATTACTTGGCAGTCATTTATTTGTAACTACAGTGCACTCTTGTTAGTTACAAAGTAGGTACAGAGGCCAACACATGGAGCTAATCTAATCTGTCAATTGTTTTTTGATCGATTTTCAACTTTATTACAAAAGGATAAGGTTTGTGCTTAATTGGGAATATTTGACAGTTTGGGATAGCTTGGTGTGCTGGTATCTGTACCTAAAGTTAATGTACAGAGGCCAGCACATCAAGTTACCACAATCTGTCAAATTTATTTGATAGTATTTCAACTTTATTGCAAAGACATAAGGTTCATTTTTAATTGAGAAAATTTGACAGTTAGGGATAGCTTGATGTGCTGGCGTCTGTACAGTAATCTATATATATAAAAGAAAGTCGGGTTTGTTCCCTCCATTATAACTCGAGACCTGCTGGACCAATTTTCATGGTTTTTGTTTCGTTGGATTTGTCTCCGCCCTGAATAGCAGAATACAATTTTTTTTTTTTAGGTAGGGTAGGTAGGGTAGGTAGGGTAGGTAGGGTAGGTAGGGTAGGTAGGGTAGGTAGGGTAGGTAGGGTAGGTAGGGTAGGTAGGGTAGGTAGGTAGGTAGGTACGTAGGGTAGGTAGGCAGGTAGGTAGGTACGTAGGGTAGGTAGGCAGGTAGGTAGGTACGTAGGGTAGGTAGGCAGGTAGGTAGGTAGGTAGGGTAGGTATCACAGTTAAGACAGGACAACGTCTGTCGGGTCAGCTAGTAACCAAATAAAGTACAACCAAAAGTATTGGCCTCAGATACTGTGAGGGACTCCCACAATTGCAGACGAATCATCTCATCATCTGCCTAGACTTTTCCCAACTATGTTGGAGTCGGAAGTATGTATATTCGTCGACAATTGCAGACGAATATACTTAGGTAAAACTAGTGGTAGGCCAGTGGTAACGAGTCGTAGGTAATCGACCAACTTGTGTTCATTAATCTAATAACTAATTCACTAAACTAGTCAAACATTCTCAATCGAACATGAACCTTGTTCTTTTGCATTAAAGTTGAAAATATATTTGAAAAAAATTACAGATTGGGGTAGCTTGATATGCTCTGTACATCTTACACGACATGACAGTTTTCACACACACACAAAATTAAATAAGTGAATTTCATGACAACCGAAACCAAACTTCCAACAAGATAACAGATCGTATCTACGTATCTTACAAACAAAGCACAGTAAGAACATAAAATCAGCAGCGTACCGCCTCAATAATTAAGTACGTTAATTACAAGTTCACGTTTCTAAATTAACAACTTACATAACCTTTCGCAACTGAAGCGTACCTATGCATGTTTACAATTGGGTATTTGACAGGGCAGTCAATAACGTTACTTTTTATGAACTGTCAAAACGTGGAATTTGTACGTGATTTGTATGAAATATAACAATGTGACGTCACAGATTTTTAGAATCAAATGGAATAGTTATTAGCATTAATAGCAATTTTAAAATTATATCTTCGCATAATATTTAATTTCTATACGGTGATGGATGTTTTCACGACGAGCGGTCTTTTTTCTATGTTATTTCATATTTTATTTATGACCGTTTTAAATAGTCAATTGTTTACGTCGTACACTTCTCATTGTTCAACCGCTAACAGTACATTGTATAATGTTTTAGCGTATATTGGAGAGACCAGATTTGGTCATAAGAGACGGATATAATCCTTTTTTTTTTCAAGGATGGGAAATCATCGAATGACTCCTCGCGCTCTGGGTGGAGCGGAAGGGAGTGTCAGACTCTTACTGGCCAAAACCCATCCTTGCTCCTTCCTTAGCCAGCCTTAGCTGCGTTCCGGGACAGCGGTAGGGTAACCTTTTCGGACAGTTCAGTCTTGAGGAGGCATTATAGTTGCGCTAGCTGCTTCCTGCCGCTTCACCCGCGTCAATGTTGAATTGAATGTCTAAGAGATTATTTCAACAGCATGGGCAGCTTAAAAACTCTGACACCAGGTTAGTAACTAACCACACGAAAAGAAGAATGTTGAATTTTTCACTCAAATTTCAACCCTCCATTACACCCGAGGCGTTTCCTTAAATTCATTCATAGCTGATGTCTCTTACTCATAATCTACCTCTGTGGCCAGCTTCGTAAGTAAAGTAGTTTTTGAAATTTCGTGATTAATCAGTGAGTGAATGTACGAATGAGTGACCTTTCGCTTTTATATACGTACAGACGCCAGCAGGTCAAGCTACCCGAAACTGTCACATTTTCCCAATCAACCTTTAACCTTACGTGGTAGATATAAAGTTGAAAATCTATTAAAGAAATGTGACAGATTGTAGTAGCTCGATGTGCTGGCGTCTGTACAAGCTGCAGCTAGCGGCTTCGCCCGTGTCGATGTCGGGAATTATCCCAAGGGAACGTACCACCGGTATAAAAAGTATCCGATGTGTTAATCCAGGTCATAAACTACCTTAGTGCCAAGTTTCATCCTGATCCTTTCAGCCATTTGAGCGTGAAGATACAAATTCACACACACACCTTCATTCACAAACTTTCGCCTTTATAATATTAGTGTGATACATACATTTCCTTGTTTCTATTGTTATGGTTAATAGGAGATTATTTAAGAGACATAATTATCACTATCTCGTAATTGGCACCTTGTTATCTCAAAATATACAAAAATGCAGTCTAAAACTAGATGCAATTCTTTTAAGATTACAATCAGTTGTTATCTAATGAGTTCAAGATAAGCTTATTTGAATGTTGCAACTAGTTCCCAAGATATCTATATTAGTCTTCGTATTCTCATTTAGGGCCTATGCACACCACGTTTTTTAAACGCGCCGTCGACGCGCGTTTTGGGAACGCGCGTCGCCGGCGCGTTTTTATCCTGCAGAGCAGTTTGTTGTCGTTTGTATCGATACGAACGCGCGGCACCGGCGCGTGTGTATCAATACAAACGCGCGGCACCGGCGCGTCTGTATATATACAAACGCGCGGCACCGGCGCGTCTGTATCGATTCAAACGCGCGACACCGATACGAGCGCTAGCGCGCGCGCCTTCCCTACGGATGGGGTTTCCCCCGCAACGAGGGAAAGGGAAGTGTGAATCTACGCTAGTAGCAATCGAGCGATTTGATGCACCGCACGTCTTTTGAACAAAAAAATGGAGCTTTTCGACACAGAAAACTTCATAACTTCGTTTGCATCGCGTCTGCATCGCTACACACGCGCGTTTGCATCTCGTCTGTATCGCTACACACGCGCGTCTGTATCGCTACACACGCACGTCTGTATCGCTACACACGCGCGTTTGCATCGCGTCTGTATCGCTACACAAGCGCGTCAGGTGTGCAAAGGTCTACAGGCTGCGTCTGACTTGCGTGCGTATCGCGTCTGTATCGCTACAAACGCGCGTCGACGGCGCGTTTAAAAAACGTGGTGTGCATAGGCCCTTACTCACGAATACTCACGATTATGTTAAAATTATATCTAGACACATCTGACAGTGGTGAAGTAAGATGAACGCTAATTGTATGAGAAACCGGACTTATCTGCGTTTTACTTGAAAAAATCTATATACATATAATAAAACAGTAAAAAAACTGTGTCTGTACATTGAATATATTAAAAAAAAAATAATTGAGGGGGGTTTAGAAACAGTAATAGAGCACGAATCCAAAAAAAAAAAATTGTCTGTTTGTCTGTTTGTCTGTATGTCTGTTTGTCTGTTTGTCTGTTTGTCTGTTTGTCTGTTTGTCTGTTTGCCTGTTTGTCTGTTTGTCTGTTTGTCTGTTTGTTTGTACACGCTAATCTTCGGAACTACTGGACGGATTGGAATGATTTTTTTTTGTTGTATAGGTATTAAGTCTGGGCAACATATAGGCTATAATTTATCTTGGAAACTTGAACACCTGATGCAGAACCGCAACAGACCAGCTAAACTATAAGAGATACAAAAATGATACCTTAGCAAAAATTGTTCCACGTGATTAGCATTTTCTGCTGAGAGAATAAATTTGAAGATCTGGAACACCTGATGTGGAACTCCAAGAGCCCAGCTACACTGTAATATATATAGGAATGACGTCTTAGCAAAAGTTGTTCGGTCTGATGGGCATTTCATGTTGACGTATTAAAATTCAAGATCTGGAACACCTGTTGTGGAACTGCAAGAACCTAGCTACACCATAACACATAAAGGAATAACGTCTTAGCACAAGTTGTTCAATCTGATGAGCACTCTCTGTTGACTTATAAAAATCGAAGATCTGGAACACCTGTTGTGGAACTCCAAGAGCCTAGCTACAACATAACACATATAGGAATGACGTCTTTGACGTCTTTGTTGTTCAATATGATGGGCATTTCCTGTTGACTTATAAAAATCGAAGATCAGAAACATCTGATGTGGAAATCAAAGCTATCACTAATTTTACTGTGTAATTATAAAATAACATAAACTAGGAGTACCTGCACGCGGTGAAGGCGGTAACAGTTTAGGACTGATTTTCGATGACGATGGTATATCATTGAAAATTTGACTCTACTGGCCAAAACTCCTATTTATTTTTTTATTTATTATTTTATTTTATCGTATAAATATGCCTTCGGGCTTATGTTGTTTGAGTGTTTAATTTCCTTTTCCATTCATCTTCGTGACACGGTAGCCTACCCGGTAACGCAGGGGAGCAGTCATTTTAATTTAGATTTTTATTGATCAGGTATCTTCACTATAAAACTATGACCATGCCTAGAAAGAGGTCAAATCTTTCCCAATGTTCCAAGAGAGCTAAAAGATTGAGGATCATAAGATCCCAAGAATCTACCGAAGAGCGTCAGGAGAGACTTGATGCTGTTCGAGAACATTAGGCTGCAACTCGCTCCGTGGAAACCTCTTCGGGTCGCGAAGCACGCCTGCGTTCTCAGCGTATTCATTAGGTCTCTAAAGACCAGTGAAGAATATGATGCGCGACTGACCGCTGATCGTGAACGTCATGTATTGTCTCGCGAGTCAGAGACGTTCACGGAAAGAGAATTACGCTTGAGTTCCAAGCGTATCTACGCATCGACTTCTAGGTCTCTAGAGACAAGTGGGGAATGCAGTGTGGTTTGGAATAATGCGGTTACCAAAATGAAAACGATGACAAATGGACTGTATGTTTTGGTGGTTGTTGGAATGAAATTAAACTTAATCTCAGTGTGATAAAAGATTTAAATGGGAAAAATGATAAAAAATAACATAAATGGCGACCCCGTTGTGGCTGGCATAAGCAACAGGGTCCGCGTACGAAGTCGCGGGCAGAAGCTAGTTGTAAATATGTGTAAGTACTAAGCTAAGTACAAACGCCAGCACAATAAGCTATTCCAAACTCTCAAATTATCCCAATTGAAAATGAACCTTACGTTTTTGTAATAAAGTTGAATAACTATCAAAGAAATTTGACAGACTGGGATAACTTGATATTGCCTGTGTACATTATATTACTATTTTTCAAGTAAAATACAAAGTAATGCGGTTTACTATAAAATTAACTTTCCTCTCACCGCACCTAAATCCTGTTTAAGGGCTGTCAGTGTAATTATTTTCTAATGACAGGAATATTGACGCTCCCGGGTACCGCTACCCCGGAACATAAAGGGCTAAGGAAGGAACATGCATGGGTTTTAGTAAGTAAAAGTTGACACTCCCTTCCGCGCCACCCAGAGCGGGAGAAGTCATTCGATGATTTTCCACCCTAAAAACAAAGTCTTCACGCAGGTTGTTTGAAAGAGTGTTACGCAGTTAGACGACAAGAAACTTACAACAAATCAGCTTCTTTTAAGGGAAACTATATTGGACATATTTAAAGAGCCGATTATGTCAAACTAATAAGAAGTACCGAGTTAGCTGCACAAGAGTGCGCAGAACATTAATCACAAAAGACAAACATGAGCATTTTCCATTGGACATCTAGTGCACGATATATTTGTATAATACACGTATAGTCTTCCATATTTACGCTCTAATATTAACATGAAATCGTGCGAAACAATGTTTCAAAACACGCCTTAACGTTTAAAAGGGCTTAAGAATTACAGCAATTCAAATAACATAAACGCCAATTGAACCGGTAAACACCGGTTAGAAATTGAGAATCAAACGAATTTAAAACGCTGAAGTGGGCTTGGGAGACAATAGTAGTTCCTTATATTAAAATAGGCATTGTTATTTCAAGTGAAGCTGCCATATTGACTCTAAATCAGCAACGGTCCCGTTCAATTGCGTCCAATTATGTTCGCGGAGTCTTAGGCCTAGAATGCACAGGCCGGCTCTACGACGAATTCAATAGCTTTTGTTCTTGTCGCTTATGTGCAAATCGCAATTGATTCTTAGAAACATTTCCGCAAGAAATATTTACAGTTTTACTACATTTAGTATTTGTTCCGGGTCTGGGTGTTTGTCTATCTATAATATGTATGTATTTGCAAAAAAAATGTATATAAGTAGTTTATCAGCCATCTCGTTACCATAACGCAAGGTTGCATAGCTTGGGACTATAATTATGGCGTTGTGTGAAATGTCCAAGGATATTATTGTATATTGTATTGACACTATAATACTGTTAGTTTCAATAAGAAATATTTGAATAAAACCTGCAAATAATCAATTAATTTCTCTAAAAGTGATCTGTTTAAATGGCTCGATTTTTAAATCACGTTCTTCGTCGCCTAGCAACGATTCACAGAAAACCGCGCATGACTTTCGCGCGTTAATTTAACGGGAACCAGTGGAATCGCGGTCACGACCGCCTGGTGCGCCCGCGCCCTAATAAAGACTGGTCCAGCGCCGCCGCGTTAAATGATCACATTAACTGCAAGTGTTATGACGGCTGTGACGTCATCAATATTCTTGACTACTCAATATTATGCGCGTACTTTACTATCAGTCAATTTACTGTACTATGTCGTAGTTACAACCTTCGACTTGAAGAACCAGGATCTAGTGTCAAATAAATGCTAAATGATGAAGTGATCGACTCAATACTCAATAAATAAGGTGTAAAAAAATTAACTCTAAGAATTTCGTGGGAGCATTGTAGGTACCTACTCATCGTTACGAACAACTTTTACTATGGGATGAACCCTTAAAATCCCGAAAAATATGTGAGCTGTTTCATACATTTTATTGAGTTATGTGTGCATAGATGTATGGAACAGCTCATATTTTTACTTAAATTTAACATTGTATACATACAAAGTCCCGACATCAGTCGTCATGCAGTATCCCATCAACTCCTGTCTTTTCTGTCCCTTTTCCATAGAGAATGAGTGAACTACTCTTTTTGCTCATACCTCTACATACTCACTGGGCGTCGAAATTTAACACTACCCATATATGATGGTAATATTTGGACTAATGGTCACTACGACCTTGCCCTAACACATTGAGTAGGTGTAAGTACCTACGACATTACAACGCAGCCTACGATCACAATTTTATTAATGGTCTGTGTATGCCTACCTACCTATATAACATAAGTAGGAACTTGGTTTAAAGATTTCAGTAGAAGTTAAATTAAAGTAATAAAATGACCGTATGATTAATGGCGAAAATTTGCCGTTAAGTACTTTAGAATACCGTCACTCTATTCATCAATCAAAATCAATCATAGATCAATCAACTCAATTACACAGTCTACTGTTCAATGAGTCTGATCTTCAAAAATTTCAAATTATCCACCGAACTTCTTCTAAAAAAAAAACAACTTCAAAAATAATTATCATCAAAGATTGTTAACCTGGCATTCACATAATTTTAGCTCATTCATTTTAAATTATAGTATTAAATGCTGTACTTAACAAAAAACTGTAATAAACGGACAAAAAGTTCGACGCGCTGCGCAAGCGCATACGAACTCCTGTTCCGGCGAAACAAAAGATCTAAATTAATAACATGACTATGTGAATATTCTCATGAGTGACATTAAGAACATTGTTATTCTTACAAACGATTCTAATAGGCTACACAAAATATCTAGTTTTTTTTTTTCAACGCGGAACGGAAGGCTTTAAAATGGAAATAAAACACAGATATTTTTTTAATCCATGTTTTACCACTTGCTTATAAATCGGTGAAGGGGAAAACATCAAGAGGAAAGCAGCATGCCTTTTTTTTTTTTTAAGGCTGGGAAATCATCCAATGACTGCTCCCGCTCTGGGTGGAGCGGAGTGTCAGACTCTTACTGACTAAAACCCATCCATGTTCCTTCCGTAGCCCTTTATGTTCCGGGGTAGCGGTAACCCTTTCGGACAATCCCGAGAGATATTTCTCAACAGCATGTGAAGCTAAGTCAGAGGCCCATGGGCAGCTTAAAAACTCTGACACCAGGTTAGTCACTAACCACACGAAAAGAAGATCCATGTTTTTTTTTATTTAGCAGATCATTTTAAGGCATTAATTATATGATTTCTGGCATGTGGCCGCCACAACTGCCGCGAACAACTAATTTACTGAAATATTAACTTTTTTATTGGCTTAATTTACCAAAGGAAACATTTGACGAACTGATCATGAACATGGTCATTGAAGTATTTTTAATTCGTCTCTGTATGTTTTTTATTCTGACTGTACATTTTTACCGTTTCGTGTAGCGTTGGGACTTTTTGTTAGGTAGGTAATTTTAAATCGTGTAGATCCGGGATTGGTGATAGTAAAGTCGAATCTCGTGGGTCTGGATTTTCTAATAGGCTCGCTATCACATGGGACTTAAACATAACTGATAAAATGTGTGTTATGTAAAAAAAAACAGCAAAATAAAAATTTTATCGCGAAAATAATTGCTCGATTTTATCGTCCGATATAAGTATTGTAGTTTCGTCCAAGTAAGTGGTGTACGACTAATAACTTATAACTAATTATTTTTTATTTTTTTTACAGAAAAAGAGAAATAAGGTATATATCAATACTTACGTCATGCTCTTGTGTAGCGTAACTAACGAAGCACGTACAATAATGAGTTACAATTTATTGTTTTCTTGTAACGGTATCGTTTCGTTTTATCTACACTTCTTGTACTTTATGATTATAAATTGACTATCCGAAAAAAATATTTAGACTAGAGAAAAATAAAATGTCCTGCGACTTGTTTTTTTTTTAAATATTAATATAACGTCCAGCCGTCTGCGATAAGCTGTGTCGTGAGGTCGAAACATCTTCTTTTTTTTTTGAGGTTGGGAAATCATCAAATGTCTCCTCCCGCTCTGGATGGAGAGGAAGGGAGTGTCAGTATCTAACCGATTAAAACCCATTCATGTTCCTTCCCTAGCCCTTTATGTTCCGGGGTAGCTGTAACCTTTTCGGACAATCCCGTTTAGTTCGAAACAACAAAAGTGGATTTCAAATGCTTCGACATTTTTAGACGCTAATTCTAAGTAAGTACCTAAGCCTGAAAAATTCTTTTGCGCAAAACGTAATTAATTTAAGAATATCGATAAGAATTGCATTAGACTACACAAGATTCATATACTTTATACAATCTTGATTAAAAGTTTCTTTAAAATTTCATCTTCAAGTTACCAAGCATCGTGGGACAATTTACCCACATAACTAACTTATATATCCGTACAATACGTACTTTCTCTCGATCAGCCAAGTCTAGATTCTGAACGTCTAATTCTCCATCTCGCTCCAACATTGATGAATTAACATTAGCGTGAAAGTGACACATAACCGCACGCATAATAAGTGAGGCAGAACTAAGCCGTAGTACAATGTCCACAGTAAGTAAAGTACGTTTTGTCCTTGGATCGTTGTAAGGAGGTTTTGTAATAAATCAGGCTGGGAGGTTATTGACCGTTGTGGTCGAGCGCGTATCGCGATGTTGTCATTGAAATTATGTTGGATGATAGTTTTATTTGATTGACTTGGACTAATTTTAATGTTTTATTTTAGTAGTGAGAATTATTGTGTTATTGTTTTAATCTAGCCGTAGTTATAATACGTTGTTGTATAATGATAATCATTACTAACCAGAGTTAGTAGAAGAATGACTATAGGAGTCTGTCGACGCAAAAGCAGTATCAGTTATTTACGAAACAACATTAATGAGAAGATTAGGCCGAGAAGAGCAGGGTCAGTACTTAGCTTAAAAATGAAAAAAGAATTACGTACCGTCGACCCACTAATCACGGAGAAACCAGTGCACATAACCAAAAAAAAACTTGCCAAATTCATAACCTCTCTATTTTTGGAAGTCGGTTAAAATCAAAGCACAGATTCAAAAAACGCACGTATAACTAGAACCGTCCTATTCATAACTCCGCTCTTAATAATTAAGTACTTAATTAATTTCAGAGCGTGACTGTTAATACGATGCGTACAATTAAAACTGATCTGAATTAAATTGAAACGGACACGTTTAAAGCAAAGCTTTATGACACCTTTAAATAAATAAACGGCCATTATTTTAATTACAGTTGTTACATGTTATTACATGTGAAAGGACTCGCAGCGACTTGGCGAATTACAATATTAAAATGGCTGTTATTTACATTATCTAATTTACAATTAACAAACGACACGCGCCTGCGTCACACAGTTTTTACGACTTGAAAAAGTATCGAGATTTATTAATAATATATGTAAGTTTAATATAGGTACACATAAACCGATCTGAATAAATTCTTGAAATTATGGTGAAAACCGTATCAAAATCAATTGCGTGGTTTTGTGCCAATTTCACCATTATATTTCAGCATTTTTGACTAACAAGAACTAGACTAACTAGAATCAATTCTATATCTTGTTCATTTTGACGTTCAAAAGTGCCTTTCTTGTGCCTATTTGAAATAAATTATTTGACTTTGAACAATGACTAAATGGTGCATTTCATTTTAATAAGCTACACATATACAATTACATAATATATACACAGTAACAATATGCTATCCATGCATTCTTTACAACGGTATTTAAAAAACCAAAGGCCGACTATCTTGTACCAAATACCTGCAATGTATGCATTGACTTACTGCAACCGGTTACACAGTGGCCCACTCAGTTTATTGGTTATTTTCGGCCTTGAGTGAAAGTGCGCTTACAGTTGCAAAACGTAGGTACTTATAACGTATGAAACCGATACTTATAGGTAACTTGATTTGGTGGTATTCGATGGATTGATCTGTTGTTACCCGACATGCGCATGGGCGCTTTTTTTAACGTGAAGATTTTGACTGTGTTTTGAATTTCGAACTCTAAGCGAAGCAATGCAACCGGCAGAGTGCATCTCTAGCGCATTGTAAAATTCCGCAGTTGGATTTTCAAGGGAAAAATTGGTTTTCGTCACACATCACTGCATAGTATAAAACAAAGTCGCTTTCTCTGTCCCTTTATCCCTATGTATGCTTAAATCTTTAAAACTACGCAACGGATTTTGATGCGGTTTTTTTAATAGATAGAGTGATTGAAGAGGAAGGTTTATGTGCATAATTTGTCGACATATTATGCGGGCGAAGCCGCGGGCGGAAGCTAGTTTGTCTATAAACACTGGAGAAGTCGAGACGAAGCTACTACATGCCTTTTTTTTGAGGTTGGGAAATCATCCAATGACTTCTCCCGCTCTGAGTGGAGCGGAAGGGAGTGTCAGACTCTTACTGACTAAAACCCATTCATGTTTCTTCTTTAGCCCTTTATGTTCCGGGGTAGCGGTAACCTTTTCGGACAATCGCGCTTAAGGTTGATGTTCCAGGGTAGCCCGCGAAATTCAAATTTTCTTAAGTTTTTTGCAATTTGCAGGCCAGTGATAGGTTGTATGTTGATGAACATTTCCGGAATGACTTTGACCTTGTAAAAAGTCATTTTTACACCTTTATGAGCTCGGAGGGTTGTATTAATGATTTTGATGATTATAATTCTGTAACTACGTCTTACAGCCGCGAATCAAATGTTCATCAACATACAACCTATCACTGGCCTTTGGCCAATTTGAATTTCGCGGGCTGGTTGGAGCATTCACCTTAAGCTACTACATCCATAGCTCTATATTTATCACATGTACACGAGTTATTATAACACATAAAACTACACGACCAGCCACAGCGTCCAGTTACAGGAAAAAATAATCCTTATCTCAACCAACTACGGTTAAACAAATAATTCGCATAATATGATTACAATGTGGCCATTACATAAACTTGTTCAGCTACATAACTACAGAACTGCAAGCTCAAACCCATCATGGGATTATACTCTGTATTAAGAACAACATACTGTTCATTATCGCACAAACAAAACGCACTGATTGTAGCATGTGTATCATGTGTATACAGCATAGCTTGTGAGTCATACCGAAATATTCCGAGTAGAAAAGTCAAGGCTTCCGAAGGGAGGCTATTGGCCTATCAATATGTTAAATCACTGTTTACGTAGATAACACTAAACCTTATACCGTTGAGGATACAGTCGTAAATCTATTAGCTGAAGGCATCCTTTGTGGGTAGTCTGCATGAGTTTTTATGTCAGAAAGCTCTTAAACTAACACCCGATACCGATATCCTATCTTTCGTATACGTACAGACGAGAATGTCTCAACCTATCCCAATCTGTAATTTTTTTCCAATTGAAAATGAACCTTATACTTACTTTAGAATTAAAGTTGAAAAATTATCAAAGGAATTTGACAGATTGGGGTAACTCGATGTGCTAGCCTCTGTACATTCTTAGGGTAAATAAGTAAATCAATTTGCTAAGCTTCCAATAGATACGTATAATGTCGGGAAATTCATAGTTACTTCGTTCGTTACTACGTTCTAATCACACAATACTTGAAAATAGATTTTAGAGCGCACTAAATAATTCACGGATAAGTAATATCGGATAATCAGAAACTTCCATTAGGGCTGAAAGCCTACTGATACAGCTGGGTAAAAACCTGACAATAACTTAAATTATTTGGCGCGTAAATGGCAGATAAATAAAGGGTTATTTCGGTGTCATATCGCCAGTGGGTCATAACATTAGCTTTCCCCGAAGGGACTGTCAGAGGAATACCTATTGTAACACACAATTCACTTGTTATGTTTCATTCCCATGTAATAGGGGGGCGAAAAATTCCAGATGGAAAACTGAACAACACATGCCTGACCTGAGAATCGAACCCAGGACTTCATGGTCAGCAGTTCCACTAGAACAACGAGGCAGTTCAGTGAGCTATTTCTGCTTGCCTGTTTATTTGTTAATTACAAATAAACAGGCAATCGTGAGGGTATTGGACTATTTAATGTACAAAAGCTCTCTCACTAAGTGTCGCAGAATTGAAAAACATACGTTCAAAAGTGGTGTTTAATCCTTTGTTTCCAGTCGGCTATTGCGAACAACACTACAGACATGTTTTATTTAATCCAAAGTCCGCAGTCTCAGTGTGTCGTCATCATTTTTTGTACTTTTAGCAGTCACTGTGAGGTCAAGTTATATTACTCGTATATTGTGGGACGGACAAAGAGTCTAGCTTTATTCATGTCTCGTACAGACAGTCGTATCTGTTTTCTCCGCAGCGGTAAGCCAGATAACATAATAGAGAAATTCTTTGTTTGTTGCTCGCCGTTACCGAGATAATACAATAACACGAATCGAGACAGCCGATCACGATGGAATTCGATACCTATCGAGTCAATTTGCAAACGATCGTGATCGGAAACATATCGCGAGTTGACGGCACAAAACAAACACGTGCACAATACGAGTCTGTGTTATCGGCGCGTGTTTAACGACGCCCGGCCGGCACTACCTCCACGGGTGAAATTTCGAAATATCCGCACACACCTTGTGCAAACCCGGGCCTGATGTGGGTCAGCCGCACGCGACGTTATCTCGGGCGCCACCGCCACACACGGATAAACAAAGAACAAGGTGACTCGAGAAAAACTGAGGCGAATGCCCCACACTATTTCACACAAAACATTGCATCCAACCGTAATCGACGAACGAAAAACAAACACAAAACCACCTCATCGGTCGAACTGTCAACATTATAGCCGGACGATGGTATCGGCGGCGAGGTCATCGCTTCCATTCTAGCCGCAAGTTTCACGTAACCACTGGTACTAAACGCGTAAACACTACGGCCGGCAGCGCAACGGAACAACGTTCGCTGCAATCGCGCGGAGATTTCGAAATGCGAAATTGTCACCGGTGCGGCGCGCGCGCATGCGATCTTATCCGTCTGGGAGATCGCGCACAGATGGCGCGTTGCGTCGCCGAAAACAACGTACGAAAAACACGCGTACGCGCGCCGGTTTTCACAATGCCACTGTTTCCCGCGGCCGCGGCGGCTCCGGCCGAGTCAATTAGCCGCGCGACCTCCGCACCACTCCGCGGCCCAAACGACAACAGACGGACACCCGCGGCGAACAATCACCCGCACAATGAGATGAACTGATGCGAGATTTACATAACTTAACGCTATCCTCATAACATTTGCAGTATGGAAGTTTTGTAGATCATAACTTCATAAGTATAGTGCGTGTGAGGCATCGCGATTGGCTGCTCGTAATCATATCGAGTAGAGACCGGATCGTAATTTTTATGATGAGTTGAAATTGGCGCGGGCGGCGTGACGTCACGGGACTGGTGCGCCGGCGCACATGCGGACATCGCCCGACTTACATTAATAGCTGGACGTGTTTATAGATGGTCTCATCTTTTTTCCGTACATTAAGTGCTGAAAGACGCACAACGAAAGTTACAAATTAGGTCGACCCCGGTACTGAACACGTTGATTTAAATAGAAGGAAAAATATTAAAATTCAACACTTCCTGGTTTCAGTGAGCACGAACAATGTACGTAACCGCCGACATTTCATTTTTGGGTTATCCAGATTAACGTACGCGCTAATCCAAATTTTATTGATAGCAACATTTTGGATAGGAACAAAATTATCCTCATGACTTCTAACCGGTCAGTATCCCACAGTCCAATTCAAGTTAATCATTCGTACAATTTAAAGCTACGTCGTCATAATTGAAATAGGGACTTGACCGGGACAAACATTGAGCAGGCTTGTCTATGATCATTGAACCAATTACACCCCCTCCTTCCGCGATACAACATGATATAAATACTTATGATGAGAACCATAAATCTATTTATCCATCCTAGCTATAAACTTTTTTATTGTCTGATTTAAATATGCTCTAAAATGAGGACAACCAAGGTTTTTGAGTTCTAGAAGTTGTGTAGATGCTTCCTGGGTAGGGTTGCTAGGTGTCCGGCTTTTTACAATCGTGCCCGTTAAAATGATCACAAATCTGGGTTTTCCTGCTTTTATTACGACTTTACGTCATAACTCGAGATATGTTTCCGTGAGTCGTAGGCGGTGTGGGGTAGGCGGGTGTAAAATGTTCATAATAACATATAATTTAAAAAAGTGAAGTACTCCTATTCTCCTGTCCTTATCCCAATTTATTTGGGGTCGGCAATAAGTCTTTTTCTTCCATACCTCTCTATTAGTCGTCATCTCGATATTCACTCCCTTTCTAGCCATAACATCTTTCACACAATCCATCCATCGTCACTTTGGTCTTCCTCTACTTGTATAGCCATCCACATTCATACTCAAAACTTATCCGACATCATTTTCCTCAAATAAATACACAAATAAAAATATCTTTTTTTTTATCGGTGTGTCAGGCTTTCAGGGCGATATGCGGGACTAAATATGAATCTCTCCGGGTTTTTTTTTATTATTTTTTGGGCCTGGCAACCCTATTCCTAGGACAATAAAACAGTATTTTAGTGTAGAAGTTGGCTGTATGAGGAGGCTTTACGGTTATGAGTTTGATTAAGAAGTAGTTGGAGACAAAATGAAACTGCTTAGAACTCTTCCGTGTGTTCAATGTAGAATAGGTAGTTAAAATCAAAGGCCTCTCCCAAATCCTACCATAAATCTTTCTCTTGAGCCAACTCAATCCATTATTTACGGCATGCGTTGTTAAATCTTTTATCATATCTTATTTCATGACCTGAACCACCACCACTTATACCAGTATTATTTTAGTATTACTTCGCTGTAGGAATGAGACGGAGCTATACAAGCAGTAGCTTCGTCCCTTATTTTTCTTAAATACTGGACTTTGGTGTTATTGTTTATGTATGTATTTTTTTTAATGGGCATTTCATTTGTGCAGAATAAAGTACTTGTCTTTCTTTCTTTTTTTTACCAAACACACGGAGAACATATTTTTTCAGTCCTCGGTGAATAAATAAATTTCTTTGTCAATCTGTCAGGTAAGATATATAAATGTGGGACAGACAGACATCCATGAATGGGGAATAAGAGATTCTAATGGGAAACCACGCATAAAATCTACTTCTACATCATGATTGACATCTCCAAACGCTTTATTATTACACAATATCCTTCAGTTAAACAAAGGCCAATTAAATATTTGAAATTGAAATAGACAATAGCTCACATCACATGATGTCACTCTTCAATGCCTACAAAAATTGTCAAAGTGACGCATATTAATCTCAACCGTATACTGTAGATAGTTTGGACCAACCTAAAACTATTTTTTAAGCCGATGACATTTCGTTCATTTTGCTTTTCATTCCATTCAATTTTATTTCCACGGCCTGATTGAAATGAAAGGTGCGGATGATCGTTTTCCTAAATAATTTTGTCGTTGTCACGTGAACGTGCAATGTAAACAACTTTTATTTCCAAAAAAACCAAATGACTTGTTCTAATAATACGTTTACGGTTTAAGAAAATTTATTTCGCTCAAAAAGAATACAATTACTCAATTCTTTGAGGAAAAACATTACAATTAAGATAAGCGACGGTTTCGCTTCGAATAAACTAAAATTAGATTGTAACAAAATCGGCCAAAAATAAAAATAAACTTACAATGATAAAACATAAGTCAGGTGGTGCTTTAATAATCTCCTTAAAGTTGGTAGTGATTTTGATTCCTCAATTTCTTTAGGTATAGAGTTCAGCCCCCTCATAATTATACAATAGTCACGTATACGTAGCATATTTTTCGTTCAGAAAAATGTTGGAGCCTAAATGACCATTTTTTCTAGGCCTTATCTGAAAGTGCCGACCAACTAAAAAAAATGGTAGGTAGGTACGGACGGTTAGAACTAGACATTTGGAGCAATAGTTAATAATATGGCACAAAAGTTATAGGATTGCTCCCAGTCAAGTTATACAACTTCGATGGTTTGTCATTTTCATACATTTATTGTTTTCTGAACTTGTTTAACTTGACTTAGAGTAATTCTACAACTTTGACTTTAAGAAAATGCCCTAAACTGTATGAAACCTGAATGTTCTCCTTAACCTTTTGAACGCCAGAGAACGCGTGCCCTCCACGCCAAGCTACAAATTTATTTTTTCCTACTATCATGAATTTCCCAATATCCATGGTGACTTTTAATTTGTTTTATGTCATTAAATACGTGCTAGAGCTTCAATTTTTCAGATATCTATATAAACACACACAAAAGTAATGATTTAATTGTTTATTTCGTGTTATAGTGTTTTTGCCATTGCCACATATTTGTGTCGTTGGCGTACAGGGCATGCGCTTGCTTGTCACGTACCTATATGTGACAATGGCGTCCAAAAGGTTAAAAGGTAGTCAACCCTTTCTCGTGACTGGCAAACGACATAATTGTGTGCGTATGTTTTTCTACAGCCTTTGAACCTTGAAACTGACAGTTTTGTGGGTTTTCCATAAACAAAAGGTTTTCAAGTAGGTACTCAGTCCGAATTTTCAGGAACTCCCTCGAGGCAGTCGTATATCAGACGTACGTTTTCGAGCGTGTCCTATTATTATAAAAAATATCAAAGAATGTACACGTTACAAGCTTATCAATTATAACGTGCTTAATCACTAATACGTTAATTGGTACGCCACATCGTCGCAACTCGTGTGTAAAGACAAATTTCGCAACAGACTTCCACTATCAGACAATGTAACTATGAATTTAATATAGCGGTACACGAAAGTTGCTCGGCGCGAAATTACACAGGGATACATTAATTAGGGTGGAAGTTCGCGGCGCCATCTTGCGACCCTGTGGTTCCCTCACCTGTACCAAGAAACCCAATTTTGTCTTCTTGCATACCATTATGAAGACGACTGTTACCGAAGCTCTTTAATTAGAACCTTTTCAAGAATGTGTCATGTTTTTTCAAGCGAATATAACCTTTTTAACTAATTGTCAACGTGTTTGATTCCGCAATAAATGTTAAAAGGACTAATCAGGCACACCTTACATCGTCAGAAATATATATTAATGGCGGGCGGTATTAAACGAATAGCCGTAAGTAAACAACAGCAATCCCATTCGAGGGCGGGCCACGTATTCAATTAACAGAATAGGATTCTGAATTGTCGTTCATAACGCTCACAAAGTTAATTAAAATATCCCTAATTGCGCAGTGACTACAGGCGGTGGGACGAGCAAACCGTGCCCCGCGTTTGGCGCCAAAATTTCCCACAATGTTTGTACTTTATTAGAGCAAGTTCCTCCGCTCCTGTTTGCATACAAGTTTGGGCTGCTTCCGTTTTATTTACAGACGGTTTGGAGCGTACGCCAAGTTACACGGACGCCTCACTAAATCCTCGCGGGACGTTTGTGCCTCGGACTCCGGCGAGGATGCCCTCCGCGGTCCGCTGCGACATGAATGTATGATTGTTAGCCCCGATTATGTGTGGAAACTTAGTTGCCCCGCTCGCTGTATTAATTACCAGTCTGGCTAATGAATTGTAGAAGACAGAACTCCCATTTATAATACTGCATCTGCATTTGCATCCGAAATATATGTATCATATTCTGACTTTCGTTGTAAAGTTTCCCTCTAAATCACGAGTCATTTTGCAGCAGTAATAACAGAAAATAAAAGGGATCAAATGGTCGAATTTATGCTTTAATTCAACTCCCTGTCCGAAAATGTGTCAAGGAGTATAAAACAATAACAGAAACCGAAACAGCCTAGCTATCACATTTCCGAATCCGCCGAACGTTGGATACGTCTGATCGCTGCGGCGGACGGCAAAAAAATGAGAAATATCGCTGTCAACGTAACGCCAATCTGAATATGGAAATGGCCGCAACCCGGATTCGCAATGCGGGTAGATAAGAATTTTATAGCAAAAGTACACCCGGGCTGGTAAACATTGTGCGAAATGTTGCGATAAGTGAGCTACTGAATCGTCATCGGTACAATTCGCCCGATAAACCCCCGCAAACGCTTTGTATTCCACCAACGAGACACGTCCCCGCTCGGACATACGGCGGTAGGGTTGCCAGGTGTCCGGCTTTTTACAATCGTGGCTGTCCGTTGGTAGGCTTTTGATCATGACTCGCGATATCTTAGTCGAAGGAGACGCAGGGTGGGCGAGTGTTAAATGTGATTCATGAAAACATAATTATAATTAAGAGTAGAGCAAGTCTCAAATAAAAAACAGTTATAAATATGCAAGTATCATTATCACTTACTTAAAAATCGGTGAAGGAAAACATCGTGACCGTGAGAAAACCAGCATGTTTGAGAAAAATCAACAGCATGTGAAGCTAAGTCAGAGGCCCATGGGCAGCTTAGAAAAACTCTGCCACCAGGTAAGCACTAACCACACGAAAAGAAGAGTACAAAAATAAAACTTTTCTTTTCTTTAAAAATCCTGTGTGTGAGGCATTCAGGACAAAATGTCCGGCTAAATAGGAATCTATCCGGCTTTTCTATTTTCGGGCCTGACAACCCTATACGGCGGTAAATTATTTACTGAATAAATTATTCATTTTATGATAATAAGTGAAACGACGTCCAAACTTCGTGTTTTCTTCGAGTTTTCGTGAAATGGAATCTTTTTTGAGGACAGAAACATGTTGTCATAAAAATGGTAATTGTCTGGCAACAACTTTGATACTTTATTGCAATATCCATAGCGATGATGTAAGTGAACAATAAGTTTTAATAACTTAAGTATTTAATTAAGTTGTAACGCGTAATGTTTTATAGCTGTACTAAAATAATAATTCAGTGAAGTTATTATCCTATTATTTTAAAAACAGCTAAACTTGTGTTGTTATTGAAATAAGTCGAGCGAAACGACAGTGTAATTTCAACGAACGATAGCCGGATGTGTTAGAAACATAAAGTAGGTCTTACAAGGCAAAGAATTTTTAGGAATTACTAAAGAAAACTGCAAATCTGATTAGAATTCGTAGGTGGTTTAGCTGGCTGGCAAGCATCTTGAAGGCTATGCAATGTGACCAAACCGATTCAATACAGGCATCACAGTCTTAGGACTCATGGACGGCGCGTACATGTTCCACGCGCGCCTCAAAGAGATGTCACCATTTGAAGGGGCCCGTTTGGGCCGAATCCTGCCGAGTAAGCGGGATTGTCCGAAAGGGTTACCGCTACCCCGGAACTTAAAAGGCTAAGGAAGAAACATGGATGGGTTTTTGTCAGTAAAAGTCTGACTCTCCCTTCCGCTCCACCCAGAGTGGGAGGAGTCATTTGATGATTTCCTACCCTCAAAAAACGTTACAGCATTGTTATTTCTGATGAACAATAAAAAAGACCCGAAGCAATTACAAAACGTAGATATTCGGATTTCATTCGGCTGGTGCCGAACGGCAAACTCCGACAGCTGAATCGAGTTCGGGTCGGCTCGGCCATAATTCGAGCTAAGCCAAGCCGAATTGTCCCGAAAATAATAAATCGATACAAACATAACACAATACCTACAACATCACGCCTGTAATCCCCGAAGGGTTAAGCAGAGATGTACCAACAGTACAGACGCCAGCACATCAAGCTATCCCTAACTGTCAAATTTTCTCAATTAAAAATGAACCTTATGTCTTTGCAATAAAGTTGAAATACTATCAAAGAAATTTGACAGATTGTGGTAACTTGATGAGCTGGCCTCTGTACAACCACATTTCGCCAGTTATGTTTAAGTCCCATGTAATAGGGAGCGAACCTATTGCCAGCACCTCAACCAGGCACAAATCCAGACTCCGGGTTGCTACTTTTTTTTTTTCGGTCTGGGAAATCATCCTATTACTTCTCCCGCTCTGGGTGGAGCGGAAGGGAGTGTCAGACTTTTACTGACTAAAACCCATCCATGTTCCTTAGCCCTTTATGTTCCGGGGTAGCGGTAACCCTTTCGGACACGGACGCTTACTTTCGGTTGCTACTGAGAAACCAATAACACATTGCACGCCCTTTTTTTGGGAATCAATCACGGCTGAACGAATCTGGATGAAATTGGGCATATTGACAGACAGGCTTTTTATCCCAGTAGTACCTTTTCATGGGATGCTGTTGGTACAAATACAGACCCCAGGAAATCCTGTGAAATACCTAATGAAAAAACCCAATAACACAGCCCCGCCCTGGGAATCGAACCCAGGACCTCAAGCTCAGCAGTAACGCTTGCGACCAATAAACCAACGACGCAGTCAAATCAACATAATGTTGTTGATGTAGATGTACCAGTGATAGCCTCGTGGTGTGACCGTCGGGCTGCCAAGTCATAGGTCTCGAGCTCAAACCCAAGGCACCTTTGATTTCAGGGATTCATGTGCGTATTGTATAATTATTACGTGCTTAAAAATCGGTGAAGGAAAACATCGTGAGGAAACCAGCATGTCCGAGAGATAATTCTCAACAGAATGTGAAGCTAAGTTGCCAGAGGCCCATGGGCAGCATAAAAACTCACAGGTTATCACTACATAGTACAAAACAAAGTCGCTTTCTCTGTCCCTATATCCCTATGTATGCTTAAATCTTTAAAACCACGCAACGGATTTTGATGCGGTTTTTTTAACAGATAGAGTGATTCAAGAGGAAGGTTTATGTGTATAATTTGTCGACATATTTGGCGGGCGAAGCCACGGGCGGAAGCTAGTATAGAATATAAAGACACCAGGTTAGTCACTAACCACACGAAATGGAAGGGAACATAAATGTTTGATACTGCCGCCCGGCTCATACCGATGAGATCCTTTCTTACTCTATGCAGGCAAATACCATTTACTATCACGATTACTTCAGGCCAAACCCTGCTACATCGTCCAAGAGTCATGGATAGAGTTATTATGGCAAAATATGATAATAAAGTGTCACGGAACTCTGGCAATTAAGCTACAGAACCGCAGTAGTTGGAACAGTGCCCGATTTCATGTTATAGATATAGTGGATGACCCTAGCACATTTATTGTAATACTAGATGTTACCCGCGGTTTCGCCGAGAGGACCCAATTTTTTTTTTCTAAAATAAAAGTATGTTAATCAAGCCAGCCTAATTCCCTAGTACCTATATAATATTCCCTGGTAAAATAAACTACCCATTTTAACCCCGTCCCCTAACGGGGTTGATATCCGAAAAAAAATCGATACACGTTATTCTTTATTTTCGGTTTAGAGTATTAATACCAAATTTTGAGTTAATCGGACCTTGCGAAAAAAAAATTCGACACGGGATTCTTTGACACGGAATCGACCTTTAGGTAGTTATTCAGGAAAACTAAAAACGATAAACTTTATAATTTACTTGGATACGTATTCGTGCCAACTTTAAAGTCTATCTATTTATCAAGGAATAATATTTTTATACAAACGAAATCGCTCCTTTTCACCCCCTTAAAGACTAAATTTCCAAAAACCCCTTCTCAGTGCTCTTCGCTTAATAGGTAGTCAAAGTCAAAGTCAAAGTCAAAATGTTCATTGCGAACCAAGTGTACAATTTTGGTGTTATGAATGTTAGTAGGTAGTTATGACTTAGCGGCCTTTTCCAAGCATTGCAATTTTCATTCGCCTGCCCTTATCTTCTTTTTTAATTTGCATGTACAGTGAAACTTGGTTAAGTGGGACCTGGATAAGTGAGAAACCTCCATAACTGGAACTCATGCTGAGGTCCCAACACTTTGGCACTGAATTGCCTCTGTTAGTGAGACGAAGCAAACCTCTATATCTGGGATTTGTTCCTTCCATTTTATCGTCATAGTTACCGACTGCGAGTGAATTTTATATGCATTTAACCTCTAAATAATAAAGATAAAAATTATGTATAATATTTACATAATACTTTATTTTATTTAATACTTGCACCTCTATAACTGAAATAACCTGTATTCTGACCTCTAAATGAGACAGATATTTATTTATACCTGGATATCTGAGACACTGGGTAAGTGGTATACCGCTATAAGTGAGACAAATTTGCAGGTCCCTTGATGTCTTACTTAACCAGGTTTCACTGTACTAGAAAAATGAGTGTAAAATTTCACGGATTCGGATATGAATAACTGTATATTGTATAAATAGACAGATAGACATTTGGCTGTATGAAACGATTAGTGATTTGGCGCTGTTTTGGGAAATTAGGTTTTGGCTTTTTGCCCTTTCATTTAAAGTAATAGCTTGTGGCAGTTGTGGCACAGTATCAGGGAATATGCAGCATATTGTACATACTTGTCTGTGATGATATTCCAAACACGACAAGAGCGGCTGATTTAAAAAGAACGAAACAAAATACCTGCTTGATTGCCGGTAAACATGTCGCAAAAAAGAACATATACAGACAAAAAAAAGAAAAAGTTGGTTTAAAATATGTGTCACATCTACGCAAAACGGCCATCGCTCAGCATAATGCTGCGACTATTGGATTAAGCCCTTCCCGAAGTGGGCGATAACGCCCCCTTGTAAGCGCTGCAGGCCTAAAGAAGGGCAGAAATAGACCCAGAAAAAAAATGGGGGCGTTGTGCAGAGGTTTAGGGGACGATTTGTAATTTCATCTAGATAGTGGTTTTTAAGTAGGTGAAAAAAAGTGAGCGCTAAAAAATAATTTATTCTCAAAGTCGGCAGTAGACAAAATAAGTTTGGGAACCCCTGGATTAAATCATCAAGGCTGAATTACTAACAGCCGCACAGGTCGATCCATCAGGTTAAGCTACGCTTGCCGGACTGACCGTGGATGGGTGACCATCTTTACATACCGAGACTCCTCCGTGTCTTGGAAAGCACCTTAAGCCGTTGGTCCCGGCTGTCATTCGTGGATCTTTGACAGTCGTTTCAGGTAGTCAGAAGCCCGAAAGTCTGACAGCCAGTCTTACCAAGGGGTATCGTATTGCCCAGTTACTGGGTTGTGGAGGTCAGATAGGCAGTCGCTCCATGTAAGTTAGACTGAAAGCCGAACCCAACATAGTTGGGAAAAAGCTAGGCAGATGAGGTTGAATAGTGATAATTATGATACACACACCTCTTTACCATGAGGGTAGGCAGGGATAACAGCACGTCACATGTTATGATGCTTTCATACAACTTTTACTTCACAATTCACACTCATTTTTTTGTTATTTTTGCCATCGACACGCTGAGAAGAAGAATAACTCTCACAAATAAATAACTTGTCCCTCTCTTCAAAAGCTTTAAAACTCTTTAAAGATATTAAAACTCGGACGATATCAACAATCCTGTGGGTCTGTTCAACGTCGACAGCGCCATCTATCAAGTTAAGCGCGAACTACTAAAGCTATAAAACCCTGAGACAGACGCTGACAAAGTGTCTCTACTTAAACTAAAAGCGATGTAATTAATCAAGCGCTTTTTATTTCATTTCATAAAGCGCTTTACGCTTGAAGATTTCAGGCTTGATTCTTTAGAGATTTAAGTGTTTAATCCACGATCTCTAAAAGGCTAATTAATTTGAAGGTACCTACACTGTCGTTTCATTTGATTGGATTTTGGGATTTTATTCAACCAATCAGATGAGTCAACGAGATGTTTGGCGGTATGTTTGTTTAGGTTATCTGAATTTTAAGGTAGGTAAGCCAACAAAGTGTTATCTGCTAATGACAATATCGTAAATGAGATTTCATGCGGTAAAGGGCTTTCCAGTTAAAAACATGATAACATACACCTACTATACTAGTTTTCAGCTGCAAAATTAGTTTAAGTATATAATTATTGTACCCCACGTACAATAAGGCTTCCTTTGTTAGTAATTATTGCCTTGCATAATAGATATAAACGTTGCGAATCGTTGATTTAGCATATCGATTTGCTTGAGACTAAATCAAGAAAGTAATCTAGAAAATAGCTTGAACTAGACGTTTTTTTTATTATACAGTCGCCAGCACAAGTTACCACAAACTGTCAAATTATCTCAATCAATTTTGAACTTAACAGTCAACGTATTAAGGTTTAAAATTATTTGGAGAAATTTGTCAGTTTGGCGTAACTTGACGCGCTGACGACCGTATATAAGAAGTATAAGGACTTATTATCATAGGACTTACCGTGAACAGTCAGCTCGGAGTCCCTGTTGATCTCGTACAAACGCAGCGCCTCGTCCAGCTCCAACTGAGTCGATATGGTGCATGGATCCCCTTCCTCGTCTACCCATTTCATAGTAAAAACCTAAAATTAAAAAAAAAAAAAAGAATAGAATAGTGTGAAAATCTGACCATGTTTGCGAGGTCAATATGGCCAGAGATAGCTGAAAATTTGGAAGACAGGTTTGGAAGGAAAAAGGTAGCCCTATGCCCAGCAGTGGGACACAGTTGCCGTTTTGCGCGGATGTGACGCATATTTCCCCACAATTTGATTTTATGTTGCTTATTTTATTTTTACTGCGTCATGTAAACGTATTTTCTTTCAATTTAGGCTTATGAACATCAATACTAATTTGGATGGATATTTATTATTCAATCATGGCTAGACGAATCTGGATGAAATTGGGCAAATTGACAGATAGGCTTTTTATCCCAGGTGTACGTTTCCATGGGATACTTGTTGGTACAAATCCAATTTCCGGGAAATCTAGTGAAATTCCTAATAAAAAACCCCGATAACACTTTGCCCGACCTGGGAATCGAACCCAGGACTTCATGCTCAGCAGTAGCTCTTGCGACCACTAGACCAATGAGGCATTCCAAATCAGCAGGCAAATGTTTGTGTATACTAGGGATTGCAATCCGGATTCTTCGAAATTCGAAAAGAAATAGTAATAACAGAAAAATCTAGAGATGAAACGGATATCCGGTAACTATCCGGTATCCGGCCTATCCGGCCTTGTTTTGACTATCCGGCCGGATACCGGATAGTAATACAGTATCCGGCCGGATACCGGATAGTAAAATTTTAAAAAATCTCATTATTTTACACAAGGCAAATCATACTCCAATAGGTTATGGACACCGTTTATTTTTATAATCGCACATCAAAAATGTTTGTTTTATTAATTATTAGTTTTATTATCAAAATTAACAAGTGGCAAATTGTGATGAATAAATACCAAATTTTCCGCGTTTGTTGGTAAGAGGCGACTTCGCTTGGCTTCGTATACCAGACCAGCTTCTGAAAATAGCTTTTCGCTGTAAACGCTACTGCCAGGTGCTGAAAGATAAATTCTAGCAAACCTTGACAACTGCGAGTACTGATTTAGATTAACTGACCACCAAATGTATGGGTCGTGATTGCGATCGATTCGAGATGTCTTGTTCGAGCATAAACATCATCAAAATTTGATAAAATTTATCGTCACTGTTTAAATCAAAATATTGCCATATTGACGATCGTGTTTTTGATGATGACATTTCTTGATAAACTATCAGAATTCAAACATAAAATCACCGATCGACTCTTACGTGTGACCCGAATGCGCGTGAATATTTCCGATACGAGATCGGAAATATTCACGCGCCAATATTCAAATCAAAGTGATCGCGTCAACGCAATAAAGTGCCGAATATCCGGCAGCCGAATATCCGGCAGCCGGATATCCGGCGCTCCGGCCTAGTAGCTTGCCGAATATCCGGTATCCGGTATCCGGCCAAACTACTATCCGTTTCATCTCTAGAAAAATCCTTTAGGATTTTTTTTACTTTTTTAAATCCGGTTTTTAAGACTCAACTTCATTTTTTTCGGATTTCAGTCAAAACCCATTTTAACAAATAATATTTGTATTTATCCACAAATTGTCAGTGTAAGTCTGTGTAAGTAATCGGTAGACTGTATACCAACCTGATCAGGTAAAAACCGACATATCGCCACCATCTCCTGCGTGAACTCCTCAAAGTTGATGTTGTGATTGATGTAGGTGATCATCACATCACCACTGTACACCGTCTTCACTCGCACATCATTCTGGTGGTTGTCCTGGTTCACCAGTTGGGTCGGCATCATGACAGGTTTGTCACTCTCCGTTTACCGTAATGCCTGAAAAAGGAAAAGAGAAGTTGTTACCAAGTCTGCATATTACTTTTAACAAGTTTGTAAGGTCAATGGAGGCTATTGCAACTATGGGGCTAAAGCAACTAATAGCGATACCTTCAATTCTCATGTTTTTTAAATACAATGCCATCTATGGGCCTGGAGAAAAGTCATAGTTTAACCTATAATAAACAGATGGCGTCAGAGGGATGAACACTGTTTGACCTACAGAGATTTTATGTTAGTCGCCATTTTGAACACGTGTTTGGTGACGAGCGTGTCATCAATTTTAAACAAAAAAAAATACTTTTCGTGCATTTTAAACACGGTTTTATGCAGAAACGAAGAAAGTGTAAAGGTAAGTTCTCTAAACACTTACGTTTTTAATATTATATGTTATATTTCGTAAGATAATGTAGTAGTTACATTAGCCTCGTACTTATCTCTTTGCGGGGTTATTGCAACTAGTTTTTTTGGTTACAATAGCCCCTTCGTGCTTGTATAAAATAAAATAAAGCCAGTGATGTCGAATATCGATAATTGTAAATCGATATACTTACAGCATACTTTAGAAAATTCTCGAACTGAATCCATTCGGGGCCTGGGATAAATTGCGTGAATAAATGTTATAATTTGTTTTATTACTATTTGAACTAAGATTCAAATCTATTTCCCTTTCAAGATGGAAATACTGTTGTATGATTAAATACTGTAGTTAAATAGGGGGTCAGACCTACTGCATTTAGTTCATGACTTCGTGCGTAGGTACTATAACAACCCATACTACTTAAAAACTCTGAACTAATTTGATATTTGACTTGTTTTAGATGGTCCGAAATTATATTAAGAAAAAAGAAAGGAGCTATTCAAAAGAAAAGCTTCTAGAGGCACTCCAGTTGGTTAAAAGCAAAACGTTAAATAGTTATGAGGCAGCAAAGACGTTTAATATTCCGTGGTCTACTATAATTTCACATTTATATGGCACACGTGGTCAAAAACAGGCAAACCCCGGAATGAAGACTGTATTTTCAATGTATTGCTGTATTTAATATGTGCCATTGTTTAAATACAAAGTGAAGTTAAACCAAAGTATAGGTTCCTATTATTTTGTGTATCTCTCAAGTATGTATAGCTCTAAGTAAAGACAAACTTAATACATATTGCAATTTAGAAAAAATGTTATCTTAAAGATTTTATATAATTTTAGATTTTTTTTTATGTTCTTAGAAATTTTTGTATTATGTTTTGAGAAGTATCTAAAACTTATAATTTTTGATGTGATGATTACAAATAAATAATTTTTGATATGATGATTACAAATAAAAAATAGAAACGAAGCATGGTTTTATATTACTTATGTACCTATCAGTATCGATTGCCTACACATTTTACAATTTATCGATATTTTTTACGTCAACACAACACTAACTCTATAGAAAATAGTCACTTTAGCCCCAAACATTACGAAACTGACTTTTAGTTTGATCGGGACTGTACTGGTTCAACTCTGAGAACATGCCTGCGTAAATTTCACACTGGGTGGCATGTGCTTCGATTGTGAGCATATAAGCTACAAAAACCAATGAGTTAGTTTAAATAGTCGCATTTGCCCCAACATGAGGCTAATGTAACTTTTTCTAACCGCATGGATCTTTTAATAAGATTTTAACTAAATCCTATGGCTTTTTGACATTGTATTATATCGAAAGTAATCTCAGATATATGCTTAATTATATAGATTTAATAGATTACCCCATAAAGTCAAATGTTCATTTTTGGTGTAGGTTCAAGTTTCAACATATTTTTTTTTAGTTACAATAGCCTCCACTTAAAAAAATGGTTAAAAATCCCAGCCAAATGCGAATCGGACTCGCTCACAAATTCGCTTCAGTACCCCCAGCCAAATGCGAATCGGACTCGCTCACAAATTCGCTTCAGTACCACAGTGCATTATTTGCCATTTTCTTGTATTAGGAGTTTAGGACCCCCCTTAATTTTCTTATTTTTTTGATGTTATAGGATTTTTATGACATTCAACATGTTCCGACTTTCGGTATCTCGGTTCACTTGTGCAAAGCGATGGCGAAATAGATCGGACTGTTAAGCATAGAATTAACACTGGGTGGATGAAATGGCGGAAGGTCACGAGAACAATTTGTGATTCCCGCATTCCCCTTAAATATTAGATTAAGATTAGACCTGCCGTCTTGTATGGATCAGAGTGTTGGGCTACAAAAGGAATGAATGCAAGACAATTGCATGCAGCTGATATGAGAATGCTAAGAGGGATGTGTGGTGTTACGCGAATGGATAGAATACGTAATGAGTATATAAGAGGAAGTCTGAAAGTGACACCGGTGACTGAAAAGTTGTGTGGAAATCGGTTGTCATGGTATGGGCATGTTATGCGGAGGAATGAGGAAAATGTTGTCAGGAAAGTTGTGAGTATGAATGTGGATGGCTATACTAGTAGAGGGAGACCAAAGAAACGATGGATGGATTGTGTGAAAGATGATATGGCTAGAAAGGGAGTGATGACGACTAATAGAGAAGTAGAAGAAGACATGTTGCGCCGACCCCAAATATATTGGGATAAGGGCAGGAGAATGATACGTAATGTTATGGGAATATGAAAGGTAGACAGACAGCGGAGGCTTAATAATAGATTCCATTTGACAATCTTCATGTACAGAATCCTAAAAAAGCAAGAAGGAGAATATATTATATCTCTGTGTCTGCGCTGGAATATGTGGCAATAACAAAAACTAGCAAGTGGATTTGTGATTGCAGAGTACTGATGAGCGGAGCGAGCAATGCAAGGAGTAACTGCCATTTGACAAGCCTTACATAAAGTTCTTAAACATTTAAAACAAAATCTAAACATTTAAAACAAAATCTAAACATTTAAAACAAAATCTTTCAGGTATTTTTTTGCATATTATGATACTAAGTAAGTATAATACAAAATACCTGTTATTATAGTTTGTCAACAACATTATCAATGATAGTGTCATCTGGCTCTTTTATCAAAAGCCATTGAAATAGATAAGCATGAAATATTTAAGTGTATAGATCAATTTCATCCATTTTTGTCACCATTTCTAAATAAATTAGTATCCTAATAATTCTTTATTTACACCTTTCATAGACAAGGAAGTATACTATTTTCCTGCCTTTAGCCTAATTCATTCAGGGTTGGCGCAACCTGTCATTTTCTTCCATACTTCTCTGTTAATCATCATCTCCGTAGTCACTCCCTTTGTAGCCATATCATCTTTCATACAATCCATCCATCATTTTGTTTGATCTTGTCCTACTTGTATAGCCATCTACTTTCATACTCAACACTTTCCTGAGGACATTTTACAAGGATGTATACCAAGTGTAAATAATGCTAAGTTCACAAAATTAACACATCACTTATGCAAAGTAAATATGTCGAACAGTTATGAAACTAAGTAGTAAGTGGCTGAATAATCAGTCTGCATGAGGATTAGTGCTGACTAATGGATATGCTGGATGTGACTTGTACAGACCAGTGAAGGATGACAAACGAGGGAGACGGCTATATCCAGCAGCAGTGGCGTAACTATACCATCTGAGGCCCTTGGAAAATTCATTGCATGGTGCCCCAAATTTATATTTTTTACAATATTTTGTTCAAAATGTTAAGTTACTTTTCAGCTGGCTGCCTCTTGGGTCGGGGGCCCTGTCAGGCTGGGGGCCCGTGGCATTTTGCCACCCTATAGTTTCGCCACTGCCCAGCAATGGGTTGAACAAGGTTACAAATGACGATGATGATGATGAACGACAATAAGCCACCTATTAAATGTGACTTGGTGAAAACTCTTTGGGTAAGACAGGTGATCATCAACTAACTAGCCTTTTCACAGTAATGTGATATATACTGTTATAATAGTCACGCACAATGGTCCGCCTAAGGACTGAGTGTGGAAACCAAAACCTTAAGATGATGATGACTGTTATAATAGTAAGTCTTACATACACATGATAGCTCTAAATTATACATAGGAAGATATGATTGTATGATCCAAAATTGTTTTACGAGGTTTAATATTCTTTTATGTGATTTTAACAGTCAAAAACCTCTTCAGCTAAACCTTTTTACTATTGTTATGTTGGTTTTATTAGAAGTTTTGACAAAACTTCTTCTTCTTCTTCTAAGTATTAAGTTTTATGAACTACATATGTAGTTGAAATGACAATTCATATTCCAGTACAACAATTTTCACACTGACACTTCAAGGCTTCTGCTTCATTACCACTTCATGTTGATAAACTACCCATTCAAAATAGATCCAAGTACTTCATATTGTCATAGACATCCTAAAATTAACTTTTAAAATAGATCTGAAGCATATTATGGATTAAACTGTAATAAGAACTCAACACACTAAAACCTTCTTGACAGAAACGCCACTTAATAGGTGCAGCTACACATTTGAATACAATGCTATAAAACAACAACAAATCCCTATTGTTCCTTTACTATAGGTTTATTAACTGATCAATCCAAACTTTATAATGGTTTTCAGATTATGTTTATCTCAATAACTCCATAGATATACTAGAACCATGATAAGCGTGACAAAGAAAAGCAGTAGCAACGATCATAGGGTTTCTAAAGGCCACAACTTGGTCATAACCTAGTGCAAATAGGATTAGGTTCTTTGCAATCTTTACACCAATAAATACCTTACTGACAATAGTTAATTGCGGCTTCGAAACACCAACTTCCCGTTTAGGCGCGTATAATAGAACCTTTATAATAATAACTGCGATAACATTCCCATAACGTGAATCATTTGAATAAGTATAATTAAGTACACAATGCAAACCTTTACGAGAAATCGCACTTCACGTAATTATGTCCTTCAGTGCTGACACAAAAACGGATCACAATTCCATTGATAAAAGTGTTAATTTATGTAATATACGATAATTATCGAAATTATATGTAATAACAACAAAACTTTGACACACACAACATTATTCACAAACTGACATTCAACAGGAAACAGTTACATGTTTTCATTGAAGATGACGCTTCCTTTCTTCCTATAGATATTTCTACAAGAGGGAGTGAAATAGGTATACCGGCGTCCCACAACCCAGGCAACATTTCATTGTAAAGTTTATAGTGACGTGCCAGCTGTTTCCGGCCTCAAAGTTGTTCAATTATCGACTGTTCAAATAAACTATAAAACAATGCAAACAAATTAAAATTCGTAATACATCTTAGTTATTGCAATGAGATTGAGGTTTTTCATCAATTCGTGATTCAATAAATCACGATTGTTTGTGATTGGTATAACTGACGAGAATAACATTAAAAATTCGTTCTGAAACAACCAGGAACTTCACGATGAAATACTAACCCAAATAAAATTTCTAAACGTTAACTTTTGCTGTCAAATTACGTCAAGTTATCAATTTGGGTTGGGATTTCCTAATATTTGGAATAAAACAATTTTAACAGTAAAAACACTTGTAATTAATTTTAATTATTTATTTGCATTTTCTACGTTCCCGTTTAATCATGGTAAGTTGCCCTTTTGGTTACTAGAAGTGCTCTAACGTTCTGTAACACTATTTGTTATGATGACTAATGCACCAAAATTAACGGAATTCTATAAATCTGTGCTATGTTTTATGATTATTGCAGACTGATCAACAAATGGATTGTGCGTTGGACTTGATGCGGAGGCTGCCTCCGCAGCAGATTGAGAAAAACTTGACAGATTTGATAGATCTGGTGCCTAGTATGTGCGATGACCTGCTATCATCAGTAGACCAGCCACTTAAGATAGCTCAGGACCGTAGCACAGGGAAGGACTACTTGCTGTGCGACTACAACCGCGACGGAGACTCTTACAGATCACCATGGTCAAACACATACGACCCTCCACTAGAAGATGGGTCAATGCCTTCAGAGAGACTCAGGAAATTAGAAATCGACGCTAATCATGCCTTCGACCAGTACAGAGAGATGTATTTCGAAGGTGGTGTCAGCTCTGTGTACCTGTGGGACATGGATCATGGGTTTGCTGGTAAGTTCGTTGACATTACATTTAGGTTATGAACAGGAAACAATGTAACTTATTGTTATATCTTACAAAACAAGCTTGCACACAGTAATATTACGTTTTATTACTTCCTGTGTTTATAATATTGAAAAAATCAAATAAATTCTAAAAACAGCAGAACATGGTGAAAAATATTTTTTATTAGAAAGTTAGTTTTCGGTTTTGTATTTTAGTTTTTTTGCTTGTTTTCCAAAATTCTTCCATTTGCTTTTTTTTTAGAAATGTTTGAACTTACCTCTAGTTCTGGTACCCCACACAAGTTCAAATATCATTATCTGATTTGTAAATAACAATTACAGGAAGTTATTCTAACAGAATTCACATAGGATACGGGAAAATATATATTATTGAAGCTAACTAAGTTTTTTAGTTGAGAAAGAAAAGTTGATAAAATTTATTTAGGACTTCAAACTCAGTCCACAATCTATGACTATCACAACCATGTTCCCATTTTTCACTCTAGAATAATATTTACATCATATAAAAAGCTTAACAGTCTTACACTAATTATAATTATATAAGTAAATATATGAAAAAATGACAAATTTTTCTATTGATAGTGATGCATCCACAATTAATGAAAATATTGATGACCCACAAAAAAAAATATTACTTACTTACATCAAACATACTTACAGTAATAAATTATAATTTAATGTTGTGTTTTCCATTAAGTCATTGACTGCCATGCAGCAGACAAAATAGAAAAGTTTTATTTTGTCCGTGTCTAACGTGTTAAACTGCATTACACACACTTCCAGGTGTAATATTGATAAAGAAAGCCGGCGACGGATCCCAAAAGATTAAAGGATGCTGGGACTCCATTCACGTTGTTGAGGTGATTGAGAAGAGCTCTGGCCGCAATGCTCATTACAAACTCACATCCACGGCCATGCTGTGGCTGCAAACTAATAAAGAAAGCAGTGGGACTATGAACCTTGGAGGCAGTCTGACCAGACAGGTAAATTAATGAACAAAAGATAAAGTCAAATTTTGTTTTTTCAAACTAGCTTTTGCTAGCGCCTTCGCCCGCGTGTAAGTAGGAAATTATCCAACGGGAACCGGGCTTAAATGCTATTCCAGACTTTAGACTATCTTTGTGCCAAGTTACATCCAGATCCATTAAGTAGTTTTGAGTTTATATGTTACAAACATACATACAAATCTTTCTTCTTTATAATATTAGTATAGATAGGCACAAGCAAAACACTTTTGAACATTCACAATTCTAGTCGCCCCTTCCAAAAGGTAGTTTCGTATGGAGAAGAATGAGCAAGAAACTTCACCGTTACTCTTTTAAAATGTTTTTTAAACATGAATTATAAAATGATAGGTAAAAAGAAAAACAGATATAACAATGGCAGGTAAACTTTATTATGTCATAATTACATAGAACAAATCTAAAGGCTAATCCCATTTTTTTTATTGTCCATTCGTCACTACGAGCCAGATGGGTTTTAGTCAGTAAGAGTCTGACACTCCCTTCCACTCCACCCAGAGCGGGAGCAGTCATAGGATGATTTGCCAGCCTTAAAAAAAAAAAAAAAAAAAGGGGCCGTCTGCCCCTTTTTAAAAGCAGTATTTGCAGCGGGAAAGAGATGGAGCTGTACATCCTTTATAGCTCCGTCTCATTCTCACTCTGAAGTAATTAAAAAATACGTAAGAGTGTATGAAAAATAAGTAAGAGTAAGAGGTAGTTATAGCCCAGATAGTGAGTGTAAAAAAATATATTTTCCTTTAATCAAATCCTATATTACCACTATCCAATTATTTTAGACTGGCCTTTGCCCGCGACGTATGTTTTCACTTCTAGCCTTCATAGATACAGATCTCTTCGGCTCCATTTTCAGTTCTCATTTTAAAAAAAGTCTTGTACAACTTCTGACCAACCAGTACTGTTTATTGAAAAGAGGTTTTATACAATTCCAGGCGGAACAGGACTCAGCAGTGAGCGACGTGACGCCGCACATCGTGAACATCGGCCGCATGGTCGAGGATATGGAGAACAAGATCAGGAACACGCTCAACGATATCTATTTTGGTAATGCTTTGTCAAACTGGTACCGTTTGTCAAAGGGTTTTGTATTTATATTTACTCTAGTGAACTATTTTTCTTAAGCACGGTTCTCCCGTGGTTAGTCCACATATTTTTGGTTAGGATTATATTATAAACGTAGACACTATTTGTTTAAAACGAATCATTTGATCACTTTTCTAAAATGAAATGTTTAACCGCATAAATGTCGCATGATATATACATTCATAAGAAAAAAATTCTCGAAACGACAATAAATGTAACCGTATAAATCGTTCAGCTCTTAGAAGCAAACGGTTTCTAATAGGCGAACATCTAATGGGTTAAAATAAATGTTAACTTTCTTGCAAATGATTTCATATAAATTTTGTAATAATAATACATAAATAAACTCCCATATTCATTAATTGCCCAAAATCTAGCTGCATGGCATGCAATTAGGGAGGTCTATGTCCAGCTATGGACTGCTATGGGCTCATTTATTTATTTACTAGGTTCTGCCCGCGGCTTCGCCCGCGTGGATGACAGAAATTGCATGTTATTATACATATAAAACTTCCTCTTGAATCACTCTATCTATTAAAAAAACCGCATCAAAATCCGTCGAGTAGTTTTAGAGATTTAAGCATACATAGGGATATAGGGACAGAGAAAGCGACTTTATTTTATACTATGTAGTGATACATATACAACATAACAGATTTAAATAATCTAAAGTGTTGTACAGTTAAATCTAACAAATGGTAATAAAAAATAGAGCATAAGAAATTGACACAAAAGAAATAATGTACAGACAAGTACAACTTTTAATTATCTTTCATCCATCATCCCACTTAATCTTAAACTTTCGACACACGTCTATCCATCTTCCGGCAAACAAGTCAGACTCAGGTGTTGATGTCAGAAGAGCATTAAGCACTGCCAGTGCTCGAACTAGATTCATCATTCATACATTCTTTGTCAAAAACACAGATCATAAACCGCTGGTGTAGAACCATGAAATTTTCCACAGGAATCCATACTAATTATCACTTTTGATAATCTTTTAGTCTACAAGACATGTATAATCGTCTTCGTCCTACTATTAATGTTCTTAAGAAAGGTCAGGTAGTACTCGTAACCAGCGTGTTGTACAGATGCATGAACGTAAACTAAATAAAAGGAAGCATGAAAAGATCGCAAGAGGCATTCGGTAGCTTCTGCTTACCACCATTTTTTTTTTGAGGTTGTGTCTTCAAATCAAATGACTCCTCCCGCAGTGGGTGGAGCGGAAGGGAGTGGCACACTCTTACTGACTAAAACCCATCCATGTTCCCTTTATTTTCCGGGGGTAGCGGTAACCCTTTCGGACAGTCTTGCTTAACCGGCAGGCTTCGGCCCTAACGGGCTCCTTCCTTAATGCTGATATCTCATTGAGGCGCGCGTATGTACCTAACTTGGTACATCATTACTCAAAATTCTAGTAACTTGGCTCTCTGAACAGGTAAAACGAAGGACATAGTGAACGGCCTCCGCTCCGTGGTACCAGCTGAGGTGGTGCGTCGCAAGGCGGCCTTGCAGCATGACTTGGCCGTCGCGTTACAACGCAGACACGTTGCTCGCGACGACTGAGTAAACGCCTGCCAATGTGCATCGCCGTGTTTACGTGAGTTTTATTTCCAATACTTACTGACGAGCCATCTAAAGACAGTACTTACCCAAACCATACCTTCCACCTGTTAAAAATCTCCTATCTGGACCGTTTTTAACACGCTTTTATTAGCTCGGGTTGTATCTATGTATGTATGTATGTATGTAACGGAATCTTTGAGCTTAATTTTCACCGGTTTCTAAAAGTCTGATCAACTTGAAACTTTGCACACGTCTCAAGGACCGATGACAATGCAATAATTTGATAATAGTTTCCTATTATCCTTATTTTTACACGCTTTATATTAGCTTCACTTGTATGTATGTTTGTAACCGACTCATTTGGAAGCGATTTTGACCCACTTTAAACGGCCAGATTTCGTTCAAACTTTGTAGATTTATCGAGGACCGATGACAATACATTAATTTGAACTAAAAAGTAGGAAATAAAAAATAGTTTAAAAAAACTAAAAAACACGCTTTTTATAGAAAACCGAACTAAAAATAGAAAATAAATTTTACTTTTTAAAAAGCGTGGGGTGCATGGTGGTGGTGAATATTATCTTAAAAAGCACCCCACGCTTTTAAAAAAGTAAAATTTATTTTCTATTTTTAGTTCGGTTTTCTATAAAAAGCGTGTTTTTTAGTTTTTTTAAACTATTTTTTTTTTCTTTTGACTGTGGGAAATCTAAGTACTCCGCCTGTTATGGGTGGAGTAGAAGGGAGTTTCACTCTTACTGATTAAAACCCATCCATGTTCCTTCCTTAGCCCTTTCTGTTCCGGGGCTGCTGTAATCCTTACAGGATCTGATGGCCCCAAACTTGTGGCCGAATTCTGGGCTGGCTTCCATTTTGTTCACCTTTAGATAGCAAAAACCTACGTATTTACAGAACTGTAATCATTAAAATCACAACTACGGCATACTTAGTGTATTTCATGAAATCATGACATTTAACGGCAAATCTAACTTAGAGAGTTATTATTGCTTCTAATGATTATAATTCTATAAATACGTACTTGCTACGTCTGCGAATCACCGAACTGCGAACCACAACCTGACACTGAATGAAAATTTGAATTTCGCGGCCTATACTGTCGCACCCCCCTTTTTTGAGGGTGGGAAATCATCACTCCTTCCTACTCTGGGTGGAGCGGAAAGGAGTGTGAGACTTTTACTGACTAAAACCCCCCTATGTTAATAAATTAACAACTAAAGTATTAATGCGAAATCTTTTATTTTCAGATGAGGTGGAGATATTGGGTAAATTATGTTAATTAAGGATCGCTCACGAAAAAAATGTGAACTTACGAAATTGTGGAAACTTATGAAGGATAATTTAATATAAATAAAAAAAATATATTTCTCGTCTATTAATAAAATAGTGTATTGAATTTAGAAATAAATCAATGCGGCCAGTATGGTGCTTTGAACAAAATAGTCCTTATATTTATATATTTTTTCTTCATAGATATTATTGGACTTGTAAGCATGTAAACTATGTAAAAATGTCTCATGATGTATAGATTTTGGAATTAAATTCGCCCAAGTATCATCCATCTCATTCACAGTTGCATTTCATTGCTTTGTATTTTCTTTTACTGTAGTTTATTAAACAAATGTAATTTTAACTTGTAAGGTTCTATGTAAGAGATACAGCATACGTTATTATAATAATGTTAAGGCAATGCAACAAGCCAATTTTAATGTTGCAATTCACATAATAACAATAGATTTTAATTGGCCTCTCTAAATATATATTTATCCGCATTTTGGTTTTTTATTTGGTCACCTCAACCTATTGTAGTCCATGGCAGAAAATTCTTATCAAGTGTTGCCAGTCCAACCAATAAACCACCAAATAACAAAAACAATAATTAATACCTCTGCTGTCTAGCACTAAGTTAAAGGAATAAAAAAATATGAAAATGCATACCTTCAGCACTTACTTTTTATAAAATCAGTAGATGGTAGACCTTGTCTGTATTAAAGGAAAGCAGAAAAGAAGCATTTTGTTGTACAAAAAACATTGGAAAAATAGATTAAAACGGAAAACAGGGATGCCATTGCAAAAACTGTAGATCTATTGTTCAAAGAGTACGGATGGCAACACTGTCCACATCTCTACCAACTATGTTAGCCAGACCATGTTGATCACCACCAAATTCGGACTTCCACCATGCACACTATTAAATATGTCCCATCTGTATATAACCTAATAATTTAACAACACCACTGATAGGAACAAGAATTGAGGTTCCCAATCATTGATGTCAACAGTCCTTTCACAGTAATTTAACTTCTGACAGCAGTAAACCAACATCAAACTAGGTTGAACGATGGTTTGATAGTGGTAGTGAGAGATATACCTTAGTGTAACGCAATTATGGATCCAGCAGGTCAACAGCTAATTAATGTATTTAAGAATCACTGTTATTTTGAAAATAATGTGAGATCAGAGGAATAATAATTGTTAAAGGTTTGTATTTGTAGCATTACTATCACGTGGTCTATGCTGTGCAAGTGCAAAACAAGGTAGGTAGGTACCACAAGAGTTCACGCCACACGCTCAGTATTCAATGCAAATCTGAATTCTGGAAGACTAATATCTCTGCCAGCAATTTTAATCACTTTCGGCCTTAGAGCATTTAACCTAGCACAATGATGGCGCTTATTTACTTTGGAAAATACGGAACACAGCGCACTCTCTTGACATGTCCTGTTATATTCTAAATTATTTGTAATTTCGGCCACGCGCAGACTTATTTTGCGCAGAATTTACATTTACATACAGGTCTCCAAAAGTGATAATGCGCATAGAAATCTTTGCCACTGTTCGGCAACGGTCGTATTTCCCGAGCGTCGGAAGACGATATGTATATAGAGTGGTTAAGTGCATTTTCTTCATGCATAATTTAGTGTGATTATGTGTTTTGTCCTAAAAGAGATAAATATTGATTTATCAGTAACGAAATTTGATTCAATATTTCCATGTAAGTAAATAGCGAGCTATAATTCATATAAGCCTAAATCTGATTTTTAATATGCTTTTTCTAGTACTTAATATGTATTTTACGTTGGTATTTTTAATTTTTTAGTACTTATTGAAAAAACGTGAAAAATGTTAGTATATTTATATATTTTACAAAATTAACTATTTCAATTTGAATAAGATAATTAAAGTTGAAATTAAATTCACCTTTAAAACAAAACCAAGAAAGGTGTGTAATAGTAGCTCTATATAATTCCAGACAAAGAGACCACGTGCAGGCACCACCAATATGACAAGACGACTGACGGACCTTTGACTGACCGGCGACCGCCGACCGCCCGAATTGTTTTCGATTGTGTACACATGAAATTGACTCCTATTTCTTTCGAACAAGGTGCAAAATGCAAGGGACTCGAACGATTCAATGATTCGGGTGTTTCCGAGAATACGACAATTAGCGAAGATCTGCATGTGCATTATTAATTTGGGAGTACTGTACAAAAGTTATTTAGTATAACATTGTTCGCAAAAATTGAGTAGTGCCTCCCTTAAGTACTATTTGGAACATACTACAATTTTGCCCCTTACAACTGTACTACTTTGTACTTACTTCTAGTTCTTGAACGAATAACTGAATGGCAAAATTAATCTTCCTGAACTAAAGACTTTCGAGTAGGTACTGATAGTAGTGAGTGACAGTCAGTGTCATTAGTGTCAAACTAGAAACCATTCGTAGTTGAAGAACTCCGAACATAACACAATATCTTATCGTTAAGTTTTTATATAGTTTCAGACTTTTATTTATTTTGTAATCATGAGTACGGACCCTGTGCTGATCGACGACGACGATGTTGATATGGTAAGTGATTTATTATCGTATTTTACTTCAAGTAAACGCATTCAATTGCAATCACAAGGATTTGTAACAGTGTAGCTGACTAAGACGTCGTTTTAAAAATAATTTGTTATTTCAAGTTGTTTGTATTCCTTTAACACTTTCACTGTCAAGCACATTTATTGCATGTCTATTGGCATGCCACAAAATGTGTCTCGCATATCTATAACAACCCATCTGTTGAGTCCATCGGCGCAACGGTTACGTAACGGTACCACTATGCCGCAGCACCCGAATCCGAGTTCACTAAGCCACGCCCACGACCAGCCAGCGATAGTAGGGTTGTCGAACGTCAAATTTTTTATTGAAAGAAATAAACTACACGGTTCTTTTTTTAATTTTTATTTGTTTTTCTAGGTATTTAAAAATCATAACACTTACGCCAAGAGAACCTTACATGATTTGCCTAATCCGCAGTTGTAGCTTTTAAACGTCAAAAACTTTTAATGTCAAAATATCAAATCTTCATACAGCCAATGATGCAGATTTTTAACCCTCTGATGCCTGATGATTCACACGCATAACAACAGATTATCTAAGCTACGTGAATTAAAGTAAGGTAGCTAAAGTTGTATAAACAGTTGTCGTCTAAATCGCCAGCAAGGGATTAAAAACCTTTAAGCTCAATAAAACCAAACCGATGCCTTTGTTTTCATTTTTTAAACCTTCAGCGGCGGTTTTTACCTCAATAAAACACGCGCAGATAAAGAGAAGATTAAACATTTGCCGTCTTTTGTTTCTAAATACATTGTTAAGTAAGTACTATTTAGTATGTTTCTTAGAAATTTGTCAGCATAATATCAATATTAGTACAACATTTAAAGTAAATAAATAATTAATGAAAGACGTACTCAAAAGTACATACTATTCTCACCTAGCTTATTTTTGACAACCCTAGTAGCACGTTTTGATTTGCACCCGGGAGGCGGGTGCTTGGCATGGCGACAAGCCACATATAACTATTTATATGTAGGACCCGGGAGCCGGGTTGTGGGCACCTAAACGAATTTTCGTTCGACCCGGGAGCCGGGTGCTTGGCAGCGAAAGTGTTAAGTTATGCATTTAAAGTAGATTTTCAAGTATTATAAGCTCTGATTACTTTATTTTCCCTAAAAATCATACTTACGTACATACGTGAATGCAATACCAGTTAAGTAATCAAGTGACAAGTGTTTGTGCATTATGCACTTATCTCAGATCAAATAAAAAACTTTTTATTTGATCTGAGGCACTTATAAGCAACATCTAAGATTATGATGTCTTCTATGAGGATAGGGTGCATACAGCTAAAAAATATAATGATACCAGCGCAATTATTACTGTTCCACTGCAAAGCAAATGCCTTTTCTTATACAGAGAAGGTCCAGCATTGATCACCAAGGTTGCTTCAGATCGATTGGCGATTTCAGACTTATATGAACAGTATGGACTGTTTTCTCACAATGTATTCCTTCACCAAAGTTAGTAATTTCGAAAATAAACAGAGAAAGTATGTTCTTAATAAAATTATGATTTAAACTCATTTTGTTCCTTACCCAGATTTGAACCCTAAACTCCGTATATGAGAGCTTTGAACAAAATAACTAATTCTTAATAAAACTCAGAAAACAAGTTATATGTAGATACATGTTTTAAGTACCTACTTATTCTCTTTTATCATTATCATGTTAATTTTTTCAGGTACCTGTAGTAATACTTGATGAGGATGGTGAAAAAACAACCGGTAAAAAATGTGCACAAAGAGTAGAAACAATTGATTTAGATGTTGAATCACCAATAATAACTGGAGAACAAGTAAAAAATGATGCTGCAATAAGTATAAATAGACAATCGGAAACAGCATTTATAATTAATCTTAAAAATAATAAGCTAATGGATAAAATAGTAAGGAGATGTTTAAAGGTGGAAAATGCTGCTGGAATGTCTAGAGTTGTATATAGAACAATGTTACCGTTGTATAGAGATACAACTAATACTTTTAAGCAATCGGAATCATTTAGAGCATTGTTGAAGAAGACTTACAAGCAGTTGATGAAAGATCCTGATCACAAGTTTCTACATATCAAGACATTGTGTGAGGAGTTGAAGTCAGGAGGATTGAGAAGAAAAGTGCCTTTTGTTACACTAGCTAATAACTTGGAGAACAATGGTTCCCAATGGGATCATAAAGGTTTGTTGCTATTAAATTACCAGTATTGAGCCATTTGTAGACCATTACATCAGGTTATTTGGCATGCTGAAGAGAAGGCCTACTCCCTGAAGTGGGATTGGACACTAACACATACAATTAGACCATAATCATAATTGTAATTAAACTAGCCTACCAATGTATCAGCTCAAGTTAAAGAGTATCAGTACTACAGTAGTTGAATTGTTTATATAGAAACAGTTCTTACCTTATCAGCAATGTGCATTATTTATTTAATAGCAGCTGAATTTATTTTTCTAACAGCTCAAATGTCTATATAAATTCAACATCATCATTTCAGTTTAGAATGACTGCCAGGTACAGGTCTCCTTTTTTTCTGCCATACTCTCCGCTTCCATGCATTGTCATCCCACGGCACTTTTGTACAGCCATGATTTCTTTGACTTAACCTTTATAAATAATCATTTATATACATTTTTGTGATTTTTTTACAGAATTAACTAGTAGTAGTAGAGAAATTAATCAACAAGATTCAAAAAAACTACAGCCCCATAGAGTTTATAAAAATAACAAGACAAAAACGAGAGTGTGTGGTTCAGGAACTAAAAGAAAAGAAACAACATCAAAAAGTTGTGCAGTCAATACAAAAAGTTGTGCAGTCAATACAAAAAGTTGTGCAGTCAATACAAAAAAAAGAATCAAAACAAGGAGTGTTACAATCACTGAAAAGAAAAAGACTGATAATATTATAGATTTAGATGATTCTGATACTGAATCTGAAAATACATTAGAAAATGGTGATGGCCAGAATGATGTAATTTTCATAGAAGAAACAGAACCTAGTGATCAGAGAAATGATAATTTAAACACGGTACTACAAGAAACATTAGAAGCTGACTCTAAAAAAGACAGTAAAGTTGCACAAGAAACTTTAGAAGCAGATTCTAATAAAGAAAATAAAGTAGTGCAAGAAGATTCTAACAAAGAAAGTAATAATGAACCTAGTAAATCATCAAATAACGAAAAAGGCAATAAAGTTGCACAAGAAACTTTTGAAGCAGATTCTAATAAAGAAAATAAAGTAGTGCAAGAAGATCCTAACAAAGAAAGTAATAATGAACCTAGTAAATCATCAAATAACAAAAAAGGCAATAAAGTCGCACAAGAAACTTTAGAAGCAGATTCTAATAAAGAAAATAAAGTAGTGCAAGAAGATCCTAACAAAGAAAGTAATAATGAAACTAGTAAATCATCAGATAACGAAATAGATTATGAGCTTCTGATTCCCAAGGCCCATGTTGAGGTTCTCCCAGTACAGGATGTAGTTTCTGATACTGATTTAGAAATAATACGCCTTGAAAAGCAAATAGCAATGCATAAAATGAAGATTGATCAATTAGAAGAGGCAGAAGTGACAAGCGAAAGTCCTTTTGCGTCATCATACTACCTATGTTCTAAGTGAGTTTGATAACAATTTTATTATTCCTGTTCGTAGGGGTTGAAATTCAATCGAAGAAAGAAGGTTCAGGTTACAGTTTTTTAATTCTTTTGCTGTATTATTTTCAGATATAAAGAAGTTGTTTTGGCATGCTACAAGAAGATATGTGAACTAAGAGGCGCCTGTAAAGATATAGTACAACGACATGAGATTCGAATGATTGTAGCAGAAGGTCATCCGCCTGGACCTGCCAAGAAGCTGGAAGAGTTTCTGAATAGTACAATAGATAACACAGGCACTGGCACAGTAGAATTTCCTGACTTTTCCGATGTAGTAAAATGTGTGGTACAATCTAATCTGACTGATAATCTTGGCTGGAACAGACAGCAGGTCATGCAAGAAGGTAGGAATAAAACTTTAAAAGAGATTGCTTTTGCTTAAATAGCAATCAGTGTGCTCTTGGTGCTTACAGAGGTTGGCTTGGTGCTTATGAAAAGTTCGGAAAGGTGGTGTCATTTATAAATGATGAAAACTTAATGTTACAGCCATAGCGTTGTTTCGTCAATGTGGGCAAGCGCTGCGGAAGCGACGGCAAAAGCGGGAATACAAGGATCTCTTGAGTTTGGTACGTCACACAGAAGAAACTGACGACCCTGCTGAAAATGATCCAATTCTGCTAGCTAAGTTGCAAGAGAATAAGCTAATTGCCAGTAGAAAAGAAGTGGAAATTTTAGATCGGTAGGTACTGCAATATTTCCATTACGTTCCGAACCTTGTAGGTACTATTGTTTCTAAAACTAAGATGTTTGACACTATTTATCGCATACATTTCGTTTTTGTAAGGTCCTGATCGTGATCTCTGGATTATAATTGCTAAGGCTTCGCTCTTGACCATTTATTGAAACCTTTTTTCATAAGGAGGGACTCTAATGTAGCAAGTGACAAAAATAATTCCGTAGGTGTCCCTTGAGGTGGAGTATTAGGACCTCTCCTGTTCTTTCTATCTGATTTGAGGGCAGCTGATTCTTAGCAATTGACCCTCCTTTGTCGTCACCATAATTTTATTTACTATTCTATTTACAGATACGTTCGTATGGAGGATAACGTTTCACAAAGTGTTGAAATTCCCCAAGTAGGCAATGCAGTGCTATTTGAATCAGAAACAGAATCAGCCGAAGATTCGAGTAGTTCAGACGATGAAATTAGAGAAATAAATATTAATTTACCAAGTTATAGTTACCTAGCTAGTATAGCTACTTCTATTGTTAATAACCAACTTAACACAGGAGACTGTTCAAGAAATCAATTTACTTTAAGTTTATCACCAACAAATAATTTAACCATAAGAACAAATGGAATTAATCATTGTCGGACAGGATCAAGTTGGATAACGAATGATGTAGTTCTTAATGTAGAAGGAACAGCCAACGAGAATCAATGTGCAATGGGAGAGAGTTCATTAATGAGTGATGCTATTAGTTATGATGACTGTGATATGCTGCCTACAATTACCAGAAGTTTGCCACCTAACACAATGCATAATGAATGTGAAACCTTTGAGTGTTCACACAAAGAGGAAATTGTTAATTCTAATTTAGAATTAACAATTACGGAAACAGTTGTCGGTTTCAATAATTCAACGCTAAATTGTAATAGCGACACCAGTATGAGAAATGGTGAAAAAACAGGGATTCCGGAAAATAATGAACCGTGTAATGATTATGATGTACAAGACCATGTTTCTAGTACTACAGATGGTACTGAACAAAACTGTGTTGCCAGTACTAGCCAGGAAGATTTTGAATTGATGACAGAAGATAATATTAAAAGAGAACCACTGGATATTCAAAAGATGTTGGACGAATTAGGAAATGACTTTGAATGCCAAGTAATTGATATTGAAGATCCATTCTTAGTCATAGAAATTTCTTCGGATGGTTTTACAGATGATGACGAGTTATAAGAGCAATATTATATTTGCTATTTTAATGTCGCTTTTTTTTATCCACAGGGATCCCTTTTAGTATAGGTACCCACATACACTACCTGGGCATGTCAGCTTTCCAAAAAAATATAATATTTTACAGTGTTTATCTGACGCTTATACCCGAGTCAAAAGCTCATCATCATATTTGTATTTACACCTGTATCTGTATTTCTATACCACACACATTTGAGTACAATCATTCTTCGCGAGCGTGGAAGGCATCGCAGCACAATAATCAGTAAAACATTCATAACTTACACTACACTGGTGAATAGTAGGTAGTCAGCTGGTCTGGTTCTCAGTGCCGTGCGTATAATTATTGTAGCTGTTGTAACCCAGGCCTTATGTATCTACAATTTTCTTACCCCAACTACTACTATTATTTATTTTATTCTGTGCCCGAACTGAGTACCTACTATAAACACCCACGTAGCTGATGGCACGAGATCGTACAAATTCAAACAAGCTATTTATATAAGTATTATTTCGGGTTATCTCGTTCTATTATTATATATTTTTCCTTTAGCAGTCTGCTGTCAGCTGGTAATTCATGGAATTCGATACTAACAGTTAATAATGCTTACGAAGGTAGAATTTGCAAATTGTTAAAATAACAAAAACTTAAATACCGCCAATTGGAATGAAACTCTTAAATAATATCGTTTTTTGCTAACAATGGCACTTAATTGTTAACTAATTATAATATAGTAAACACATTACTGGTCCATTTTGGCCACAAACTGTTATTTCAATGCTAAAATCCCTTTTAAAGTTTCGTCCCGATTCATCCCTGCATCCCTATTCAGCACATCAAGCTATCCCTAACTGTCAAATTTTCTCAATTAAAAATGAACCTTATGTCTTTGCAATAAAGTTGAAATACTATCAAAGAAAGGAGAAACCCAAACTCCATAGAAACTTGGGCCTGGCGTTACAGAGCTGGAATTTTGCCATAAATTAGAGCACCTAGGAAGATTTCACGAGCCCAATTTTCACGTCTCTCAGCAATGGCCAAATTGGTAAAATCAGACAATGTTTACATGTTAGGTTATCTTTTTTATTTTTTAACTACCCTACGCGAGGAATTTCTCCTGTGTCGTGGGTGTGTTTACAAACATTTAAACTCACATACATAAACACCCAGACCCGCAACAACTACATGTAGTCAATACAAATATTTGTTCCGTGCGGGAATCGAACCCGCTACATGCTGCACAGCAATCGCTCAGCCACCGCGATATTTAAATTAAAAATAAATCTTTTTTGAGGCTGTTTTCTACGTAAATATGGAACGCACATGCGCCGAGCTGTAGCGTTTGCAACCTATCATGATGAGGTTTAGGTACCTACTTACATAAAAAGCGGTGAATTCAGATTAAAATTACTAAAAACCTCAGCAAAAAAATATGTTTGCTACTTATGGCCCACTTACGTGATGTAATGGGTTGCATTTTTAAACATTGTATTTACTACCGGTCAGTTTACTGTAATTTGAGATAGCATCAAATCCCCAGATTTGATGCTATCTCAAATTACAGTAAACTGAGATTGCAACAATAGGTTTATTTAAATAAAAAAAACGTATTATTGAGATAGGGTTTTATTAATCACCTTCTTCGTTAGGATTATCATAATATAATAATACAGTATCTAGGAATTGTGCAGGCGGTAACTGACTACCCTGGTGCCGAATGAACGAAGAGAATGTCCACAGTGAATACACACTCGCTGGTTTCCTATAGGTGTCTGTTTACTCTCTGCTGGTCTATTTCCATCAAGAGATACAGCATTGGCATGATTCCAGCAAACTTGACGATAAAGTCATTTTCATTTACCTGAAGCAAACATTTATCATTTGACTATTAGTTCTAGCACTAGCATTTAGCAATAAGCATCTGAGTGGCACATTTAGGTACACATAAGCGGCTTTATTACATTCCCACTGCATGGACACAGGACTTTTCTCTGAGAGAAGGAATTGGCTGTAATTAACTGTGCAGGTTCTGTGCATATTGGTAATGTAAAAATGTTACGTTATATAATTATCGCATACTAACCGATTGAGGCGCGACCGATTCCTGTACAATTGAAAGAATCACTTCATCTTCCAATCTTCGCCTTCCTATTGTGTTGCAGCGGTCCGTTGCTATTCCACAATTAATGCATAAGCTCATGATACCGTATTCACCAGTCGTCAGAAGAGCAATATCCAGACCCGGTTTTCCAGCAAAGGTCAACAGGAATGGCAGGCTACGGTGTCCAATATTCAAGCGAGGGTCAGTCAGAAGGCAATCAATTTCGGAGTCCAGTATTCGAGCAGTCAGCAGAGGTTTAATATTGTAATGAATCTCGAGAATTCGAAAAACACATTCACTTGCGCAAAGATACGAAAAGCGAATGACACTAATTATAACGATGACAATTGACAGACGTTGATATTGACATTTGCCGTTTACTAGTGCAATCCATGTGCAATCCGCGTTGCAATCAATTTTTTCGATTATTTATTTCCTTTATTGATTTTTTAATCGTGCTTACGTTAAAAAATAATTATATTCCTGAATTTTTTATTTTACATTGATTTCAATATCTAAAAAGCAATTGTACTAAAATAATGGAGTATTATTCAATTGTAAGTATCGATATCCGCTAAATCGATTGCATTCTTAGGGTACGCTCTATTGTTTAATGCCAGTGTTTGCAAAGTAAGTGACGTATAATGAAAGAAATGCTATAACGGTTTACAAAGGTTGTTTAAAACAAAAAAATAGAAATGTACTTTTTTTTTACACTTGGCCATTGTAATTGAGGCTAAGATTTAAATGGGTTAATTAGGCAGAATAGTAGATGTTTTTGGCACATATTTGATTCGTGTAACGGCTAGGCCCAGAAATGGGTTTCTCCTTTGACAGATTGTGGTAACTCGATGTGCTGGCCTCTGTACCTGATTCGATTATCAGGTGTGTGTGTTAATCGAATTATTTAACAGTTTTAGCCATTCACCACTGAATTAAGAGTGTATAGATAGACGTGCTAGTTTATAAAACTGATCATTGACAGTGAGTAATACTAACCACTCAAGCCAAGCACTAACCTGCCAAGTGCAGGGCAGTTCAACTGGGCAAGTTAACCTGACAGGTTTTGTGTTTGTACCATGAATATTTCCCGCTGACCTGCATCATGTCAACTTTTGACCTGCTACATAGTCTCTGGTCAGTAAGCTGAAATATAAACAGAAGTTCTAAAATACTTAACCGGTTTTACGGTTTTCATTGAAATAAAATATGTTTTTATAATAACAGTTTAAAATAAAAAAGATTGATCATAGAAACATTGTTCCGTGGCAAAAAAGGAATTTAACATCATTTATGATGAGAACGAATACTCTTCTGCCACAAAAATGGAAATGGAAATAAAGAGTTACCACTTCACATTTATTTTCGAACGAATTTGACAAGTGTCAAAGGGCAATAAGTTCAATTTACGGGGCGATTTTGAAATTTTGGTGGATTTAGTTTTTATTAAGTTTAAAGATTAGGTTTGTTTTGTGGCCGTTTCTGTGAGTAGGCAGGGCAGTGTAGACTGGTTAGTTCTACTTTTGTGACTATGGCGTCAAGACGAGTTTCTTACGTACAATTAGAAACTTTGTGGGATTTTCTGAATACTCACAGAGATATCGCTATGGGCTACAATAAAAGTGCTCAAGCTCGGGAAATGTCTCGAAGAATGTGGACGAACGTGGCTGAGAATCTAAATTCGGTCGTTGGTGGTGCTAACAAGGATTGGAAAACTTGGGCAGCGGTAAGTTTTTTAATTAAGTAAATTATAAACGTAACTAATTGCCTGATTTCAATATTATGAAATCAGAAATCATTTATTTTCCCATGTCAATAGGAAAAGTTCCCAAAGTTAATTTTGTTAATTATTAACCAAACCATATAATTATTAAGTATTCAAATACCTATATATATTTTCAGTATTGGGTAGATTACAAGGGGAAACTGAAGAGAAAATGTGCTGCAATCAGAACTTCACTATCACGCACAGGTGGGGGACCATGTCAAACACCAGTCTTGACTGATATTGAAAAAAAATATCTGTCAATTCTTGGTGAGGATTATGGTCTGGGTCTTCCTGGAATACAAGTGCACCCGTTTGATACAGGAAGCACTCACGTAACTATGATTTTTGTAAATAACAACAGATTTAAATTTCCAACTTTATTCAAGGTAGTATTGGCGTGGGTAGTTATGAAACTCTAATCTTATTAAAATATATGTAATTCACAAATATCACATAAATACATTAAAAAAACAAAAACCTTGTTTTGACTATTTGTTTTGAGATAGGTTCAACATCTAAGCGAATTAACAATAATTCTGTACCCAAAGTTAAAAAACATGAAGGTGGTTTTACATCGGCGCAGAGAGGTAAGGCGTTAATGGGATGGGTGAGAATACAAATTTCTATGAAAAAAATTCCAGCCCATCTTCGGTGTAAAAGGTCTAGATGCGCGAGCATGTCCGAGAGGAGAATTGAATTCTTAGTTAGTACAATATTGAACTTTATAACTTTATCGATAGGGAATTTATTTACTTTGTAAAACGGATATATGAATCTTTAACCGGTCATCGTAGACCCGTGCTAATTCGCGATGGCTCGCCCATCGCGAGAGATCGCAAATCATACTATAATCTCCAGCTCCCAGTGCCACTTACATACTTACGGTGCGGTATAGCGATGCTCACGCTTACCATTTTACACCGATAATGTATCGGTGTAAAATGGTAAGCGTGATTTCAATTCTCGCCCATCCTATCCACGCTTTGCCTCGCCGGTGTAAAACCACTATAATACTCTAACTAAAACCTATCTTGATCAACATAACAAGCAATACAATAATACAACATTATGCAATAAAATACAATTGCAATATTGAATTTACCTAAATAGTTATATTCACTCTAATCACCTTTAACACTTAAATTCACTTTTGTATTATATTTTCAGGCATCAACTTCTAGTGCTCCTCAAGATGTGTCTCCATCCATTCTGGTAATGCCTGAGGGGACAGAAGATGTACCAGACCCCGAAGATGTTGTCCATCAAGGAGCACCGATTCAGACAATACAATCTACCCAGGCTCGGAGACGGTGGCGTCGGTCAGCGCCTATGACACAAGATATGGCAAGAAGAGCTCTCGTTGAATCTAGCCGCTTACGAGCCGAGGCAACTCAAGAAATAGCCATAAATTTAAGAAATATTGAAAATTTTTTATCGCGTAGTGCAGAAACATTAGACAACATAAATAATAGGTAATTAGTTTCCCACTTACATTGTACTCTAAAACATAAATTTACTAATGATGACAAATATTATATTTAACTTACTTATACATTGTAACAATAAAACTATTCACAAATCATAATTATATATTACGGATATTGAAAAAAATGGTACTAAAATTATGCTTTTACATTCTAGGTTACTCGTCGGCGTGCCCACAAAAATGAGCAATGAGCTGTCTTCTAGTAGAGAGGCCGTGTTGCAGTTCAAGATTTTGGGCCCTGCTAGATGAATGCGTCTCTGAAGTGCCGCCTGTCGTATTTTCATAAGGAGGTTGCAATTGTGCTTCTTGCAAAACTTCTACAGAATCCAAAAACTGCACAGGGGCATTGGCTCTAATGCAAATGTTGTGCAATACGACACAAGCATTTACTATAGATGCCGCTACTTGAGGTTCATAGTGTAGAACCCTATGCACAAGTAGGCATCTAAACCGTGCCTTGAGAAGTCCACTTGCTCGTTCTACCACATTACGAGTTCTCACATGCAATGCAGTGTAGTAAGCCTCGGGTGAATCTGGAAGAGCATCTATAATAGGAGTCATCATGGTCTGCCTTAATGGATATCCAGAATCACCTACAAAAATAAACATTTCATTAATCACGTTTCCTTCAATATTTCTTAAACATTTTTATTATACAGGGTTACTGGTAACTCGACGTATTCCTTGCAGGACGTCATAGTAGGGTTAAAATGCAACAAATTAAGCCACCAAATGTTCTACCGAAATTCAGTAGTTTTTGAGTTAGTTCGATTTTTAGAGTTTTTATGAATAATCCCAGATTAAATCATTTGAAACCAATTTAAAAATTATTTACGGCGCGACAGTACAGAAATTTTAAGTTATTATCGTAGTTGATGCCGTAGCAGATCTTTGTTAATAATTAAAAGTTCAAAAATGCCTTAAACCTTGGCAAATATCACTAATCAAACATTTTTTTTTTGTAATTTTTGTTATTACTCCATACAAATTGTTGTCTAGTGCAAAAATAAAATACTACGCCTGATGTACAAATTACTAGGAAAATATCCTTATCTTATCAGCTATCCAAAAAGGTATGAATGTTAATACAAAGTCATGGACTACATTATGAAAATCGTTTTTGATTTAGTACAGGAAGACGTGCGTCTCACAAAAAGGTGATTATTCGGAAAATCAAATAAAACAATTTCGTGAATGTTATTATTATTTTTAATAAATTTCAATTTAATAACTTTTATGACATACATTTCACACGTCTTGTTCGATGTGCTGCCCTCGGTTTCGAATACATGTTCTTATTCGCTTCCTCATTTCAGTTTTTGTGATTCTTGATGTGATTGTTGCCCTCATCTGGTCCGCCGCATCTGTTATTCTCTCCCTTAGTTCTTCAATTGAATTTACTGGGGTCACATAAACTAGGTCTTTCATATGACCCCAGACGTAAAAGTCTAGGGGCGTCAGATCAGGGCTTCGCGCAGGCCACGGAATCGGCCCACCGCGCCCTATCCATCGGTTTGGATAGTTTTCATCCAGCAATTGTCGAATTGTGATTCGGAAGTGGGCTGGACATCCGTCATGTTGATAAATCATGTTTGCTCTTCTTTCTTCCGGTACATCCGCGAGCAGTGGTGTTAAATGATTTCTAAGGAAATCTTCATAAAGTTCCCCATTTAGTGTTCGGGGTAAAAAATGTGGGCCGATTAATTTGTCGTCGATAATACCCATCCAAACATTAAGCGAGAACCTACGCTGGGATGCGGTTGGTTTCAGTTTTTTAGGGTTTGCTTCTGCTTTCGGTGCCCAGTAATGTAAGTTGTGGTAGTTTGTGATACCATCTCGGTCAAAACATGACTCATCGGTCCACAGAATGTTTTTTAAAAAGTTTTCGCCTTCGGCGTCGGCACTCAGCATGAAACGACAAAATTCAAGCCGTCTCGGCGGATCTCCCTCTTCTAATGACTGGACTGGTTGGTAGTGATATGGATGTCGGCCTGACAAGTGAACTACAGACCAGACTTTCCACTGTGACATACCAAGCTCACGCGCTACGATGTTTGTCGATATGTTGGGGTCGTCAATAAAACGTTGAAGAATCAGCTCTTCGTCGTCAGCCGTGTATCTCCGGGAACGACCAGTGTCAATTTGCCTGGTTCTTTGGACGCTGCCAGTTTCAGATATTCGCCGATAAGTCGATCCGAAGACACTAACGTGTGGGAGTCGGCGGTTGGGAAAGCGAAGTCCATATTCTCTCCGCGCTTCAGCAGCGTTACCGTCACAAAGTCCGTAACAGTAAATTATGTCAGCGTATTCTGGATTAGAATATGCAGCCATAGTCAGCACTTATGAAGGCACAGCACAGCACGAGAGCAAGATACGCGATAGGGATAGCCAGATAACAAAACACGAGCTTACGCGACGTAGAGTTGAGACTGACTAACGCTGACGACCAGAAAATCGCACCCCGAGTCATGCCGAGAGAACAATAGTAACCAATCACAAAGCTTACCGTGTGTTTGGAGTTCAAGCTCAGGTAAAACTACGAATACTACGAATAACAAACAAAATGTTGATTGTCTTACAATTTTACCTGCTCCCCATAAAACTCTTCTCTACCCTGTCATACATGCAAAAGTATTGACAATCATACCTTTCTGAATAGCTGATAAGACAAGGATATTTTCCTAGTAATTTGTACATCAGGCGTAGTATTTTATTTTTGCACTAGACAACAATTTGTATGGAGTAATAACAAAAATTACAAAAAAAAAAAATGTTTGATTAGTGATATTTGCCAAGGTTTAAGGCATTTTTGAACTTTTAATTATTAACAAAGATCTGCTACGGCATCAACTACGATAATAACTTAAAATTTCTGTACTGTCGCGCCGTAAATAATTTTTAAATTGGTTTCAAATGATTTAATCTGGGATTATTCATAAAAACTCTAAAAATCGAACTAACTCAAAAACTACTGAATTTCGGTAGAACATTTGGTGGCTTAATTTGTTGCATTTTAACCCTACTATGACGTCCTGCAAGGAATACGTCGAGTTACCAGTAACCCTGTAGACTACGATGCTATCTGAATATCTGTGTCCATAATATATTTAGAACAACTTCCAACTTTCACATATAATGTTATAATTCATGTATACAAAACATTTTAAAAGAGTAACGGTGCAGTTTCTTGCCCATTCTTCTCCACACGAAACTACCTTTTGGAAGGGGCGACTAGAATCAATTCTATTTCTTGTTCATTTTGACGTTCAAAAGTGCCTTACTTGTGCCTATTTGAAATAAATGATTTGACTTTGACTTTGAACTTTCTTTTTTGTATTTACATACCTAAAAGCCACAAATTATTTAACTCCTCAATATGAACTTTTAATGGATGGTTGGTCCATATGAATGAATCGTGAGTTGCTCCTCCATTGCTGGCATCCACGCTAATAATTTCCATATCTGAGTTGCATATCTAGAATTGGGTATTTGAAAGGGTAGGTAATTAACGTTTCTTTTGATGAATTGCTAAAACGCGGGATTTGTACGTGATTTATATGAAACATAACAATGTGACGTCACAGATTTTTAGAATCAAAAGGAATACATATTAGCATTAAATACAATTTTACAATTATATCTTCGCATAATATTTAAGTTCTGTACGGTGATGGAAGTTTTAAGACGAGCGGTCTTTTATCGTATGTGATTTAATTTTTTATTTTTGAACGTTTCAAATAGTTAATTGTATCAACATTGTTAGTTTTCACTATATCACTAGTATTTCATGGAACACAGTGGATATTTTTCTGTGGTCCATGAAACAATAAGTTTTTACTTTAATTTAATTTGTGTACATGTGTGTTTTAATTAGTAATAGTATTTTTATATTGACACATAATTAAATGATAAAGATGACCTACCACTTGCACATTTAAAGAATGATATTGTTTCCTACAATAAAAACGTTCTTCATGATGCTTTGGCCGTTTTATTGCGACATGGGTTCCATCAATGCAACCTAAAACTCCAGGCATACCAAAATTTCTCACAAATCTGACAAAGTAAAACAGAGTTGTGCTGTCACATACCTACAGAGTAAATTAAAATACTGAAATCAAAAGAAGTTTACTATACTTACCCCATTACATTTACTTGCCGTTCGCTAGGACTAGCTGGGAATTTTATATATTTTTGGCGAAAATGTTGTAGGTTTAAGCATTCTGTTACTTGTTGTACTGCAGTCGATACAGTTTGCTGTGCAACAGAATGTGCGGCGATATCACCTGTTGGTCTTTGATACGATCCATTCGCATAAAAAGATAATGCTATTAAAACCTGAAATCAAGTAGACGTCGCATCATATATAATACTTATATATTATTATGATAATTAACGACACGGTTGGCGCAGCGGTTGAGCGATTGACTGCTGCGCAGCATGTCGCGGGTTCGATTCCTGCACGGAACAAATATTTGTACGACCTGCAAGGATTTGTTACGGGTCTGGGTGTTTTTCTATCTATAATATGTATGTATTTACAAAAAAAAAATGTATATAAGTAGTTTATCAGCCATCTCGTTACAATAACACAAGCATTAAGTTGCTTAGCTTGGGACGATACGGCGTTGTGTGAAATGTCCAAGGATATTATTATTATTATTAATTAGCCAGATAATTAGAAGTAGGCTACTTACTTATAAATGAAAAGATTTGTCGATTGAGGTAAAGGTTAGTACCAAACCTTTACCTCAATCGACAAATCTGTTGATTTTGTAGGGCGTGGCATGAAAGCTTTTGGTTCATTACAGAGCTCAAGTGCAAGCTCTTTAGTGAGCCTATAGCGTTTAACAAAAGCGTTGTCCGACATGTGAAATGGTTCGATTGAGTTTCTCAAAAGGTTTCTTTGGATTTTAGCCATTTGTTTAACGCTGTTAAAACGAATGTCTTCCTCAAGAAACTCTAAAATTTCATCTTCATCACACATCTAAAATAAATGATAATAAAATTGCTTGTAGAGGATTTTGTATTTGTTTCAATACTTTGAAATAACGTTAGAATTATATTGTACACACACTTTTAGGATAAATTACCTTTTTCTATTTAAATTTAATTAAAACAGGTCAATAATTGCTACTTTCACAAGGCTGCAAATTATGACGGCAGGGCAGTTCAATTGTTGAATGTTTAAATGTCAAAAAGCCTACATGGTAAGGATATGTTGCAGGCCAGCCTGCTGAAATGCTGTCACGTAGTCACTCACCGGTTTAGACCACGTGATCGCTGACTGGCCTGCTGCTTGTCGAGTTCATGGTACAAACTAACACGGCAGGTTATTTTTCGTCTAAAATTGACCTGCTATAAGAGTTTATGGTAGGACCCCAGGTCAGAAGTGTCTCAACTTTCCACCTGGACGAATCGACATAGCAACCTAACGTAGTAGGAAGGGTTGCTTGAAAGTAAGAGCCGGTCCACACAGAGCGTTGCGTCGACGTAGCGCGTCGTTTTACATACTAATAATCATAGTGTAGGTACACACGGTGCGTCGACGCAAATGTACCTACACACTGAAAAGCGTGTCCGTTACCCTAGCAAAATCATGTAATATTATAATATTAATAATATTATGCTGCCGCAAATTATTTCGGTAGGTTCTACTTATAAGTAGGTAAATAATATTTGTGTCAGGTGCTCTTCTAAAAAGCTAGTAGGTAGGCCAGTTAGTGTCCGTTACCCTAGCAAAATCATGTCGAAAATTGCCATTTAAATCTTATATATAATTAGTTGCCCCATTTCTGTAATTGTTGCGCACGTTTTTAAATATGTTGCACTTATAGTTTTTTAGTTATTTAACAAAAACATTTTCTGCTGGGGTAACGTTACTAACGTTACCGCAGCCAGACCTTTTTCATTTTAATGGGAATATTGAAATAAATATTAGCTATATAATTATTTGTCTAGACGAGGTAAATGTTGCACCTTATTTTGTATTTGTTCTTCCTTCGGCTGCGAAGTTATTCAAGATCCTGCTGGAGTAACGTTTCTGGTTTTGCTGGATCTCTGAAACGGGTAAGCGGATTCTTATCATCTTTTGTACATTACTTCTTAGGAATTAGTTCTAATTAGGTGTGTAATAATAAAACCAAAATAATGCACCGTTTAAAAGTTATTTAATTAAATATAAAAACCCTTCAATAGGTCCTACCACTCTGAATAAGAGCTCTACAGACTTACTTTAGGCGATATTCTGTAGCTTGTGACTGCCTTCAAATGTATGTGAAGTTTCATTAGTATACTATAAGTAATTAACAAATTATGATGATATTCAGTTCTCCACGTTCACGGTCACGATGCGCGCGGAGTTATTTGGCCACCGATAAGCCTGCATGTGGATATTTAAACTGAATGTTATACCAATAATTAATTGCTTACTTCAGTTTTATACCTGTAAAATTTCAGCATCGTACATACAATAATTAACGAGATAATAAAATAAAAGTCATTAGGATGTGTGTGTGTGTTGGTGCGACTGGGTGAGTCTTTTACTACAATAATTATCCTAGGCTGATAGGATAGGGTTATATTACCTGCCCATCTCCTAATCCGTACCTTGACAGATAATTGTCAGTTACGTTTGGTTACAGGGAAACGGGGAAGGCCTTCCCCTGTACTTGACACTGAGCACTACTGCTCCTGACTATTGACGACCATGACTTTAACTAACCCTCCAGACCTGGAAGGCAGAACCGTATATATCATAGTTATTAGGCCATCAGGCCAATCTATAATTATATAAGCCAATCAAACGTTACTGATGGTGTCTGCTTCCAGAATGCTTTGCATGAGGCTTGTTGACGCACATTTCCAGGAAGTGGGGGTAGGCTTCACCAAGTACCCCAAACTGAATTGGTAGACGCTGTGAAAACACTAGAGATCGTGTCTCGTTAAAATAACCCCGTCCGTTTTGTAGGACTATTACTAAATCGTCACTGTTTAGCGAGACACGCTACTTGGATGCAAAGCCGCTAATAGCCGCACCGCGTCCTCTAAATGGGGAAGACTAAGGAAATGTGAGGTGACGTATTACCACTTCGGCGCTCACCAAGTAGGTACGATCGTAATGCATTTTGCTAGAGACTGAGTCTACGGTGCGCTTGTGCTATAATAGTAAAGAAGGCGGCTAGACCGCCGTAAGGGTAATTTCACAGGGTAGATTCACAGTAGTCTGTATTTAGAACTACTCAATACTTGTCTTCCTCAATGCAGTTGGACTTCGCAGCACTTTGCCATAGAATTGAGTAAGACATTTAGTTTATGCCTAGGGAACGTGTTCTCTTAGAATCGTATTAGAGTCGTTAGAGGCTCTATGCGTCAGGTCTAGCAGAACACGTAGAATGAGACAAACGTTGTAAAACGGTTCCCGATCTCACTGAAGTGGGTACATTGTAATTATATAAATTAACGTAACTAATGAATTATAATGAATTAAAAGCGCAAGTGTAACGATTCCTTTACCTTCTCCACAGCACATTTCATAAATAATGATTATTCTCGAGACTTGATTCTCTACTCTAATAACTAGTAATTCTTAAATATTACTAGATCTTTTATCCCAAGACTCTACTATAACAATCATTACCGAGTTTCAATTATCTACTCTATCAACTTCACCTGAAGGTGAAGTTGATAGAGTATCATATACCTCAGATCAATAATATTAGACCTTTAGGAGAGTTTTATCTAAAACTCTATTATAATTATAATGACTCTTGAGTCTAGATTCTCAACTCTTTTATCCAGTAATTCTTGAATATTGTATCTTTTATACCAAGCCAATAATTGAGTCAAAATTATACGAGCACGCGCCTTGCAAATGCGAGGTATCGTGTGAGTAATGTCTGTTTATATACCTGTTACACTAGTGTAAGGGTTACTCACAAGTTTCTATAATAATATACTTTGCATTCCCCTATTATCTTGTTAACTTTCTAAAACCACTTCCAATTTCATTACTATGAATTCCTAAGCTTCATTTACCATTCCTTTCAATCCTTGCCTAGCTCTATTATTGAGACAAGGTATTGGACTATTCATTCAATCTATGTCGGTGGGAGGGTGGCCAGTCCGGGACGAGCCCTACAGAGTCGTGCGGAAGGCGGAGCGCGGCTCTTCCCCCTCAGGGGGAACCGACCCAAACACTTATGGTACCTTAATTTAGGAAAAACGAAAATTTTATCAGCCTGGGGTAATTTAGGAACAGTCACAGCTGTATAGTTGAAGAAATAGGCTTCACTTGCTCCTGCCTCAAGTTAACTGGAATGGAGTACCTAGCTACACAGCCGGACTCCTAAATCGAGCCACCGTGCATTTTTTTTTGTATTTATGCCTAATAATGTAACGTTAGTATAGTGTTAATGATAATTGGCTTCAGAACCATATTTTTATTTCTGCTATCATTATACTAAAACACGAAAGAGACCTATAAATAAAAAGTATGCATGGTGCCTCGATTAAGTACCCGCAGTGCAACGTACAACGTTTTCTCATAAATGTTTGTGTTTGTTTTACTTAAGATGTTTGCGCAGGTAGGTATTGTCAACCACACGTCAGCACTGCAACTATGAAAACCAAGACAAAGGGCTGACGTCAAATTTTGCCACTGTCGTCAGATTAACAGTAAATCCTCAGCATGGACGTCAGAACCACGGGACTAAATAAAAAAAAATGAATTTTGAAAAGCATAAATAATGAGTACCTAATTGGTACTGGCATGAAACACTCATTACCGCCTCTATATTTTCATCAAACAGGCTGCGCGGGCTAGCGACACCCATCACTATTACGAGGTGAATTTTGTTTCCGTTCAGCACGCAAACTATGTTGGTAGTTGGTAATTAGACTTAGTTGCAACTTCGTTGAGAACTTGTATCATTTTTTATAGTAATGTATTGGCCCATATAGGTTGGTGGTAGTCACTAATAATAGTACATAATATTTGACGATTGTATATGCTTAATGAAAGTAAATAATGTAAGGGTGTAAAATAAAATAACAAGGAACTTAAAAATGTAAAGAAACTAAATAAAATCTACAGGGTGCTAAGAATCACAACTCACGGTATTTCATTTTGTACAGATTTAATTCGACAGACTGTTAAATAGGTACTTATTACTGCTTTACATCCATTTATTGGCCGTTGCTATTAATTCGGTGCCGTTTGTTCACACAAAATGACAAACATAGAAATGTATCAAGAGAGGGTTATTGAAATATTTTAACTTGTGTCCAATATCCATCGATCTATCCAATCTTACGTATATACAGAACTTTAGCACTAAATACCGTCACATTAGTTATTCAACCTGTCCTACGCCCCAATATAAAAAATAATTTTAAGTTTCCTAAATTAAAATCCGCAGATTATTGGGATCATTACAATTTTTTAGCCATCTCTTCATCACAAGGTCTTATGATAATGACCTAGCAGTCGACCGTCTCACAGCGCAATGTTTGACACACAAGCTATACACAGGAGTGGCACGTGAGTATTTTAACTCTTGAGTGAAACGGAAAGCTCAGAAAATAATGCCGGTTCCAGTGCAATAGCTCGCTTCACAGAATCTACTGAGTCTAATGTAAGCAACAGACCATGTGTGCAAGAGAATCAATTCCTAATAATAACTTATAGGTGCACCAATTAATTAATTCTAACGGCTATGAATAAATTCACATTTAATCCACGAATGCTATTCTAAGCTTCGGATATTACAAGATATATCCAACAAGAAAGGAATACATCGATTCAAGGTTCCATTGGGATACAACACAGCTTATCTTTACAGAAAGAAAAGTTACCTTTTACTAAAGTATTTTATTTTACACCTCCCGATGTCTTTACATATATACTTTAGGTTTTTTTTTTATAAAATAAAAACCTGATTACAAGCTGCTTAGTATAAAAACTTTACCAACAATAACGATTATGCAATTTCGAAAAAAAAAACAAAGAAATGTACAGGGAACAAACTGTTGTCTATGAACAGCCTAAAGTTTTCTCCAACCTGCGATGGTACGAATTTTGAATGCATAAAAAAATATCTCTCCTATAGGGCCTTACCTTACATTCTTACATTAATTTTCGTATATCATATCGTCTTTGACAATCTGATGTTAAAAGAACATTGATGAGTCCACTAACATACAAATGAATGGTACCTTATCGAGCCCTTGAAGGAAACACTTGCTAGAGTGGCCGTCGCGAATCACTACATTTAAAACATGGAATTTAGGCAATCTTAAGCCACTCGATAATGTGTAACATCTCATGTGTTCAAATGAGCAAACAAAGAGAGCAAGGAAAGGCCTAGTGAGCACAAATTTACATTATAAAATCAACTATTTCTTCTACAAAATGCATCGTCAGTCCTGCCTGAAGATATTCATTATCAGGAGACATTCTCAGTCAGTCTTCAATGATTTAGCACGTCAAGGTTTAAACGAGAGCAGCAGTTTACTGCACGCCATGGAATGCACACCACAAGTCTGTGGATGTTATTTGAACAGATGGCAAGTGTTACACATGAAGGGGACGACACGTGCGTGTCGCCGGCACGTCGTCACGACGCGTGCCTGTAGAGGACTAATCAATCACACACCACATTCAAGAATTTTCTTTATTTCTATTTTTTTGCGCATTTTCTCGATTTTTTTTATGTATTCATTAATTTAGCATTAAATTATGGTAATAACTTCAAGTTTGCGTCCATTTTTTTTTTTTTCTGGTTATATACCGTTTTAAACTTTTAATATCCACCACGAGAAATTTTATCACACCGATGTCGATCAACAAACCTTCGGCGGCTCGCGGAGCACAACGTAACTAACGTTTAGTAGACGTTGTAAGCGAAAAGAGAACAAACAAAACAAAAACAAACGTGAAGTTCCGGCCGGTCGCACGCGGCCGCCTGCCGACGTCGCACTCCACTCGGGGGCACACTATTACACTTAAGTATAAATAAATTAATGCATTACATTTATCGTATGCATGTGCAATGATCGTGCGCTGTACATGTAATGCTGGTCGGCCAACACATCGCTGTAGTCAAAACTCGAACGCCGAAGCCCTGTGGCCTCACAAGTATGTGAAAAGGTGGATGGCGACGAGTTTTCAGTACAAGGACTAGAGACCCCACACGATTGAAAATTGACACATATCTCTAGAATGTTATCCTTACAACAATGGGACCGCATCATTGGCATGGCTGCAGACCACGAGACCAATGTCATATCGTCACGAGATGCCCCCGGGGAGGAGTGGACGGCGACAAGCCAGCGCCACGTCACACCATAATATTTTATGTTAAATTATACATAGTATTATGTTTTACATTTATGTAAGAGCTGTTGATTGTAAAAAAATTATATGTATGTATATCCCTATAAATGCTGAGTTGGTTTATTTGTCGAGAGCTGTGTTTGCCTTGACTGCGATTACACACTCCTCACCGCAAGACTTCAGCACAGTGCACTGAAACAACACAATTGAACATGTTAGTCATACATAATAGACAAAAAACAAATTAAATTACACCAAAATTGGAAGATAATAAGTCGGGATTAGATATTTTTAAATTAATTATTGTCAAAACTCCTACAAAAACTTGAGTAGCAAGATACATTTCAATTTATACAATGACATCATTCTGCGATAATCAACAATTTCACTCGAAATAACACCGGTTCCATTACATAATTTATGAAAGTCGCCACGAGACTCAACAACTGACTTGTAGTATCAACGCCAATACTGTATTGGGCTTTATCGTCGACGTAAAAAAACAGGAAAACGACAATTTGTATTGTGAGGAAAACCTAACTCCACATACTACAGGAATTATCAAAACCATTGTTAAGGTACAAGATAAGAAACTGACAACTGATAAAAAACAATCCATTAACGGAACAAAGAACGGATTTTAAAATAATAATGTAAATGAAAATAAAATTTCTAAATGTTATCATGTGACGGAAACCGTTATCGATTCTTTACTAAGACCCGCCCTGACACTAGCGGTTAGTATTCAAACTGTTCTGAATAATTGATTGCTGTGATCGATACGAATGCAAGGACGTGGGACATGTAAATGCTGTTCGAAGAATTACTGTCGGTAAATGTGACAGTACGGTGAACATCGTTAAAAATATTGAGTTGATGTTAACATTTTTCAAAACTTAAGCTGGTTAATTTTCAGTCGTTACCTCAGAACATAAAGGGCTCTGAAAGGAACATGTATGGGTTTTAGTCAGTAAGAGTCTGACACACCCTTCCGCTCCACTCAGAACGGGAGGACACATTTGATGATTTCCCACCCTCAAAAAAAAAGCTGATTAATTTAAGAGCTAACCCGTTTTGAATAATCGAATAGCTTTTCACAGACCTGCACAAGAGGTAAATTGAAAATCATCTTTAAGGCGAAATGGTATCGTCGTCACGTAGGTATTGAGGGGGTGAAGCAGACGCGGGCGGCTGAGAGGCGCGCGGGGCCCCCCGCTCTGCCGCACGCCACTGGCTAGCTAGCGGCAACTTGTAGAACTAGTTTGTATTAGTTGTGTAGTAGATAGAGAATGTACCTATTTATTTATTTATATATTTTTTAATATAGTGCAATAAATAAATGAAACGTGCCTAGTGTGCCTACGAGAAAGAATGCGGCCCCTTAGAATAAATAACTATAACAATAAATAATATTTGAACAGGACATCTCCGCCTATTATTAATTGACTTCAAAAAATGGAGGTTCTGTTTTCAAACTCTATGTATGTATGTAATTCGAAAATCGCGGACAGACAAACAAACTGGTTGTTTTGTGTTGATTTTCTCAAAAACGAATGAAACAGTGTTGATGATTCTTTCACGGTCGTAATGTACAGAGGTCCAGGTATCAAGTTATCAACGCAAATAAAAATATTTAATTCCATTCTACCCTAATCTGTCAAATTTCTTTGAAGGATTTTCAACTTTATTCCAAACACATAAGGTTCATTTTCAATTGGAAAAATTTAAGTTCGGAATAGTCTTGCACCAACGCAAACAAAAATATTCTATTTCGTTCTACCCTAATCTGTCAAATTTCTTTGAAGGATTTTCAACTTTATTCTAAACGTACAAGGTTCAGTTTCAATTGGAAAATTTTTAGTTCGGAATAGTCTGTTACCAACGCAAACAAAAATATTCTATTTCATTCTACCCTAATCTGTCAAATTTCTTTGAAGGATTTTCAACTTTATTCCAAACATATAAGGTTCATTTTTAATTGGGAAAATTTTAGTTGGGAAAAGTCTGTTACCGAGGCAAACAAAAATATTCTATTTCATTCTACCCTAATCTGTCAAATTTCTTTGAAGGATTTTCAACTTTATTCCAAACGTATAAGGTTCATTTTTAATTGGGAAAATTTTAGTTAGGAATAGTCTGTTGTGCTGGCGTCTGTACAGCATATCAAGTTGCCAACGCAAACAAAAATATTCTATTTCATTCTACCCTAATCTGTCAAATTTCTTTGAAGGATTTTCAACTTTATTCCAAACGAATAAGGTTCAGTTTCAATTGGAAAATTTTTAGTTCGGAATAGTCTGTTACCAACGCAAACAAAAATATTCTATTTCATTCTACCCTAATCTGTCAAATTTCTATGAAGGATTTTCAACTTTATTCCAAACACATAAGGTTCAGTTTCAATTGGAAAATTTTTAGTTCGGAATAGTCTGTTACCGAGGCAAACAAAAATATTCTCTTTCATTCTACCCTAATCTGTCAAATTTCTTTGAAGGATTTTCAACTTTATTCCAAACGTATACTATAAGGTTCATTTTTAATTGGGAAAATTTTAGTTAGGAATAGTCTGTTACCAACGCAAACAAAAATATTCTATTTCATTCTACCCTAATCTGTCAAATTTCTTTGAAGGATTTTCAACTTTATTCCAAATATGTAAGGTTCATTTTTAATTGGGAAAATTTTAGTTGGGAAAAGTCTGTTACCGAGGCAAACAAAAATATTCTATTTCATTCTACCCTAATCTGTCAAATTTCTTTGAAGGATTTTCAACTTTATTCCAAACATCACGGTTCATTTTTAATTGGGAAAATTTTAGTTAGGAATAGTCTGTTGTGCTGGCGTCTGTACAGCATATCAAGTTGCCAACGCAAACAAAAATATTCTATTTCATTCTACCCTAATCTGTCAAATTTCTTTGAAGGATTTTCAACTTTATTCCAAACGAATAAGGTTGTTTCAATTGGAAAATTTTTAGTTCGGAATAGTCTGTTACCAACGCAAACAAAAATATTCTATTTCATTCTACCCTAATCTGTCAAATTTCTTTGAAGGATTTTCAACTTTATTCCAAACACATAAGGTTCAGTTTCAATTGGAAAAATTTTAGTTCGGAAAAGTCTGTTACCGAGGCAAACAAAAATATTCTATTTCATTCTACCCTAATCTGTCAAATTTCTTTGAAGGATTTTCAACTTTATTCCAAACGTCTAAGGTTCAGTTTCAATTGGAAAATTTTTAGTTCGGAAAAGTCTGTTACCGAGGCAAACAAAAATATTCTATTTCATTCTACCCTAATCTGTCAAATTTCTTCAACTTCATTCTTACTGACGACACGGTTGGCGCAGTGGTTGAGCGATTGACTGCTGCGCACTATGTCGTGGGTTCGATTCCCGCACGGAACAAATATTTGTACGACCTGCAAGTATTTGTTACGAGTCTGGGTGTTTTTCTATCTATAATATGTATGTATTTTCAAAAAAAAAAATTTATAAGTAGTTTATCAGCCATCTCGTTACCATAACACAAGCATTAGGTTGCTTAGCTTGGGACGATATGGCGTTGTGTGAAATGTCCAAGGATATTATTTATCATTTACTACGTTTATACTTTATTACATTTATTCACCATTTTTGTGGCTTAGGTATCACTTTACGCTTCAATATTCTCTTAGATAGTCGACGACAGCGGGCGCAATAAAGATGTACGCGGGTGCTCTCTAAGGCGCGCTGCGGCCGACTGACGGGGTGCGGGCGTCATGGAATTGTCGGCCACGCGCTAATTCACTGCTCGCTTTTTATAAATACTTCTTTTTTAAAATAAATTTGCTCTATTTATGAAAAAATAAGAACATAATCCCCTAATGTAGTTAATAGTGAACGTGTAGACGAAATTTTATTTAAATTAGTCTAATAACAATCGAATAAAACTGGTTTTTCTCTTCATAAACGTGTATAAAAATGCTATTTTGGGGAAACTTTGCGATTTTTTTGTATCAAGCCAAATTGTGTCAATCGTGTTTTGGCCCTCATAATTCACTAAAGAATATCTTTAATTTTGATAATCACGAAAAAAAAAACGGAAAATTTGTTGTTTTTGAGGCCAAAAATTGATTTTGCGAGCAGCCTAAATGCGTCAAAACATCATTTTTGGGTCGCACGTCACCTTAAGAACTATATTTGCTAACTTGAAATTGTTCGTAATTTTATTCAAGATGCTACATAATAATCTGTAGGTATTGTGGAACAATACATTATTATTTATTGTTTCCAGTAGTATAGTACAATCTGAATACATAATCCAAGAGGTGCGTTAAAAGAACATTTAAGTCTTTATGTAGAACATTATTCACGTATGTCGAAATAATTTCTTGCCCTTATGGGGTGACTGGAATTTCAACCGCTTCTGATTTCATGTTTTCTTGGTGTATGTAACAGGTTGGCCGCGTTCCAGCCACACGTTGTCAACACGTGGCTGAGAGGTTAAAAACATATAACATAACCGAATACAAATAGTGTCATCTTTCGCCAACATTATAACTTTGTAGCGACATCCAATTTTTGTTTCTAAAAATATTAAGAGAATCAAAACTTGCGCCCCCTAAGCATAGGAGACTAACTATATAAGTGTACTCAAAACCCAACTGTCCATATGGCTAGCAATAAAAACTGGCCCAGGGTATGGGGCAGAGATTTAATGTACGAGTGGATTTAGCACCAACAAGTTATAGGAACATGTCAGAGACTCTATACTCGAAAAGATATTCCCGCTCTAAATGGTGGAATTAATTTTTTACCTATAACTGTTTGGTGAACACTATAGTAAATAACCCACAGAAAATAACTGAATTGAGATTCTTGAACATTCCTACTAAATACCTGGAGTAGCAACTGTTTGGTGAAGACTATAGTAAATAACCCACAGAAAATAACTGAATTGAGGTTCTTGAACATTCCTACTAAATACCTGGAGTAGCAATGCCACACCCAGTTCAATATACTTTGCGTGAATTATCTATACCTATTTAAAAAAAAAGCATTTGAAACCGTCACAGTAACTGCTATCATTTGATAATTATGTCACTTCGTCTGCATTTTATTTTTCAATTTTCCTAAGAGATTCATATTTCCCCATATTTAAAATCCGGTTGAATTTTTTTCATGAGGTCTTACGGAATCCTAATACGCAGGATAAAACGGGTTGGGTATATCCAGTGATTATCCTATCGAAAATATAGAGCGACTAGTAAAACTTTCGTAATATTTAAGATGACATTACAAATTATCTATTACGTGTAAAAACAACAAACGGAGTTTACAAGTACGTGATATAGATTATGTTAATTAAACGTTAACCTTTTGACCGCCACAGTCGTGTATAGACGACAAACCAAAATGTGCCCAGCACGCCACGGTCGCGACTGGGTGACAAAATTAAAGGATGAATTCGGAGCTTGGCGCTGAGGGCACGCTTTTTCATTTTTGACGTGGCGGTCAAAAGGTTAACGTGCAATGATCTCAGAAATCAGACAAATATATAAGTATTTACTAATCGGCATGCGCCACGCGTTGCATTGTTCGGAATCAATAACGTACAGATGCAGTCGTCACGCCTATTCTACGCAAATTACGTGTCTTCTCGGTACTTCACTTTTATCTTCATTTTAGGTATCTATCCAATATTAACCCCTACAATGCCACGAACACGTATGTGTTGAAGGCACTGAGCTTAGAATATCACAAAAAATAGTGGCAGTGTTTGTGTTAAAAAACAAAGTAATTCCAAAACTAATTTTAGATGTCAGTGGCAAAAACTGAAATTAAAAAACCAAAGACACCGACTTCCAATTTTTTTTTTCACAAAGGGCGTTTCCTATTCGCAATTAAAAAAAGGTATTTTTATGTCCTACTCATGTCCCATCAAAGTGTAGAGATTTTAGATAAAAATGAAATACCTTTTGTCTACTTGAATTGAATATTCTTCACTGAAATATGTAATCGCAATTTTTTATCTGTTTGATAAAGTGTGAAACTGAACCTTCTCAAATCTTAATATTTGAGAAATATCAGTCATCTCATGACTCTACAAATTGTCCTGTCAGGTCTCGTTTTATTGAAGTAAAATGACAAATAAAATAGGAAACAGCTCATGAAAGGCATGCATCTTTTTTTTTTTTTAATGGCTGGGAAGTCATCCCATGACTGCTCCCGCTCTGGGTGAAGCGGAAGGGAGTGTCAGACTCTTACTGACTAAAACCTATCCATGTTCCTTCCGTAGCCCTTTATGTTCCGGGGTAGCGGTAACCTTTTCGGACAATCCCGCTTACCCGGCAGGCTTGGCCCTGAGGGCCATCTAAGCTGTTATTTTAGTCGAGTAGATTTTAAGTGCAGATATTATCCATACTAATATTATAAATGCGAAAGTAACTCTGTCTGTCTGTCTGTTACCTTTTCACGCCTAAACCACCCAACCGATTTTGCTGAAATTTGGTATGTAGATAGTTTGCATTCATGAGAAGGACATAGGCATATTATTTTTTGGAAATTCAACCCCTAAAAGGGTTACAAGGGGTGGCAAAGTTTGTATGAGAAAAATATTTTTATTGCACATTTTTGCTAGGGTAGGTAGGGTAGGTAGGGTAGGGTAGGTAGGGTAGGTAGGGAGGTTAGGTAGGGTAGGTAGGTAGGGTAGGTAGGGTAGGAAAAGGTAGGTATCATAGTTAAGACAGGACAACGTCTGTCGGGTCAGCTAGTTTGATCATAAAGGTATACTACACATGTAGGTGTAGGTATTGTTTGTTATTGGTGTACCTATAGCACAACCACATGTCTGTTATGTTTGCGTCCCATGTAATAGAGGGTGAGCCTATTGCCAGCAACCAGGCACAAATATAAGCTGCGGGCTGCTACTGTGAGATTCCTGATGAAATACTCAATAACACCTAGCCTGAACCCGGAATCTAACCCAGGACCTTATGCTCAGCATTATTGCAATCGTACAATGCAATTAGTGAAAGTCTTATACTGGAACCAAATAGGAATCCATATTCATGGAAAATACCGCTGCCACTTTAAGGACTCTTCTGAAGATTATCCAGTCAATAGGAAGAAATGATAGCAGAACTGTGGGTACCACATTTGGTAACTCAATGGCCGAGTGCAAGCGGCAATATTAAAATAAATTGCCGGAAAGGACTGGATAAGGAAATCCAATGAGAGAAACTGTTGGAAACAGTTATAGCCGCCAAACATGGAAATAAAATTGAGTATATTAAGTTTTGTTTAATTTAACTAAATCTAAGACTTTGAATGTTTACAAATAAAAGAAAATTATTAAGAAGTTATTCTTGTAAAATGAGCCCAGTTGAATAAAATCAGTACGGGAAAACCATGTCCAGTATCAAATGTCAGACCAATTCAAAGTAAGCAGGATTGTCATAAAGGGTTACCACTACCAAATCAATCCCACATAGGCTTTTCTATTTTTATTAACTATGTTGGAGTCGGCTTCCAGTTTAACTGGGTGCAGCTGAATATCAGTATTTTACATGGAGTGACTGCCTATCTGACCTCCACAATCCTTCAGTAACCGGGTAATACAATACCCTACAACACCCTTTGGTAAGACTGGCTGTCAGACTTAGGCATCTGACTACCCGTAACGACTGTTGAAGATCCACGAATGACAACCGTTTAACGGAGTCTTGATATGTAAAGATGGTCACCCATCCACGGACAAACCCCGGCAAGCGTAGTTTTATCGGATGGATCTATCCGTGCGGCTGTTATTACTTAGCCACGAGTTGGGTTTTAGTCAGTAAGAGTCTGACACTCCCTTCCGCTCCACCCAGACCGGGAGGAGTCATTTGATGATTTCCCACCGTCAAAAAAAAAGGCCAATTAAGAGGCGGTGAAAATGTTCCGAGAAGGGAGAAATTGCGACGTTTTCCTAAATATTATAGACGTAGTGTGCTTGCTCAATAAAAGACTATTTCATAAAGATGAAACTCCCTTAGTCTACATCTTTTATCTATGTCAAACGGAAATCATAAAGAAATGGAAAAGGTGTGTCAAATTCAAATAAAATTTCGATGGCGACACAGGCCCCAAAATAATAAAAAGATGACAAAGCTACTCACCAACAGCTCTTTGCCGCTATCGAAGTCAGCGCGCAACTGGGTGCCAAGATCACCATCTGGGATCTTGAGGTCCTCACGTAGGTCACCGTTGTCAGCCATGAGAGTAAGGTAGCCGTCGTCAGAGATATCGGTGAGCTGGTAGTCCTCGCGCTTCACGTGGGGCACGTCCATATTGTGGGTAGATGGGCAGATATCCTCGTATCTGGAGAAGAGTAGTCAAATGCAGGTGGTGCGCTCAGACTGCTGAATGATCTAGATTCTAGACAAAGCCTCGGCGAGTATAATTGATCGGAGCAGGCTGAGTGTGGGTCAGGCATCAAATGACAGCGACCGGAATGTTGCCAGATAAAACTTATTTACCCCTAAGCCCGCGTCGTATTTCAGGTGAAAACTACAGGGTAGCTCGCAAAATTCAAATTTTCTTAGGTTTTTTGCAGTTTTCAGGTCAGTATCAGGTTGTGTTGATTAAAATATAATTCGCTTCAAATATTCCATACAACTCTAACTGTATTGAGTGACTATTTCATGGAAGCTTCCTTAAAACGTTGAGCGCCAACGCGGTCACCGGTGAGCCGCGAACAATAGTTTTTCTATTGTGTCTGCTGCGTGGCAGTCAACGACTTAAAAGCGAGTTACCTGAAGACGCGGCGTAATGCCAAGTATGCTCAACTAAAATAAAGCTTGTTTTTGAATTTACTTTCGATAACTATTATAATTATATTTATGAAGGGTACATTTTAATTTAACGATACGTCTGAAAAATAATCAATGTCTTCGTTATTTAATGAACAGCAGTTTGATCTTTGTTATAGTTTCATCTTTACCCCGTTTTATGGGCAAATTATTATTTATTACCATGTAACACATCATTTAACCAAAGCCCATGGCTCAACGCATGCGTACTGGTACACTGCAGTACGCCTGCGCTGCGGTTTCGTTATATTTTTAAAATATTTAATTAAAATTCGATACTTGTGAAATGCATTCCACATAATAAGACCTGTAAATTATTTATCCACAATTTTATTTACACGATTACATGTTGGTATGTCTCCTAGGTAATTTACTCTAAGGTGGTATGCTACTGAAGAATACCACCTTAGAGTAAATTACCTTTAATTAGAAGTATTATTACGTTTGAGCCAATATGTAGTATCGCATACACTGCCACTATTTTTCGTCAGGTGCTGTTCTAAGCTTCAACACGCATACGTGTCGCCAAAATCCCTACTGGCCTTCAACGCGCATTGCAATGTATGGACAATAAACACACATTTGTGTTGAAGGCAGTGGCTTACAATGGATCAAAATGTATTGATCACGTATGTGTGTGTGCAGGGCACTGTGAGAAAGAGCAGAAAACACAGCTGTTTTCATGGCCCTGTATGGGCTGGTATTGCAGGACAAAGGCCTATCTATTATTATAACTATAGAGAAGACTTGCTTGAGTATTGATCACCACGGTAGCTTAAGGGAGGGATGCGCCAGGGTAGCCCGCGACATCCAAATATTCATAGGTTTTTGCTATTTGCAGGTCAGCGTCGAGTTTTCTGCTGATTAAAGTATGAATTGCGTCCGTAGCAAGTAGGGGAGAGTGTGTATGAAAGAGCCAAGCTTTGAAAGAGCCGATGCGATTATCTCCCACTTAAAAAAAGCCTACCATAATTCAAATGTGCTCTTTGTATGGCAACACTGGACAGCTGCTACCCACAGACTTTTGACAGTTCTACAAAATCAAATGGCGTCGTAGGACTGAATTGAAAATTTTGAAGACAAAATGTAAGTATTTTTGAGTTTTCTAAAGTTTTTTTGACAAGAAGTGTGAAGCATAGGTTTACAAAACGAATATGGTGTATTGTTATGCATATAGTTAGCATTATTTTACACAAATATTATTGTTATGATGTTATGGTAAATTGGCTGTAATTTCAGGTTATATCTTTTAATGCAAAATGTTTTGAAAGAGCCATTTTCGAGTCTATGAAAGAGCCAGTTTTCATGACACGAAAACTGGCCCTTTCAATATACTACTAGCTTTTAGTTTAACATTGCCGTCTTTTATACCTATTTAATACTGTTAATCTTTCAGACTAGAAAAACATGTCTTCTCGAGCCTCAGTACCGAAAAATCTAGAAAACCTACTGTTAAAAAAATGACTACAAAAAAAAATATGTATGAGAAAACTAAATTCTAAAAAACAGGATGATTCCAGTGACACTAGCATCAACATATCTTTGCACGATGATACATCATTAACAAGCTCAGATGATGAAATAAATTTATTAGAATTAAAAAAACAGAATAATTTACAGCAAGATAAAAATAATTGTATTGTGTGTAATGGACACTATTCTCAGAGCAAAGAAGAATGGTACCAGTGCAAAATATGTGAAGGGTGGACACATGAGTCTTGTGGTCACAAAGGAGTGATTAATTTCTTCTGCCAAAAATGTTTTTAATTGTTTTATCAGAGTTTTATAAAAGTATTATTAATGATTTAATGATTATTGTAAGATGATTATTTGAGACTGATCAAAAGCTGTGATTATTACTTATGTTTAATTATGATTATATTTTTGAGTATTTTAAGAGATATTAAAATGGTTAAAAACTAGTTTATTTGAACAAAGTGGAATCTGGCTTTTTCATAGCACACGGTAGCTCTTTCATTGACAGGCTGTTTTGAAAGAGCCAATTTCCCATTTTTTTAAAGTAGCTATATCTCAGGTTTCTTACATTGTTACCTATTTTTTTTTATTTCAGTACCATAACTATTAAACTGATTATTGAAAAAAAGTATTTTTATTTAAAAACAGTCAGCCTAAAATGTTTTTTCGAATACTTTTTAAAACTGGCTCTTTCATGCACACTCTCCCCTACGTATTCACATAATTAATAAGTTATAATTGCCCTCAAATGTCATCATTTCATGAAAGACATTCCGTAGGGTTATATGAACTGAGGATTGCATAGGTAATTTTAATGATTCAATCAATCTACCTAGCCTTTTCCAAATTAGTTGGGGTCGGCTTCCAATCTAACCGGATGCAGCTGAATACCAATATTTTACATGGAGCGACTGCCTATCTGACCTTCACAACCCAGTAACCGGGGAATACGATGCCCCTTGGTAAGACTGGCTGTCAGATTTTCGGGCTTCTAACGATCTGTAACGACTATCAAAGATGCACAAATGACAGCCGGGATCAACGGCTTAACGTGCTTTCCGAGACACGGAGGAGTCTCGATATGTAAAGATGGTCACCCATCTACGGACCAACCCCGGCAAGCGTAGCTTAACCTGATGGATCGATCCGTGCGGCTATTATTACTTAATTTTAATGATTACACTTCTATAAATACGTACTTGCTAGGGCCGCGAATCATATTTTCATGAACATAAAACTTATTACCTACTAACCTGCCAATCGCAAACACGTAAGAATATTTCAATTTCGCGGGCTACCTTGGAGCATCCTCCTTAAGGATCATTTTAATAAGAGTTAGAAAGAGATGAAGCTATAAGTCTTGTAAAGCACCATCTCTTTTTCGCACTAAAGTAAGATTGAAATGCTTAAGAGGTGGTCACAGTTATACTCGCAATGAGAAAAAATAGTGCTTGTTTTGTACCTAGGTGTAAATGTACTCTCTATAATGACATGAGTCACCAAAAATTGTGTTTACAAGTATGATCTAAGATTTCGCTAATTAATCTCTGAATCAACAGCTCATAACCCTAATGAAAACAATGATTCAGCAGCTATTAAAACTTGGCGCAAGATTGCTTACATGTGGAAACTGGAACTAATGATTTATGAAAAAATAAAATGTGAAATCACATAGCTAAAAGACTCGTTTTAAAAACTTCCATCACCGTACAGAAATTAAATATTATGTGAAGATATAATTGTAAAATAGCATTTAATGCTAATACGTATTCCATTTGATTCTAACAATCTGTGACGTCACTATATTTCATACAAATTCCGCGTTTTGACAATTCACAAAAAGTTACGTTATTGACTGACTACCCCTTCAAATACCCAATTATGTGTTGTACAGGATTCAAAAACTTTGTGGCACTGTAAACAGCGTGTTAGGTTAAACGAGGGACATGGACATAATTTCAGGTTGTATAGTACTCATGGAAATCAACAACTTTATCCATGGGACCAACTCTGAAATAGGAAAAAAGAATTATCAGGTGTTCCATACATTTTGACGAATTATGCTGTATTAGATATGAGCGCCGACAGTCAAACTGTCGGCGGCGGCGCGCCGACTTTTCGAAGTCGACGGCGGCGGCGTCGGCGGCGGGCGTGACCTTCACATAACTTCTAACTGAAGAATCCAACTAGCTTCTTACCTTCATTTAAGAAAAGAAATGAAACAATAATTTACGTATAATTAAGATTTATTATAATTTTGACGTGACTAATTAACACACTATTCGTTGTCGTAACACTATTCGTTTTCTTCCATCAATATTAATAACTAATTGACCAAAATAAATCCAACAAAAACTGTGTTTGTTTGTTGATAACTTGGACAATACAGAAGTAGTAATGTCAAAGAGTTTTGTTTTATAAACGACTACGTCTTTTTTTTTTTTTTTAAGGATGGGAAATCATCCAATGACTGCTCCCGCTCTGGGTGGAGCGGAAGGGAGTGTCAGACTCTTACTGACTAAAACCCATCCATGTTCCTTCCGTAGCCCTTTATGTTCCGGGGTAGCGGTAACCCTTTCGGACAATCCCGCTTACCCGGCAGGCTTGGCCCTGAGGGGCCCCTTCATATGCTGACATCTCTTTGAGGCGCGCGTGGAACATATACGCGCCGTCCGGCACGGGTCTGGTGCTGATCGGACGGTGAGTCACCCATTACTCACCGCCCGCAGGCCCGCGCCTACGGTGGCCGGGAGTCGTCACGTGGCTCCCGACGCCCGGAGCGTCTCCCGCGGCGGCTGGGACGGGAGGACCTTTCTCTCTCCCATCCCGCCACCTCCTTCGCGAGCATAACTTTTTCGCAGAAGGAGGTGACTGCCTCCCACTCCCTCTCGCCCCGGACCATGGCTTGCACCAGGGCCGGGCGCGAGAGGTCGCCGCCGCCGATCGCCTCTACGAGGACACGGCGGTGCTCCGCCCAAGCGGGGCAGGTTTGCACCGTGTGCTCTACCGTGTCATCTGGGCGATCCTCGCAGTGGTGACACCCGGGCGTTTCCTCCCGCCTGATGATGTGCAGGAACCTCCCAAAACATCCATGTCCGGTGAGGACCTGCGTCAGGCGGAAGGTGAGGGCGCCGTGACGCCTCTCTAGCCACTCCTCAAAGAGGGGCCTTACCGCCACTATCGTGGCGTGCCCTGCGCTGGGTTGCGACAGTCGCTGCTTCCAGGCCGCCATGAGATCGCGCCGGAGGTCCGTCCGCTCCGTCGCAATTTGCTGCGGAAACGGAGTTTCCCCCCGGCTTAGTACCTCCGCGCGCCAGTCGAACAGGCGCGCGAGGACTATGGCCTCCAGATCCCACGGTGGCAGTCCGGCAAGGAGGCTTGCCGCCTCGCCCGAGATCGTGCGGTACCCCCGGATTAGCCGAATGGCTACCACCTTTTGGGGCGCGTTCAGATAGTGCGCGGCTCGTCGCCGCAATGAACGCGCCCACACCGGGGCCCCGTATAGGGCCATGGACCGCACGACTCCCGCGTAAAGCCTCCGGCAGGAGGCGTTTGGCCCCCTCAAATTGGGAAACGTCTACGTCTAATGCCGCCATTTTGTCAACATTCACACAGTCGTGCGTTCGATTCGGTCCGCGTGTTTGGTTACACTGACCGAGCTCGGGCTCGCTCGGCGCGCCGTCGCCTAGGGTCGGCGGCGGCGGCGCGGGGGGAATCACGGCGGCGGCGGCGCGCCGGCGCAGCGCTCATGTCTATGCTGTATACATAAATGTACACGTATAATGAACAGCTGATTTTTTTTTCATGATTTCAGTCATAGTTCCATAGAGTCAAGGAAGTAATTTTCAGGAGTATAGTACCCTCTGAAAGTATGTCCCTCGTTTAACCTAACACACTGTAAAATTACTCAAGTTAGAAACGTTTTTTTTTAATTGTGCGGGACCAGCGATTATTTTATTATCAGTAAGTACCAACTTAGCAATTGGTAGCAATGAAAAACAATGCAACTTGTATCCAAACATGCTATCGGAAATGTCATCTATTAATAATTATTATCAAGTGTAAGGTCAACAGATTTAGCTGTTTAATTAAGAATTCTCCTCAACCAGATTGGTAAAGAAATCCAATAGTGGCGAATAAAAATAGTCCCCAGAGGAAAATGCGGCAAAAATGAAACAATAACTGGTATACCTGAGAAGCTAACAATTGATATTTATAGTACAGAGGCCAGCACAGCAAGCTACCCTAATATGTCAAATTTCTTTGATACAATTTCAACTTTATCACAACAGAATAAGATTTTTTTTCATCTGGGAATGATGTGCTGGCATCTGTACAATACAGAAAAGTTTATGACAGTTATTTTCTTTATGAGTTTTTATTTGATCTTTTAACATGCGTTTAACCTTTCGTATCTCGCCTAATTACAGACAATTAAAAAACCATTGTGTCTCACATAGATCTGCGGTCCGACAGTCAATGGGTTAAATATGAAAATAGACTAAGATAAAGCTTAAGGAAAACGGAAATTCCTGTTCTATTGTGTAAACAAATTGCAAAAGTTTAAAAAATGTAAGCACGTGGTGGTTTTTACGCAACAAAGCCCAAAGAATTACTTCCAAGGCTTCAGTACCAATAATTACAGGGATCCCATTACATCAGAGGGATTTCCGGCATGTTATAAGATTTGTTAAAATTATATTAGGTCGATTTCATTTAATTTTTACCGCAAAATCGTGAATAAAAACAGCATTATTTTATTCCTGGCATGTTCGTTATTTCTCGAGCACATTAGCAATCATGTTTTTGGCATTGGTACACGTGGTTTCGGAAGTCATGTGACCAGACCAACCACGTGTTGATAACGAACGATACTTTCTCTTTAGTTTGTACATCACGGTTATTTTAACGTAGCCTAAAATCGTTACCAATACCTATGTATTAAGCACAATTTTAGCGATTTAATTATCCACTAGACATAGGTACTAATTAACTGCGTGGGAAGAGTCTGCGGTAGTTTTCTTGCCGAAACCTACAAGGAGATTTCAGCACAGGCAAAGGCGTAAGAATTATCAGGCAATTAATCGACTGTTATGTAGGGTGTAATGTATGTAATTTTGACATCCTAATTTATTATTTTTGTGGCCCTGTACGGTGATCCCAGATCACAGTTGTGAAATGAGACGCATAGTCGGGCCTGGAGTATGATGTCCGAGTAACCTCAGCACGAACTCGATATGTGACCAAGTTCGCGACTCTATGGGCTCGGCTTGCGGTTTTGACAGCACTTATCAACGTAAGCATGATTGATAAGACCCTGCTTACTTGATAATGGTTGCTGGTCAAGTGTAATATGATAATAGCAAGATTGTAATAGTACTACTTTGTTAATATTAAAAATAAAATTAATATAATTAGAACAATTGACTATTTGAACTGGTCAACAATAAAATATGAAACCACATAGAAAAAAGACCATTCGTCTTAAAATCGCCCATCACAGTACATAAATTAAATATTATGCGAAGATATAATTGTAAAATTGCATTTAATGCTAATAAGCAGGTACTACATTTGATTCTAAAAATCTGTGACGTCACATTTCATACAAATCACGTACAAATTCCGCGTTTTGACAGTTGATAAAAATTAACGTTATTGACTACCCTTTCAAATGCCCAATTGTGCCGAAGATGGTTTTAAGGAGGTTAACAGAATCAACTGATTCACATTATACTACTGTTGGGAGATGCTGTTGGTATTCATTGTACATATATGATGATGGATGGTCTTGCCTTTTGTCTCTAGTAAATGGCTTGAGAGATTGAACAAAGGTCATATTACGCTGCGCTGGAAAAAACAGTGAAAATAAAATAAATAAAAAATAAACTCACTTCTTGCCGTTAAAAATATCGATTCCAACCAAGTGAACTTTAGCGTGGCCGTGCTTTCCGGTTTTAGAAGTGGACATCTCGACGATTTTGCAGGGGCGACCCTTGAGCATGACGAAACCGTTCTTGCGCAGGGCGGAGCATTGCATAGGAAAGGTGGCGGAGGCTCCGGAGTCCCCGGTCTCGAAGTGTGTATCCTCGATGTCAGCCATTGTGTTGTGTGCCGAGTTTTAGATACGGTCAGGAGTGATCTGGTAAAAAATAAAATAGAAATTGTAGGAATTGCTTTCATCGTTTAAATACCGGTAAACTGTGAACGAAACACACCGTAAGGAACCCGGCATTTCCTAGACCTAAAAATTCGAAGACAGGTGACGTCTACCGACCCGCACTGGGTCTGCGTGGTAGACTACGGCCTACTCCCATAATGGGACACAGCTCTCAATGCACCCAATGTTCCCTGACATTGTTCCCACTGCTGGGAAAACATTATAGGCTTGTTATGTATGTTCAAATACCTATTGAAAGTAAATACGTGTCATCTTAAGACTATTATTAATACTAGATAATAACCGAATGTGATATATCTTCATCACCTAGTTCAAAGATCATTCCATCACTTTTATCATTATCTAAATAAAAAAGAACTCAAAACATACCAATTAGTAAACCAACACTGCACTAAAAATCCACTCAGAAGACTAGCCCAAATAGGTATTTAATTTAAACCAAGACACTGAACTTGACCGATCTCATCATTGACTGTTAATATGAAAGCTGCTAACCAATGGAACCTTGGCATTATATCTCAAACATGATTCACACTGTGACGAAAAAATTAGCACATGGGTTATTGACCTGTATGTCAATGAACTTTTGGACATGTGAATAGTGAAAACCTTAATTTCGCGAAAGAAAGTTTTCTGCCAGCGACAAGATCGCATGACGTCAAACATTTAGGTTGAGGTTAATAAAAAATGATGAAATGTTAAAATGATAACAGCTGTTTTGTGTACCCTGATTTAAGTACTTGTTGCCACAAGAATGACATGTTTTAGCACACTCTAAGCATGGCGGATTTGCCATATTGTTATTAATTACGCGCCAAAGCGTGGCAATAGTAATAACATAAAATAATAGTAGTATCAAAGAGTTGTGGCCCTGTACGGTGATCCCAGATCACAGTTGTGAAATGAGACGCATAGTCGGGCCTGATGGATAATGTCTGAGTACCCTCAGCACAAACTAGGTATGGGACCAAGTTCGCGACTCTATGGGCTCAGGATGAAATGACCAGAAAACAGCTCACTAGCAAATAAAATGTGTGGCAGATAAAATCTATCTCAATTTTTTATATAATTCAAAGATTATAAAAGGTTTTATCTTTGACTTGAGTACCAGTGAAAGGTGATGACATTCACAATGTATCATTCCAAAAATAAATAGATTACTGTTACTAGCATTTTTTAAGAATAATAGTGGTGTGAAATTCTTCAACACTTCTTGATATTAATTGAAACAAAGTAACAAGTTTTATACCTAATAATTCCTATCGTACTTAGAGGACATTAATTATTAATTTAATTACAATATTTGTGACAACTTTAGGTAGGATTCCTAACATATCAATGTGACACTGAAAAGGATATTTAGCTTCAAATGAACTAAATATGTTAATGGGACAAGTGTTATGCCTTATTTACATAAATATTCACAGAATTCAAATAACTCCATGAATGCTAAATATTATTCAACCGTTATGAACTCATCTCTCTGAGAAGAGACCAATGCTGTGTCCCAATAGTTGGAATAGGAATATTATGTGCTGATTATGACCATGACAATGTGGAGAACCAATGCCTAACCTTATTCCAACTATGTATGTGTCAGCTTCCAGGCTAACCAGATGTAGTTGAATACCAGTATTTAACATCTAGCGACTGTTCATCTTACCAAAACAAAAACAATACATAATTCCTAGAAATATTACACACATTAGTCCTAGTTCCGCAATAGTCTTCTTTCATTATTTATAATATATTTATAACAGCCTGTTAATAACAAAGGCTTTACTCATAGATAACCAAGAAGGATGTGCGTGAAAAAGAATAATAATTCTGTTGAATAAAATTATATGAATCTGCTCATTGAAAGTGAACTGTGAGTGAAAGTCATTGATGATCAACACTCACATGCATGAAATTATTGGATTTTGAAATTAGGTTATTTTCCAATGTGTTTCTGAAATATCACAGATGATGACATTTTATTTTACCGTGAACTTTAAACATGACATTTGTGTACAACTCAGTACAGTGCCTGAAAGCGGACAGCAGATAAATTCAGCAGTCCAGTGATTCTACACTACATTTTGTTTCAATGTTTGTAATATCAGTTTATAAGTCAGTTTTGTTAGATAAAGGACACTAGCTTTAGGGAAACGAAAGACATCTTAATTTACAACCAGCAACAACAAACAACATGCATTTTACACCAAAGCTGTGTAATTTATTCAAATTGCGTGGTATGGCTAGAAATGGGGTGACTACAGACATGTTGTGCAAACCCCAATAATTTGGGATCATGGCAACAGAATGATTCGTGAAATGTTTCTATGAAACAAGAACACAATAGAATTTTTAAATACAACATGAATTATCAAACAAATCATTCTGCATCGGTCACATTTTGTAACCGAATTTCTTCAAAGTCAAAGGTTGAGATATCACATTATCACAATGAAACATAGTTGCAGACATTCACTAATCTACCTTTCTAAATTTATTGGCTGTTTCTGTTTTACTAGGAACTGGATTTCTGAAAACCACTGACTTTTCAACACAAACCAACTTGTTTTGAGTAGAGGTCCTGAAATTAACACACTACAAAATAAATGACTTACACTGGTTTGAAACAACTCTAGTGCAGTTCCAGCTTAAAATCTGTCAAGTCATACATAGGCACACAGCTATAAATATAACCTATACACAAACACACTAGATCCTGTAGGGTGTAGTCTGGACTGAGTTATTGGTATGTTTTTGAAAATTTTGACACGACCTAACCCCACCTACAGCGGTGCGACGAAAAACCTTTGTGGGAGGATGTACTTGACATCCACCATAAGGTGACGAATAATGACGATAACTAAGTATGGTGAAAAAACAAAAGTTACTGAATGAAATCAATCCTGACGCACGGCGACGGTGACGACACGGAGTGGATGGTGTGGTGCCCGAACATGTGGTTCACGAGAGACATCTTGACCATGTCTTATTCAGAACCAACACACAAAATAATCAAACCACAAACCGTTTTATCACATCTACACCAAATTAAACACGTAGGAACGCAATAGAATTTGAACTTGATCTTTATTGCGAATTCGGAGATAACGAAAAAAAAATCAGCGATTTGACAAACGTGCCGGCGCCGCGGCACATTACATTTCATAAATTACACAAAATCCACATCGCGGTAACGCCGTATATGCACAAATTTATATTCACCATAGAAAATACTTACGAAAACAATAATTATAACTATTTATAAGGGATTCACGATAAAACTAAGATATTTATCGACACTCACATGTGACCGACGGGTTCTTCAACCGAAAGGTCAATTTGCGCCTGCGTAGCACGTATAACACTCACTTCCTGTCGCGGGGTTCACAAAATGGCCGAAGCGCCGCCGCGTATTGGCGGTAAATATAAATAAAAACTATTTATATGGCAATTTTAGTCGGAAACTTTGTAATTGCTACTTTATTTTAATTAGATAAAATATATTTATAATTAAGGGTCCTTTTTAAGTTATATATTCCACTAATTTCTTTAAATCAAGCTTAAAAGACATCAAACGTTTAAACTGTTTTACTGTGAAGACCATCCTGTAACATTTTTAATTCAGTAGGTGGCGCTGATTACAGCTTCTGAACACAGATAACATAAAATTTATTTATTGACCGGTGAATGGTTTTTAGTCATTTTCGTTACTTACTATTTATTAAATTTGAAAAAAGTGAAAGCTTACACTACAATAGGCTTGGAACATATGCAGAAAAAATAAGTATAATTTTATTAATTTTCTTCAAACATTAAAAATAAATACTGACTAAAAAGCAGTGTAATGTTCTATGTTTACGAACGTAGGAAAATAGATGTAGCCAGTTTAGCAATTTTCGTTTTATTTTTTGAACAAAAAAAAATATCTTATTGTAATTGAAACAATATTTATTATTTTAGTATCTATGACATTATTATTAATGTCGACACATAATGATGACAAGACAATACAAGGTTTAATATTAGTCCAAAAAGTTAGCAAAAGATGGCGTCACTGCATTATTTGTCTCCAGCAGCTGTTAAAATCACCACACAACAAAATCTAAATCGATCGGTGGTCGCAGAACTGATAAAATCCACTAAATTATTAGTAGGTAGATCTTTTTAAAACCTAAAACATTTTACACATTGCGTGTGCGTTAGACGACGCGTCGTTAGATGGTAGAGGTAGCCCAAAGCTGTTAAGTTGCTTCTCTTTTGTGGTTACCAAGATAGATGCCGCTAATCTACACTGTCGAAAAAGTCGGGTGAACTTGGCATTCCCTGAATTTTCTCATCACACCAATTAGATGTGAAAATTATAACGAGAAAAAAAATCTTGATCCCTGGAAACGACATGGACAGGTAACTGGACTACTTACGCCACCTTATCCAGGTTGCCCTACGTCTACGTAGGTAGGTATCTAGATCTAAAGAATAATAAAACACGACGACTAAGTACCTACTAGAATAAGTATTTACCACTCAATATTTTTTTTGTAACTATTCCTTAGTTCTGTCACAAAAATGAAAGCCCTCTTCCTATTTATTGTTTTTGTTATGCCCGACAGGGCCCACAATGCTCTAAAACTAAATGTACCTACCACCTAAGTTCACATTGTGGAATGCAAATAAACGTATTGAGTATTTGTTTTTTTTTAAAATATAAGCTGTTATCGTCCATCTCTGCTGTTTATTCCATATTGTTAGGTCTTCCTATAATCTTAACAGCGGTAGGTATTGTCCGATAGTGGCACCGCTACCCCGGAACTTAAACATCTAAGGAAGGAACATGCATGGGTTTTAGTCAGTAAGAGTCTGACAGTTCCTTCCGCGCCACCCAGAGCAGGAAGGGTCATTTGATGACTTCCCTCACTCAAAAAAAGTCTTCCTAATAGAAATAGATAAATTAAAAAAATAGAAAAAGAAAGAAAAATAGATTTATTTCTCCCAGAAACATGCGCACCCAAAAAGAAAACTCGATTTAAAAAAAAAAATATATTAAAACAGATTTATACGAACACGTAGCATTAATAGTCAGCAGCTGTACACGGTGTCATTGACGAGAAGGCTTCCACTCAGCATGATGCTGTGCTATGGGGACCCAGAGCCCGGCGCTGATTTTCAGTGATCGTCCGAGAACAACGTACGGAAGCGGTTGAAATAATAATAGATTTGACAAAAATAGCATAAGCATAATCATCCTATAATGTTCCCATTGTTCTGACATAGGCATAATTCTCTCTTCGAGAGCGACTGGGCTGCAATTTGCCACGCGGGCCAAGTGCGTTTGTGTAGATGTCACTTCGAATTTTTGGTTCTAGGTCATTCTAGGTTCTCTCACGATATTTGCCTTCACCGTTTTCAGTGTAGTCGCTATTGGTGGTGGGTTTTTAGTCAGAGGGAGTCTGATGCTCCCTTCCGCTCTTCCCATAGCGGGAGAGGTCATTTGATGTTTTCCCATCTTTAAAACACAAAAAAAAAACGCTTATTCTACAATAAAAGAAATAAAAAAAAAACGATATTCGTTTCTTAGAAAAACGGTTCACCGAAAGAACGATTACGTTTTCATTATTCCATCGATAGAACATGTCAACGACGTCCGATTCGCCGACATAACTATTCACTTTTCAACTTATCTAAATATTGTATTGTTGAAAATATACTGCTCTAGGTAATCTTCTTCCTTTCGTGCGGTTAGTGACTAACCTGGTGTCAGAGTTCTTATGCTGCCCGTGGGCCTCTGAGTTAGCTTCACACACTGTTGAGAAATATCTCTCAGACTGGTTTCCTCACGATGTTTTCCTTAACCGATTTTTAAGCAAGTGATAATTATACAATAAGCTTATGCATCCGTAAAATCTAAAGTGGGGTGGGTTCGAACTCAAGCCTTATGACTTGGCAGTCCGCCGCGTGACGGTCACATGTGACATGTGCCCGGAGACGATTCAGTGACTTCATAGTGGACTACAAAAGGTTCTGCTCCTTTGGTGGAAGATAGTAAGTAGGAGGGGGAAGAGTATCCAGCCACAGTTTGCAATGGGCATCTGCTGGGTTGCTCGGTAGAGACGCTGTCGATTTAAAAAAGCTGCTTCGTAATCGTTGCGTTGGTCGTTGTGCGCCAATATTTTCAAATTCAAATTCTTTATTGCGAACTAAGTGCAATTATATATAAAAAGCGGTGATAGCCTAGGGGAGTGACCGTCGGACTGCCAAGTCATAGGTCTCGACTTCGAACCCAAGGCACGCTCCTCTGATTTTACGGATTCATGTGCGTATTGTTTAATTATCACTTTCTTTAAAATCGGTGAAGGAAAACATCGTGAGGATACCAGCATGTCTGAGAGATATTTCTCAACAGCATGTGAAGCTAAGTCAGAGGCCCATTTTTTTTTTATTTAGCCTACACTGTCCCACTGCTGAGCAAAGGCCTCCCCCAAATCCTTCCAGACATCTTTCAGAGGCCCATGGGCAGCATAAAAACTTTGACACCAGGTTGGTCACTAATCACACAAAAGAAAGAAAGTGCAATTTTGAAGATCTTAACTGTAAATAGGTTCTTAGAACTTAGTTGCCTGATAAGGATTAAAAATTAAATATACACACAGTTAAGTATATATTTTACAGTGTATTATATATATACTAAATATTATTCATACATTTTATAATAATTTATTCTGTTGTTATTGAGGGTAGGAAATCATCCAATGACTTCTCCCGCTCTGGGTGGAGCGGAAGAGAGTGTCAGACTTTTATAGAACCCATCGATGTTCCTTCTTAGCCCTTTATGTTCCGGGGTAGCGGTAACCCTTTCGGACAGTTCCGCTGAAACAAATAATTTTATATCACATAATAATTATATTAAAATTGTGGGTGTCTAACGTCAGATTCCTGTTTGTGTTTCTCCACTGCGCAGTGCTCTTGCAACTTCTCTTCGGACTTGACCTAAACCACTAATTTTATATCTCAACCTTTACAAACTCCATAAAAAAATGCCCTATTAGCTAGGTACCTACTCAATAACAACGAATTAATATAGCAAATCGCTACCAGTATAATATTAGCCAGAGTATAATACAAACACAAGATACAATGGACACCGCAAGGGTTTAAAAGCTTTCTTCAATAAATCACGAGCTGCGAGGGGTTGAAAAAACCCCTAACATTAGGGGTAGTACTCACAACAGATAGATATAATTACACCAGTATTATAGAAAGATTATGTGTTTTGCGAAGTCATTCTTTCTTTCTTTCGTACCATGACATTGTGGTAATTGTTTTCGGATGGTGGAGGAGCGTGCGACTTGATTGATGGTGGTCATAAAAAATTGTGGTGAGGAGTGATTTCACACGGTTTTTATTGACTTGAGGTTGACGGGAATGCATGGGCCACACTGTACCTATCTACGTGTATGTAATTCAACTGACGAGCTTGAGACACTGAATGATCACTAATCAAGCGTCATTTTTAAATTGGTTTCTATAATTAATTTTCATTTATTTATTCAGACTACAAATGCGGTCCATTGTGTTAGTAACAATCTTACTTAGCCTATGTTAGTACTTAATAACTAATAAATAAAACAGATCTGGTTCGCTCAACTAACGCCCACACCAGCGGACTATCTGCCCGAGCGGCGATGGCGTGCAGAATGCTGTTGGGACTGTCCCGCAACCTCCGAAGTAACGAGTCTGATTTCTTTCGCCATACTGCGTCAAAACTGTCAGCGCGCGCGTCGGCAAACGTCGCCGACGCACTGCAGAAACGTGGCAGTCGCAAAAGCACCCTATCGACACCTTTTTTTTTAACGTGGGAAACCTTCAAAAGGCCCCGAGACTTTCGGGGAGAAAGACCAGGGAGTCTGGGATTCTTACCTCACCAAAACCACACGGTGATCACCATCGGCAATATTATAATTCTTCTTTATTCGTTCAATTCACATACAATAAATAACATACTTTTTTAAAATACTACAGCTAAAAAACTAGCTTTTGCCAGCGACTTCGCGTGGAGATGAAAGAAAGAGATTTCTCCATACAAATTTTGAATCCACATAACACCGTGTTTTTATTCCGGGCGCATCGTCTTCACATATAACGTTATAATTCATGTATACAAAACATTGTAAAACATTTTAAAAGAGTAACGGTGGAGTTTCTTGCCCATTCTTCTCCACACGAAACTACCTTTTGGAAGGGGCGACTAGAATCAATTCTATTTCTTGTTCATTTTGACGTTCAAAAGTGCCTTACTAGTGCCTATTTGAAATAAATGATTTGACTTTGACCGTTTAGAGGCCGAATTTTCAATAATCTTTTCTGAGCGGATGCCTAGGTACGTCATAATAACTGTTTGTTCACCTTTCACCTCAATCTATGCAGTGGTTTGAGTTGTTGTGTTGTGTTGATAGATCAGTCAATCAGTCACGGTTTCCTTCTTTATAATATAGGTACAGACGGATAGTAGCCACCGGGTATAGGGAACAGGGTCCAAGCTACCGGCAGTCAGGGCTCCAGAGAGAAACCTAATAACTATACTCAAGCAGTCTCCAGAAGTATTATAAATATTTTTACCTTGACGCCATGATAACGGATCTACGTATCATTTACTATTAATTAATTCACTTTAGCCGAAAGATGTCCGCTGATCACGTTTTTTAATTTACTTACTTTAATAATAGCAATGATAGCCTAGTGGTATGAACGACGGACTGCCAAGTCTTAGGTCTCGAGTTCGAACCCAAGGCACGCACCACTGACATTTCAGATCCATGTGCGTATAATGTAATTATCACTTGCTTAAAAAACGGTGAAGAAAATCATGGTGAGGAAACCGGCATGCCTTTTTTCCACGCGCGCCTCAAAGAGATGTCAGCATACGAAGGGGCCCCTCAGGGCCAAGCCTGCCGGGTAAGCGGGATTGTCCGAAAGGGTTACCGCTACACCGGAACATAAAGGGCTACGGAAGGAACATGGATGAGGTTTAGTCAGTAAGAGTCTGACACTCCCTTCCGCTCCACCCAGAGCGGGAGCAGTCTTTGGATGATTTCCCAGCCTTAAAAAAAAAAAAAAATGCCTGAGATTTTTGTCAACAGTATGAGGAGCTAAGTCGCCCGCCCGTGCCCGTGCCGCTAGTGCCGTGGGCAGCATAACATCTCTGATAGGTACCAGGTTAGTCACTAACCACACGAAAAGAAACAAGAAGTATAAAATAAGAAGAAGAGAAGAAGAATAAAAACTAACTTTTTCTGGTACTACAGTTAGCCTGGTATACTTGACATTAGGCCCGATGAATCTCAAGGACATGTTTTAATTTTAATTTGGGCTAAATATAATTTGACGTACTTTTTATTTTTATTTATTACATTAATTTAATTTAATATCTCGCATTATTAAGATTCACATGCCATAATAAGGCTAAATAGAATATAAGACCAAATAATGTAACATGTAGAACCACCAATTGTATTTACTCTATTTAAATGTGAATAAATGAATTTGAATTTATAATATAAAAATTATACTTAACTGTAAAATTGAGTGTGTATATTTTATTTTAAATAATATGTGTTTCTATTTAAATTGCAATGCCTTAACAGCCAACTTAGTTCAAAAATACAATAAAAGATGAACTGTATTTGGGTACCTACATTTTTAAGTGTGATCCGATTTGTGATAACATTCTTGGTCTTTCAACCGCTTGCGTAGCGCCGTAGACATCCGGCGTAGACCATGTGCTACGCAGCCGGGCAACTACGCGGATGCGGAAGCCATTATTTTCAGATCGTCACAAATGTCTAATTCCCAAATCAAAAATTTATAATCCTTAACTACCTTCATTTTTGGATTTTTATTTTTTACGGACAGAAACTTTTATGAAAGTAGGTAGGTAATTCGGCTTCGGCTTCTTGAAAGAAGTAAAAGAATATCTTTAATACGGTTTTTTTTTCCTTGAAACACTAGGTATTAGGGAGCATTAACATAGTAAAGACACACAACGCCAAAGGTCAATAAAAAAACAAAACAATAAACGATAACACAAAACCTATAAATCACACCAAACCAATAAAGAGCTGAGGGTGTCAAAGGGACATAGTTTTCATCCACCAGACAGGATACAGAGACACTGAATATGTATGGGCTCGACATAAACGACGATAAAACCCAAGAAACCTAGCAAAATAAATTCAGAGAGTAAATGAAGCCAGCGCGGACAATGGGCCGGGACTTTCTACGGCCCATTACTTGTCCCGGGCGATTACGCCAAAACGCCAATTCAAATGAAATCATTTACCATATTATTTTCATTTGGTAACACCACCCACCCCAGCAAACTCCATTTCGCCGCCTAAACTCGTACGCGGCTCAGCCAATTTTTTAAATGTACCCGCTCAAAATAAATTATGTAGCGAACTGGGAAGGCGCTGCGGACAAACAAGAAATAAAACGGATGAGCGCAACTCGCGGCCAGAGCGGGACGGCGATAGTCGCTCCTCCCCCGGCTCCCCGCTGGCGCCCCCTCCCCGCCGGCACCGCCGTTCGACTTGAAGACGGCCCCGAGAGCTAAGCTCCCGTTTTATTGTCACTTACTCCTCGCCTAAGATTTGTTTACCGCTCAAATCTTCACACTCGCAATCTTCCTAACTATTCTTTCGACTATAAGGCTGAAAATCCCGTGAACTTTTCTCTGCCGGCAGCAAAGTTAAGATTGCGCAAGAGTATACAAGACAAGTAAATTTTGAATCAGAGCTCTGATTAAAGAATCAGACGCAGAAACGATTGCTTATAAAGTATTAAGATGCTTATTTTGGATCGTCCGAGAATATTTGATAATAATATTGTTGTCTTATCGTTACTTTATAAGCTTTGGACGGCTTACGCTAAGAGCATTAAATGTCTGAGTAGGTATCTAGCTATTTATTATATGAAAGAAACCCACGTACTTACTTGTTCGTATTAGAAATGAAAATAATTTTATTTGCTCGTAACGAATATCGGTGTAAATGATTAAATTAGATGTTATACCAATTACAGGAAAACAGCGCTACTACGAGTTTTCGAAGAGAACTCGTCAAGAGTATCTTTTCAGGAATTTCCCAAGCCTGATGGTCATATTAAGAATATATGTTTTTATCTAGCTGATCTCCTGAGCAGCATTGAAACTAGTGTAGACTGTTAGATTGTTGAATATACATACCTGTCTAATTAAACGACAATATTTAATGTTCCACCGCCACAACGTCATACCTAAATACCATTTAATTTCGGTTTCCATCCCGTCGTAATCCTATTGCCTAAGAATTAAAAAAAATATGAGTGATTCTCTTACCAGTATACCTTCCAAATTATCCATTTATTTGCAAAATCCTTTGGCAGTACAGTAGACATTGCTTTAGTTAGCTTATTTCTATCAAGCGCAGCGGGACCCTTCCTACCCTTTTTAATGTAATATGTAATGTATTAAGAATAAAGCATTTTTAATGTAATATGTAATGTTTTAGGAATTGATGCGTTTTTTTAATGAAAACCCACACAATTGACAGTGAAAAAGTTTAGCATGACAAGGTTTCTGCACACAGAATATACATTTAATTATATTTTTTCCAATTAAGAATAGAAAACTTGTTTTTATATTGTGCAATGCTTTATGTATTTTTTTTTATTAGGCTGTTTTTTGGCTTTGTCAGTGTCACAGCACAGTTTAACTGGTAAACAACACCAATACTTTTATAATTTCTAAGCAAGCGAGCCGGTTAATGTGTTTTCAGACTCTAGATGCAATAGGGATGATGAATAAAATTTTTCTTTTAGTCCATCAGTTAGATTATTTAAAAAATATTGATCTCACCATGAAAACATACGCGAAGTGAACGTGAGGTGAGCTCTCGTTGCACCTAATGCTTCTTTTTTTTTAAGGCTGGTAAATCATCCGATGACTGCTCCCGCTCTGGGTGGAGCGGAAGGGAGTGTCTGACTCTTACTGACTAAAACCCATCCATGTTCCTTCCGTAGCCCTTTATGTTCCGGGGTAGCGGTAACCCTTTCGGACAATCCCGCTTATGCACCTAATGCTTGGGATTGACACTATTGACAGCTCACTTTAAACTCGCTTCATCTACGTTTTCACTTTGAGATTTTTACATGATAGCACCACAGTCATGGTGGGTGTTGTTCTTGGAGCGCCAGAGCGATAGCGAGCAATCGTGTCTCTGTCCTCCATCCTGCATTCCTCAAAATAAAACTGTTCTTTTTGTCGTAAAGAGGAGTAGAGGCTTTTTGCACAAGTGGAAATTCGACAGTTGGTCAAATGATTGATGAACTACTTACAAAATAAAACATATCCTGTATAGCGTTGAAAAAAGCAGGAATAATTCCCGTTTCTTTCCAGTTCCGTTGTTTTTTTTAATGTTTCATTCGAAAATTGGCCAGTAATATATTTCATGCTTTTTTTTTCCAATAATACCAAAATAAACCGAAAAATATGAAAGAAACGGGAAAATTTTCATGTCTTTTCTATCATCCCTTATTATTATTATTACATATTTGAATATTTTCTTTACCGTATGTTTTCTTTTTTTGTTTTGTATTTCACATATTAAAATATATTTCAATTTCAATATAACTTGTTTTTTTCAACTATTCAAAACATCAACCGAAACATTCGAAAAATCCTGTTTATTTATAAAGGATTACTTCTGTTAATTTGTCAATGTTATCATTATCTGCCTAGCCTTTTCCCAAATATGTTGGGGTCAGCTTCCAGTCTAACCGGATGCAGCTGAATACCAGTATTTTAGCGACTGCCTATCTGACCTCCACAACTCAGTAAATGGGCAACACGATACCCCTTGGTAAGACTGGCTGTCAGATTTTAGGGTTTTTTAATTTTTCAATGTGACATGCGAAAAAAACGTAAAAAACGCAATTTGTTTTTATTTTGTGGAAAAAAAAACAAATTGTTATTTTCGGCATTTTCAACACTAATCCTAAAGCGGCTAAGCAACTAGCCAATAGTAAGAGCCAGGAACCGAGCTCCAACCGATTCCTGAGTTTGGTAAAGGGGTCACGGACGGCATTAGAAGTTAGTTTGGCCACAGATAACACAATGACAACTAATTGGATAGCTTAGCTGTGCTCGGAATTCGCCCAACTATAGTTAACTAACTACCCTGATAGATAAATTACGGGCTTTATTCCTGAAGAAGTTTCCAACTGGTTGAGTGGAAAACTCGTTGGGTTAGATAATTTGAAGATCCGCTTTCGTGAAATTGATTGTGGATTCGTTAAGAACAAGGAGACTGAGGTTAGATCATGCTTAATAAATATAATGCTCTATACTAATATTATAAAGAGGAAAGATTTGATTGTTTGTTTCTTTGCATTGAATAGGCTCCGAAACTACTGAACCTATTTGAAAGATTATTTCACTGTTGGGAAGCTACTTATCCCCGAGTGGCACAGACTATATTATATTTAAAAAAAAGTGTCCTTTCGGTTTTTGTATTTATTTGTATATAGTTAGTTAGACCGTCATTAAATTTAAGTATAGTTTAAGTTGTTAGCTTTTAAATTTTATTATTATTTGTAAGATTTGTTTTCCTTTTATGTATATAAATAAATAATTGTTTAGAAAAAAAATAGGGATCGTCACTAAAACTCCAATAATATAACAATTTCCGACATCCCGGCGGGCAGATGCTAGTCTATACTAATATTATAAAGAGGAAAACTGTTTGTTTGTTTGGTTGTAATGAATAGGCTCAAAAAATACTGGACCGATTTTAAAAATTCTTTCACCGTTGGAAAGCTTAGTTTTCTAGGAGAGTAACATAGGCTACTTTTTATCCCGGGAAAAATAACGGGTCCCACGGGAAAGACCACGGGAGCGAAGCCGCGGGCAAAGTGCTAGTAAATAATAAAATGATCGATGAAGGTTGAAAGAAGATTTATTATAATTTGTATAGATAAGTATGCATAAGCGGAAGGTCATTCATTCATACATTCACTCACTGATTAAACACGAAATCTCAAAAATTACTGGACTTAAGAAAATGAAATTTTGCACAGAGGTAGATTATGAGTAGGAGAAGTCAGCTAAGAAGAAGATTTTTGGAAACTCCTTCGTAAAGAGGGTGGAAGTTTTTATGAAAAATTTCAACACTGTTGCGGGCAATGCTAGTTTAACTAGTTTTACATAAATAAACGCGTGATTGTTTTACTTGTGTGGTACTAAGTTGAGCGTCCATTTTAAGTGAAGATACGGTTTGTTTTAGATATTATAGTTTTCCTATGGGTTTTCAGCATTGTTTGGCAGCGGAGGAGCAGTAATGGCACTACCGTGACGAAGATTCAACTTGTACAAAAAGCCCCTGGAGTAATTCACAGTTTTATTTTGAGGAATGCAGGATGAAAAGACAAATATGCTATTGCTAGCTATCGCTCTGGCTCTCCAAGAACAACACTCACCGTGACTGATCTCCTTGTAACGCCGACAGAAATCAAGCTAAATGGAATGGTTCTTGACTAGCAGCTCTTGCGATGGGTTGTAGAAGCTTCCAACCACAATAAGAGCTCATAGATTTAAATAATGGATGGTTGGTTTTATTTATGATGTATATAAAAAAAGACTATTCAATTGTATGATTATGAGAACAGATGCAAGATGTTCACGAATCTGTGACGACGAACTTTACGGAGAGGTGGTGAATCCTAAAAAATAAATGTAGTAAAGTAGGTAAGTCGAGGGCGTTCTCACCATTCACAAAGAAAAAATTCTTTAATAAACAAATAAAAAGAAATGCAGAAAAACGTTACGTATTCATTTCCATATGAAAAATCAACGAAACTAATATCATGAACGTTTGAGTAAACCAGATTAAAGTGATTAGCGTGGCCGCTTCCCGCGCCGTAATGCCGGTCACTCACTTAATTCGGCTCGTTTTAAAGCAATCTTTTTCAGCAGCCGAGCATGCCGTTAAAAGTATTTCCAAACGTATAAATAATTTACGAAACGAGGACATAAAGTTTGCGGAGCGACCCCCGCTCGCATGCAAATCGAGTTGGAAGAAAGAAGTGTCCGCGACCGCGGCGCCATCTCTTTCCACCGTTGAATATCCGAACATGCGGGAGCGGGACAGAGGATGTGTAGTGAATTACTGTTTGAGCGGGAGCGAGAGAGAGGCAGTCGGTAGTTGCGTTCGGTTAAGTGAATCAGTGCCCGCGCTCGCTATTAAATCAGGGCGCGGGAGCGGGGAGGCGCGCGTGCTAAAATGCTCTTTACGGCGGGTGGGGTTTTGTTTGCCGAGGGCGGTTTCAGAGCGATTACTCGCAGTAGTGTGTCCGCGGCGTTGTGGCGGCAGTCACGACGTGACGCGGCTCGCGAGTGTTCGTACGTGTATCGGAACGTAATGTCAGTGACAGCGCGGTGACCGCGCTTTTTCGCACGGAGTACGGCGGGAAAAGTTCCCGCCCACAATAAGACAACATATTTTCGGACGCTAATAAGGTAATTAAAATGTTTGATTTCTTTTTGTTTTGTTTTTAAAGTTAATTTTAAGTTTTCCAAACTTTTCTTATCCGACGGATTTTGTATTTTCATGTATTTATCAGAAGAAAATATTATTTGGATCATCTTTTAGATGATAGGAGATGCTGCAAACTTTTAAAACAATTGATATAATATTTTTTTTACACAATATATTTTGGCGTACCTACTTATGAGGCCCGACTAAAAAAATTTAACAAAAAGATAATGATTGCCATACAACGTGGCTATGCTGCCAGCGTTTTGGAAACTTTTCTTGATGACGGCGATGTGGACGAATTTTTTGGCGCTCTATGATTATTAATTTCGCCTCCCTTATTACATATAATAATTCGTATTTTAAGAGCAATAGCTTTTAAATTGACGTAAATATTATCTGTATAAATATGTGAGATGGATAAAAAATTAACAAAATAATGGACTGATTCTGGAAAAGTGGTTGTAAAAAAATTAATCAATTAAAATGTTCACTTGAAACAGTTTTGCTATCCGTGTTATAAATATTCATTGTAGACACAGACCTCTTTACAGCGATGACTACGCGTCTGTGTCGCTGAAAATCACCAAAGTGAATTTTGCGAATTTACAAAAATCTAAATAAGCCTTGAGAATGTCTACATAGTTTATCTTACGCCAGGAAAATATGATTGTCTGCCACAAGGCTAAATCAGTTACTACATTGTACATACATAAATACATCTAAAATAACTATCATGTCAAAAATAATTAATATAAATCAGCACCATACAAGACATGACATGAGATGATAAATGTTTTTTTGTTATTTATTTATTTATTTAGTAAAAACTCTAAGACTACCATTACAGGTTTAAACCTAATTCGATAGCTAGGACAATAATAATATTTTAAATACAACTATACAGATACACAGATAATAATGTAAACATTATAAACACTAAATTATTACTAAACACTACTAACTTAATTAATACTAACTTAAACATCTACTGTATAAAAGTATGACTTACTTAAATTAAAAAATAATTAAAAAATAATATTGCAGAACTAAATTACTATAATAAAGATTCTAGTCCGATTCGTAACATAACATGTGTAACGTCACCTTTGCGAGTTCACTGAAGCAGCACGAAAAAATGTCTAGCCTATTCTGGATTTCGTTAATTGTACGAATTGCTCGCGTGAGAGGTGTTTTGGCTAGCATGTTTGTTCTAGCTGTTGGCACAGCCAGCAGCGGCGGGCGCCTCCGCCTCCACACGTAGCGGTCCGGAACACAAAACCACAAGCACTGAAGCACTCCCGGATTGTGTTCCTTGCCCCGGAGTAATTTTATTAAATATATGATGAGAGTAAACTGTCGCCGCACCCTCAACTCATTGTACCCGACCATGCCCAGTACAAACAGGGTGGGGTACATCAGCGGGTACAATGGATAGACCCCGTACAGCCTAAAGTACAAGTGACGCGTGAACTTGTTCTGTACGCGCTCCAGCATGACAGAGTACTTGGCTTCATGTGGAGCCCATATGACAGCACCATACTCCAAGTGACTCCTGACTAGTGCGTCGTATAATACCCTAATCGTCGTAATATTAGTGAACCCCTGTGAATGCCTGAGTACAAAGCCGAGGTTTCTGTACGCTTTCTTACATATTTTAATTATATGCTCGCGTTATATAAATACCTTCGGGGTACAGAGCCCTTGGTAGGATTTCTTCTTACAAAAATCAGTCTGCCTGACCAGATGCAGTGCTATCTGACCTCCACAACCCAGAATCTTAGAATACAATACCCCTTGGTAAGACTGGCTGTCAGATTTTCGGGCTTCTGACGACCCGTAACGACTGTCAAAGATGAACAAATGACAGCCGGGACCAACGGCTTAAGGTGCTTTCCGAGGCACGGAGAAGTATCGGTATGTAAAGATCACAGGTAAAGATGGTCACCCATCCACGGCCAAATCCGGCAAGCGTAGCTTAACCTGATGGATCGGCCTGTGCAGCTGTTATTACTTAGCCATGAGCTCCTCGATTCTTTCTTACAATTGACCAGTTTTACCAAAAATGGGATTCTAAAATTTAACACAAAAACGCGCCCGTATTCCCTTAAGGTGTGGCAGATTTGTACTTACTTATAGTAGGTAGGTACACCCATATTTCACCAGTTAAGTCCCATGCAATATGGGGTGAACCTAACAACCAGGCACTAGTCAAAACTCCGAGCTGTTACTGAGAATTCCAGTTGAAAAAACCCTTATAACACTTTACCCGGCAATCACATCCAGGACCCCTGTCAGCGATGAAAGATAAACTACATAAAAAAAAAAAACCAGCCCTTGCCCATTTATTTAGGGTCGGCGCAACATCTCTTTCCTTCCATACTTCTCTATTAGTCGTCATGTCGGTAGTTATTCCCTTTCTAGCCATATCAACTTTCACACAATCCATCCATCGTTTCTTTAGTCCACTTTTGTAACAATCCACATTCATACTCAGAATATTACTCACGACATTTTCCTCATTCCTCCACCTCTCATACCCAATAATGCCCATGCAATGAGAGCCGATTTCCACACAACTTAAATTGAACCTATGCCTGCAAATAATAACATACTTAATCAATTGGCACGTTACCAACGTCACACTGCAAGATTCATCAAAATCAATAAAATTGCCAACTTTTATATTTAATATATTCACGTTTGATTTAGTCAGTTACAATTAGCCACCTGCCTGCCCAATAAAACAGCATTTAGTCTACAGGCCAAAAAATTGACACATCATCTAATAAATACATATACTGCCAGTCAACGTGGTACTGCTGCCAGTTTTCTGGGTACGGATGACTTTGAAGGAGTACTCCTCCTTCGACGCCTAAATGATCTTTTATCCTTTCTGTTATTTTGTCTATTTATTTGTATAGTTAGTCACTTAATTTAGGACCTAGTGTAAATAGTTAGTTTCATACTATCATTATAATTTGCAATATGTTTAGTCAAAGTATCAGAATTGCCATAAAACGTGGCAACGGTGCCAGGTTATCGGGCAGTTTTTCTGTTGAGAGCTATGCGCACAAATTTTTTAATACCCAATTATTCTATCCTATCCTTTTCTATACACTTACATGTACATAGACGGATAAAATAGCTTATGTTAGCATTATATACCTATATAGTATAGATAGAATATATACATAATCAATACAGTCAATTGGCGCGTCACCGACGTCACACTGCAATACTCGTCTCAATCAGTTCCTTCTAACAAAATAAAAGCCAATAACGTTTCACTCGAGCAATAAGCTCAATTACTAGCAAATATGAGCATTGTATTGATATGCAATCGTGGACGGCGCCCCGAGCAATTATTGTGGCGCTATGAACTATACAGCTTACGTGTAGTTATATCGGAATGTTTGATTGAATCGTCTAGCGATGGGTTTTGAAAGACTTTTGTTTGTAGGAGATAGAAGTGATGTTTTACAGTTATTTTGACAAATAAAAGTAATATAAAATTCTTTAAACAGCAATATACAAACAATTTTGAAACTAGATTGAACTAGAATAAAGAAAGAAAAGTCCATATTTGGTCATTTTAATCCGCGTAGCAAAGTGCTACGAAATGCCTACGAAAGTGCTACGAAAGTGAAATGTTGTTATTTTGTTCAATTTCTTTGGATTATCTACTTAAAAATCAATTTTTGAGTCCACATAGGAATTTTCTGTCTTGCATATATCAATTTGAAATATTTGCTTTTTTCGAATAAATCTTTTGGGTATGTGTGTAATGTATTTTGCGAAAAACGTAGAGAATAACCATTGGTTATCGTAGCCAGCTCATAAGTTCCGAATACATGTCGGTTTTTTTCTTTATTTTCAGGTAAAAAACTCAATACACTTATGGCATAATTACAGCAATACACTATCGGACAAATAGTGCAGACCTCTCTAATGGTCCATAATGAGTAGTAATTGAATTGAGAGGCCGTCGGCCGCCCGATCACTATATCGCCACGAACCAGTCAAGCAGTTCAGTTACCCATCATTAGTTAGAACCAGTCAATTTTCAGATTTACACTTAACTGTTACTCCGATTGGTTAACTGGATTAAGCTTAGTTTTAGAGCCATTTGGCCGAACTTAGTTGAACTTTGGTTGTTTTAACTTCGTGCTCAGTTTAATGTTTCGAGTTCGTGGAATACCTGTGTTTATGTGTCAAAGTTGGTGTTGAAATGGCGGCAAGTGGTTGTCAAGAATTATTTTGAATCCATTTTTGGATTTACGCTGCGTTGGATTCTTTAGTAATGATTGCTTGGGACAACGCTTACAATTCTTTTGACTTTTAAAATTACAATAAGAATAACTTCCGTTTCTTCTATGAATTTTTTAATGAAACATTGATTTTTCTAATCTATGTATAAGCTAAGTAAACACAATCCTTTTGCCACCAATAAGGTATAGGCAGAAACTACAGATCGCGATCTGTCAATCTCATAATACCTAATACTAATATTATAAATGCGAAAGTGTGGATGGATGTTTGTTACTCAAACACGCCAGAACGGACCTGGAGTAAATTTGGCAGACAGGTAGATTATAGTCTAGAATCACACTAATATTATAAAGGCGAAAATTTGTGAGTGTGTATGTGTGAGTTTGTATATTTGTCCGTTCTTCACGCTCAAACGGCTGAACGGATCTGAATGAAATTTGGCACAGAGGTAGTTTATGACCAGAATTAACACATAGGATATATTTTATCTCGGTAGTACGTTCCCTTGGGATAAATTCCGACAACCACGCGGGCGAAGCCGCGGACAGAAGCTAGTAACACATAGGCTACTTTTTATTTCAGAGAAAATTACAATTCCCGTAAGATAGTTTCTGACAGCCACGGGTGAAGTCCCTCGCAGAAGCTAGTTCTAAAAATAATTGTCAAGTTATGAATTTCAAAACCCTTAACACTGGCTGCCTTTTTCTACATCTTTTCACAAGGGTCGATAACCGAAAAGAAGAGAAAAAAAAACAGTTCGAACGGCCAGCAGTAAATGCGTTTATTCGATAGCGGTATCGACGCCAATTGAGTAGCGTCGCCGCGTCCTTCCGATAATTGCACGTAATTGCTCGACCAAAGGGTACCAGAGACCGGCAAATTATTATTAGTTATACGGTCTTCTTGAGAGGTTGAAGGTGACAGGATATTGGATAAGGATTTTAATTATGTCAATGGTTTTGTTGCGAAACAATGCAGCTATGACTTTTAATTGATGTTAAAACGTAAAAGTTAAAAATACTCCATTTATTATAGCTTTAGAGAAATAAAGACAGTTATATGGCAGTATAAAATAAACACGATTTTAATCCGTTTTTAACGGAGTCAGCCTATTTAGTGAAATTTCATCATTAGGACAATAATTACAAGTAGTTCATATACATAGAATACTTTTTATTAAATGTATCCTAAAAAGTGTACAGACGCCAGCATATCAAACTGTCTCAAACTGTCAAATATTTCCAATTGAACATGAACCTTACACTTACATGATAAAGTTGAATATCTGTCAGAGGAATTTGACAGATTCGGGTAGCTTGACCTGCTGACCTCTGTACACAGAACGACATTGAGGGGTCCTATAGCTAAAAGCAATCTTTACGATCTACCAAATAGTTTCTTGTCATTGTTGAGGCTTCAGAGGTGAAATAAGATTGAAAATAAACAAGTAATTGTTAACACAGTTTTAACATACGTTTTTTTTCTATTCGAATGTAATATGGAGAAAGTTTTCAGGCACTCGTGGAGAGTAGGTCTACTTGGAGTTTCGCATTCCGAACCCGTAGGGTTGCTACCGACAAAATTTTTATTATTTTATGACAGTAACTAGAATAAGTCTTGAATCTTGTTAAAATCACTTTTAAATCAGCATCGCCTTGACATAAATAAAATTTATTAGTATCCTTATATTTTGTATCAATTTAAGTTAAAAACCACTAAATTATATTTTTCCATTTATAAGTTATTATTTATGTACATTTCATTTTAATTCTTATTCCAATAAAAAACAACAAAACACTAACCAGAATTACTACAAACGAATAATGAAAAAAAAACAAAATTGAATCAAAAGTACGTATAGCAGCGAATGTGTATCGTCGCTTAAACCGATTAAAGGCAGATATAGCCGGTTACGCAAATGATGACTGACAGGTAGTGGTAGGGCTGTGCTGAACACAAATTATCATTTTATTAGATATCCTGGGGTAGTTCAAACGTATCAGATGTTTAGGAGAATTTGTAAACAGCTATGAGTGTGATACTTTTTTGTATAGAAAACTAGCTTCTGCCCGCGGCTTCGTCCGCGTGGATGACGAAAATTGCATGTTATAATACATATAAACCTTCCTCTTGAATCACTCTATCTATTAAAAAAAACTCCATCAAAATCCGTTGTGTAGTTTTAAAGATCTAAGCGTACATACATACAGACATTAGGACGCGAGAAGCGACTTTGCTTCGTCCACGTGTATTTTATAATTAATATAGAGATCTGGAGTAAAAAATAGCCTATGTCCCAAGCTGCTTATCTGTCAAATTTTATAACGATCAGTGAAGTGACGTACCCAAGCACGCACCTCTGACTTTTCGAATTCATGCGCCTATTGTATAATTATCACAATGCTTCAAAATGGCGAAGGAAAACATCGTGAGGAAACCTGAGAGATATTTCTGAGCATGTGAAGGTAAGTCAGAGGTGCATGGGCAGCATAAAAACTGACACCAGGTTAGTCACTAACCACACGAAGAAAGAAAAAAGAGGAGACGATAAAATTCTGAGAAAAAAAATCAAAATATGTATGTGACCAACTGAGGTTCTGACTTAAAAAGAGCACAGTGAGAGTCTCAGCAGTCCAATTAATGCAGCATGGACTGCTAAAGGCTAAAGCTATGATAATTACAGTAGGTACATATAAACTAATAGAAACGATGTCAAAGTCAAATCATTTATTTCAAATAGGCACAGAACGGTACTTTGATAACTAAGAAAAAAGAAATTGAATTGATTTAGTTGTCCTGTAGATGTAGTTTCGTATGGAGAAGAATATCCACCGTTATTCTTTTAAAATGTTATACAATATTTTGTATATATCGATTATTGAGAATTAATTATGAGATAAGTGCTCACATTTCAAGTCATGAGGAAACAAAAACACGCTATGCCGTTGGTCCCGGCTGTTATTTGTGCATCTTTGATAGTCGTTACGGGTAATTAGAAGCCAGAAAGTCTGACAGCCAGTCTTACCAAGGGGTATCGTATTACCCAGTTACTGGGTTGTGAAGGTCAGATAGGCAGTCGCTCCATGTAAAATACTGGTATTCAGTCGCAGACTGCAAGCTGACCCAAACAAAGGTGGGCAAAGGCTCGACATATTGATGAGTAAACAAGCACCGAAATCTATTCCAAAACTACTTATCTATCAAAAGAATCACACCAAAAAACCCTTCACAACCGCACCAGATCATTATTTTTATTCCATCGATCGATTAGATTGTCGCACCCCGATTGAACCATTGCCCACAGTTAATAGTTAATTTAAACTGTTCAATTGATCTCCATTACAATTGGTAAAAGTTCGATATCAAATGAACGAGCCAGTGGCACTGTGATTAAATATTATTGATTGTTACTTAGCGCCAAGCGGGTTTGAATTGTAAAATAATTTGTTTCAATTGAATTGAATTTTTTCATTTTTTTTTGTGTCGAGATGTTGTTGTTGGTTGTTTTTTTATATTTTTGTTAGCTACAATATAATATTAATATGTAACCGATACAGTCTAACACCAGATTTTTTATATATTTGTCAACTCCACATACCTAGTATAAAACAAACTCGCTCTCCACCGTCTGTCCCTCTGTACGCATAGATCTTTAAAATCACGCAACGTATTTTAATGCGGGTTTCATCAGAAGATAGAGTTATTTGAAAGGAGGTTTATACGAATAGTTTAAATAGCTTTACATTGTTGCTAGTTTTCTTATAAAAGAAAAGAAATTCCTTTTCATATTTCTTACGGATTGTGTGTAATTTCACATTAACTGCGTCGAGTAATTAACATTTTTTTCCGGATCATGATATTGGAAGAATAGTTGGATAACTCATTCAAAACATTACAAGTTATTTGATGTGCACATTACGTATATTATTTTATTTACTATTTGCGACAACCCTAAACGCGAATAATTTCAGTAAAATTCAATAAAGTGTACTTCGACAGGCATCGCGATTCCAATTCACTAATTTCAGTCATTAACATTTAACGTCGAATTCTGCATTTAATTATATTAGATAACGGTAAAATTATGTTTTCTTTTTCATGTTCTTACACTAGGTGTGTTACTTTCACGTTGGGTAATACGTTTATTAGTAAGGGGGCTTACTAATATACTCGTACGTGACAGGTGAATTTTATGGCATTTTTCATCACTTCGGCGAGAATTTCGGGCGACAGATTCTCGCACTCGTGTCGAATGTTGTCCCTGTAGGCTAACAGGGTCTCGGGCTTGTTCACGTAAACACGGGACTTCAAAAAACCCCACAGAGAAAGTCTGCAACGGTTAAATCGGGCGATCTTGCGGGCCAGTGCAAATCGCCAAAACTAGAGACGAGTCGACCCAGGAACGCCGCCTTCAGAATATCGGTTGTGGCTCGCGCAGTTTGTGCCGTTGCTCCATCCTGTTGGAACCACATGTCCTCCAGTCCTAATTCGTCCAATTGCGGCAAAAAAAAATCGGTTAACATGGCCCTATAGGCCGCACCGTCCACTGCTGTTTTTTACCAGTGGCATTCTCGAAAAAAAATGGCCCGATGGCTCCTCCAGCGTGAACAGCGCACCATGCAGTCACTTTGAGTGGGTGTAATGGCTCTTCGTGCATCACTTGTGGATTTTAGGTGCCCCAGGAGTGATAGTTTTGCTTGTTCACGTACCCGCTGAGGTGGAAATGAGCCTCATCGGTCATTATGATTTTGGTCGAAAAATCATCCACTTCGTTTATTCCGATTATTCCGCGTTCTTGGAGAGCGTATCGCTCCATGGCTTGTTCCCTTGTATTTTACATCTGCCTAGTTCACAAATGTGAAAACAGATTTGATATTGGCCACCATTTGCAAAAATAAGAGCATAGAGCAATAGGGTGATTTCTTTTGGCCCACCTGGTACAAACAATCGTTTTCCTGGCTTTACCTACTAATTTTAAAAGTCTTCCTAATACACCCTGAAAACAGTGGTTCCTGCAAATAGGAAGTATGAAAGGAAGGAACATAAAAATTGCAATGTAGCAATTATCATAATGCCTAACCGTCTAAGTGCCAATTTCACCAATGAAACTGAACGCGATCAGCACGTCTAAAACGCGTTAAGAGCTGTCAGTGTCAATATTTCATAGAAAATAATGACACTGACAGGTGACAGCTGACAGGTCGTAGATGCACTGCTGTCGTTCAGTTTCATAGGTGAATCATATGCCTAGCCTTTTCCCAACTAAGTTGGGGTCGGCTTCCAGTCTAACCGGATGCAGCTGAATACCAGTATTTTACATGGAGCGACTGCCTATCTGAGCTCCAACACAACCCAATTACTGGGCAATACGATACCCCTTGGTAAGACTGGCTGTCAGATTTTCGGGCTTCTGACGACCCGTAACGACTGTCAAAGATCCACCAATGAAAGCCGAGACAAACGACCTAACGTGCTTTCCGACCCCAGCAGGCGCAGCTTAACCTGATGGATCGACCTGTGCGGCTGTTAGTACTTAGCCACGAGCTCCTCTCAGTGTCATAGGTGAAATCTACCCTTAAATAAGATAGAGAAAAAGAATCTTTCTCGCTTGAAGAAACATTTCACGAATAAATAAATGGAGTTTTTCATAACATTTATTGAAAGAACAGCAAACAAAAATAAGTAAACAAAATAAACTTAACTCACTCACTCGCTCATAATTTACAGTAAAACAAACACAATTCAGCAAAGACTAATTAATACATTAACAGCTGAAGGTAAACCGATCCTTAATGACTCGATTTGACTCGGTTAATTGATTAAATCGTAGTCGATTCCAAATTAAACGGTACAAATACGATTTCAGAGCAAATTGTGTTTGCACTCGATATCGAACTGGAGCCATGTTTACATTGAAACGTTCGCGTATTGGGTGGTTTTAAAATGATACTTGGTTGGAGTTTAAACGGTGAAATAAAATAGCTACTGTATTTGCTTCAACATTTAAACTGCCTTGGTTGATAATCTTGAAAAAAAAGGGAGATTGTTTATAGTAGAAGGAGTTTTTATATATATGTCATAACTCTATGGTATGGATGAGACCACATCAAAGAATCAAATGAATTAATTTTTTAATTAGCTTTTTTTTTGTTTTCATTTTTCATACAAAATAAGTAATTCGACAAAGTCACGATTATTAATGTAAAACCCACGTCGCTTTTTCTTAGCTTTGATTATAAATTATTCGTATGAATGAAAAATAATGAATTACTCTTATTATCCTATAAATTAAACTTCACCCATCGAGATAAAAAATTTTAATTGATTATATCTTCGAAACTATGCATTTTTGGGCCACATATTTGAGGATTTTAATATTATAGAATATACCTAATCCTAGAGTCCTGGCAAGTCAAAGAAAACACTTTGTGTAAGTATAATATAATAATATGCTATCAGAATCCTCAAAATTGGTTATTATTTACCTATAAATACAAACAAATGCAACTCTATGGTTTATTACCTAGGTAGTTTTTCTATAGAATAGGTTGTATTTTCTACGAAATAAAACTTATTTTTCTAGCAACCGCTCTAAACAAGTTCAGCAATATCAAGGTCCTCCATTATCCGTCTCGTAGGTTCAAAATAAGCTCTTAATTTAATAAACATGAAAAGGTTTACGAGATAAATCATCAGTTCCCACATTTGGCGGCAACTCACAATGGGCCCGCCGCCCTCTTCCCTCCTCCCGTGTTATGCGAGTGACGATAATCTCACCTCGACAAGACGGGAATGCGAAATGAAGTGCTTTTGCCACAACAAAAAAAAAAAGAAAAACAAAAACAACCTTTTGAAATTCGAATGCTAATTCCTCTGGTTTTATTTAAAATTCTATTCTTTTAATGACGTAAGTGGCTGGATGTGATTTTACTTGCGTGAAAAAGGTAAAAAAGACAAAAAAAAAACTGGAAGTGGGATATTCAGATAATCAGGTCTATTATTAAATAATGCGCCGTTTCTGAATCTCGACGTAGTTTTCTTGTTTGTTAATGCGACAATAGAGGATTCAGGATACAGTTAGTTTACGACGCGACGGTCCGACTTGGGCGACAAATCTGAGAATGTTGAGAATTGTTGCAAACAAGAAGATTGGGTAACTCTTGTTTACAATGGGATTCTATTGTTTATTAAACCATCCACTTTTAAGATGATTTATATCTTTGGTGGTACATCCATATGAAGGGATCCCTCAGGGCCAAGCCTGCCGGCTAACCGGGATTGTCCGAAAGGGTTACCGCTACCCAGAAACATAAAGGGCTACGGAAGGAACATGGATGGGTTTTAGTCAGTAAGAGTCAGACACTCCCTTCCACTCCACCCAGAAGAGGAGGAGGGAGAAGTCATTGGATGATTTCCAAGCCTTAAAAAAAAAAAAGTTGGTACAGACGCCAGCACATCAAGCTATCCCTAACTGTCAAATTTTCTCAATTAAAAATGAAACTTATGTCTTTGCAATAAAGTTGAAATACTATCAAAGATTTTTGACTTGATGTGCTTGCCTCTGTACATCCTACTATAATCACACTAATATTATAAAGGCGAAAGTTTGTGAGGATGGATTGATGTTTGTTACTCGTTCACGCAAAAACTACAGAAAGAATCTGGATGAAATTTGGCACACAGATAGTTTATAACCTGGATTAACACATAGGATATTTTTTATCCCCAACGTCAGTACGATCCCGTGGGATACTTTTAAGACATCCGCGAGGGCGAAGCCGCTAACAGAAGCTAGTACGAAAATATGAAACAATGTATACTTATTTTTTTACCTATTTTAAGCGGACGAGCTTAAAATCACGCGCTTAATTTGTTTCTTGGAAACAATCGCCGAATTTTGGAATATACACTCCGGCCGATGAGTGAATGCACTCCTAACATCAGTAAGTAACTTAAAGGTGACTTCCGGACCACTTCCAGTCACTGTTAAATACTTAGTTGAACAATTTTGTTTTTTTTTTTCACGTAGTAACGTGGAAGATGAAAACGTCCTATTTGCAACATTCATTCAAACCAAAACATAAATATTTTTAAGATGGTTATCACGGCGATAAAATTAAGATTTAAACTACAACGATGGCGATGACAAAGTGTAATATTACGAATCTAACAAATATTTACTGACATTATAATTTTGACAATGAACAACAAAACAATTCAAATTTATAATTTATTCTTTAAATTGAATTTTTAGTTGGTGTCATACTTAATAATGTTATTTAATTATGAGCAGTAATAATCTTAGAGTATTTAGGGTAAATGCTCTAAGATTATTACTGCTAATAGCTTTGTCTATGACTGTTTTTACCTATAATGTTTGTAGGTATGCCACAAAGGCCGAACATGACGGATCTTTTTTGTCTATGAACAACTTGTATGTCTTATACTTATGTTTCAACAAATAAATGTCTTATCTTATTTAACGTTTTTTTTTAAAATACAATTATTGGCTTATTATGCGAAGGTTATGGTTGCAGCGCGGATGCGGTCGGCGGTGGGTGTGATACGGTAATGACACGACAATATAAATAGGATTAGTGTATCAGGACCCCACGCGCGCAGACAGGACGAGCCAATACACGCACCGACACTGTGCTCCGGCGCGAACCGCACTCTGGACAAAAATAAATAAACTGGATTAAATATTAAAAAAAAAACTTTTACTGTAACTGACACATTTTGTTTTAATACTAGCCAAAATTTAAGGAAGGCTGATGTTATTCTTATTTTGTTTTTTTTTTAAATATATAAAAGTAAATACGAAATTACGATTATTAACATAGAAATGGTATTCATAAATCGATAAACATAATGAAATTACATTCAAATTAAATTATTTTTTAAAGTAATTATAATTTATTTTTTAGTTTCACAGATATTTTATTTAAAGTAACTTAGACGTAACAAAAGAAATGGGAAAAGGGGAGGTGACAGACGCAAGCTAGAAAAAAATAGCCTCTGCTATATTTATACAATAGAAAATGCTCTACAAAATTAAAGATTTTATCTCATCAGGCTTGAGTTTCGTTTAAAACTTAGAGAGTGTTGCCTCTTCATTATGTTATCCCTTAATGAAAAGGTGTAACCGTTAAGTAGATTGGCCTTCTGATGTTTCATAAGCCGACCCAGATTAACACAGAAAGTTAATTTAATGTAATACTAGTAACCCACCCCTGTTTCACACGGTTTTTGCGACATGACAAAACATCTAGATTTTTTTTAAAGATATATTGTATACACATGAATATTCTGCCTTTTCGCAACTATGTTGGGGTTAGCTTCCAGTCTAACCGGATGCAGCTGAATACCCTATATTTAACATGGAGTGTATCTGATCTTTACAACCAGAATTCTGTAATACGATACCCATTGGAAAGACTGGTTGACAGACATTCAGGCTTCTGAAGACTCGTAACGACTCCTAAGATAGTCACCCATCCACGTCCTGACCGCGGCAAGTGTAGCTTAACCTGATCGTTCGAGCACGGGTCGAACGATCAGGTTAATATTAATAGGCTGTTATTAAATCTTCTAAGATAAATAATCTAAATGTTGGCGACACATCAAAATCCGTTGCGTAGCTTAGAAGAACAATGGGGGTCGAACCGACAGACATGAAAAGGATTTTAATAATATATAATATGCATACATAGGTAAGCATCGGTTTATATGAATTTTAATGTAAGAGAAGTTATTATAACATTATTATAACGGTAATGGGTTCATGGAAACCTTGTGTTATTCAACTATGATGGGTTTTAGTTATAAATTATGAAAACTTATTAATGCTTAAATTATAGTCATATGAACGGATTTAGTTTCAAAAAGTGATTATGGATTAAGTAGGCAATTTAAGTATTAAAATAGTATATTGTTTGAGTTATTTTAAGCTACGAGAAAAAAGTTGTTCTTTGATAATAAAATATCATAACATACCAGGTTAGTCACTAACCACACGAAGAAGAAGATCATAACATCACGCTTTTAATCTCCACGGGGTCAAACAGAGGTGTACCTGCAGTACACCCTATTTTTAAAAGATCATCGGATAAAAAAAAATACAAATATTAATTTTGTCCCGAAAAATCCCTGATGTGCCCACAGTGTGCTGACGTCAGTCGCAGTATCGAATGCGCCCGCGCATCGTTTAGCCGATTCATTGCTCCATTAATGTCATTTATACCGACGGCTCGTCTACACGTGGGTCTCTAGTTATATGTGCAATTGAATTTCATTGCCATTTTCCTCTCGCAAATAAAGTTATGTTGGTGTGCGGATTATGATTAATAAAAGATTTAAGTCATTAAAATCAACGATTATAGTCATTTAAAATGAAATAAAACGAGTGACTTTTCAATAATTAAAATAAATTGAGTGAAGTGGAATATATTAAATTAACAACAACAATATCAAATTTCAAAAAGATTATTTAAATACCGAACTATTTAACATGATGATTATTTATAATAAGGTAACATTTGTTAAAACGCATGCTTATTTTCACTTATAGTAATCTTTTTCATTTAAAATGCCATGTTTTTTTATCTTCCACACTCAATTTATTCACTAATTCGCAGTTCATACGATCACCGTAAATTCTTCAAGCGTTTTCTTCTTCGAACTTCTTAAATATGTTTTAAATAATTACAAGATCACTCTTGTAATTATTTAAAACATATTTAAAACATATTTATTTCAGACTAGCTCCTGCCCGCGACTTCGTACGCGGACCCTGTTGCTTATGCCAGCGACAACGGGGTCGCCATTTATGTTATTTTTTATCATTTTTCCCATTTAAATCTTTTATCACACTGAGCTTTAGTTTTATTTCATTCCAACAACCACCAAAACATACAGTCCATTTGTCATCGTTTTCATTTTGGTAACCGCATTATTATATTCCTCCTCTAGAGACCTAGAAGTCGATGCGTAGATACGCTTGGAACTCAAGCGTAATTCTCTTTCCGTGAACGTCTCTGACTCGCGAGACAATACATGACGTTCACGATCAGCGGTCAGTCGCGCATTATATTCTTCACGGGTCTCTAGAGACCTAATGAATACGCTGAGAACGCAGGCGTGCTTCGCGACCCGAAGAGTTTTCCACGGAGCGAGTTGCAGCCTAATGTTCTCGAACAACATCAAGTCTCTCCTGACGCTCTTCGGTAGATTCTTGGGATCTTATGATCCTCAATCTTTTAGCTCTCTTGGAACATTGGGAAAGATTTGACCTCTTTCTAGGCATGGTCATAGTTTTATTGTGAAGATAAAACAAAACCTGATCAATAAAAATCTAAATTAAAATGACTGCTCCCCTGCGTTACCGGGTAGGCTACAGTGTCACGAAGATAAATGGAAAAGGAAATTAAACACTCAAACAACATAAGCCCGAAGGCATATTCATACGATAAAATAAAAAAATAAATAGGAGTTTTGGCCAGTAGAGTCAAATTTTCAATGATATACCATCGTCATCGAAAATCAGTCCTAAACTGTTACCGCCTTCACCGCGTGCAGGTACTCCCAGTTTATGTTATTTTATAATTACACAGTAAAATTAGTGATAGCTTTGATTTCCACATCAGATGTTTCTGATCTTCGATTTTTATAAGTCAACAGGAAATGCCCATCATATTGAACAACAAAGACGTCAAAGACGTCATTCCTATATGTGTTATGTTGTAGCTAGGCTCTTGGAGTTCCACAACAGGTGTTCCAGATCTTCGATTTTTATAAGTCAACAGAGAGTGCTCATCAGATTGAACAACTTGTGCTAAGACGTTATTCCTATATGTGTTATGGTGTAGCTAGGCTCTTGGAGTTCCACAACAGGTGTTCCAGATCTTCAATTTTTATACATCAACAGAGAGTGCTCATCAGGCTGAACAACTTTCGCTAAGACGTCATTCTTATATGTGTTATGGTGTAGCTAGGCTCTTGGAGTTCCACAACAGGTGTTCCAGATCTTCGATTTTTATAAGTCAACAGGAAATGCCCATCAGACCGAACAACTTTTGCTAAGACGTCATTCCTATATAATGTTATAGTGTAGCTAGGCTCTTGGAGTTCCACAACAGGTGTTCCAGATCTTCGATTTTTATAAGTCAACAGGAAATGCCCATCAGACCGAACAACTTTTGCTAAGACGTCATTCCTATATATGTTACAGTGTAGCTGGGCTCTTGGAGTTCCACATCAGGTGTTCCAGATCTTCAAATTTATTCTCTCAGCAGAAAATGCTCATCACGCGGAACAATTTTTGCTACGGTATTATTTTTGTATCTCTTATAGTTTAGCTGGTCAGTTGCGGTTCTGCATCAGGTGTTCAAGTTTCCAAGATAAATTATAGCCTATATGTTGCCCAGACTTAATACCTATACAACAAAAAAAAATCATTCCAATCCGTCCAGTAGTTCCGAAGATTAGCGTGTACAAACAAACAGACAAACAGACAGACATACAGACAAACAGACAAAATTTTTTTTTTGGATTCATGCTCTATTACTGTTTCTAAACCCCCCTCAATTATTATTTTTTTAATATATTCAATGTACAGACACAGTTTTTTTACTGTTTTATTATACACTCGAGAGCAATGAATCCGGGTCACTTAAAGAATTCTAAAAATCTCGGAAACTAAAAATGCTAGGTTAATGCAATAAATTGTATTTAATAGACAATGTAATACTCCTTAAATGAAGGTATTAAAACTTCTTAGTTATTGTAAAGTTATATCATAAAAAAAACAAATTTGAAAAAGGGCCACTTTCGAAGATGGAACTACGAAATTACAGCATTTGGTTTTGCTTTTGTTTGTAATCTGTCATTTATGTGGGTACATAAACCATGTTGATAGTGCTCTATATTCATTATTCAAGCTGAAATTATGTCGCTTACGCCTGAAGAATGCACCAGAATACTTACAATGCTGGAAACCGGCCGGAGTCAGCGCGATACAGCCAGGACTGTCGGTGTGTCGCTGTCAACAGTACAAAGAGTTCTCCGACGTTACGAAGAAACTGGTTCTAACCTACGCAGACCAGGAACGGGCAGAACCAGGTGTACCACAGCACGAGAAGACCGATACTTGGTGAACACCATGCTTCGAAATCGCTTTCTCACAGGAACTGAACTCACAAATCAGTTTCGACACCTCGGAGGAAGTAACCCAAGTGCATGGACAGTAAGACGTCGGCTTGCTGAATCTAACTTAAAACCCCTTAGACCTGCAAACGGCCCTAAACTGGAGCGTGGGCATCGTATTTCAAGACTAAGATATGCCCAGGGCCACGTAAATTGGAGTATTGAAGATTGGTCCAAAGTTATGTTCTCCGACGAATCAAAATTTATGCTCTACAAGCACGATGGAAGACACAGAGTGTATCGAAGACCAGGGGAAAGATTCAAGCAAGCATGCATCGAAGAAAAAGTAGCCTACGGTGGTGGGTCTGTACTTGTGTGGGCCGGAATTTCTTCTGAAAGTCGCACAGAGCTGGTGATCATAGAAAACGGCTCTTTAACTAGCGTAAGATATGTGGAAGAAATCCTCAATGATCACGTTGGTCCATTTATGGTCAATTTAGGTGAGGATGCTATATTTATGCATGACAATGCCCGACCTCATACAGGTAGGATTGTGAATGACTACCTTCAAGAGATGAACATTACTCGTATGGAGTGGCCAGCGCGCAGCCCGGATATCAACCCGATCGAGCATGCTTGGGACGAGCTAGGCAGATGCGTAAAACAACGAAACCCTCCCCCAATCACGCTTCGTGAGCTCAAAACTGCTCTCACAGAGGAATGGGAGAATATTCCCCAAAATCGTATAAGGAACTTGGTGTACAGCATGCCAAACCGCGTAAACGCAGTAATGGAAGCACGAGGAGGCAATACGAAGTATTAAAATTCAAGAAAATCGTAATAAAGTTCAAAAATTTCATGTTTCCTATTTTTGTTTTAAGAAGAGATCAGCAGTTTTTTTCTTTATGTAATTTTGTGTTAATAAAATGTATGGTGACTCATATTTTTTTTACTTTCATTTAAGGAGTATTACTTTGTCTATTAAATACAATTTATTGCATTAACCTATCATTTTTAGTTTCCGAGATTTTTAACATTCTTTAAGTGACCCGGATTCATTGCTCTCGAGTGTATGTATAGATATCATGAACCATACGTTATATCAAGAGTACAAAAACTACATTTATTTTGTAACATAACAAAGCTTCATGCTTGCTTTACCCGAAGGTATCTAGACTGGGGTGATTTTTAATAGTGCCTACCCTAACACCTGCCTACTACCAGTTATTCATTCAAAAATCTATCCTCCTTTTGCTCACATGCTGCATCTGACAACCTGCTGCAGCGGTCGGAATGTCGCACGCTGCGCTGCAATCTAGCAATTTATTCATCGAAATTAATTGATTTATGGCCAACACGTCCGTTCTACTGTTACACTGTGCGCTTGCAGTCTTGCAAAATACAGTTTCATAAAACTGCTTTCGACTGACGGACAGTCAGTTTTATGTCGTTTTTTATATTTTATTTGAAAGGACAGCAGAGTCCTTACTGCCTGATAGAATATTTTTCCGATTATCAGCATTGCTTTTTCGAATCAATGAACTTTTGAGATAAAAATTACTTGAGATTTGCGAGAAGGCACTGTCATTTCGTTTATTCTGGAAGTGTTTTCACTTGAATTCAAGGACATATTATGAGCAATTTTCATTATTTAAGATATCACATTAAACGTTTTAAAATGATAATTTCTACATACTTATAATAATATGTATAATAATCAAAGAGCATCAAAAAATTCGTCCACATCGCCGTCAGCAGGAAAAAATTCCAAAAGGCTGGCAGCATTGCCACGTTGTATGGCAATGCTGATTCTTTGACCAAAAAACAGGCCAGCCCTCTGGTCACGTGAGGAGTCGATTAATCGCTTGGCGTTGTATCGAAAAACAAAGTGGGCACTCGGACCCCATCGCTCTAGTGTTTCAACGCCAAACGGCTCGAACATATAAGTCACAATAAGGTTGGTTGGTAGGTATTTGCGGCGTTTTATTTCTACATATTTGAATTTTAAAACATCTATGCATATTACGACGCATCTGACAACCTGCTGCAGCGGCCGGAATGTTGCACGCTGCGCTGCAATCTAGCAATTTATTCATCGAAATTAATTGATTTATGGCCAACACGTCCTTACTACTGTCACACTGTGCGCTCGGGCTCTTGCAAACTAGTCTCTTATAAAACTGCTAGGTACATATACCAGTGGGGATTTTATTTGCAAGGTCAGCGGAGTAATTATTGCTTGATAAAATATTTATTATTGATTGATGAGAAGCTCGTAGCTAAGCACTAACAGCCGCTCAGGTCGATCCATCAAGTTAAGCTACGCTTGCCGGTGTTGGCCGTGGATGGGTGACCATGTTTACATACTGAGACTCCTCTGTGCCTCTGAAAGCACGTTAAGCCGTTGGTTGGTCCCGGCTGTCATCTGTACATCTTTCACAGTCGTTACGGGTCGTCAGAAGGCCGAAAATCTGACAGCCAGTCTTGCCAAGGGGTATCGTATTGCCCAGTTACTGGGTTGTGGAGGTCAGATAGGCAGTCGCCCCTTGTAAAATATTGACATTCAGCTGCATCCGGTTAGACTGGATGCCGACCCCAACATAGTTGGGAAAAGGCTAGGCAGATGATTATCAACATAACTTTTTCATATCAATGAACTTTGATATTAAAATTACTTGAGGGTTTTAAATAGGAGATGAGGATGGATCACTATTGTGATAGATCTCACAATTGTGACTGATGTCGGCCATTATTCAAGATCTACGACAACTGAAGACCGATTGCTGTCTGTCATATTTCGTTCGTTATTTATTAGAATAAAATGAATCTGTGTGACTTCTCGCGTGTACATTATTCGTGTAGGCAGATATGCTGTTGAATAGTCACCATCGCATTGTATGTAACAACCGTGCTAATTGTTCTTTTTTATTTAAATGTCCAACAATAAATAAATATTAGAATGTAAATAATAACCAAACCTAACTAAAACCATTTTTTTTAAGGCTGGGAAATCATCCAATGACTACTCCCGCTCTGGGTGGAGCGGAAGGGAGTATCAGACTCTTACTGACTAAAACCCATCCATGTTCCTTCCGTAGCCCTTTATGTTCCGGGGTAGCGGTAACACTTTCGGACAATCCCGCTTAAACTAAAACCATGTATTAAACTTAAACTCCTCCGCATCGCTGTCGACTAGTAATGTAGGTAGGTACTGTAGAGCCTTGGAGTAAAACCTTATGTTGAACATGGCTGGTAATAATCGGACGGCATTCGAACCTTTCAAATAATTTAAATTAGTTAAGGCTTTTGTAGATTTGAGAGTTCGCCACAGGTGGCGGAGCTAGACAGATGTATTCGTGAGAAACAAGTTATCAAATATAATACGTGTGTGTCCATCCGTGCGTTTCCCTTCATAGTATAGAAGCCCTATACACACATTACACGCTCTACCACTGAACCCCCTCAGTAGAAAATCTACAATCTTCTACAGTACCCATGAGTCTGGTGGCATTGCCACGTTGTATGGCAATGCTTAGCTTCTGGCCAAGGTAAAAGCCAGCCATGGTCAGTCACGGGAAGTGTCAACCAGCCGTTTCAAGATTTCGTTGAACAAACCATGATCAGAATGTTTTTTATTCAGGGTTACTTCAGGCGAAATTTTAATGTGTTGTTTTTGCAAATAATTTTATCAGTATATCGATACCCTAGACAAAGTCACATTTTCACTAACTATGGAATTTGCATAAGCTTTCGAAATGTCTCGTGATCAATCGTTTCGTGCTAGACAATGACAAATTGTGTAACAAATCACGATCAATATTCCCATTAAAATGTGTTGACAATTGACAAGTGGCGTTGTTGACATTCCAAATCTCAGAGTATCAAAATCGAATCGACACGGAGCGATTGACACTTGTCTAGGCCCCCAGAACTAAATGCAGACTAAGTGAATTCCTATTTAATGTAATTAGACCCAGAACGTTACCTTTATTTTGGAGGTTGAGAGGTTACCTTGATTTCAGTAAAGGAAATACTATTTGTCAATTTCACCCACTACGCCAATTTGACGTAGGTTTATACAAAATTTCATAGAAAGTGAAAGTCACATTAGTGATTTGAATATAGAGGCAATTTAAGTAGTTACTAAATTAATCAAACAATGAATTCTCGTGACATTACATTTTCAAATTAAGAACAGCATAAACCCAAACTCAAAGCATTTATCTTTCATATATACGTATATATAAATAAAAATCAATTGCTGTTCGTTAGTCTCGCTAAAACTCGAGAACGGCTGGGCCGATTTAGCAGATTTTGGTGTTGAAATGTTTGTCGTAGTCCATGAGAAGAGTTAGGTGGGCAGGTAGGGTAGGTACCTACCTACGCCCTACCTAGGGTAGGTAGGTAGGGTAGGTACCTACCTACGCCCTACCTAGGGTAGGTAGAACAAGAGGACAACAAGACAACGTCTGTCGGGTCAGCTAGTTTCAAATAAACCAATTACAGGCACTTTTGAATCGTCAAGGGGTCGGTCAGTCAGAAAGATGAAGCTAGTTGCCCATTCCAAAGCAGTATCCTACTGCTTCATCATTATATTGATGACTTAATTTTGATGGCTTCATATTAGAGTAGGTAGTAGGGAGCATAGGCTAAGCAACCCGATCCTCACCAACGTGCTACAAGACGCCGCACGATTAACATTCCGTTTTCACCTGTTCCGTTCATCTGACACAATTCATACTTAATGCACAATCAGACCGCGATCACACGGGTTAAGTATCGGCGCATGATCACAAGCGAATGCCGTCTCAATCACTCCACAATTGCATACACTTGTAAAGGTACGCGCACACCTGTGAGAGAGCACGTTGTCTTAGGAAACCGCGCGGGTTGTTGACAGGCCGCGCGTTTTATTTATTTGCGTTTACATCGTATGTGAATCTATTTTCTTCTTTTTTATTGCAGTCGTGCAGTATATTGCCAGTGTCTATGCATAGGCCGGTATATTTGTTTTCTTGAAATGTATAATAGCAGTAAAACATTGTTTTTTATGTTGTATTTGATGATGGAAATCCAGATTATAGTATGGTTAGATCGTCGGGAGGAGCTCTTGGCTAAGTAATAACAGCCTCACGGATCGATCCATCAGGTTAAGCTACGTTGGTTGGTCCGTGGAATGATGACCATCTTTACATATCGAGACACCTCCGTGCCTCGGAAAGCACGTTAAGCCGTTGGTCCTGGCTGCAATTCGTCGATCTTTGACAGTCGTTACGGGTAGTCAGAAGCCCGAAAGTCTGACAGACAGTCTTAACAAGGGGTATCGTATTACCCAGTTACTGGCTGGGTTGGAGGTCGGATAGGCAGTCGCTCCATGTAAAATACTGGGATTCAACTATATCCGGTTAAACTAAAAGCCGACCCCCAACTAAGTTGGGAAAAGACACGGCAGATTGTGATGTTTTTTATTATAGGGTTAGATCATCTAATACCCGAAGAATTCCCGATCATCTCAAATGTGTTCAGAATCGATTATGTTATTATTTATCGCAAGCAACAAATAGAAATATGCATGTTTAACCGTGCGGGTCACAATATCGAAATGATCAAGCGACACTTCGGCCGACCTCGTAAGTGTGAGCATACCCTTACTTTAAATTCATTGCGCATGCGACGCTGAAGGATTCAATTCGTCGCCTTATTATTACGCGGTGTCATTTCTATGCTAATGTCGATAGTATTAGATCGTTAATTGCTGTTGTGATATTGTCCTGAATGCGTGGCGGTGTTTCTGAGATGACTTTCTATGACATTCTAGCACGATGCTATGTCATGAATCTTGATTTTGAATGGAATGATTGGTTTCTTATCTCGACTTCAATATTTTCTACACCGATTTAAGTTTGGGATTGGTTTTGGAAAACGAACAGGCTGGAAGGGCCGAGCCTGCCGAGTAAGCGGGATTGTCCGAAAGGGTTACCGCTACCCCGGAACATAAAGGGCTAAGGAAGGAAGGAACATGGATGAACTCAGTAAGAGTCTGACCGCTCCGCCCGGAGCGGGAGGAGTCATTGGATGATTGCCCACCCTCAAAAAAACAAAAGGTGGGACGACAGCTGACTTTACCTAAGCTTTTACGGTGAAATGTTTACATAATCGACCAACTGTAGGTATACTTTTTGTGGGTAATATCTTCTCACCATGTGGTCATTTGTGTTGTTCCAGCTGGCGAGCGGTGGCGGTGGCGGCCGCGGCCTGTTCTGCTACCACTGCCCGCCGAGCTTGCCGCCGCACCAGCACCGCCTGCCCACCTTGGAGTATCCCTTCACAGCCTCGCACCCTTGTGAGTAACCAGCTATATTGCTTTATATTTTATTCAATGTGGGTTTCACATATTGGTACAATGTTTTAACTAACTAACTGACTAGCCTTTCCCCAACTATGTTGGGGTCAGCTTCCAGTCCAATCGGATACTTTACAAGGAGCGACTGCCTATCTGACCTCTACAACCCAGTTACTGGTCAACATGATTCGACTTGGTAAGACTATTAGGCTTCTGACTACTCGTAACGACTGTCAGTGATGCACAAATGACAGCCGGGACCAACGACTTAATGCGTTTTCCGAGGGACGGAGGGGTATTCGATATGTAATGCATGGTCACACATATACCTACTTAGGAAGGTACCTAATTAAAACAGTAATTCGTTAATTACATTAAGAAATTATCTGAGTTGAGAGCTTGTGCCGTCAGCTATAGGTTCGCTTCAAGTATGTAATGATTTCTAAAACCCATCGATGATTTTCACGTCAAGCGTCTATAGTTTTTAAAGATACCAACGCGAATGCACAACTTCAAGGGCCATTCATGGAATTATTTCAACTATAAACTAATAACAAGCGGAATATTAAACCAACTCCCTGTTTATACTCCATAAATCAACTTAAAATTTAAAGTTTCAAGTGGCAGCATAACCGTATAGTCCAGGAGTCGCGTCGATTTCACTTATCGGCACAAACTTGTGTAACTCAGTTAGCGGGCCGGCTCCCGGCCTAATGGCGTTATTCTTAGTTAAAGCTCCTTGTCTAGTTACCGATTTACAACTCGGTTATGTTTCTCGATTCAATAACGATTATTGAAACTGGCTAGAGATTCTGTGGATTTTTTAAATGTCGAACTTTGATTTTGATTCAGTGCTTTGGTATGTTTGAATGTGGAATTTATTTTTGAATTCCGAAATAACTTGATTTTTGTTTCTATGCTAAATAAAGGTCACGATCAACTAGAACGAAGTCCATTTTGTAAGAACGTAATTTTTTTATTTACATTTCTCAGATCAAAGATTCAGTCATAATTAGAAATGCATAAAATGAACGTTGTCTATTAAAACTGTAGTTAAAAACTAAGACATAATACCCAATGGCATAATCTTTGGCACTGAATTTAATTTTAGGACCCTCTCGTCTCATTTTATTCTTGTTGCAGTAATTAATTACAACAAAAAGCATTTGGTACTTATAACAAAATCAACTTTCTTTTACTTAATAGCACTTAAGATGAAACTCGCCAAAGTTCTTATCGAATCGGCGAACGGGTTAAAGAAAACCTTCAAAAGAAAAAAAAATCAGTTTCTTATACCCCGACTGACTCGCGTGCCTAAGGGGTGGTAATGTGCTAATGAATAGAGAAGGCAGGCCGGGGGTGTCGCGGGGTTACCGCGGGGGAGCGCGGCGGCGGGGGCGCCGGCCGGGGGCGCGGTGGGCGGTGCTCCCCGGGGATTGGTCGCCAGCGGCGCCATCTATTATTCATAAAATAGTTTTTGAGTCGCGCCGCCGGTCGCTTTAACACGGTTATTTCGACTAACTTAATAAGTATCATGTCACTTTTGATTACTCCCTCAGCGTCACAATTTTTTACTTAGCACAACAGCGATCAAAGGAGAACTTAATAGAGTTATGAAATAGCGTTATTTCATTAGGGTCCTCGAGAATGACAGTCTGTCCGTCCGTAATAATTGCGTAAAAGTATTAATTTTTAAAATTTATTAACGTATTGCGGGTGTACTTACCGCCGGCGCTTAAGGTGGGGGGGGGGGGGGTTAAAGGAGGGGGGGGGGGAGTTTTAAAGCGCTGAGGATAAAAAAGCTAGTGGATAAAAAAGCGGCTTAAACGAATCTATTAAAAATGTATAAGGCAATTTCCAGCGCGATGTCGGAGCGGGCGCTCATTAGCGCGCAATCACACCGACGCGCGGCGCGATGCGGTGCGGTCGACGATCACCTTTATTAATTCTACATTGTATGAGAATGTGTGTTTAATTAGCTGACGAGCTGAAAGGGTTATGTTCACATTTCGTAAGGCTTTATGCACAGAACAAACATGCATGCCTACGTACTATAGGTACAGTCACGAGCACCAATATGTATACACGGAGCAACTTTAAAAAGTGATTTTCTCCTTCTGCATTTGCTGTAATTACAAATGTTGTTATGGACATAGTATTTGGGAACCCATACTAATATGAAAAAGGTTCTATTCAAAGGTATCGTTATTCCACGAGATAATCGCTTTTGAATGTGTCTAAGTGTATACATAGGTATTGTTGCTCGCCTGTTTTCTCCAAAGTACACCCATATTTTCTGTTTATTATGTTTAAGTCATGGTACTTAACAGGTCTGTGGGATTGTCCGAAAGGGTTACCGCTACCCCGGCACTTAAAGGGCTAAGGAAGGAACATGGACGGGTTTTAGTCAGTAAGAGTCTGACACTCCATTCCGCTCCACCCAGAGAGGGACGGGTCATTTTATGATTTCCTACCCTCAAAAACAACTATATGGTACTTAACTGACTTAAACATCATGCAAATACATGGGTAGTTAAGTGCCGAGCGTATAGTTATCAATCGAATTTAAATCCAGCATCTGGGCTAAGAGTTACAAATGCCTAATGAGAAATTCAATATCCCTAAGATATGATCATGCGCATCAATCACCCTTGCGTACAGTAGTCTAATGTCAATGTCCAATTTATTTTCAAACTAGCTTCTGCCCGCGACTTCGTCCGCGGAAAATTGCGATATACTGTAACTGTTTAGGCAGCGCATGCAAATAATTCTGTTTTCGGAGGTATTTCTTTCCGACTTGCTAGACGAAAATTGCGATAGCTCGGCTAATATGTATGATATAAATATAATTTATAGCCTATAGCACTCAGGAATAATGTAGCTTTCTATCAGTGAAAAAAATATTGAAATTGGATCATTAGTTCCGGAGATTACCCCCTACATACAAACTTACAAACATACAAACTTACAAATTTTACCTCGTATAGACTAGCTTCTGCAAGCGGCTTCACCCGCGTCTAAAATTATCCCACGAGATCGTACTACTGGGATAAAAAGTATACTATGTGTCAATCCACGTCTCTGTGCCAAATTTTATCCAGATTCGTTCAGTAATTTTTGCTTTAACCTATGAACGCCAGAGCATAAACACGCGCGCGTACCCTCCGCGCCAAGCTACAAATTTATTTTCTTCTTGTTATTATGAATTTCCCAATATCCATGGTGTCTTTCAATTTGTTTCATGTCATTTAATACGTACGGTACGAGAGCTTCAATTTTAAAGACGTGTTTTTTTTTGCCAAAATTTTGAATGTGATGTAACACACTTTTAGTAAAGGTTTTTTTTTTTTGTATCATAGCGACAGCAGAACACTGACTCCCAAGTCACAGGATCTCCTAGTTTGGGAGTCAGGGTTTACTCTTTTTGTGTAACCTTTTTTCACTGTAATTCTTTCGACCTACTTTTAAGCATTGCTGAAGGTTTTTTGGTATAAATAAAGATTTATTATTATTATTATTATTAAAGATATCTATATAAACACTCACAAAAGTAATGATTTCATTGTTTATTTCGTGTGAATAGTGTTGTTGCCACTGTCACGTATTTGTGTCGTTGGCGTTCAAGGCATGCGCTGGCTTGTCACGTATATACGACAATGGCGTTCAAAAGGTTGAAGAGTAACAAACACCCATACATCGCTTTAAACTTTCACGTTTATAATAATATGGTAGAATTTCGCAGCATCTAGTTGAGATAGAAGCCTTTTGGGCCCATACAGATGTTTTTATTATATTGTTTTCTTTTGTTTCTACCAGTGTAGGTATTTAATTTCTCTGTTGCGAGTCCCAATAAGCTACTTTTCTTTCTTGCAATGAGGCAAAGGCATGCTTACAGGATAGAAATGCACTGGATGTAAATAAAATTAATTACAACAGAGTACGTAAAACCAAATGAAACATGAGAAATCTAATTAGCATATAGAATTATATCATAATCCCAAGTCTGTTACCTCTGTATTTCATTTCATATGAAAGCCACTTAATTTCTCATTTCATAGTGCTATTTAGTTAGTATTTCATAACTAAAAACTATTTAACATGTAAATTGTGTAATACACACTAAAACTCTTACTAACAAATGTTGTATAGCGTCTAACGCTTTGTCTTCTTCTTTCTGACGACTCCTTCATCATTTCATGTGGTTAGAGACTAACCTGGTGTCAGAGTTTTTAAGCTGCCGATGGGCCTCTGACTTAGCTTCACATGCTGTTGAGAAATCTCCCGGACTTGCTGGTTTCCTCACGATGTTTTCCTTCACCGACTTTTAAGCAAGTGATAATTATACGAGAGTATTATAGTGATATCTATACTATTATTATAAAGAGGTAACATTTTTAAGTTTGTATATAGGGGGTAATCCCCGGAAATAACGATCCGATTTCAAAAAAAAATTCACTGATAGAAAGCTACATTATTTCTGAGATATAGGCTATAAATGATAATTATATCATACATATTAGCCGAGCTATCGCAATTTTCGTCTAGCAAGTCGGAAAGAAATACCTCCGAAAACAGAATTATTTGCATGCGCTGCCTAAACAGTTGTTTAAAATTGAAAGCAATGTATGGCAACCCGGTTCGCCTTAATTATTTCTACAAAAAGTCCGCGACACCAGATTCGTATCTTTTGTATTTTCAACTTTTATATTTCGTTTTATGTTTTAAAAAAGTATTTTTTCGACTTACTTCTGTTTGGATGATTAAATAAACAACAAAATATCAATTCTTATCAAATTAAATTATTTTATGATCACAAGGACATCACAGAGATAAGATTTGCCCTCTACAGTATTAGCCGCAGACGAAGTCGCGGGCAGAAGCTAGTAAAATATATTTCTGAAGACTGAAAAAGAGAAATCGGTGTGTAACTATTTATCTAATATAATACGTTTATTAGTAAGGGGGTTAGTGTGTATTACACAATTTACATGTTAAATAGTTTTATTAGTTTAATAACTATGACGTCAGTATGGCAGGTATAATTATAAAACTAATATTTAATTAATACCAGAGGGATGTTTTTATTTTAAGTTGTTCATTAATTATGTTTGTTAGGTAGCCGTTGCTGTACAGGGTGTAACCGAAAGGGTATATACATACAAAAGGATATGTTACAGACCACCAAACTGAACAACTTTTACTATTGGACCTACTCCGAAATCGTGAAAAAAAAATCAGCTGTTCCCTACATTTCGACGAGTCACGTGACCAAAAATGTATAGAACAGCAGATTTTTTTTTGTATGTATATACCCTTTCGGTTACATCCAGTATAATTAGTACCTAATATCTTAATCTTTTGCATATTCGTTGGTATTCGGAAACGGACATCACCTTTAATTCCAAAAAAGTACTGTTCCCGAGAAAAACAACTATAACGTTCTTATGATAATAGATGGCGCCACGTGTATGTTCCTTTCTGAGCCCGTGATTGCAACGGCCAAACAACAAGCAGAGTACAACCCGAATTGATTGTTAAATTCTAAATTAACGCGAGCAAAGCCGCGAGCATAATATATTAAATTATAAGTGGTAAAAATGTTACCCATAAAATCATAAAACTTATAAATATCGAATTATTATTAGCACAGCTTCCATTTACCGAGCAAGCTAGTTAATCCAGCCGGTTTCGTCCAACTTTTTCCGCTGCACTCAAGCTCAGACCGGACCCACTTCCGGCGGATGTGAAACACTTTTTAATTTCCGCTGCAGAGGGATTTTTCTACACCGAAGTTGATGGGCGCTCAATTATTCACATTCAATTAATGAAAATATTTGTAATCTGTATAATCTGGACGTTGAGGGTGCTGTCTTGTTGGTATTTTAATTACGTCATAATTAATGATGGTTAATTAACGTTAAGTAAACGTAGTAAGTGTATTAGAGTTATAACCAAAAAATAAAAAATATTTTCTCGAAGTTTATGCAATAGACGAAGTTCCAAGTTGTTATTTCGTAAGTATTTTAAACTTTCTGTTTCCTAGTCCTGTTTGGGCTGTTTCTTTTTAAAGAACTATATTAAAAACTGAAAAATAACTTGGGATAAATGAAGTTGGTGGCAAAAAAATAACATCAAATACCAAAAAGACTATCTCTGTAGTGTGTTTTTGGAAGGCTGTCTTATTTTTTTTGAATTTTTTTATCTTTTTTGCTGTGGTAATCCCCATACGAATGCGAATAATACCACGTGCTATGTAAGTTACTGTGACTGGAAGTCATTATAACATTATCCACATAGATTAAGTGGGTTATTATAGGTTACTCAAAAACTGCCTTTCCAAAGCTTTGTCTACCAAACAAAAAAAATATTTTCTAAATCACAATTGATAAAAATATCCACACTTACCACACACTTGACACCTTGGCACTTCTACCTGGAGGCTCTTTTTTTTTTTAATTTACGCTTGAGTACAGTCATTTTTAATGCTTTAATTGGTATATTGACGTGTGTTAGCTGACATGTGGCAAATGATTAATGATTACTTCTCATACGATAAATGTGTAGAGTCAAGTTCTTCCAACTAAACAGACAGCTGTGCTGCTGGGGAGTTTGTTGCGCCACTTCTTCTTCCCAGCTAAAGCACTAGGAAGTGGTGAAGGGTGGTCGTTTTTGGGGAACTGTCTGATGTAACTTTGACCTTTAAAAAGTGCTGATCTTCAGCCTAATTTGAATAAAATATGACTTTTGATTTTTGATTTTGATTTTGACTAACATACAAAATAAAAATTACAGACGATCACAGTTACCTTCTCCTCTTCTCATCCTAGCTCGTAGTAAAGTAATAACAGTCGCACGGATAGATCTTTCAGGTTAATCTACACTTTCCGGGGTTGGTCCGTGGATGGGTGACCATCTTTACATATCGACACTCCTGCGTGCCTCGGAAAGCACGGTAAGCCGTTGGTCCCGGCTGTCATTCGTGCATCTTTGACAGTCGTTACGGGTAGTCAGAAGCCCGAAATTCTGACAGCCAGTCTTACCAAGAGGTATCGTATTACCCAGTTTTATCTGAATCCAGTCAGTTCTGACTGGGTTGTGGAGGTCAGATAGGCAATCGCTCCATGTAAAATACTGGTATGCAGCAGCATCCGGTTAGACTGGAAGCCGACCCCAACATAGTTGGGCAAAGGCTAGGCGAGTTGAACATAGTACCTCATCCTTATTCAAACTCTGTTAAAATTGAACACAGTATCGTTAAAAGCAATTACTACATTCAGTCAGAGCAACCAATTTTAAAAATATTAACAGCATGCATTAGCTGTAGCTACCAGTGCAAATATGTATTACTAGCTCCACCCACGCGGATTCACCCACTGCTCGCTGCCTGCTCCTATTGGTCGTAGCGTGATATTACATAGCCTATAGCCTTCCTCGATAAATGTTGGATAGTACATTTTTTACACACAAAAAGAATTTTTCAATTCGGACCAGTAGTTCCAGAGATTAGCGCGTTCAAACAAACAAACTCTTCAGAGTTATAATATTAGTATAGATAAGTCAACTCAATTAATTACTTTAGTCCAGTTCATTAACCAAAAAATAACTCGCAAACAAAACACAAATTGTAAAATTAAATAAAGCCGAGCACACATTGCGACTAAACCGAGTAACAGAATTGATTCGCTGAGTGAGTTGTGACGATACAAATTGGACTAATTAATACACGCGATAAGGTTGATAGTCGAATATTCTAGACGAAATGTCGTCTGTTTTTAATATAGGATCATTTCGTTTTTAGAATCAGTATAAAAACTTCAAACTAACAAAATGGTAGAGGCGACGCAAAAGTGCCTGCTAGCAAACCGGATTGCCCAGTTGTACAGAGGCCAGCACATCAAGCTATCCCTAACTGTCAAATTTTCTCAATAAAAAATGAACCTTATGACTTTGCAATAAAGTTGAAACACTATCAAAGAAATTTGACAGATTGTAACTTGATGTGCTGGCCTCTGTACACTACTTAAGCTTTTATCATGTACCGGCTAGTAGGCGTTTGGTTATTAAGTCGTTTTGGATTACTATCATTGCCGCCTATACTTTTATCGCTAATTTGGACCAATAATGACGTAATTACACTTTAAGTAATTTTACAGGGGATGCAATCAAAGATTTCTATTAAAGGTTTGGCATGTTGAAGGGACTTATTACAGTCGTATTGATTTTAAAAGTAAGTTCAATAAATCACTATAAATTCAATTGTGTCGATATTTCTCCCGATGTAAATAGTCTTTTCGGACAGTTTGACATAATGATCAAGCTTGTTAATTAAAAAAAAGTGTAAATACGTCATTGTTGCACCAAATGAGCGATATAGGTACGGCGAAGACCAGAAGAGGGGTCTTCACTCTGGAGCTCCAGAGGAGAAGAGCTCGTATAATGTACTGTATATTTGTGTAAGGTTCCCAAACCTACAAGTTAAAAATAATTTATTATTTTTAGAATACAGCTATAAGCATTTTAGCAAATCCATTTATCTAAGTGCCGTACAAACAAGCAATTAAGTGTTATTCATTAATCTGTCTAGGAGCAGTTTCAATTTCGAATTTACACGACAGACAGCAAAATAATCCACATCGTTTAAAATAAAACCGTCACAAACGTGTGTGACGTCACAAATTCGCGAGCTTAAGCGAATAACACATTTAATTCGTTGAGTGAATCGCAACGGTACAAATTGGACCAATTAATTCGGTCCATTAGGTCGTCGGTACCTTGCTTTGAAGTTGTGCGACACAAGTTTAATGTGAGCTTTTTATAATCAACGAATTGATTTCCGTGGTTGGTATAGGCTGAGTGGAATTAAAAATGTGTTATTTTGTTTGAATGTATTACTTGAAATCTAATATCTTTATTGCATCAGCTATTTCGTTCCTGCAATAATAATCAATGGTTGGTTACATTTATAATCTATTATAGATGATCGTTAAGGTGTCATAATTTTATATTTTATGCCAGCGGCATCGCTGGCATGAAAGTCGAAAATTTCGCAAGACAATTTGTTACTGAAATCTTCTTCTTTACGTCTGGTTAGTGACTAACTTGGTGTCAGAGTTTTTATGCTACCCATGGGCCTCTGACTTAGCTTCACATGTTGCAGACATGCTGGTTTCCACACGATGTTTTCCTTCACCGATTTTTAAGCAAGTGATAAGTATAAAATATGCACATGCATCCGTAAAATCAGAGGTGCCTTGGGTTCGAACTCGAGACCTATGACTTTTCAGTCCTGTCAGTTACACCATTAGGCTATCACTGCTTCCCACTAACCACACATTACTGAAATAAAAAGTATCCTATATCCTATCCCATGATCTACCTATGAACAATCTCGTCTGCCCGTGTAACTAATTTCATTCAAATCCGTTTAGCTGTTATAGGCGTGATTGAGTAACAAATTTCCAAACTTACAAACTGTCAGAAGTAGGATGTATCAGCAGTATACAATGAATATGATATATGGAATGGAATGAATGGATGGAAGGATAAAATACACTTTTAATATCAAGAAAACGATTTTCCACGGATTACTTTGCCTGGCGCATTGTTTATCTAAAATCTAAATATAACAAAAAATCCACAAAGAAAAAACTGGAGCTCCTAAACTACACGCATAATTACTCGAAATCTATTATCACGAACAAATAAAAGTAAAGTCATCGTCAGTAATACTACTATTACGGGCTATTAGGGGCAATTCTCGTCAACTAATGTTCGCAACGACATTACCCTAAGAATAATAGAAACGTTGGGGTGGACAGCCCTAGCGATTGTCACTAGATATATTGCGTCATTGTAGGGTGACCATAGATTGAGGAACTTTTTAGCGAACGTAATTATTAATTATCACTAATATTATTAACTAGCACTTTCTTGGGACTTCCTTCGCTCCTATTAAATGTATATTTATGATCAAATCAAATCAAATCTATCAATTTATTTGTGATACACAGGTTACAATATAGGTCTTACAGTACCCAGTGAGTTCATGCTGTGATCAGTCTCATGGGCATACATATTTATAAAAAGTAAAATAATAAATAAACAGTAAATAATTATTAACACAGTTTACAATGATAATAATCTTTATAAAATGTTACGATGTATCACCCGCCCGTGCTATTACTAAGCGTTCATTCTGACTTTTCTACTTCATGCTCGGCTCCTAAGGTTTTTCAAACTCTGCTGGTAGTTCCAGAGATTATAGTTCTTCGTTCGTCTCAACGGCTGAACGAATTCTGGCTGAACGAACGGCTGAACAATGACCTGGGTTAGCCACAGGATACTTTAGTCACGGTAGTACTTTCCCGTTGAATAATTTCTCACCTCAGAGCGAATGCCCGAAAAGCTACTTCAAATTAAAAAAAAAACTTTAAAACCGGAAACCTTGTATTTAAAAGTCAAGACCAACGAGTTTAGTCCTGAACAAAAGTTACAGTAGTTTAAAAAATTAGGCTAAACATAAAAACATCGGAAAAATTTAGAGGCTGCGTAGCACATTGAAAATCAACACGCTACGAAGTGCTACGAAGTTCGTAGCGCTTGCGTAGCACGCCGGTTTTGGGTTGTAAATGTTTGTGCGGTATACTAGTATAATATAAATATTTGGCTTATGGGTTCGGGCGATTGTGCTTATAGGACTTATTCCCGTAACATAAGTATCGCAGTCTTGTTTTAAAAGCTTAATACTGGTGAAAACGCTTAAAAAAGTGGTTTATGATTGAATGCGATAAAAAACTTTATCCCTCTCTCCACATAAATCCTAGCCACCCCGCAGTGTCTCCACCTCATCAATTCCCGCGGACATGCGTTCAGATAGCTATAATAAATGCTGGGGAGGAGATTTGGCACTCGCGGCGTAATGGTCCGGCACTTCCTGGTACCACTAGTGATTGTCTAGGCAAATATCGGGGTAGCTGAGACAATGTGTTGGGCTTTAATCGTTAGGATTTTTAGGGAGTTATGGTAGATTAAATAATGAATTAAGTTGGTAATTAATACACTTTTTTTACTTTTTTTGGTCAAATAATCAGCATTGCCACACAACGCGGCAATGCTGCCAGTCTTTTGGGATTTTTTCCTGTTTACAGCCATGTGGGCGAATTCTTTGACGCCCAATGAATTCTTCCATTTTTTTAGTTCTTGTACATTATTTTTTTTAGTTTAAGGTTATACAGTGTGTTAGGTTAAACGAGGGATATACGTTCAGGTTGTAAAGTACTCATGGAAATCAACAACTTTGTCCAAGGGACCAACTGTAAAAAATGAAAATCAGCTGTTCTATATATTTTGACGAATTATGCGAACGTAAATGTACTGAACAGCTGATTTTTTATTTAACCTAACACACGGTAATGTTTTAACATTTGTGTTTTATCAGTAACGAACAGTATATTTTTGCAAAATTTTCTTCTAATATACTTTTTACGATTTTATTCATTTATATAATGTTTATTCAACAGATACGAGCTACTCGTATCACCCGGCGATACACGATGACACGTTCGTTCGTCGGAAGCAGCGCCGCAACCGTACCACCTTCACACTGCAACAGGTGAATATGGAGTAGTTTTTCCTGATGAAGATTGTTCATTAACACTAATAAATAAAAAGGTCAGCGGGATTGTCCGAAAGGGTTACCGCTGCCTCGGAACACAAAGGGCTAAGGAAGGAACATGGATGAGATTTAGTCAGTAAGTCTGACACCCCCTTCCGCTCCATCCAGAGCCGGAGGAGTCATTAGATGATTTCGCACCCTCAAAAAATAAAAGAAAACCGATCGCAATGCAACCAGCCTTTTGGGTACTTTTCTCACTGACAGCGTTGCGATCGGTTTTCTTTATGCCGAATGAGCTCCATCCTTTTTTTATCCTTTATATTTTGTGCATCATAATTTATTTTAGTTTTAGGTTGTATTTAGATTTGTGTATATTACAATAAAGACCTTCTTGCCTCACAGTTGGAGGAGTTGGAGACTGCGTTTGCGCAGACCCACTACCCCGACGTGTTCACGAGAGAAGACCTCGCTCTCAAGATCAATCTCACTGAGGCCCGAGTTCAGGTAAGTTCACCAACTTCTTATATCATTGCCCAGTGCCCATAAACATCGGCTGCCAAATCTTACTCTTTGTGTTCAATCATTCCTACAATGTCTTATTTAAAAACTAGCGACCCGCCTCTTTTTGCACGGGTACAATGCGAAGCCGCGAGCAAAAAACTGTTAAACTATACGTATAAACCTTACTCTTGAATTACTCTATCTATTGATGGAAACCGCATTAAAATCCGTTGCGTAGTTTAAAAGATCTAAGCGTACAGACGGACAGACGGTGGGGAGCGACTTTGTTTTGTACAATGTAGAGATAATTAATAGCGTCAAAAACGGTAGGGCATTCAGTGACAAAAAAAAAAACTTTTTAAGTCATTGACTGCCACGCAGCAGACACAATAGAAAAACTATTGTTTGTCGGACACACGGTGACCGCGTTGGCGTTCAACGTGTTAACGTCGGGAATCATCGTTAAGTTATGCGTTATGTCATTATGAAGAAATCACGCGTAGGTATATAAGGAGTAATCACTATAGTTAAATCAATCTGTAAAGTGAAAGCAATATCATGACCTTACAGTATTTGGTGGTCTATATAGAAGACAGATTAAGTAATATCACAAAGTCAAATCCATTTTTCTGACAAAAACTGTATTTTACATTGTGGCAGCACCGTTGACCACCAATTGTTGGCGTGAAATTTAAATGATATTTTTAAAAAGCACTACGTAATAATCTCTATGCCCATGCATTTTAAGTCTTAAATTCTCAATTTTTTGGGGGATTTTGCCGACTTTGATAGTAAATACAGGATTTGACTGAAATTAACGATTCATATTGCCCAAGCTTTAAAGAGATAGCTATAGTACAAAGATTTTGTCAGTTATTTCAAAGTCTCGTGTAATAAGGTGATGTACTAAACTAATTAATTATACATTGTCATGTAGTTGTATCGTGAGCAAATAGTAATTAATGATGGTGTTGATTCGTAACTGGGTTTCACGTAGATTCAGGAATGAATAATAGATTCTAACATATCGCGTGTTATTAAGCTGGTTTAGTAGCATTAATTGCACCTATAATGCCAGTGACAATTGCTTGGATGACTGATTGAATGCTCTGCAAGATCGTATGTGTACATCCGGACACGGACACAAATACACAGTAAAAAAAAAACAAAACAGAGTATAAAAAATAAAGAATTACAAACTTAGGCATAAACAATATTAAAAAAAAAAATAAAGACCTGTGGGAGGCCAAAACGGTACCGTACCGTACTGTATCTCAGCATAATGCTGCGATATTTAAGAAATAAATAAATACCGCAGCGCTGGTATTCTGATAGGGCAACGGACACGCCTACGGACAGCCTCATATAAAGTTAAAGTTAAAATTTTCACGGTGTCATTTTTACAGAATCTACCGACTGCCATTAAAAAGATAACCCCTCTCATAACACATCTTACCATCAATTTCGTCAAACACACTTAAACTTACAAAACATCCACTCATCTTAACCTTACAAAATCATATTCCTCCCCAACCCTCGAGTTCTACATAAAATGTAGAATTTACGCGCGTCGCCACCGCGCCACGTCTAACCTGTCCGCCTCAATAATGTTCACAAACGTCGCCTGCCTCATATCGTACAGTGTACGTCGTGTGCCTTATACTCTGTGACTGGTTAAATGAGGGACGTACTCATCGGTGAGTATATATAAAATATGTTTACATAATATGATTAAAAACACACTAAAAGGAAACTGATGAAAATGGGGGCTTACTTGAAGAGACTCAATCAATCTACCTAGCCTTTTCCCAAACATGTTGGGGTCGGCTTCCAATCTAACCGGATGCACCTGAATACCAGTATTTTACATGGAGCGACTGCCTATCTGACCTCCACAACCCAGTAAATGGGTAATACGATACTCCTTGGTAAGACTGGCTGTTAGTATTTCGGGCTTCTGACTACTCGTAACGACTGTCAAAGTTCCACGAATGACAGCCGGGACCAACGGCTTACCGTGCTTTCCGGAGCACGGAGTCTCTTCAAGGAGTGAAGAGACTATACCTTTGATTTAGCAGAGATATACCTATTATTTCCCTGCGTGATTTAATCTAGATTTGGCATAATCAGTCTTTAACGATCCTATTGTTGAGACACGGGTTTCCTCTTAGTGAGAGAGAGTGAGTTATAGTCTACCAAGCAGGCCCAGTGCGGGTTTGTTGAATGTCACATGTTATAATGGTGGATGTCACCAAAGCAATCTAAAATAGGGATGATGCCTAGGTAAAAAAAATATATATTTATTAGTCCGTCAATCGATAATAAAAATATAAGAAACATTTTTTTGTTTTATCTTATTCATAAATAGTGACTGGAGTAAACGCATTAAAGTTGGGGAGTGAAGGCTCGCTACACAAGTAAGTATAAAACTACACACTTGTGACGTCATGCCACATTTTAACTCAATGCATCAAGTAATCTTTGGATTTCCTACGTAAAAAAAGAAAAAAATATGTGTCCAATATTTTTTAATATCCATATCTAAATAAAATTTTATTCATCATCCCTATTAAATCAACTGTTAAGAACTCTATTTTTAACACAATTTTGAGCAAGAATTGTACACTAAACACCCGATCTATTATGTCCCTGGCTTAACCAGTCGACTTGTATATGTTCTAGAGCGTCACTTGCCTTATATCGTTTACGTTCAAAGTCGCCTGTCTCGTAAAACGTCAGTTTATTGCATATAACGTCGAATGTGAGGGTTAAATTTTTATGTCATATGCTTTTCTGTAAATGCAGATGGGGGTTAAGATTTTGATTGAATGTTCATAATATGTTTTAGGTTAGATGTATTTGCAAACATGGAATAAGTCTTTGGATAATTGCTTCAATAATCTCCAGACAACCGCTGACGAAAAAAAACATCTTTACTTAATATAGAATTTTTTCAAATTTTATTATATGAATTATACCGTGATCCGGATATTTGGTAGACGCAGCGCAATGTACTTAATCAATATTACGACTGAAAAGTTGCACCTAGTCAACCATAACAACTGAAAAATAGATTGTAACTTTATAACTTTTTCATCTAACTGAACTTTACCACAATTTACCAAGAGTAAAATCCATTTAGATTCAATATCTAAGCGAAATTCATTTTCGATTTATTGTTTCGCCAGAGCGTGCAATGTGGAGAGTGAATGATATTGAACTGGAGAACGAATGTATTGCGAGTGCTCCGTAACCCGGACGTGAATGAAGGTGCTATTGGGTCAGCAAGCCTTTTTGGAAATTGATCCGAATGAGTGAAACTTATTCCTTTATTTAAAATTAAACTTTTTAATTTGATAAATGGCGGGTTAACGAAATAGATGATGTTCCTCATGTACTCTCATAAACATGTAATTGTTGATTCAGAATGTTTTAACCCATTTGATGTTCGCCTCTTAGAAGCAGTTGCTAAGAGAGTTTTTATGCTGCCCATGGGCCTCGAGATAATTTTTGTTATGAACCTATGGGGTTCATACGACATTTGAAGGGTTAAACAAACGCATAAAAAATACTTTCTTTTTTGTTAGGTGTAAAATTAGTGCATGAAGCCCCATTTACACGTTGAAAGAATCTTACTTGCGGTATACAACAAAAGGGAAGTAACAAAACGTGGTTAAAAAGACATCGTGTAAACACTGTTGATGCAACTCTTAATGCCACGCCATGGTATGCCACAGGTTTGGAGGGGCCCTTTAGGGCCGAGCCTGTTGGGTAAGCGCGATTATCCGAAAGGGTTACCGCTACCCCGGAACATAAAGGGCAAGGAAGGAACATGGATGGGTTTTAGTCAGTAAGAGTCTGGCACTCCCTTCCGCTCCACCCAGAGCGGGAGAAGTCATTGGATGATTCCCCACCCTCAAAAAAAGGTATACCACGGGTAATTTAAAAACACTGCATAAATTAGACTTAGTACCTACTACCCTATTTTTTTTGTTCTACCCAAAAAAGGAGGATATAGTTCTTTTTCTCTTCTACCCATTTTGTAAACGACTTCAACATTACAGTTTACATAACCGCTTCGGTTACCTACTCGGTTCGGTACCTAATCGGCCCGGTACCTACCTCTCCGTGAGCCGAGCCACACGGAGGCTGTTTTAGTCAAATTGCTCGACGCTGCCGGCGTGTTTTATTTATGCCCAAATAAAAATTGCCCAATTCCGTCGTTCCGGCAGCCACAACCACAATTTAGTGGAGTCTGTCGCTCGGGATCTACACTTTTATTGCACGTATCTGCTGAATCATAATGCCTGCTAAGTGTTTCGTGGAAACCTCGTTATTTTATGACATGTATATAAAATATCAATATAAGATCTTTGACATCTCATTCTGGGCAAAGATTTCAAATCAAATCAAATCTTTATTGCATCTTTAGGTAATGTACCTACACATACTTACAGGTGGTAAATATTAATGATTGAGATCATTTATGGACCCCGTCGGGCACAGCAAAATAAAGCATGCATTCAAAGCAAAGCATGGTAAAAAAAATATATCTCCTGGAATGGATTTGAAATATAGGAAACAAATAAAAGAACAATTTTCAGATCTGTGCCATAAAGAATATCGTTTTTTTTTTAAAGAAACTATTTAAGTAATTTAAAAGCTAACCGTCTTATAATAATACTAATATGTACAAGTTAATTTAAAAAATGGAGGAGAAATAATCAAAGGGCGTCAATTCGTCCACAGCACTGTCAACAATAAAAGTTCCCAAAAGGCTGGTAACATTACTACGTTGTATGACAATGCTGATTATTTTAGTAGAAATGCCAGTTGTATGACAGTAAAAATGTATAATAAATTACCACCTAGCTTGAGAATGTTACCAATTAATAAATTCAAATGTAAAATGTTTACTTGGCTCTTAGACATGTGTTTCTGTACCGTTACTGAATTTTTAAATCATACTTTTTGACATTGTAATTAATATTCTATGCTTTTTGACATAATAATTAATATTTTGACATTACAAATAATACTATGCAATTAATCTGAATCAATTATTATTGTATCAAATTCAAAATGTAAATTCAAATCAATTTTATTAATTATAATTTTTATTGTAATGTCTATGATTTGCATGCTTAGCTTATTTAATTTTTTCTACACCAGCAATGGTAGTATATGTGAATCAATGTTTAATTTTAGATCTCAATGTACCATATACTTAGAAATAAATATTATTATTATTTTACCAAAAAAATAGGCCAGCCCTCTGGTCACGTGAAGAGTCGACCAACCGCTTGGCGATGCCTCGAAAAACCAAGTGGGACCAAACGGCTCGAACATATGCATAAGTCCCATTAAGATTGAAGTATTTATTTGTATTGCAATAAATAGCTAATCTTGAAGATAAAAAGCCTCATGAATCTACGGACAGTTTAACCCTTCAAACCAGCTAGTGCAGATGAAGTTTAGCATCCAAATCCATAAAGGACTCCACTCAATTTTAATAAGCGCTCCCCATCCGTAACTGCAACTGAAGGCAACTCTAAAGTTACCAACGTAATTACAATCACATGTCAAACGTCACCATTGACCAGCCTACTCCATAACCCGGCCAATCGACGTAACTACCAGCCACGTAAGACAATATCCAATTTCGTTTGTCCGCGTCGAACATCCACTTCCATTAGTTTAACTACCATTGTCAAAACCCACTCCACTCTAGTTCGTTGCTAAAACCACCAAAACAGTTGAGAATTGAACGTAGCGTCCATGTTAGATTGGACTTCAATAGTTCATTGGTTTGTTGGAATATCGGTGGATATGTGAGTGTTGCGGGGGGGAGGGGAGGTCAGGTAGGAGTGGTGGTCTGTAACGCGTTTAAGTCGCTCATCTCGGAATGGTATTACGGTATGAGGCTGTTACCCCGCGCCCGCGCGCCGCACCCCCGCTCACACCTCACGGCACGTGCTACTGGGATTAAGGGGTGTCGCGCTTGAAGAGGACTGAAGGATCAGGTAGGTATAGGTATTTGTTTGATAAATTGGGATCGTTGCAGGGATTCGTCTATTTGTCAGTCCGCACAGAGATGAATATTTTGTCAATGGATCTATGTTAAGAAAATCGTAGAAGTACTTTACTATTATTTTAATGGACATTGTCAATGACATATGTAAATCATAAACCAGAACTTTATCATCAATTGTATCTACATCATCAATTCGATTAGCAGTCCAGCAACCCTGACTGTCCCAGATACAATACTTAATTTTGACACAAAACGTCAAACGTCAGACTTCGGACCACCATCTTCGACAGCCCTAAAAGAGCTTGGTAATATAATTGAGTCGGCTTTCAATTTGATTCGCATCCTCGTCCGGCTGCAGAGTGTCGGTGATAATTCGCCCGAAAAATATAAAAAGAAAGCTTTTGGGAGCAGCTGTCGGACATATTGGATTACAGCGAGGTGGGTGCGAACGAGCGGCGCCACGCGGAATGTACCTACCAGCTACCAGTCGGAGCCGATAAGTGATTGGGATATTGTGCTATTTTTTAATGTCGTTTTTAGGAAATTAGGTAAAGACATTATTTTTAGTTCTTAAGAGATAATATATACGCTTCTTCTTCTTTTCGTGTGGTTAGTGACTAACGTGGTGTCAGTGTTTTATTAATGCTGCCCGTAGGCCTCTGACTTTGCCGGGTAAGCGGGATTGTCCGAAAGGGTTACCGCTACCCCGGAACATAAAGGGCTACGGAAGGAACATGGATGGGTTTTAGTCAGTAAGAGTCTGACACTCCCTTCCGCTCCACCCAGAGCGGGAGCAGTCATTGGATGAATTCCCAGCCTTAAAAAAAAAAAAAAAAGGCCTCTGACTTAGCATCACATACTGTTGAGAAAAATCTCTCAAGCATGCCGGTTTCTTCACGATGTTTTCCTTCACCGATTTTTAAGCAAGTGATAATTATACAATACGCACATGAATCTGAAAAGTCAGAGGTGCGTGCCTTGGGTTCGAACTCGAGACCTATGACTTGGCAGTCCGACGGTCATCCCACTAGGCTATCACTGCTTTAATAATATATATGCTTTAATATATACGCTGATATGCGCAAGAGTATAGAGTAGAAAATGCGTGACGCACATTATACTTAACACTAGCTTCTGTCCGTGACTTCGGTCGCGCAAAATAGCGGATGCCTACGTCATTATATATATGCAAAAAACAGTTATCCGTTCAGTGGTTTCAGCTAGGTGTTGATAGATCAGTCAGTCAGTCAGTCAGTCACGGTTTCCTTCATACATAAATATTTATAAGTATACAGATAAAGTTGATAAGGCTGCAATTCACAATTCATAAATATATGGAAGGAGGATTTATTAGGATGGAAAAAATGCGGCGATAGATAAGCTTGTATGTGAAAGTGTATTTATTTGAGTCTGCTGCCAAATATAATTGCTTCAAAATAATATTAATGTTTGATGCTGCTGTTGTTGTTTCATGATCTCAGGATTATCTAAAACATTTTAGTTACTCCATATATCCAGATTATGTTGATATAGAGAATGTAATATAAATCTGTTTTCACTTTTATCCTGTAACCGTTGTAGCTATTTATTAAGACACCATAAATTAGTACATAGCAATCAAATAAACAAAACAGCTGACAAATTCTCCACTCAAAATAAAAATGACAGATCCAAATTCAAAAATCATAAACAAAAAAGAATCACTCAAAAAAATTATAACTCCCCCCAATGACGTGGAGAGGCACTCGTGTAAAACAATAGGGTTGTCAAGCGTGTAAACAACACAACATTACAATGGTACTCGACGTATTCGTGAATAGGGTTGCCAGTAACGAATACTTAATTATTATTTGTTTCTAGTTGGAGTGGCTCACCACTTACGTGAATTGTTGAGTTTAATATTGTTTATAATGTGAAGTTTTTAAATTTATTTTGTTTTTTATGACTGTGTAATTTGCGTAAGAAAAGTTTACTACAGAATAATATAATGTTGTAATTATGGCTCAACATTTGGATGAACAGTCATTAGATTTATTTACAATTATGATCATAATGAAAATAAGATCTAAAATCATTTGCGATGTCTTGCCGTACCGTGCCGCCAGTGAGCGCCAGGCTTTAGTTTAGGCATGTATATGTCAGGACTAAATCAATGACCTATCTATGTAGCTGATAACAACGCTCCCTCTTTTCCATTTCTGTTAATTTCTTCTACATATAACAATTACCCTCAATGTTAATTGAACAACAATAAAAAAAACAAAAATAGTGTTGTGTTCATAATGAAACCAATTAGGTATAATCCCGGGAGCGGTACGGGGCGTAGGGCGCAACCCTACCGGCGTGTGACCAAAGCTAACGACGCGTCATATCGAACTCTTGTCTACACAAAAATTATGAAACATACGAGACAATATTGCGTACTGTAGCGTCGCGTTACTAAGCCTGGTCTGAACTCGTCGAATTGTATTTAAAAAAATAATCATCGATACGCAAGCATAAGAAGAAGCGTCATCTTATCTATACTCACGCAGTTTTTGTCTCTGAATGATCAGGGTGTGCTAGATGTATTGGAACTGATAAATGCCCCTTTCATAAGGCAGACTCAAGATTGAGTCATTAACTGCCACGCAGCAGACACAATAAAAAAACTATTGTTCGCGGTCACCGGTGACCGCGTTGGCGCTCAACGTGTTAAGAAGCGTAAGTACACTATTATTATGCGTATTATCGGGTTTCCTTCACCGAGGCGAAGTTTGTAATGTGGCAATGGTTTTTTGCTGTGGTAACAACTATGCATACCTGGCTGTTTAAACAACTTACGTACAGATACTTTTAACATGACTTGCACTCTGGCCACCGAGAGTATGAGTTTCTGACACCTGTCAATTGGACATGATTAGGAACTAATAAATTTGAAATTCGAAAACATTATTTTGTTCTAAACTGACAAGGTGTCAGGAACTCCATTTTTCTACGGCCAGAATTTAACAGGTACAAAACCTGGAAATATGTACCTGCCTACATAAATTTGAAAAAATACCTTAATAACTTAGTCTGATAGACGCTGCGTCACCGCTCGAAATATACTCCTACCTATATTTCCACTCATCTTCTTTTTATTTTTGACACTCGAGCCGCGGCTCCACGCGGCACGCACTTGGCTTGTTGTACTTTATCAATCATTTTCCTACTCAAATCAAATCAGGGGTGAAAATGAAATATGTCGCTTCTTACAAAACAATTGGGAGCTGGATTTAAATGATGCTCGAGTACGCTTTCTGTGGTGTTATAAAAAACTAAATTATGATGTACTACAAGAATTGTATACATTTATTTTTAATTATTTCACGTTTTTTACCTTCTTCTTTTCGTGTGGTTAGTGACTAACCTGGTAACCTAACCCAAACCCTAACCTAAATATAAATCAAATTGAAGTGTTCGTTTGTAATGAAAAAATAACAGCTTTTTACTTAATTCATGTGAGAGTATATAAAGTACTCATGGCGAAAGAAAATTTTGTCTATCTGCCTGTTTGTTCCGGCTGATTTTGACCGATTTTGACAGGACTTTCACTGGCAAATAGCTGATGTTGTAAGGGGTAACTTTTTTATTTAAGAAAATGAAAAATAATTGAGTCCTCGGGGCGAAGCCTAGCTGTTTTATACATAAAATGTGTCTGCCTAGCCTTCTCCCAACTAAATATGTTGGGGTTTTGGCTTCCAGTCTAACCGGATTTAGCTAAATACCAATATTTTACATGACGCGACTGTCTAGCTGATCTCCTCTACTTTTTTTTTTAGGGTGGGTAATCATCAAATGCCACCTCCTGCTTTGGGTGGAGCAGACTCTCTGTCACTGTCAGACTGTCAGACTCTTACTGGCTAAAACCCATCCATGTTCCTTCCTTAGCCCTTTATGTTCTGGGGTAGCGGCAACCATTACGGACAATCCCGCTAATAGTACCTACCCATAATGGATGTGTAGTGTGCCAGTAATTCATTATTTTAGGTCAAATTAAATTCACTTTATTTATTTTTTTGTTCAGACATCTTTGGTAGGACGTACTGAACGCTGTGTAAAAATTTAAAAATTTGGCTATCCATTTTACTGGGAACTTAACCTAAATAAAGAAAGAAAGAAAAAAAAAATATTCTGCACAAACAAAACGCACATTTCTGAAAAATAAACTTAGTAACACCCGTGCAAAGCAGCTAAAAACCTCGTATTCAGAGCCATTAAAACTATTGGCAATCTCTATCTCGGCCATGGACAATGGATGGACCACAGACAAAACACTGTCACCCTTTACACACTGATCAATACACTAAATAACTAAAGGTGTTCTATGGGCTCTATAGAGCTTACAAATACACTGCAGATCTCCGAGCTATCATGCTTAACTTTAACCCATTACTTACCTATGAAAGAGCGGAGTCTATGAAAGAGCGGAGTCTCCTAATACAGGCTTATTATTTGCTTAAAAGGAGGCTCCAATCATCAACCTGCTGTTCTAATTTGGTTAAGAAATAAACCATTTAAAACAGTTTAAATTTTAAACCTACTCCACTATTTAACAAAGAAGTCAAAATAATGAAACTTTCGACCATCCCAGTCTCCTACAACACTAAAACCTTCTTACGACTTACTTTTGTTATTATCTGTCACAACACGAAATGAGGAATTAATACAATTTGTCGCAACACTATACTCGTGCGACGACGCTAGTCACAAGTGGGTATGATGGGTGTAACCCTCGCTATAACCCCTTCCACCCCCTTAACAAATTACCATTGACAAATATTTGTAATTTCGTATGATACTCGTAAAGCTTTGACAACGAGAATAATTGGAGTTGTACAGACGCCAGCACATCAAGCTATCCCTAACTGTCAAATTTTCTCAATTAAAAATGAACCTTATGTCTTTGTAATAAAGTTGAAATACTATCAAAGAAATTTTACAGATTGTGGTAACTCTGTACAAAATTAAAGTTAAAGTTTCTATTGACTAACCCCCTTACTAATAAACGTTACATAAAACGTCTGTATAGTTACACAATGCTTTGTCTTCTTCTTTCAAAAGTAACATTTCTGAAGACTGAAAGAGAGAAATCGGTTTGTAACTATTCACCTGATATAATACGTTTATTAGTAAGGAGGTTTTAAAATATTTGTAGCGTAAATCATTGGTAAGTTTAAATTAGCTGTTTCTGACCAAGAATATTTATTTATTTATTTATTTACAACAACTTAAGTTATCATTACAGGGTTAACCCTAATGCGACACTTAAGACCTTAACTACCTAAAACTATACACTAACAAGAAACTAAAATATAAAAAAAAAAAAAAACAACATTATTAAATTACTACACACAGAAAATATCAAATAAAAAATAGTGGGTGGGTGACTAACCTATCTGAGGTATAAAAAAAAAAATCATCTAATAGGTATTAAGTACATAAAAATCTACTTAAAACTAAATTATAACAAAATCTTAACCTAAAGTAAATAATAACAAACAACAGAATAATATTTAAATGTAACAAACGAAATTCAACAATACTCTTGCGAATTCACTCAGATTGCACGAGAAGATGTCAATCCTCTCATGCATTTCATTAAGCACATGTATTGTGCGGGTTAGGGGTGTTTTAGACAGTAGGTTGGTCTTGGCAGCAGGCACGGCCAGCAGTGGTGGCCGCCGCCGCCTCCACACGTACCGGTCTGGCACGCACAGCTTCAGGTGACGCAGCACACCCGGGTTATGTGCTACTCCACGCAGGAGGTTTAGTGCATACGCCGCGAGTGTAAACTCCCGGCGCACTCTGAGTTCGTTGTACCCCACCATACCCAGTACAAACAGTGTAGGATACATCAGCGGGTAAAATTAGCTTCTAATTACTTATTCGACTGTCTAGGTACCTAAAGTAAATACAATTTAAGTTGTTTATTAATCCTTACTTTATGAGAAAATTTGTTAGAAAAGTATAAATTAGACAGCTACTATACCATACTTCTTTTCGCACCTTTAGAATGAAAACGACGTAACTCAAAAAAGTGACTTTTAGGGAAATAGCTAAAGAAGTTTTAAAGTTCTTAACATTTCCGTACTATTTGGTCTATTATTTCGTGATTATTTACGTCAGTGACTATGTTTGTGCTGCCAATTATAAAAAAGTCTTTTCACTATTTTCGTTTTGAGTCATTTTATGGCGATAACTCAATTTTTGTTTTTTTTTAATTGTGTCGTTTTAATTCTAAAGGTGCGTTTTGATGAATTTTCTTTTTAACGTTAAAATATCTTAAATGCATTTACCTGGAGATAGCGAGTTTGCCGGCCAATTCTGCCCGTGGATGATGACCTTAAACTGAAAAAGAAAAAAATATATATGTAAAGCATTCCACACAGAGATATAATGAGCAGAAATCGCTCGTATTACTCGTTCTACGTACCGAAGCACACGAACTCCATAGCACAAACTACAAAATTAGTTAACAAACTAAATATCCAAGATATGAAACTGTCACGAAGTTACAACTAGACACGACTGCAAGCTAATCCAGTTGATATGATCCCAAAGATAATTTCACATAAACATGTTATCTGCGATACGTCTTCCATTTTGCGCGAATTACACCACTCTGCGACGGAATCTAATTACGGGGCGGTTGGACCGCGAAACGGATTAAACATGGACGCGGTATTTTAAAAATGGAATTAGGAATGAAGCTCTTTTGTTTCTTTTTTGTGGGTTGGCAGTGATTTTTTTGTCTGTGGTAATGTTTTGTATGGACTGAAAATGCGGGACTGCTCGTATTTTATAGTTCTACCTGGTAATGGCTCATTGTCTATACTAATATTATAGAGGCAAGAATTGTAAGTATGTTTGTAACTCAAAAACTCAAAAACTTCTTAACGGACCTAGATGAAATTTGGCACAAAGTCATAGTCTGGAATAGCATATAAGCTATTTCCTACATACACGCGGGCAAAGCAGCTGGCAAAAGCTAATAATAAATAAATTAATTGTTATCATAATTTTTACTACTCTTTTTTATGATGTATTTAATAACTATTTGAACCATTTTGATACTTACCTATTTTAATAATTACTGTAACTAACGTTTGCCATTTTAATTATTAACTTTGTATGTCGTTAGATAAAGAAGACACCAGCTCATTAATATAGGTTCATTTACCCAGCGCAGGAGTCAGGGCTTTACTTGTGACTTAGTGAAAAAGCTAATTTTTCACCGTTGCAATTCATAAAACGACAAATTAAATAATAATATGCTTATTAATTCGTTTATATGCCACATCACATCTTAAAACATCGTCGAACCGCGAGCTAAGAAGGCTCCTCGAGTCTTAGTGGGGATAACGGTAGATTTCGGATCCCCAAGGGGGTAGAAGGGAGGCAATTTGCCCTTAATCATGTGATGAAAAACTTAACGCCACATGAAACGTCAGACGGCTCAAGTAGATTGTATCTAATCAGTTTTGGGAATACTTCAGGTAATTTATCTTGTTAATTTTAATGTATACATGTATGTGTGTGTGTGTGTGTATGCGTGTATATATGTGTTTGTATATGTTTCTGCCTCAATGGTCTAGTGCTCGCAAGCTCTACAGCTGAGCATGAGGTCCTTTTTTGTTTTGGGTGGAAAATCATCAAATAACTGCTCCCGCTCTGAGCGAAGCAGAGGGGCTTGTCAGACTTTTACTGACTAAAACCCTATTCTTTCAGTTGCCAGGGACCACGGTAACTGTTACCAACAAATCCCTGACCCTGGCAGGCATCGGCCTTAGCGAGCAAATCTATCAAAATAGATACTTAACAAGCACATATACATCCTCATTGGTCAAGTGTCCTAAAGCGCTACAGCTGACTATGAGGTCCTAGGTTCAATCCCCAAGTCGGGTATCCTGTTATTTGGGTTTTTCTATCCGGAATTCCTCAGTAGCCGCCCGGAGTCTAGATTCGTGCCCGGTTGATGACAATAGCTTCGCCCCCTATTACATGGGACTTGAACATAACTGGAAAAATGAGTATGTAAAATTGGTACAGTTCTGCCCATCCCTTCGGGGAAACAAGGCGTGATGTTAGGTTAATTTTAATGTACAAAGGATTATTTTGTTTGAGCTCCTGAGTGAAGGTATTAGATTAAGGATGATTTGTTGTTTGATGCCTGCGAATTATAAATGGGATTAAACGTACATACAGGTATTGTTTTCTTAAAACTGCTGAAAATATTTCACTGATGCAAGTGTTAGTAGATAATAAGGCTTGTTTTAATTTAACTATTGAATAGTTTTTACATATTTTATATCTGATGCTTTTAACGTTCTGCATCGTTCTCACATGTATAATATTAATATGAACTATGTAACCAATATTTTGTAACCATATTTTGTTTAAAAGAGTGTCCATGGAGTTTCTTGCCCGTTCTTCTCCATAGGTACCTACTCCTTTGGAATGGGCAACTAGCTTCATTTCTCGGACTGACCGACACCTTGACAATTCAAAAGTGCCTGTAATTGGTTTATTTGAAATAAATACTTTGAGTTTGAGTTTTAGTTTGAGATACCGATAGTCGATATGCAGGCATTATAGCTAAAGCTGTACGAAAATACAAATCTATTTACAAAATGGAGACTACAATACGATCATAAATTAAACTGCGTATACCTAATGCGGTAAGAGCTCGTGGCAAAGTACTAACAGTAGGTTGATCCATCAGGTTAAGCTACGCTTCCCGGGGTTAGTCGTGGATGGGTGACCACCTTTACATACCGAGACTCCTCCGTACCTCGGAAAGCACGTTAAGCCGTTGGTTTCGGCTGTCATTTGTGCATCTTTGACAGTCGTTACGGATCGTCAGAAGCCCAAAAAATGACAGCCAGTTTTACCAAGGGGTATCGTATTGCCCAGTTACTGGGTTGTGAAGGTCAGATAGGCAGTCGCCCCTTGTAAAATACTATTCAGCTGCATCCGGTTAGACTGGAAGCCGACCCCAACATAGTTGGAAAAAGGCTAGGTAGATGATACCTAATGCTGTCCCCAGCCTGCATCCGAAAATTCAATCAAATAATATCCAATAGTTTATTCGCTATGGCTAGATTAGCAAAACCCGTAGTCGGCCCGTCACCATTAATTAGTTTGTTTGTAAAAATCACTTTTTAAATTTCGGTGTTAGGATTAGACAGCTCACTATAAAATCATTTCACCTACGCTATCACGGTGAGATATTTACTACTGTCGTGCACTACTGTCACTATTGACAACTCACTTCACATAAGTTTTTACGTTAAGATATTTTTACAGAATAGAACGGCGGTTAATCTCTTGTTAATCTTTACAAAAAAAACCTCATTTTTTGGCGGTAAAAATAAGTTATACTCATTTCCAAGTAACCAGGATAACATGCGACGTAACCTTTCATCCAAAGTTAAGTAATGACTTAACCGCTGCGCTAAGTGATCGAGTACACGGCAGATTGGCAAGTTGTCCAAATTAGCTGCCAGAACTACGGTGCCGCCATTACGGTCTTTAAAGTCATCGAGACACGGTCGTCAGTGTGTGCCGGTCCTTAAATATTAAGGCTCTTTACATTTACGTCCTTATTAAATAGTGCAATGTTGCCACTTTAATTGACATGAATGTGACCAGCGGGCCTAGACAAGTGCCAATCGCTCCGTGTCGATTCGATTTCGAAAATTGTTGATCGAATAATTCGTTATCTCAGCGATTTGGATTGTCAAGAACGCCACTTGTCAACGCATTTGTATGGGAATATTGATTACGTTTCGTTACACAATTTGACATTGTCTAGCACTTGGCGATCGAAAACGATTGATCACGTGATATTTCGAAAGCTTATGCCAATTCCATTAATTTCGGATTCATCTAATTTCGTTATCGTTAATGAAAATGGGACTTTGTTGACTTTGAAAATCTGTCGTAATAACATAATCGTAAATTCCCAAAAAATAACAACTCCAGTTCTGAGGGCTTGTAAATTGAGTTTTTTTGGGAATTAAGATTATGGTATAACGACAGATTTTATTGATGACGGAATGCGGTTGAACATTAGAATATTTCGCTAGACACGCATGATGTAATGTTATGAGTATTTTCTTCCTAAATAAAATTATAAGACATTTTTATAACAAAAGAAATACACGACTACAAAGTAATGGAAATCTTTTATGCTTCGCGAGCAAATTCACCATCCCACAAAATTGTTATGCGCATTTTTACCATAGCCGTTAAAAGACATCGACATATTTAACATCAACCAAAAACAAACCACCGTACCGTATAATCACTTAACGTAAACCCCCCCTTAACACACGAGCTGTCACTTAAAACGAGTCGCGAAAACATTCCCCGCTACTTAAACAGTTTCGCCGCGGTTTCTTAACATATTTCCATGAGTCTTTAACGTTAACTTTCACGTTAACTCCTCGTATGAAGTGTTTTAAAACATTACTGGTGGTGACGCAATTAAGGGGTAGTAACTTTTAAGTAGGTGATGCATGCGAGTTATGTTCTAAGTGGCGAGTTGGAATTAAACTTTTATGCTTGAAATTTAATTTTGTTTTGACTTCACGTCTGCGCTATGAAATGTGTGTTTTAATTAAAGAAATTAAGGTTGAAACATAATTTTGGTTTATGCTCTGTGGTCTCTTCTTGAATTGAAGAGAATGTTGTAAAATGCAACTCGTGTGTCTTTGGTGTTTAGGTCTAGTATGGTCCCAGGGGTGAATTTTTGGTTCTACGACATGCCGATTTCCTCACGATATTTCCTTCACCTTTTTCAATGTCTTGAAAAGTCAAAAGTGCGTGCCCTAGGTTCGAACTCGAGAGCTAAGATTTGGCAGACCGACGCGGCGACGGTCACACCACTAGGCTATCACTACCTTAGGTACAATACATTAGTTAATAAACATAGTTGAATTAAGAAACAAGTTATTAGATCGTTATAACAGCAAACTCATTATTAAATGACATCAAAACTTCAACTCCAATTCACAATATCACCTATTCATAACTTCTTTCACCCTATTGTATCAAACAAAAGAAGTTATTAAACCGGCCGCCCTTAAACATCGTTCACACAAACAATATTTGTTGTTATTTAACGCAAGCGCACTCAATGTGCCGTGTAAAGGACGACAAACAATCCACGTTTGGTAACAGAAGGTAATTACCGCACCCCTAGTGTGCACACCCCTTAATGAGAGGAACCCAACCGGCTTTATTGACCCCTGTTTACTAAGTAGTACTAGTGGAGCTCTTTGGTGGATGCGAGAACAGAACCGTTCGATGTGGCGAAGCTTTGGGCAGCCCTATGTCCAGAGACGTATCGGCTGAAAGGATGATGATGAAAGATCTTGGTCGTTTCCCTGTCACAACACATGCATACACAATTTTTCTTACTCATACCTATTTCCGCCAAGCCCTTTTTTTTTTTGAGGGTGGGCAATCATCCAATGGCTTCTCCCGCTCTGCGTGGAGCGCAAGGGAGTGTCAGACTCTTACTGACTAAAACCTTCTGTTCCTTCCGCAGCCTTTTATGTTCCGTGGTAGTGGTATCCGCCAAACCCTGGAATACGTAAAAAGACGAATGTATAGGTAACCATTTCGCATACAATTATAATAAAAAAGTTACTTAGTTACATTAACCCATACACTGTCATGAACACAGCTGTGTGTTTTCTGTTCTGTCTCACAGTGCCTTGCACACGCATACGTGCTCAAACCATTTGATCCATTCTAAGCCAGAGCAAAAAAAAAACAATATCAAAGGCATTAATTTAATCAAATTAGGCTGAAAATCAGCACTTTTTGAAGGTCAAAGTTACATAAGACAGTCCCCCAAAAACGCCCACCCTTCGTACCCACTTCCTAGTGCTTTAGCTGGGAAGAAGAAGTGGCGCAACAAACTCCCCAGCAGCACCGCTGCCTTTAATACAAATGTGTGTTTATTGTCCATACATTGCAATGCGTGTTGAAGGCACTCAGTAGGGGTTTTGGCGACACGTATTCGTATTGAAGGCACTGAGCTTAGAATAGCACCTGACAGAAAATAGTGGCAGTGCATTGCGGCACTTGGCCTCTCCGCACTAACAATTTCAGTCAATAAAAGCCAGTAACCTGGCTTATACTTATTAAGTTAGAGCTGAATTTTCAATCGCCTGATAAGTTTAATCTGAATAATAAAAATGGCGGTTTGACAGCTTTTGCATAGAAAATATATCAAACTGTCATATATTTTATTCTACAGATAAAAGTTATCACACATCTACAACTTTCTAGGTGATTAACAGGTCCTTAAACCCCCAGATCACCATTCCAAGAACTCAATTTTGCACGAAAATTAATTACCAAAAAATACCACAGAGTACATTTTCCCTAATAACAATAAACTCACTAGGGGGGTACAACAGGGGTGTTCGACACGTTCAAATATTAATTCTACCCTCGTAAGAGATAAAAACTATTAGGCGGGTCGGGATTATGGGCAGATTATTATTTTAACGAAATTAGCTTACTGGTGTTAAGGGACTGTGGTGCTCTTGTGGGCCAAAGATTAAACTTGTAGAAGAGAAAAAACTGTGGTGCGATCGACGTTTTTCTGTTTACACACACACATTTTTTTTACTAGGAAAACTATTTTTGTAAAGTCTAACTGTGTTGTTGATATAGGACAGTTTCTGTTTTGTTTTCTGTCAATTATAAAATTATTATTATTTGGTATCGCTGCAAAGAAATACATACTATATTATAACATATTGTATTATAACATTTATAACATACTTCGGAATGATAAACATATTACAATGTATGTTCCATTTAAAAATCTGTAATTGCAACGATGAATCAACATCGTCTTTCTCTATTTAAAATAAACTTGACCCACAGCTAAAAAAAAATACGCAAACAAGGCTACTTAAATATTTATCGATATAAACGTATAATAAACTCCGTTATTTCACAATAAATACAAAGAAATGTAATCTATTTACCATTTCTATTGGAAAAAGTACCTCTAAAGTGCAGTAATAATAACAATAACTATCGTTATTATTTGTCTTATGCTATAATTAATGGAGTAAAAATCTTATTCATTCAACTTATATGTTTCTGCCTACTGCCGCTACCACACATTCCCCATTCACCCCTAGATTTCGTGGCACTCTCCCACCGAAGCTTATTAAAACTAAATTGAGAAAATTGCAGCGCAAATGTGGCCCTGACGTATTTCGCTAACCGGCTTACAAGCCCCAGCATTACAGGATCTACTGTACTAAACAATTTGTTTGACAGCGGGGGTCTTGTTAAATTAGCTCGTATTAACAATGCCTACTTTACCAAGATCCCTAGTATCAAAGAAATTGTTCGCGTGTAAAGGTCTACAGGTTTTGGTGGTTCGGGTGCCTTTATGCGATAGAGTGGCGGGATGATCTGTTATCTTGGAGTTATAACGAGTACAAAATGGGGTCGTAATGATGTGCTGTTACTGGGTCCCGTGTTGACAGCTCGCCTATTGAAGATTACTGCGATGAGCTATAAATTATATTTAGATGTATTTATGATGTGTATAAAATTTTATTAGGTTTATAAATGGTGATTTTGGTGAAAATGTCTCACTTTTTTAAATTGAAATGATTGGATTATTTAGCAATAAGCAGAAGTAGACATATTTACAAAAATAATTACAAGAGAAAGGTCAAAATCAAAAGCGAAATATTAAAACTTAAAAGTGCTTTAGTCACAGTCCCCCAAAAGTGCTATAACTGGGCAGAAAAAACAAAGCAACCAACTCCCCAGTAGCACAGCTCTAACTGACGTTTTGGGGAACTGTGTCATGTAACTTTGATGTCCAAAAAGTGCTGATTTTCAGCCTAGTTTGAAAAAATAACTTTTGATTTTAAATTAAAATCCGGGTAATAGGTTCAAAACTGTTGTATCTTAATGCAAGTAATTTTAACGAGTTTTTTTCCTTGTCATCATCAGGTGTGGTTCCAAAACCGGCGAGCGAAGTGGAGGAAAGCGGAACGTTTGAAGGAGGAGCAGAGGAAGCGAGAGGGTGACGTGCTGACTAAGAGGGACCCCGCCGATGATAAGGTGCGATAACAGAATAACAGGGTGTTGCTTGTTTTGACAGTGATAAGCGTGGCTACTTGTTTACGTAGTATTTTTGTCGGAATATTTTGGGGATTTTAATAGGAAAGACCAATGTTACCAAAATAGTAAACATTGAGTTTCTGGATGAATACAGGGTGAAATTGAATTCATGGGCATTATTTTAAGGTGTCATTGTACTCATCACTATATACAACTTTCGTAAAAAAATATCAGCTGTTCCCTACATTTTGACGAGTTATGCGAGCATAATGTATGAAACACCTGTTTTTTTGTGTATATGGTTTCTGCTTTGTTGTTGTGGTGGTTCGATGCCGGGGCAGTGTTATTGGGTATTTCCATCTGGAAGATTTCAGTAAAAGCCCGGAGTTTGAATTAGTGCGCTGTTAATTTGGATAGGGTCGCCCTCTGTGACATGGCACTTAAAGGTAACTGGCAAAATATGGGTGTACCATAAGTAAACCTCTGTCTGACCCTTTGGCGAAAAGTCGTGATGTTATGGTACGTTATGTATTGGTAAGTCATTGCAATGTAACACTTGTGTAGTTAAGTTAAGGTATAAATTAGACTGATTACCGAGAGTTGTATCAAACTCACGGTATTCATGCTTATTAATATTTTACTTCGACGAGCTAAGGGTTACATTGAGGCGCTCGTGGCTAACTAATAACAGCCGCACAGGTCGATCTATCAGGTTAAGCTACGCTTGCCGGGGTTAACCGTGGATGGGTGACCATCTTTACATACCGAGACTCCTCCGTGCCTCGGAAAGCACGTTTAGCCGTTGCTCCCGGCTGTCATTTGTGCATCTTTGGCAGTCGTTACGGGTCCTCAGAAACCCGAAAATCTGACAGCCAGTCTTACCAAGGGGTATCGTACTACTCAGTTACTGGGTTGTGGAGGTCAGACAGGCAGTCACGCTATGTAAAATACTGATAGCCAGCTGCATCCGGTTAGACTGGAAGCTAGACAGATTGCAACGCCTTACTTATGTTTTTACGTCATTCAACTCTGATCGTGTAGGTCTGTCTATAAAGAGGCAGTTCTGCATGGTTCCAAGACACCTTCATTTATCCATTTACAAAACATCCTAATCTCTTACACAGGGTTCATCAGAATGCGGCATGTCCCGTGGCTCGGCGGAGGCGTCACCGGTGTCCGGGGCGGCGGGCTCGCCCCGCGCCTCGCCCCCGGTCACCCCCGGCTCGCCCCGGCGCTCGCCCCTGAGATCCCCTAACAGATCGCCGAACAGGTCACCGAGACATGAGAGGTATGGATGCTGGGGATTTTAACATTTGTTTTAGTTCACCATTAAATGTATGTTGGTTAGAGGATATTGGACATTCAGAAGCTGACTGCTCATTTAAAATAAGTTCAAGAGTCGCATATCACTAATTTCTCTATGCTGAGATGGGGTTTTTCGGCTTCGCTTCAGGTCTTTGTTTTTTTTTTAATCTTCTACCTTAATTTGTAATAGTTTATTTTTTTATATTCTATTTTTTTTGTAATTATTATTTTTCTGTGTATTTCCTGCGCGTGTCCAGAATAAAATATATATTTTTTCTTTACAATTTTAGGCGGATTTTTAGTCATAAAGTGGCGTGCTATTTTTTTATATGATTCGTGGACGTATAGCAAAAACTCGAACCTTTACGAATAAAGATATGAAGGGGACAGAGAAGTTATCAAACTTATACCAACATCATTCTTTGTCCTCCAGGTCTGAAGCCAGCTGTCCGTCTCCTGCACCATCAGTCGGCAGCGCCAGCTCTAGAGACGGCGCTATGGATCAGCGCCCGTCACACCACATTTTCTCACCCTTTGACCAGTAAGTACCTACCTTAACACTTATAAGAATCACATTGATCTTCTTCTTATCGTGTGGTTAGTGACTAACCTGGTGTCAGAGTTTTTATGCTGCCCATGGGCCTCTGACTTAGTTTCACATGCCGTTGAGAAATATCTCTCAAGCATGCCGGTTTCCTCACGATGTTTTCCTTCACCTATTTTTAAGCAAGTGATAATCATTCAATACGCACATGAATCCGTTAAATCAGAGGTGCGTGCCTTGGGTTCGAATTCGAGACCTATGACTTGGAAGTCCGACGGTCACACCACTAGGCTATCACTGCTTCATCACATTGATAAAAAAACCCTAAAAAAATGTCATTTATTTTCTAAATAGGCTGAAAACCAGCACTTTTTCAACGTTATCATTACATTAAACAGTCCCGAAACGCCCGCCCTTCATCACTTTAGCTGTGAAGAAGTGGCACTACAAACTCCCCAGCGGCTTAGCTGTCTGTTCAGTTAGAAGAGCAGAATTTTTCATAATACATAACAATAATTCAGTTACAATTGGCCTCAAATATGATTATTTCATGAAATAGTGTAATTAAGTGCAATTTAAACTCAGATATTTGTATTGATAATAATGTTTGAATATGGTGTTCGTGTAGTCTCTCATCATTTATCATATTAACTATCAAACAATTAGGTTTTCTCTTTAGATGATTCTTTATTTACCGGGTAAGCGGGACTGTCCGAAAGGGTTACCGCTACCCCGGAACATAAAGGGCTAAGGAAGGAACGTGGATGGGTTTTAGTGAGTAAAAGTCTGACACTCCCTTTCGCTCTGCCCAGAGTGAGAGGAGTAAATTGATGATTGCCCACTCTCTTAAAAAAAAACCATGAGGTCCTGGTTTCTGAGGGTTGGGTTTTTCCATCCGTAGTAGGCCCGGAATTTGGATTTAGTTGGCAATAGGCTCGCCTGTTACATGGGACTCAAACATTACTGGCGAAATGTGAGTGTACTATAGTCACACCACTGCCTAGCTCTTCGGGTATTAAAGGCGTGGTGTTATGTAATGATTCTGTATTTCTAACACTAATATTATAAAAGCGAAACTTTGTAAGTGAGTGTGTGAGTTTGTATGTTTGTCCGTCCTTCACGCTCATACGGCTGAACGGATCTGGATGAAACTTGGCACAGAGGTAGTTTATGGCCTGGATTAACATTTAGGACTTTTTATCCTGGTAGTACGTTCCCTTGGGATAATTTCCAACATCCACGCGGGCGTAGCCGCTGACAGTAGCTAGTAAGTTCATCATCATTCTCCTGCCCTTATCCCAATCTATTTGGGGTCGGCGCAACATGTCTTCTTCTTCCATACTTCTCTATTAGTCGTCATCTCGATAGTCACTCCCTTTCTAGCCATATCATCTTTCACACAATCCATCCATCGTTTCTTTGGTCTCCCTCTACTAGTATAGCCATCCACATTCATATACTAGTAAGTTAATAACTCGAAAGCCTGCTCAGTGTTTTTTTACCACTTTTTGTCATTAAACATCACAATACATAAGACAGATTCCTTGTAATTAACACGACTATTATCTTAGCTCAACCACCAACCGTTTTAATCAACTAATCTATCTTATGCTTTATTTAAATACACAAAAGTTATAAGTGATGACAACAAGTGTACATGACCGTGTGTCATCAACCATGAAGTAAAACTATGCAGAAGGTGCGGTTACAATATCAATTAGGTAGCATGTTATTTGAACCAATTTATGATATATTATTTTATTTAATTAAAGTAAGGTTATTGAATTCAAACTAAAACTCAAAGCGTTTATTTCAAATAAACCAATTACAGGCACTTTTGACTTGTCAAAGGCTCGGTCAGTCAGAAAGATGAAGCTAGTTGCCCATTCCAAAGCAGTAGGTACAGAGGCCAGCACGTCAAGTTACCACAATCTGTCAAATTTCTTTGATAGTATTTCAACTTTATTGCAAAGACATAAGGTTCATTTTTAATTGAGAAAATTTGACAGTTAGGGATAGCTTGATGTGCTGGCGTCTGTACCTGTAGAGAAGAACGGGCTAGAAACTCCACGGACACTCTTTTAAATCAGAATAGGGTTACAAAAAAGGGGTTACATAATTTATGTTGATATTGTATTATGAAACGACAATAATTTTAACCATAAAAATCGTTGAGCTCTTATAAGCAAACGGCTTCTAATAGGCGCCTATGTACGTTTCTGTGCTTAAAGTATTAAATAAATAAATAATAACATCTAATGGGTTAAAGAAGTTCCTGCTCGTAGATCTTCTGTCTCTCCTACCACACATCTGCGGTGGTCTTATGACGAGTTGAGTTTATGAAGGCAATTACTGAATTAAGAGCGCGCTGCCCGCCCCGCGCTAATCAACGGTAATTATATTGCGCTCGCGCAGCCATGCTCAAGTATTAACATGTAGGTACCCAGTAACGATGAAGGTTGTTAACTGGATCTTTGGCGTCTTATTGGTTAATGGAGTTTACGGTTTATTATCATGATTGGTAGGTTCAAGCATAGAACTTAAGTATCTACTCTATGGTTAAAGTATGAAGACATGCGATTCGTCGTTTCTTGTACAACCCGATTTTTAAAATAGGAACAGATATTTTAATAATTAAATAATACCAGCCAGCAGGGCTTTTTCTCATACAGAGAAGATATGATCACCACGCTTGCTCAACGCGGATTGGCGGTTTTAGTCTTGTGTAAAGTATACGTCGAAAAGCTTACCGCTAGCCCCGGAACATAAAGAGCTAAGGAAGGAACATGGATGGGTTTTAGTCAGTAAGAGTCTGACACTCCCTTCCTCTCCACCCAGAGCGGTTCATTCGATGATTTCCAACCCACAAAAAAAAGGGGGCCGACCACCACCTCTTAGCAGTATTATCTTAATATTACTTCACAGTGTGACAGAGATGGATCTATACGACCTGTATAGCTCCGTCTCACACTGAAGGCATATTGAAATCATACTGCTATGCCATATCCATATTATTATTAAAACATTCCCAAATAAAGTGCATTGATATTAAAATCAGAAGCACAGCATCAGTGTCTGATTGACATTGATTCAATGGCCTCCATTTAAATTAATTTGTTGTAGCTGCCGGTATGTAGGCCGCAGAGCAGCGCGTATCACAGACGTGTCAATCAGGGGTCGATTGAGTTGATCGTATTTTGTTTTGTTATTGATTACTGTATTTGTGCATCTTTGACAGTCGTTTACGGGTCGTCAGAAGCCGAATATCTGACGGCCAGTCTTACCAAGGGGTATCGTGTTACCCAGTTACTGGGTTGTGGAGGTCAGACAGGCAGTCGTTCCATGTCTTCTTCTTTTCGTGTGGTTAGTGACTAACCTGGTGTCAGAGTTTTTATGCTGCCCATGAGCTAACTTAGCTTCACATGCTGTGGAAAAATATCCAACATGCAAAAAAAAATACCACCACCATGTAAAATAGTGGTAATCAGCTGTATCCGGTTAGACTGGAAGCCGACCCAAACAAAGTTGGGAAAAGACAAGGCAGATTGATTATTGATTATTTGTTTGAAAAAAATGTACGTCTAATAATTTCGTGGGAGCATTGTACTCATCGTTACGAACAACTTTTACTAAGGGATGAACCCTGAAATCGCGAAAAAAATATGAGCTGTTCCATACATTTATGCACAAGTAACTCAATAAAATGTATGGAACAGCTCATATTTTTTTCTTACAGTTAATTTTTTAACTTCTTGTATATATAAATAAATAAAACTCCGCCCTCTAGTAAGTTGCCCCACACTTCGCGAGTCATACTCGGTTCCGTCAAACTCCCAAGATTGAGTTTAATCAAATCAGACGAAGTTTAATTGTCAATAATAATGATCTCGGCTTAACTCCGTTTCACTTGAGAAATTAACTTGAAAGTTAAAGCGTAATTAGTTAAGTATTGATTAAGTTCATTATCGGTTAGTTATACTTTTGGAAACTGCTTTATTTTAGTTATAATATCATGTAGTGGTGGTTAATAAAAATCGAGACGTACAGATCGACTGAATCTTAAATTTCATTTATGAACAACAGCCTGCTCATCAAGCTATACCAAACTGTCAAAATTTTCTAGCTGAAAATGAACCTTATGGAGTTGCAATAAAGTTGAAAAATTATCAAAGAAGTTTGATAGATTGGGGTAACTTGATGCGGCTAGCATCTGTTCATGTTTATTAACAATATAAGTGAGAATGCAATATTTAGTTTTGCTCTTAAAACGAAAAACGTTGCGGAAAGCCGTCCGAGAAGAAAAATACAATAATATATGTGACATCCACCAAACCACACTGGGCTGACGTGGTGGTTTACTAACCACTCTCTCTCGCAGAGGAGGCTTGTGTCCCAGCAGCAAAAAGGAATCTTAAATCAATCTGCTTCGGAAATCGGAATCGGTGTGGAAATCGGTTGTCATGGTACGGGCACGTTATGCGGAGGATCGAGGAAAATGTTGTCAGGAAAGTTGTGAGCATGAATGTGGATGGCCATACAAGTAGAGGGAGACCAAAGAAACGATGGATGGATTGTGTGAAAGATGATATGGCTAGAAAGTAGGTGACTACCGAGATGACGACTAATAGAGAAGTATGGAAGCAAAAGACAGGTTGCGCCGACCCCAAATAAATTGGGATAAGAGCAGGAGAATGATGACATCAATTTACCTAGCCTTTACCCAACTATATCGGGTCGGCTTCCAGTCTAAGCTAATGCAGCTGAATATCAGTATTTTACATAAAGCGACTACCTATCTGACCTCCACAACTCAGACAGTAACTGGGTGATACGATACCCCTCGGCAAGACTGGCTGTCAGACTTCTACTACCATACATATATCTATATATACTACTATCTACTATCTATCACGACTATCTGTAACGACTGTCGAAGATCTACGAATGACAACCGGGACCAACGGCTTAACGTGCTTGCCGAGACACGGAGGAGTCTCGATATGTAAAGATGGTCACCCAGCCATGGACCAACCCCGGCAAGCGTAGCTTAACCTGATGGATCAATCCGTGCGGCTGTTATTACTTAGGCACAAGCTCGTCTGTAAAGTATCTTATGTAACACATAGAATACTTTATCCAATTTATAAGCCATCTTTGTGCCAAATTTTATCCAGATCCGTTCAGCCGTTCTGGCGTGTTGAGAAACAAACATCCACACAAACTTTCGCATTCATAATAAATATTAGTAAGGATTTATATAATACTAGCTTCTGCCCGCGACTTCGTCCGCGGAAAATTGCGATATACTGTAACTGTTTAGGCAGCGCATGCAAATAATTCTGTTTTCGGAGGTATTTTTTTCCGACTTGCTAGACAAAAATTGCGATAGCTCGGCTCATATGTATGATATAAATATAATTTATAGCCTATAGCACTCAGGAATAATGTAGCTTTCTATCAGTGAAAAAAATATTGAAATTGGATCATTAGTTCCGGAGATTACCCCCTACATACAAACTTACAAACATACAAACTTACAAATTTTACCTCTTTATAATATTAGTATAGATATATTAAACTTAAATTCCACTAGATACATAATAGGTAAAAACCAAATTCGTTCACTCCACTCAAATCACTTACAAATCCTCAAACAGAGCCTTACGGAACTTAGCTCTACATCCGGCCGGACCGGATCCGGTCTAATGCGATATGTAGCGTCGAGCCCGGCTTATAGCGCTCTATGTAGAGTTATCGCACTTGCTCTACGTAAAGGTAATGTTTGGCAAGAGAATAACTGTTAGAGATTAGGATCAGAAATCTTGATGGAAGGAGTTTGTTTGTTTTTTTCTTGGTAGAGACAGACAATGTAGAGTTAGAGGCGTTAAATTAAGAGTAAAACGATAACTAAAGATTTTATAGATTTAACATACTCGTAATATCACGCCTGGATGATACAGGCGTAAATCTATACTAGTAGTATTATAAAGCTGAAGAGTTTGTTTGTATGAACGCGCTAATCTCTGGAACTACTGGTCCGAATTGAAAAATTCTTTTTGTGTTAGATAGTCTATTAATCGAGGAAGGCTAAAGGCTATGTTACATCTGGCTACGACTAATAGGAGCCGAGCAGCGAGTGAAATCGCGCGGGAGCAGCTAGTATTTTATATGGGTTTCTCAGTACCAGCCCGGAGTCTGGATTTGTACCCGGTTGATGAAAATGAATAAATGAATATTATTTTTACTTGAACAACATGCTTCATCAGTACATAGTATAAAACAAAGTCGCTTTCTCTGTCCCTATGTCCCTATGTATGCTTAAATCTTTAAAACTACGCCACGGATTTTAATGCGTTTTTTTTTAATAGATAGAGTAATTTAAGAGGAAGGTTTATGTGTATAATGTGTCGACATATTATGCGGGCGAAGCCGCGGGCGGAAGCTAGTATATAATAAATTGTGTTCGGAGTCTCCTTTTAGGCAAAAAATGCCTGTGTTGTTTGGTTGGCTGGTTGATGGCAATAGGCTCGCCCCCTTATCATGAGACTTAAATATAACTGGTGAAATGTGAGTTACTATCGGTATACTGCTGCCATACCTTTCGGGGTTACATGCATTATGTTATAGTTTATGTATACAAAACATTGTAAAACATTTTAAAAGAGCAACGGTGGAGTTTCTGGTCCATTTTTCTTCACACGAAACTACCTTTTGGAAGGGGCGACTAGAATCAATTCTATTTCTTGTTCATTTTGACGTACAGACGCCAGCACATCAAGCTATCCCTAACTGTCAAATTTTCTCAATTAAAAATGAACCTTATGTCTTTGCAATAAAGTTGAAATACTATCAAAGAAATTTGACAGATTGTGTGACAACTTGATGTGCTGGCCTCTGTACAAAAGTGCCATATTTGAAATAAATGATTTGACTTTGATGTTATGTGTTTTATGTGTACAGTGTGTTAGGTTAAACGAGGGTAATACTTTCATGTTGCACAGTACTCATGGAAATCAACAACTTTGTCCATGGGACCAATTCTGAAATTTGAAGAAAAAAACAGCTGTTCCATACATTTTGACGAATTACGCGAACATAAATGTACTGAACAGCAGATTTTTTTTTTCGTGATTTCAGGTAGGTATAGTTGTTCATTTTCATGAGTATAGTATCACCTGAAAGTATGTCCTTCGTTTAACCTAACACACTGTATATGCTGATTCTGGAAGTATTAAAAAGACATCTTAGTGCCCAATTAACATACTTACTTTCAATCAGTCAACTGATAACCTAATATTTCAATAACTCTATCAATTGAGTCCTTTCTAACTCACCACCTAATTTTGGTACTTCTTAAATAACGTACTCAAAGTAAGTGTCACTGACCTTTGAGACCGTAACCCTAATAACAATACATTCTTAGCTATCACTGTAACGGCTATTGTTTGAATTTCGAACGAATGGCGGCCGGCGCGTGCGCATGCGATTAATTGTTTAGTGGGGGCAGTGGGACATGGAGGTAGAATAGTGACGTTTGCACTTTGTAGTGTTTTTTATGGAAGGTTTTTTTTTTTCTTACACAAGCATACCCTACACTACACTAATTGCTCTGTAAATAACAGTGACAGATTTTTAAAACATATAGTATAGTAGAACACACGTAAAATATATATATATATAGAATTTAGAACTCTCCTCCATTTTAAAGAAATCGGACAAAAATGCCTTATAAAATACAGCTTTTATTAACATACCTACCACCGACCCAACCCTTCGAATTTCGCTAGTGGGTATAAAAATACCACATCCAAATTTCACTCTCCGTGTAACCGAGCTCGTTCAATTACACAACAGTTTCACACGCGCGATGAATTATCATAATAATTGTATCAACGCCGACCGACGCCGACCAGCGCCGACCGACGCCGAACGATACCGAACGACGCCGAATCAATTGAGCTCTTACTTGTATTCAATTATGTCTAGGTATTCTGTTGTAAATACATATGTTTTATGAAATAACACTTACAGCCTGTAATAGACTTGCTAGAGAGCAGAAGCTTGCTCCGCAAACCAAGAAGGTACCAGAAAAGAAAATAAGACCAGAATAATCAGTCTATATTTTTCCACTACCGAGACACAAAGCATCCTATCAGTGAGAGGGAGTGGGCTGTAATCCACTACGCAGACCCAGTGCGGGTAGCCAGATGTCACGTGTTATTGGCTTTTTGGTAGAACCAACATGACCAGGACATACCCGTTTTCTCACGATGTTTTCCGTCACCCTTTTGAGAGCAGTGTTGGTGAAACAAATGGCACAAAGCGTTCGAAAAGATTCGAACCTACGACATAAATTAAGGAATCGAAACACATGGCACCTTTAGAATTAAAACGACACAATTCAGAAAAATCAAAAATTGAATTATCGTCATAAAATGACTCAAAACGAAAATAGTGAAAAGACTTTTTTATAATTTGCAGCACAAACATAGTCACTGACGTAAATAATCACGGAATAATAGACCAAATAGTACGGAAGTGTTAAGAACTTTAAAACTTCTTTTGCTATTTCCCTAAAAGTCACTTTTTTGAGTTACGTCGTTTTCATTCTAAAGGTGCGGTCACATTCTTTCTTACTTTTTCGAGTGGTTTGTGACTAACCTGGTGTAGAGTTTTTAAGCTGCCCATGAGCCTCTGACTTAGTTTCACATGCTGTAGAGAAATGTCTTTCAGGCATGCCGGTTTCCTCACGATGTTTTCCTTAACCGTTTTTTAAGCAAGTGATAATTATACAAGTGAAAGATATTAGGAAGTTATTAACTAAGAGCGAAGCCCTGAAATATTTCATTCATTTCATTTCTTTTTCATTCATTTCATTAGGAAAAGAACTGCATCGATGATGAGCAGGGTCCGTGCTAGCACCAACACTGTCCTCAGAACGTTAGCGTGCAAAATAAATAGTCCGTTTAATGTATACTGGGCAGGTGTGCACCTGCTTAGAAACAGGAAATAATTAAGCTTTGTTATGTTGTCTTGGTACTTGTTTTGTGTTACTAACAAATTACTAACACCTTCTTCTTTTTTATTATTATTTTTATTCTTGTGTGCACTACTAACACTGTAAAATGTATGGACTATAAGTCTGAAATAAAGATAAATTATTATTTCTGAATGTGTTTCAGAAAAAAAGGGTTATTAAAAAAAAATCTCGAATAAAAAAAATAAAAACGCAATTATGAAACAATGTGAACATAGGTAATATTAGCAATGTGTCAAAAATTAAAATCATATTACTTAAAATACATTAATATTTAGTGAAGAGACGCTTCAGTTTATAAGTAAAGTATGACTTAAAATAGCAATAATGATTTGGTGACCACATACACAAAACCAAATTAATCCAACCGAACAATGACAAAAGTAATTAAACTCGCGCGTTATTATATTATTTTTTTAAAACACTATCGTCGTCAAATCTAATTAGACGCGATTAAAACGCCATCACTGAGTTCAGACACGAAATAAATACCAGCAGAAGGTTTAGTTTTGTTGTTAATAACATAACATCACGCCTGAAATCCCGGAAGAGTTAGTCAGAGGTGTGCCTCTAGTAGACCCACATTTCGCCAGTTAAGTTTGAGTCAAATTTAATAGGGGGCGAGCTAATTGCCGTCAACCGGGTACAAATCTACACTCCGGGTTGCTACTGAGAAATGAATATTGTTGATGTGAAACATCTATATAATAGCCGCACGTAAAACTATTTTCTGGTGTGGCGACGCATGCCGTGGCGACGCGTCGCCACGCTATATTATGGTGTATATATTCAGTCTATATGCAGTAGTGTGTACTGTGTGGCGACGCCATGCGCAATCGACTGCGATTTAATGAAAATAAATGTTTATTGAATAAACAGTCATCATTTTTTGGAAAATATCGTAATATTTTATTTTATCATTATGCCATATTTAGTTTCTATCGCAATCTGTTCTTTTCAATCATATTACTTTTACAAAATAATGTCGATGTTTCACATCTGCCAGGCGTCCCGTGACGGCTCACATTTTTTTTGTTAATAATTTATGAACGCTCGTAGAACATAAAAAGGAAATTAGATAGAATTCGAGCAGAATTTGTCTAAGGAGATAAATGTGCATCACATACTAGCAACAGAGGGAAAGACAGATATAAAATCAGAAAAAAAATTGTAGGTTGTCACAAAACACGTACACCATATAGAGCATTTTAGGGTTAAATGTCACTTACTTTTTAGTTAAAGAAGCAAGTACCTATACATATGTAATTTTTTTTTGTTTAATTGTGAAGCGTTTTTATTGATCAAATAATATACCGATGAAAATCTTGTTAACTATTCATTTAATTTAAATTTTTGCCACTGTTGAGCATAAGCCATATTTTTAATATATCTAATAAGTAATAACTATAATTATTATTATATACCTTCATCAATTTGGCCAACTAAACAAAGAAGAAGATCAACATGAGACAAAACTAAAACACCCTTTTTTGTTTCTTGTAAAAGGCATCATACATTTTTGCAGTTGCAACACCGCAAAAAGCTCTTAAAAGGAATGGTCCTTCTGATCTCCGTGTAACCCGTGATCACATTGCAGTGTGGTACAATTGGGCGGTGTAATGAACCCCGCGGCGGTTTCGCGCGCAAGGGTTGGCGCCCGCATTCGCCGTAATTGTCCACATTAATATGACAAATAGATTTACATCGGTCGCTTGTACCCGACGCCGGCGGTGGAGGGGTTCGCTGTCAGTGCGAAGGGTTTGATACAGAAAGAATTTGAAAAGATTTTTATTACTGGTTATGGTTGAAATGTCATTATTTGACTACGACTTGTCATTTGTCTTCTATTCTTAAATCAGAAATAATAATTTAGCTACTAAAGGCTAGGTACTGCAAATCGAGTAATTTTTCGAGTAATTTAAAACTGAAGGAGACAATAAAACGGAAGACTACAACATTTTCTTGTAAAAGTGTGAGCTTCATAATAACTTCAGTTACTAAGTACCTATTTAAAGAGTATTTTCTCGGTTTTTCACTGTAAGGATAAAACTTACTTAATAACCGCTTTTATGCTCTTTTCCTAACTTCAATATGATTTATACAATACATTCAACCAGCTAAATTGCCTTAAATTCATTAACAGTATTATTCTGGCATCAAACCCTTCGACATGACAGCGCACAATACGATTGCTACCGTCAATTCGACATAAATACGTTAGCGTTCATTGTCGACGCGCTTGCTAATTCCCGCCTTGTTTAATCCTATGTCGAGCGACAAATCGCTTTGTCTGTTTGTATGTTTCACGCCTATTGTTGGCATTGTTGACTCTGTTTTATGTTGAGAGGTTGGATGCTGATATTATGTCGTTTATTTGTAGGAATGATACTTCTTTTTTTTAAAGGGTGGGAAATCATCAAATGACCCCTCCCGCTCCGAGTGGAGCGGCAGGGAGTGTCAGACTCTTACTGACTAAAACCCATCCATGTCCCTTCTTTAGCCCTTTATGTTCCGGGGTAGTTGGTAACCCTTTTGGACAATCCCGCTTGGAGACAAAATTGCATCGGTAAATTGCCTATCTAAGAAGTTGTGACGTCAAAATTCTTAGTTAGAAGAGTAAAAACTCCATAATTATTGCTCAAAACCTTACTTATTTTAATACCTCTTGAGGAAGTAAAATAATAACAGATCCTGCCACATTAAAACCATGAAATAATTAAAGAAAGATGATGTTTATCGCATTGGAATTAACCAAACGATGATATTAGGTTTGTCTGCTTCTCGTCTTTCAAATTTAAGCTTGGTGATATCATTCTATCACCGCCAGCTACCTTCTTCAGTTCATTGGTCCATCCAGTTGGGAGCCTCACACTACGTTTACCTACGTGCGGTCTCCATTCGAAAACGCTTCTACTCCTGTCGTCCACGTTCTGGACTTGTTCCGGATTTTATCCCTTAGCCAGATCACAAGCACAACCATAAAAATAGAATGTGTATTTGAGCTCAATCAATGAAGTAAATATTTTTAAGTATTCAAACTCAATAGGGTGATGGATACGGGGTATTGATACCACTTAAAACCCTGCCATGAACTCTCAATGTTATTCACTGGGTGATTCCATCGGTATGTAATGAGAGTCATATTCATAGTGTAATATCAATCTGTCCAGCCTTTTCCCAACTATTTTAGAATCGGCTTCTTGTCTAACCGGATGCAGCTGAATACAAGTATTTTACATGGAGCGACTGCCTGACTGACCTCCACAACCGTTTAACTGGGTAATATGATACGTCTTGATAAGACTGGCTGCCAGATTTTCGAACTTCTGACGACCCGTAACGACTGTCAAAGATGCACAAATGAAAGCCGGTACCAACGGCTTAACTTGCTTTCCCAAGCACACCTATAATGTACCAAAATTACCTAACCTGATTTAAATCGTCCTATTATCTAAGACACTTAATGTCCTTCCAGTACATACTTACACAAGTTTCAATTACAAAGGTTCGCCCACAGTGTTGTTGATTGCCGCGTAACTAATCGCATGTCTGTTTAAGTCAATTCGAGTAATTAACGTCGTAATTAAACGATGAGACGCACTCCGCTCCCGATGTACCCACAGTTTCCTTGTAGGACGCGGAGTTGGGAATAGGGAGGATAGGAATGTCTTTAGTGTTCATTTGGAAAACTCTGGCTATTTTGCTTGAGGGATTTTTACGTAGCATAATCTTAAACAGCTTATCTCTGTGAAGGAGTGAGCCATAATTCACCACGAAGGCATTGAAAATTTCTTTTTAGAAATGTGCGTTTTGTTTGTGCAAATTAAACATTTTTTCTTCCTTTCTTTACTTTCTGGTGCGGATTGGTAACACGTCTTTGAATTTTTTGTTCTAGTATATGACGGCTTCCTCACGAAGGTTTCTTTCACCGTTTTGAGAACAGTGGTGGTGAAATTAAATTATTTTGATGCCACTCTTTTGGAATGCATCTTCAAATACCTATGCCTAAAACTAATGATATTAAGGTCACAAGGCGGGTCGCTACACACCCATCCTACTAATATTCAATCACAAAGTCATAAAAAATACTAAACAAAATTCAAAAAGGTATTAGGTACTTACTTAATGGACCGAGGTGGCTCAAGAGAAAGATGTCTGGAAGGATTTGGGGGAGACCTTTGCTCAGCAGTGGGACAGTGTCGGCTAATTTAAAAAAGAAAAAAAATAGGTTCTTAGTTAGTTTTTAAGTTTTTCAAACGCTTAAAGTTTTTCTATATTACAGACATAATTAAGTAAGTTATTAGCGTAAATCTAATAACACGTTCAAATACGGTAAATATTAAAAAACTTGTATTAATTTGGCTCTAAACGAGACATCACTCGATCAACTCCTAACAAACTTATCAACAAAAAATTTGTCAATGTGTCAAAATAAATCCTACACCGCCTGGGTACATCACTAAACTACGTTTAACCACGCAACACTAAGTACGTATGAACATCGTGTACCGGGCTGCATGATCCAATTGCCGTCCGCTAAATTGATACTCTATTTGGCTCAATTAAACATTAATTAATACCATTAATGAACAGTATGAACACTGAGCTGGTCTATTGTTCTGCGTTGACTCAACCCGCTTCTGTTCGCGTTTGTTGGCTATTTTTGGTGTGATACTCATGGGTGTTTGAAAAGTTTTCTTGTGGTTTTTAAAAGTAATAATAATAATAATATCCTTGGACATTTCACACAACGCCATATAGTCCCAAGCTAAGCAACCTAATGCTTGTGTTATGGTAACGAGATGGCTGATAAACTACTTATATATTTTTTTTTTTTGTAAATACATACATATTATAGATAGAAAAACACCCAGACCCGTAACAAATACTTGCAGGTCGTACAAATATTTGTTCCGTGCGGGAATCGAACCCGCGACATGTTGCGCAGCAGTCAATCGCTCAACCACTGCGCCAACCGTGTCGTCAGTAAGTAAATACAAAGTCAATAAGTAAGTCTGACAGCCAGTCTTTCCAAGGAGTATGGTAATAACCAGTTACTGACTGGGTTGTGGAGGTCAGATAGGCAGTCGCTCCATGTTAAATACTGGTATTCAGCTGCATCTGGTAAGACTGGAAGGCCCCAACATAGTTGGGAAAAGGCTAGACAGATTGATACATTTTCACATTTTCGTTTCATGAAGACATTATATTTCCATTAAACGTTATTATTTACAGATTTATTTAGAATGTTAGAAAATAGCATCTTAGAGCAACTTGTTCTTAAAGAACAGTCTCGCAGAGGTCATTGACCGGGGTCACGGATCGTAACATTCGCATCAATGAAATTAAAACGAATAAGCAATACTATTAGGATGATACAACTGCGAAAAGTAGACGAATTGATTTTATTATTTCGTTTGTTTGAACATTTTTTTTTTTCATTTTGCGATTTATTTTAAACTTTAACATTTATATGATTAATGTGCTCTAGCCCTAGCCGTGTGTTGAATTAATGTCACTATTGTAGCGCCAGGTTTTGTAACTTATATCAAAGGTATATTCAACTTATGATAAAGGCTAGTGTTGGCGCCGTACACGTAGCCGGATTCTGGGGGGAATCCATTTAGATTACTTTCGAAACGTTAAGCAAAAGACGAACTTATAGCACTTACTCTTACTTATAATAAAAGGGGAGTCTATAAAAATCTTAAAATATTTTTCCTTTTAGACCAATTTAGAACCCTACATAAAAACAGCTTATTCTTAACATATTTCAATTGAATTTACCGCCCTATGTATGACTTGTGTGATCTTCTATACCTAATAATGTAGGTTCTTATAGGCTCCCGCAGACAGGCGCGATGCAACTCTAGTAGAACAATTTCTATGAAAAAGTCATGAAAATTCTTCTACGAGAGTTGCGTCGCACCGTCTTGTCGCGCCTGTCTGCGGGAGTCTCGAACAGAAACTCTATAATTTCCTTTCTTTCTTTATCAGCGGACATTCGCCCAACCTTGCCAATGGGCAGACACCTCTCCAATGCTTCGCTACTCTGTTCGATCTCCGGTTTGTAAACCATATTTAATTTCTTATTACTTACATACAATCGCCAGCATATCAAGTTACCACAAACTGTTCAATTTTTTCAATTGATTTTAAACCTAATAATCAACGTTTTAAGGTTTAAAATCATTTGGAGAAATTTGACAGTTTGGTATAACTTGATGTGCTGGCGACTTTCCTTTATTTAAAAAAAAATCATCACATGAGTAGAATTTTCAAGTCTAGTTAGCAATTTAAGTATTTAGTTATGCTTACGCTTCCTTTAGATGACCTGTATATCTATTGACCAATCAAAAGACACATCCACACGCAACATAAAAACATCTTCTTTATTGGAAGTGTTTTAAAAACCCATTAACTCTAATAGCCCATACATCATAGCATCGTTTATAAATCAACGCTTCCACACGCCCGCCGCCTAAAACGAAACTATAAAAATAAAAATGACACACAAACAGCTTTAATAGCGGAACCGATCTCAATCAAGCAACAAAAATCGCTCGGACAATAGGGCACATTCACACTGTCCGTAATAAATCGCGGCGACCCGTCGCGACGCGATTAAAAAAGCGGAAAGCCGAGGGTGTTTCCCTTTAGTCGCAATAGGCGATCACTTAACGCTAAATTGAGTCGAATCTGGTGGATAAACAAAACGCACGGACGCCACGTGACGCGAGCGTGTGCTCAAGTGGACTATTGATGCTAAATGTACCGTAATTGGATCTTGATTTTGTTGCGAAGACTAAATTACGTTTAATGACTCATTTAATGTTGTATTGATGCTGTCTTAATAGAGTTATCTCAAATGGAATCGCAGAAATTCTCTGACAATCATTTAATGGAGTACGTACTGAAGAGGCTTGCGTCCTTATGTTATAGCAGGCTGGTTAGAAAATAACTCCTGCTGCATTCGAGATTTGAAATTAATTAGAAGTAGTTTTAAATGTGATAGTTTAGTATTTTGTTTGAAAAGTAGATGACTTTTATTGTAGGCGTCGTTATAATGGTTCAATAAAAATAATAAATAGTATTACAGTTTTAAAGTACTTGCTTATGTGACTACGTCTCCCATATAGTCATATAAAGAGCACGAGTGTGGTCCCTCTACACCTCATATTACCTATGTTTTGATCATTAAAGCGTTGGTTTCCTAAGCGGTGAGAGGTTACAGAATAACTGCTGTCAAAATATCGAGGGTTCTTTGTACCTTAATGTCATACACTGGTGCAATTTACGGATTTAAGTGACAGCTGTTGTAATATGACGTAAGCGCTTTCTTAGGAAATCGAAGCTTTAAACTGTCCAATCTTCTGTTAACCAGAACCACCAATGATTTCATTGGTGACGATGGTGTCAGAAACAAAATTGATTTATAAACTGTATACCTATTTAGTTAGAATAGCCACTTCTATTAGAGAACAAGTCTTGTTTTGCAGACCTGCTCATTTTTTATCACCTGCTGATTTTACTATTATCTTCTATAGCAATACCCCATAGAATAAAACTTTAAAGTTTTTCACACTAACCACTGCTACCGAACAAAACACAGTGAGCTTGTCTCCCGCTGCGCGCTGCGGGCAATTGACAATATTGTGCGATAACACGCGCGTGCCGCACCAATCTGCGCGACAGTGTGAAGTCGCCTTTATAATGCTAATGAATAGGCAGAAAAAACTGTTTTGTACATGTTTTTGTTTGTTAGTTTTGTTTTTGTAAGGGCTGATTTTTCAATCGTCTGAAAAGTTTTATTGGAGGAATAAATATGGTAGTTTGACAGCTTTTGCATAGACAATATGTTAAACCGCCATTTTTATTTTTTTAGATAAAAGTCAGGCGATTGAAAAATCAGCCCTGAATGATATTGACCTTCAGAATTTGATGGTTTTTTTTAGCACTAAAAAGGACGTGCTTTGGTAAGCCATTGAGTTCTTGATGGGATTTAATCAGTAAAGTATTCCAATTTATTCATATGCATGTTGTTATAAACATTCTTAGACCTAACTAAGCAAGTTCTACCTACCAATTCTACTCTGTTCTAGGTACGGTACCTACTTCTTTGGAAATTTCTTGTTCACAACATTACCAAAATAACACAACAAACCCGGCAAAATGTTGGGCTATAGGAACAGACAGAACATCAAGTAACCACAATCTGTCAAGATTCTCAAACGATGTTGAACTTAACAGTCAACGTTTTAAAGTTTAGAATCATATGGAGGAATTTGACAGTTAGGTATAGTTTGATGCGCTGGCGACTATATCTCTGCCTACCGCTGCCTGATTACAGGCGTGGTGTTAAGTAATGTAACATTACCAAAATAAGGAGAATCAAAACACTCACACACAAAGATATTTAACTTTCCTCAAAATACTCAATTGTACAATTCAATGTAACATAAAATACCCCTTTACAACCATTAGCCACGCCTGCATACAATTGCGTAGACTCATAGAGTCATAGACTCAAGTGGCTATAAAAAATAAATCAAATAGCCCACTGATCGGCCACGGGTTGAGATTGAACGGTGGCCTAACCCTTCACTGACCATATGCGGGTAAAATGGTACAAGGGTAATTAAACACTCTTTTTATTATTTTAACCCTCTTTTTTGCGCTCAAATGCTGTTGAGTTTGATCTCTTTGTTAGCCAGTAGGTAGATATTTCAGCGATTAGAATGTTTTTTTTTGCGAATTTAACAAAAACGGCTGTTTTTGTTAAATTCGCAAAAAAAAAACATTGACTGAGACTGTTCCAAATGGTGGAACTACTTGACAAAAGGCTTTTTGTCAAGTAGTTCCACCATTTTGAACAGTCTTCTTTCATTTCTTTCAGGTTGTCTTAATGAATTTTAATGCCTCAAAACAGATTTATATATGTCACCTATCTAAATAAACTAAATATCTTCACAAATATCAATAAGATTCCACAACACCAACTACAAACAGTAAAAGGCACTAACCTTCAGTTAACTCCTAACTAAATATTGGCAGAACGCTAAACTAAACTGAGTTCACAGTCCGGTTGGTTACAGTAACGAAACTAGACGGGGCGACACCGACACGGGGACCTAACGACTTCACCTTCGTTTGTTGTGCCAACTCTTTCACCCACACCCGTTTATACGAATTTACACTTTATATGGCAAAGAATAGAGTGGAGTTTTGTTGGGTGAATTGGGCAGAGGGGAGTTTATACTGTTGTTATGGCAACGCGGATACCTACGGATTAAGTTTAGGTATTAGAGGGTTGTGATGGCTGTTCGTGTAGGTATTTTAGTGGGGACAGACATGGTGGTATGTTTAGTTTGAGTAATAGACTTTGAATTTGCATGTTTGCTTCTGTAAATACATGAACCGGCATTTTTATACTCAAACTCAAAGCATTTATTTCAAATAAACCAATTACAGGCACTTTTGAATTGTCAAGGGGTCGGTCAGTCAGAAATATGAAGCTAGTTGCCCATTGCAGTAGGTACTTATGGAGAAGAACGGGCAATAAACTCCATGGACACTCTTTTAATTCAAAATATGTTTACAAAACATTTCCGTTAGCAGTTTTACTCGTATTTCAGTACCTAGTTTAATGCTGTTCTACTATAGAAACCCAGATCTTTAAGAAGTAATGAAAGTTAATTAATGATTTATTTATTACTAGCTTCTGCCCGCGGCTTCGCCCGCATAATATGTTGACAAATTATACACATAAACCTTCCTCTTCAATCACTCTATCTATTATAAAACCGCATCAAAATCCGTGGCTTAGTTTTAAAGATTTAAGCATACATAGGGATATAGGGACAGAGAAAGCGACTTTGTTTTATACTATGTAGTGATAAGTTTACACTATACCATATTCCTTTCAATACTATTCAATACCAGTGTTTTACATGGAGCGACAGCCTATGTGACTTCCACAACCCTAGTAACTAGGCAATACGATACAACTTGGTAAGACTGGGTGTCAGACTTTCGGGCTTCTAACGACCCGTAACGTCTGCCAAAGATTCACGAAAGACAGCCGGGACCGCTTAACATGCTTTCCGAGACACGAAGGAGTGTCGGTATGTAAAGATGGTCACCCATCTGCGGACGAACCCCGGCAAGCGTAGCTGGACGCGTAATGGACCCGAACGGCAATTATTACTTAGCCACATGTTATTAATTAACCACGAGCTCTTCCTTCTACTCAGAAATTCCAGATGAAAAACCCCAATAACACTTCCACGACCTGGTGATTACTGAATAACTGGCTTATTGATTTCTCATATAGGTACAGAGAAAATCTAATTTCCATATTGAATCATTAAGTTACCCAAAACTTCATAAGAAGTTATTAATTATCTCGTTCCGTATCTCAATCAAATAACAATATTAATATTGCATCAATCAAATGAAGTCGCTACGTCACATCCGTTTGAAGTCGAAGTTGCTTCTAATTAATTGCGGCGCCGAATAACGAATTAAAACTACCCTCGAAATGTGAAGTTGCGCTTTCTTTGCTTGTTCAATGCGATGATGTTGGTTATTTTATTTTTTTTATAAGGCTGGGAAATCATCCAATGACTGCTCCCGCTCTGGGTGGAGCGGAAGGGAGTGTCAGACTCTTACTGACTAAAACCCATCCATGTTCCTTCCGTAGCCCTTTATGTTCCGGGGTAGCGGTAACCCTTACGGACAATCCCGCTTACCCGGCAGGCTTGGCCCCTTCATATGCTGACATCTCTTTGAGGCGCGCGTGGAACATATACGAAAAATATAAATTTGACAGATTGTGTGATATATTTCGTCAAACATGTGTCCACATACAAGAATAAAAACGTGTATGCAGGATAATATTTAAAAAAAATCAGGTTCAGACATGTTTGACATATTATGGCGCGTGCAAATATGAATAATGGTTGTTAATAAATAAAGTAGTCAAGTCAATATCATCAAATTACCTTGTATTTTGCAAATAAAAAAAAAGTGAACTGTAAATCAAAATAATTCATAAATTCTGTATCAAATTAAATTCTGCTATAAATTCCTTAATATTTTAATATACTCGGGCTGATTTTTCAATGGTCAGATAACTTTTATCTGAAGAATAAATGTTAGAGTTTGACAGTTTTAGTATAAAAAATTGTCAATCGGTCATATTTATTCTTCAGATATAAGTTAGAAATGACTTTAGTTGTTCCTTCAATTATAGTTCCTACAACTCACTGACCTACGAGATGAAAATGATGATGATATTTTATTCAGGTTCAACATTGCCATCGCCATAATGGTTGGAGATGGTGAAAATTATTTAATATGCTAGCTAGGGGCAGGCGATACCCAACAGTACTAGATTACCTAATAAGTTCAGAAGATAAAAAAATACAATAAAGAACTTACAACGAACTACTAACATCTCGAATACTTAACAAGTATTCTCGAGTCGACTCCGCGCCAGACTTCTCAAACTAAATAAACAAATTGATTTGATATCGCATTAGCTTAGTTTGTAGAGCACGCTAAATATTCATCGGGGTTGTATTAGATTTTTCACTTATAGACGTAGACAGATCGTACACGTATCACAGAGCGGGGCGAGTGGGACGAGAGGGGCAAACAAGCGCCTTGTAACGGCAAGTCGCGACTCACGTCAAAGGCACGAGCGATTCCTTGCAAATTGTATTTACGCGTCCCGCGGGCGTGCCCTTATCGAGTTTGCTCTCAAAGAGCCGCCATTTTTAAAACTTCCATCGACTCAGGTAGAAGATCCACGGCCAATTGTGGTTCCGCTTTGTTCTTTACCTCCTTTATAGGGTTGACGAAGTTAGCCAGTTTCGGCGCACGAATAATTTGTGTTCCCGGCCGCGCGATACGATTACGAGTTTCGCCCGAATCCGATCCGCCGCTTGTCGGAATCGAATTGCGCCGAGCCGCTTGAGCGACTTGCCGAGCGAGAACTTCGTTTGTTGCAAACATAATGTCCTTCCATCGCAAATTATGTTTGGACGAGTTTGACAGAGCTATGCTAATCTAATGGGAATAACTTGAGACTATACTACGTTTATCATTTATATATAAAGCTGCTGTATAAATAATATATAAATAATGTGCCCACAACACACGGGCGGGTGCACGAAATGAGCTCATTTCTATTCCGCGCACAAACAAATTCATAACTCGCCGAAACTCATAAAATCATCCGCGAAACACACTTTTATTAAACGAAAACAGAGCTAACGCGGTCTGCGCATAAGTTAACATAACATTCCATTCCTTGTTAAAAGATAAATTAGAGCGGGCGCGTCCGGCGTGCAAATGTATTCGCAGAGCCAATCTCGCGCTCCCCCGGGCTGCCTCGTAATTGCTTAAGAGAAAAATCCAAATGAGAAATGAAAAGGGATTCCCTTTTCAGAGGAAAAATTATATAATTGAATATCTTTTCGTAAGTATTATGAGGTATAAAATATGATAATTGAGTTTTTGCTTACGGTGAGCGGCGGCTGCGCGTCTCGGGCTATTATTGCGAACATTCGGATCATCTCGTTTGTTCTGCTCCACTTTTATAATCAACGCTATGTTTGTGTCGTTCGAGTTTTATCATCTAGATAATCGGATCACGGATATTGATCGTCGACATATTTTAAGTCGAAGATTTCTCTCGTGATTCGAGATCTTTGCTAAATGATTGTTTAATAAGTATAGGAGCTGTAGAATTCTCGGCGTACGCTCTTATGTAACGATCAATTTACTCATTGTACCACTAGAGCAGTTTAATAAATTAATTTTAGCTTGTAAATGTCAACTGATCTAACCCTTGTGTAACATCATCATCATATAACATACGACATTCCGTATGAACGCTTTGCTATAACATGGCTCCATGAAAAATATAATAAGATACCTACGTTGAAAGCTCATCATTATTTTGTACAGACGCCAGCACATTAAGCTATCCCAAACTATCAAATTTTCCCAATTGAAAACTAACCTTATGCTTTTATAATAAACTTGAAAACCATCAAATAAATTTGTCAGATTGGGGTAACTTAACCCATTAAAAAACTAAATTATTATTGAACAAAATCCTTCAAAAACGGACACTTCCATCGGCTCTCGGTTGATCTGGGAAGAAGATTAAAAAATAATTCGGAAGATTGAAGAAGAATATTTAGAGCAGTCAGCACCTAAGTAAAGAAGTTGACTAATCTAAGTTTACGGGCAATACAAAACAGCCAAAATACAAAAATACAAAATCCTCTAAACAAAGCCAAGTAGCCTCCCTTAGAGAAAAGCGTTAGATTCAATTTCCCGTGTCGTCGCGTCGCCGTGTCGGTGTCGTTAGCAATCACGAGTGTTTGTGTCGTAAGCAGGTTAGCTGGCGACAGTCGCAGCGGGGCGTGACTCGATTCCTTATGACGGAAGACGGTAAGATAGGAAGATGGGAAGACGAGACCCGCAGAGCACATGGATTTGAGGGATATCGTAGTTTTTGTTTTAGAAGTCTTTAGAGTGGGAGTGAGGTTGCTTCTTGGCTAGTATGAGCTTGGTAATACATCATGTCGTGGAAAAAAGACTTACCAGTGGGATTGCTAACTACCTACAATGCTGTTTGAAAGTTTAAACAAAAATAATTATGTGTCTATGACAAACAAAAAAACTGGTCCTAATAAAACACTTATTTGACCAATAAAAATTGATCATAAAATTGGCAAGTTCGGATAGTACCCTGTTAAAAGATCGTCGTGTTTTGAAAAAGATGCGATAAAGATTTAGTGTCAAAATCTTCTGAAACCGAATCTATTGAGTTTAGGTATGGTATGTATGACTATGTTAAAGACTTGGAATCAAGAGCAAGCTTAACATTGAAGAAAAATGTTGGCACTTCCTTAAACTCTATATTTAAAAACATTTCAAAACCTATAAACAATAAATAACGACCACATAACCTAACTTTAGCACATCGACTAGGGCGGAGCTTACACCCCAATAACTGTTATTATCCGAAACGAGTATAAATAACAGTTCCGTTCACAGGTACCGGGGAAGGAGCAATTTCACTCATGAATAATGTAGCACAGTCCGCCCAGTAAACGTGTTACGATTTTTCATAATAGCCCCCTTTTGATGTTAGTAGCGCTCCGAGTATCCTCCTCCCCGTATAATTCAAGTTTTATGTTATGCAATTTAGTTTTATATTCCACTTCTTGAATAAATCGGTTTGGGTTATATTGTAGTTTGTGAATTTGTTGGTAGTTCGTTTTTAGTGAATGATTATAACGGGTATATAAAAGGAAGTCTGAAAGTGACACCGGTGACTGAAAAGTTGTGTGGAAATCGGTCGTCTGTCGGAGAAAGATGTCGTCAGAAAAGTTTGGAGTGTGAATGTGGATGGCTATACGCGAAGTCGAAGTCTAAAGAACTGGTGAATGGACTATGTGAAAGACGATATGGCTAGAAAGGGAGTGACTAGGCAGTCGCTCCATGTAAAATACTGATATTAAGCTGATATGAAGCTGGTAAGACTGGAAGCTGACCCCAACAAATTTGGGAAAAGTCTAATCAGATGATGATGATGACTCAAATAAACTATACAAACACCTCATCATATGAATATCATTTTCACAATAACACGATATCATATCGAGTATAATTAACAAATAAAATAAAAATTATGCTAATGACCCCCATACTGAGAACAATGGCGGCGGGTTGCGTACCAGCTAAAATGCTATTTAATTGTGACGGAACCCTTTCAGTCGCGCACTAATTAATACAATTTAAGCGCGTAATTAGAGAACACGTGTGATGAGCTACAGTGATGGGAAACAGAATTCCTGTTGTCGATAATTTTAAGCGAGCCTACGAATTTTTTTTTGAGGATTAAAGAAAATGACACTTTGAGCATAATATTCTGACAAATCTTTTTAATCTCAGAAAAACATGAAAAAAAGCCTGGGGACTCCTACTATTAGATCCATTTTGTTTTTTTTTTACATTTGTGTAACCTCTGAGTTAAAAAGCTGAAAGAGCAAACCACAGATTTTTCCCATTTGTGTAGTCTTTGATTTTAGTGGTCACTAACTTAACTTTAATACCTGTTACAATTCGCATATCTATTACTTTAAGCAATATTTTTCAACATAATGAAATGAATTAACACATTCACACCCACGAAAGTCATTTGATTGAATATCACATCTAATAACAATCGCACGACACACTGCTGACGTTAGCTCGCGAATCATAATGGCGTTAGTTCTAAGTGGCTATATGTGCATTTTATTAAACCTAATTTTATGACCGCCCTGAGTAATGGCCACTTTATTTTGTGCACACTACAGGGCAATTATTATATGAGTACCTACTAGTGCAGAAACATTTTTCATTAGAGTAGATAGTTTTGCGAATATTGCAAAACTAAAACTTGAAAGTGAGAGCTTATAAAGAGAAATATTGAGAACCACTTAATTATATCGATTTTTTGTAAAATTATATTCAGATTTTAAAAAACTTGTTCTATTAGTGTTCAACACGACAATCCATCAACAAAATTATACAAAAAAAAAGTATCGACATTCACTCGCAATTCGCAAAAAAAATCACGAAACGTTACCACCGTTCCCATCACTACGTCACTTGTCATACGTCACATGTTTTCCCGCCGGAACGCACGACTAACGCATTAATTTATGCCTTTTTTACGCAATAACGCTTAATTGGACTTTATTTATCACTTTTAATTTTTCTAATTTGATAACTCGCGATGGTCTCATTGAAATTTATGAGTCAGGACGACAATGTTGTCTCAATTCGTATGCGTAATGTGAACGTATGTGTTTCGATTCCGTTTATGAGAATAGCCCCACACTTTGGTTGAGAGTTGAGAATAACCCTCTATTAGATTAATATGTTTGGTGTTTTATTGGTATTAGTTATGGTTATTTTGATCGGGCGTTGGCTTTTGAGGTTTAAACGACATTTTTGTTAGTTCATGACCAAGTTCCATGGTACGTAAGTTCTCTGTTTTGCGTAAAATGAAGAGATCGATACGAGCCAGTTCCGACTCGATTATTTTAACTACAAGTAAAACAAATCCTACATTTAACAAATCTTTTTAAACCATATTTTTCCATCAAAAATTCAATAAATAAATAATAGGAAAATACATTTCCAAAAATCACGTATCTGTATTGTTTTGAAGGAGCTCTTTACGAACGGCTTATAAGCCCTATTGGGGCGGTCGGGGATTTTTAAACCAATGTAAGCAGTTTAAAGTCCGCGGGGAGACGCGGCTACATTAGCAGCTGTGGATTTGGGCAAATGTTATTATTTGTTTCTGATGGATTACCGCCGATTGACGGCTGACGGGATTTGCCAGGGAATAGTCTTAATAGATAGACGATTTTTTTATTTTGGTCTACGAAAATAAGAAAATATATTTCAAAACCTACGTCACGAGATCAGCCTACTTAACGAGCCATAGATTAATCTGCTGATACTACAGAACTAACACAAAGCGTTGAGGTAAAAGATAATTTTATTTTTCAAATATGGGTAACATCAAAATATGACAAAAATATTGTACCATCTAGGCATGCAAAAGATTTAAAATATCAACTCATAACTAAATACAATTTTAAAAATATTACATGCTAAATACAATTTAAAAGTATTATTATTAATTATACTACTCTGTCAAGAAAGTACCGGGAAAAGATCAATAATACACAAAATGTCTGTTATTCATCCAAATTTATTTTATCACCTTCAAAGTATGCTCCTTTAGAAACGATACACTTGCGCCAACGAATAATCCATTCATCAAAACATTTTTTAAACGCTGCTTCCGGAATTGAGTTCAGTTCTCGCCGCGAATTCTCCTTTATGTCTTCTATCGATTGAAAACGGGTGCCACTAAGTGGTAATTTGAGTTTAGGAAAAAGAAAAAAGTCAGCAGGAGCCATATCTGGTGAATATGGTGGTTGCTGGATGGTATTTGTTGAGTGTTTGGTCAAAAATTCGTTCACAATGATAGCCTTGTGCGAAGGCGCATTGTCGTGGTGCAAAATCCAAGAATTTTCTTTCCACAAATCTGGCCTTTTTCGTCGAATTTGCTCTCTTGAACGCCGCATAACGCTCAAATAATATTCTTTATTTACCGTTACACCTTCCGGTAAGAATTCAGAGTGCACAACACCGCGATAGTCAAAGAAAACAGTCAACATGACTTTGACTTTTGATCGACTTTGGCGTGGTTTTTTCGGTTTCGGTTCAGTTGGAAGGCGCCACTCCGAAGCTTGTTGACTAGTTTGCATGTCAAACTCGTAAACCCACGTCTCGTCACCAGTAACAATGCGTTTCATGAATGTTGGGTCCGAACTGACTCGTTCTAGCATGTCCTCAGCGACTTTCATGCGATTGAGTTTTTGGAGAAAATTCAGATCTTTTGGGACTAGCCGAGCAGCAACATGTTTCATACCCAAATGATTAGTTAAAATGGTACGGATCGACTGGTGAGATACAGAAAGTTCGGCGGCTATCTCTCTCAGAGTTGAATGGGGATTTTCAGTCACTATCACTATTTTCTTCACTTTTGCGATGTTAACTTCAGTTGCAGACGTTGACGGCCTACCAGAGCGAGGCAAATCTTCCATCACATCTCGTCCGCTTTTGAACGCTTTGAACCACTCATAAGCACGAGTTTTTGATAAAGTCGATTCACCGTAAGCCTTCTGTAACATTTTCAGTGACTCCGAACACGAAATTGCATTGGCGATGCAAAATTTAAGACAAACTCTTTGTTCGATATTTTTGTCCATTATGAAATTCGCAATACACACTATATATGATATTACTAAAACCAGCACTGTATTTAATATAAATAACAGATGCAAGTCAAACTCCGCGCCAAAATGGAAAACAGTTGTGCCAATCTAACAACTACAAAAAAACAAAAATTTTAATTTGGAACCATAAACAAATCATCCATTCCCGATACTTTTTTGACTGAACAAAAACATACAAAACATAACATAATATATAATAACAATAAACATAATTACACATTTACATAATTATGCACTAGCTTAAAAATTCTTTCTCAATTAGGAACTCCTTAATCCTTAAAACTACGGAGACACTATTGTCTTTACTTGAAGTATGAGTAGAGTTAAACTATTTCCTTATGTTTTATCGTGTTTGGATATCGTTTGCATCCTCACACATTTTACACAATAACCAAACAGATTTTATAAACTGATGACACCAAATTAGTAAATTTTTTGTATAATTACTAGGTGTACTCCACAGTTTAGCTAGCCAATTTAAAGTAACCCTACATTATGACAAGGCAAGAAACATTCTCCAACTTCCAATTCTGAACACATAAGTTTTAGGGCCCTTGATTGTAGGTATTTGTCTTTTCATCCGACTAGAAAATCGATACTTCGCAACTGTTAAAATTTTGGTCAAAATTTCGAATAAATATGAAAAAAAACGCAATTTATGTACCAACAACCCGTTCAATACCAACAGTTAAGTACAACATTTCAACAATCCGCTAGCTACAATTGCCAGTACAAAGCCGATATTTTTTTTTCTTTCAACCCCCTCTTATTAGCGTTGTTATCGACTTTTGATATAACCCCGAGCGATTTAGGGTTGACTGCGGTGGGTACCACTGTTGCAATCAAGTGGGGCTGTTGGGGCTGATGGTCCGTCAGTAAGCATTAGATACACTTGTACACGTATTTGTTTAATTTTATACTTGCTTAATTTTAATATGAAGTATGACGAAGGATGGGGTGTTTTTTTCATAAATTAATGCTTGTAGCTCTTGTTGATATTTGTAGGTCGTGGCTAAGTAATAAACAGCCGCACGTATCGATCCTTCAGGTTAAACTACGCTTGCCGGGGTGGGTCTGTGGATGGGTGACCATCTTTAGATATCGAGACTCCTCCTAAATAGCTGAGAAAAGGCTAGGCAGGCAGGCAGCTCTTGTTAATATTTTGCGATTTATTTATTTGAATGAAGTTCTTTAACGCAGCTAGAGGTTGACTGGTAAAAATCGTCACGTAAGGAAAAAGCGTTATGTTAGCTACGCTATGCATCTTTTTCTCTCACAGTTTTTGTTTGAAATCATACGTGGGAGCGAACTACGCTACTGACGGGGGTCCTTTCACCGCACACTTTTTTTTTGTTTAATAACAATTTACCTACTAGAAACGAACATTGGAGAATTGTGTATTTTTTCAATAATTTAAGTTGTTTTTATACCTAAAGAAGGTAGTTTCAAATCCGTTTAGTCGTAATTGGGTATTTGAAAGGGTAGTCAATAAAGTTACTTTTTATGAAATACTTATAAGCATTAATAATAATAATAATAATAATATCCTTGGACATTTCACACAACGCCATATCGTCCCAAGCTAAGCAACCTAATGCTTGTGTTGTGGTAACGAGATGGCTGATAAACTACTTATATACATTTTTTTTTGTAAATACATACATATTATAGATAGAAAAACACCCAGACTCGTAACAAATACTTGCAGGTCGTACAGAGGCCAGCACATCAAGTTACCACAATGTGTCAAATTTCTTTGATAGCATTTCAACTTTATTGCAAAGACATAAGGTTCATTTTTAATTGAGAAAATTTGACAGTTAGGGATAGCTTAATGTGCTGGCGTCTGTACAAATATTAGTTCCGTGCGGGAATCGAACCCGCGACATAGTGCGCAGCAGTCAATCGCTCAACCACTGCGCCAACCGTGTCGTCATTAAATGCAACTTTACAATTATATATATCTTCGCATCATATTTAATTTCTTTACGGTGATGGAAGTTTTTTAGACGAGCGGTCTCTTTTCTATGTGATTTAATATTTTATTTTTGACCGTATCAAATATTTGATTGAATTTAATAAACTGCTGTGGTAGTTAACACAGCCAGTTGCCAAATGCCAGTTGGCTTAAAGCACGTTCATGATTATTTTAGAACAAAAAATAATAAAAGTAGAAACCGTTTCAACGAATTGTATTAAAACATCAAACTTGTATAAACGCCAAGCGAAAACAACAGCACTCATAATACGAAACAAAGCTGTTTATTCAGTAGTTCAGTCTTATTTATGTGAGTGCTCCTGAAGCTTACTGCAGCTTCAGAACACTACATAATACAGTGTACCGCCAAAAATAATAATATAAAAGTGAGCAGAACTCAAGACGAGTGCAAAAGAAAGCTGGATTATTTATAAGGTCGCGTCGCGAACGCATTACCAGATTACCCCGGTCTACCCTACGCGTAATTCCGCAAATGGGTGAAACTTGAGCCCGGCCGGTTTAAAATTGAAATTTATATGCACGCATTATACACGAGGAGGGATTACAGAGGACTCAAAGAAAATGATCGTGGACCCGCGACCCCTTGAGGGATAGTTCCTGGAGGGATGGCAGGGTTGTATTTCTAGATTATTGGGAGGGATTGGTTAACCTTTTTTTTATTCCGAGGTGGGAAATTCTCATGCTGCTGACAGCGGCCCGCGTTGATGTCAAAAATTATCCCACGTGAACGAACTTCCAGGAAAAAAGTATCTTATGTGTTAATCCAGGTCATAAACTACCTCTGTGCAAAGTTTCATCCAGATCCGTTCAGCCGCATGAGCGTGAAGGACGGACAAACATACAAACTCACACACACTAACACACAAACTTTCGCCTTTATAATATTAGTGTGTAAAAGTCAAATAAAGGCAAACCGATTTAAGATTAAATGTGTATTTGAGCTCAATCAATGAAGTAAATACTCTAAAATATTGAAACTCAATGGAGTGATGGATACGGGGTATTTGTACCACTTAAAACCCTGCCGTGAACTCTCAATGTTATTCACTGGGTGAATCCATAGATATCATAGAGTAATGAGCATAATATTATGTGAGCACCATATATTTTTGACATAATTAATTTTACCTGCCTTTGTTATATGTGTTTTTCTTTCCTTTACTTTTGTGGTATAGTATTTTTTTCTGGGTTCATCGTCCTCACAAATAATTTTATAATTTTTGAAAACAAAACATTGTAAAACATTTTAAAACAGTAATGGTGGAGTTTCTTTCCCATTCTTTTCCATACGAAACTACCTTTTCAAAGGGGCCACTAGAATCAATTCTATTTCTGGTTCATTTTGACGTTTAAAAGTCATAATTTATTTCAAATAGGCACACTATTTGAAATAAATTATTTGACTTTGACTTTTGGTGGTGACATGATAATGATATCAAGTACACATACTGTATGAAAGGAGCCTCCCCAAGCGGCGTTAACATAACTCATACTACCCAAAACGCCCGACGCACCCTGGACAGCTAGCACTCGGTAACGCAGAACCTAACTGACGAATCGTTTCACCACGTTGGTATATTTAAATAGCTCTTTTCAGAGCCATGACCATCGGCCTTGTCCGGTCCCACTACACATATTGATTTTAACCCATTTCATGAGCGTGTCGACAAGAATACGTCACTGTCTTCGTAAATTAAGGGATTTGATAGAAGCCCTAGTCTTCTTCGGCCTAGCCTTTTCCTAACAATGTTGGGGTCGACTTCCAGTCTAACCGGATGCAGTTAAATACCAGTATTTTACATGGAACGACTGTCTATCTGACTTTAACAACCCAGTAACTGGGCAATACTCCTTGGTAATACAGACCCGTAACGACTGACAAAGATGCACAAATGACAGCCGGGACCGACGGCTTAACGTGCTTTCCGAGGCACGGGGGAGTCAAGGTGTGTAACGATGGTCACCCATCCATGGCCACCCCCGGCGTAGGTTAACCTGATGGATTGACATGGGCGGCTGTTGGTACTTAGCCACGAGCTCCGATAGAAGCCTCATTAGCAATGAGGCACTGGTCAAGTCAAAGCTTCAGAGCCTTGAATATCAGATCTAGGAGTGTGTGATGGAATTGCATGATCTGATTCCACCGAACCCGTTTCATCATCAAACTACCAGATGCACGGCGATGCGCCATCATGTTTACCAAATTATGTCTGTGCATTAAAAGAGACGTGACCTCTGAGTTTGTTTCGGCTCTTCTCAGAGTAGTCAGTTAGGAAACGCCCACCATATCTACACACATCAAAAGTGTCTAGGGATCAACATATATTTTTGCAATAACTTTTCTCTTGATTGATATTAATTTAAATTTTCTTTAAGGATTCATCAAATAAAGTGTTTTCGTTTGTCACAGTAACGATAAACCAAGTCACCTTTGCATTAATAAAGAAATTTGCCATTTTCCTAATAAAGGGATTTTTGACATTTGAACCACTAACATTAAAGTTCGAAAAAAAGACTGAAATAACAGTTTTCTTTAAAATTTTATTGGGTAACTTAAACAATTAATAATCCGTGTTTCTACCGCGAACACTAACAACACAAGAACATCGGTTTGGCATACTCAAAATGAGTTCATCCAAATCACGCTGTGGAATGGCCGCCCATGTTCGTTGCAACAACAAAAAAAGGTGTTATCAGTCGACTTTGGACACGTTACCGAAGCACTGGTACCGTGGCTGAGCGCCATGAAGGACGGTATCGCTGCACCACACGGAGACAAGACCGATACATTCAAATCTTAACTCGAAGAGCTCCAACAATAACCGCCATGATGTTAGCCGTGAGGCTTCATCACTCTTCAGGGAACTTAATTAGCGACCAAACAGTCAGAAACCGCTTGCATGAAGTGAACCTTCATTCCCGAAGACCGCTACGGGTACCACCTATAGCAATGCACAATCGTAGGATTCGATATCAATGGGCTCTTGAACACAGAAATTGGGCAGAAGAACAATGGCGTTTCGTGTGCTTTTCTGATGAGTCTCGTTTTGGTATGAGACCGGATACAAGACGTATACGACACTGGAGAACCCCTGGACGCCAACAGCGATTAAAATCCTGCCAGGAAGTCCATCCTTATAGTGGTGGAACCATCATGGTATGGGCGGGTATTTGGATCGGCGGAAGAACTGAGTTGATTTGGATCAGAGGCAACCTCAACGCTCAAATTTATGCTGAGACGATTGTATCTGACGTCATCGTTCCTCTACAAGTGCAAATCGGTCCCTTATTTCAGTTAATGCATGATAATGCACGACCGCACACCGCAAGAGTTGTAAGACAGACTCTCGCCGCAGCTAACATCAATGTCCTGCCCTGGCCTGCTCAGTCGCCAGACTTGAACCCGATTGAGCATGCATGGGATATGCTACAGAGAAGAGCTCTGCCGAATATGGAGGGTATCCAGTTGCAAGAAGACCTTTTTTTGTTGTTGCAACGAACATGGGCGGCCATTCCACAGCGTGATTTGGATGAACTCATTTTGAGTATGCCAAACCGATGTTCTTGTGTTGTTAGTGTTCGCGGTAGAAACACGGATTATTAATTGTTTAAGTTACCCAATAAAATTTTAAAGAAAACTGTTATTTCAGTCTTTTTTTCGAACTTTAATGTTAGTGGTTCAAATGTCAAAAATCCCTTTATTAGGAAAATGGCAAATTTCTTTATTAATGCAAAGGTGACTTGGTTTATCGTTACTGTGACAAACGAAAACACTTTATTTGATGAATCCTTAAAGAAAATTTAAATTAATATCAATCAAGAGAAAAGTTATTGCAAAAATATATGTTGATCCCTAGACACTTTTGATGTGTGTAGTTTAAAAAAATATTATTGGCGTGTAAGTGTTTGTGAAAACCCATTCACAAAAATAAAATCATTTATCATTTATCGGTACGTGGTGGACATCCCACAAATACCCACTAAACGTTTTGGAAAACCATTTTTATATGCGTACGGCTAAGGATTGGTATTCCCTGCCGGGGTCTGTGTTTCCCGATAGTTATAATCTAGGGGTATTTAAGTGTCAGCGGGATTGTCCGAAAGGGTTACAGCTATCCTGGAACATAAAGGGCTAAAGAAGGAACATGGATGAGTTTTAGTCAGTAAGAGTCTGACACTTCCTTCAGCTCCACACAGAGCGGGAGAGGACATAAGTTGAAATTTCAAACCCTCTAAAAAAAAAAATGAAACCCATTTTTGAAGCATGCTTCACCGTCGATCACACCATCGCTTACTATCATATTGTGAGATAATGGTCAAGCGCGAGTCTATTGTCAGAAAAAAAACATACAACGGTAAGCAGAAGGCTATTATTATTGTATGCTAGTTTGTACATCTGTTTTAGCTATGTTTTTGCCTATTTCTTTATCCCTCCTCAGGCATAGCTAATCATAACGCCCGGACGGAACGAAGTTCCTTTCGATAAATTAGTGAAGGAATTGTAATAACATTTTATTTCACTTAAGTTATAATAATCAAAAAAAATCTGATCTAAAATTAACCAATCAAAAAATATTGATTAAAAAGACATCATAGTGTCGTATTACAACTTTTGGTCTTAATTCCGTCTAGCCCCCTTTCGCAACGCGCGATAAGGAACTTCGTTCCAAAAACTTAGAAACTAAAAAACAAAATAAACTAACCATCATCCACGAAACAGATAACTAATGACTAAATAAACAAATTGTATATAATTTAAAAACATACCACTGTATTTAAAACAGGGAGTCGGTGGCTTGTAATACCTCTTGAGAGGGAGAGGCGATTACAGCTATTAAATATGCATTAACGAATTTTTCTCCTTAAAAGCTGAAAAAAAATGGCGTAAAGAGAAAATTGGCAATTAGACCCCTCTCCGCGAGCCGCCTCCCACCTTCGCGCAAGAATTAAATTTGCTCCTTAAAGATATACATAAATTGAGTGTTAGGATGCTTTAATATTTCCCTTTGCGAGTAACGCTGTAAATTAGCTAATTTAAATGTATACTACTTGTGTGGTTACTCTGTTTTATAACTGTGGCTTGTTTACTTTTACTTTCTGTTTATTTCTTTCAAGATTTTATAGATTTACGCGTAGCGCGTAGCACCTACGGGCTACGATACCCAGGCTTTCGTAGCGCGTAGGGGCTACGCGAAGCCTTCTTTTCGTGGCGTGTAGCGTCATAACTTTCATCAAGTAATTTTTATCTGGTTTTTAATAACGGGTGAGTGGCTCGAATTTTGCTGGATGTGTGTAATTATTGTTGTTGTCATTTAAGATTATTTGTTAAATATTTGAATAAAAGATGCAAGACTTTTCGTACGTTACTGGAACGGTATGATGAAAGTTACGCAACAACGAAACAAAAACACATCAACATTTATCAAAAACAGCTCCAACACCAGAGCGGGCGTGTCTCTATTCTCTATTATTTGATTGTCTATGCCTTTGATATTCAGCCTCATGAAATGCCTGACACGTCGCCATGCATAAGTGATAGATACGAGTACATAGTCGGCCTACTAACTGAATACACACTTACCTCGCATACTGTTGCACAAATGAAAATTAATAATGCAGAGTGATAAATTGACAGTAATTACGTGATACGGGGTGCCGACGGCCTCACGGTCATGTTTCGAGTTTCATGTGTGCATTATCTAGTAGATGTTTTGTGGAGTTAGTCTGTTTTAGGACTTATTGGCTTTGGGTGTTGAAAATGTAGTGTTTGTATGTTGTCATCTGTCTTCATCGAGCGTATGAAAGTTGTTTGTTATGAAGAGTAGTGATCCCTAATTTCAAGAAATGAATTTCAAGAAAAAAAAGGATAGAAGTCTCTTTGACTTAGGCTTTGACATAAAGTAAAGCTAAAACTTTGTGTCAACGTCAAATCATTAATTCAAATAGTAGCGTAGAAGGCACACTTGAAGGTTAAAATAAAATAAAAAAAATATATTCGTAGTTGCGCCCCTTCCAAAAGGTAGTTTCATATGAAGAAGAATGGGCAAGAAACTGCACCGTTACCTTTAAAAAAGTTTTACGATATTTTGTGTACATTAAAATATCAAGACGATACACCCAGAAAAAAACTAAAATACTTACTGCATATCTATTCGTGTCTTTCTTCGGGGAGATATAGACCGGACATTCTAAGCTGTCAAAACTACCCTCATAATGAAGAATATTACAAGCATTACATGATATCCTGTACCTACATACAGTACATCGACTGGTTGCCTACTTACATGGAAATAGCGGTGGGGGGGGGGGGGGGGGGCGGTCGGAGTGTTGCTATAATCAGTTAATTGCATGAATAATTGAACGCCGTCATTACCGTGGCGACCGCGCGCCGTCACACACAACTAAATATAGGTTACAGGATCTAGTCCTGAATATTAGCTCGATATCTAGGTAGTTTACGTGGTTGAGCAATTGACTGCTGCGCACTATGTCGCGGGTTCGATTCCCGCACGGAACAAATATTTGTACGACCTACAAGTATTTGTTACGGGTCTGGGTGTTTTTCTATCTATAATATGTATGTATTTACAAAAAAAAATGTATATAAGTAGTTTATCAGCCATCTCGTTACCATAACACAAGCATTAGGTTGCTTAGCTTGGGACTATATGGCGTTGTGTGAAATGTCCAAGGATATTATTATTATTATTATTATTATTATTATTAGTTTAGTAGTAGGTTTTGACACGGTTGGCGCAGTGGTTGAGCGATTGACTGCTGCGCAGCATGTCGCGGGTTCGATTCCCGCACGGAACAAATACTTGTACGACCTGCAAGTGTTTGTTCCGGGTTTGGGTGTTTATCTATCTAGTATAATACGTATTTCAAAAAAAAATATATAAGTAGTTATCAACCATCTCGTTACCATAACACAAGCATTAGGTTGCTTAGCTTAGGACTATATGGCGCTGTGTGAAATGTCCAAGGATATTATTATTATTATTTAGTTGTTGATGGAAAATTTAAAACGTGGAATATTCGATATACATATACTAGCTTTTGCCACCGGCCTCCCTCGTGTGGATGTCGTAAATTATCCCACGATCACCTCTTATTCAACTCTCCTTCGATAGCGCATTTAATCATTGCAATTTCGGTCTTCCCTTATGTCACCATGAGCTACAGGTATAAAAGTATTCTTGTGGCCCTTTCGAGTCGTAGCCAGTGCCTCATTTTACACTTTTCTTGCACAATAGTAACAAATTAAAACTATTTTATATACTATACTAATATTATAAAGCTGAAGAGTTTGTTTCTTTGAACGCGGTAATATCTGGAACTACTGGTCCGAATTGAAAAATTATTTTTGTGTTGGATAGTCCTTTTATCGAGGAAGGATAAAGCCTATGTAACATCACGCTACGACCAATAGGAGCCGAGCAGCGAGTGCGGTGAAACCGCGCGCGAGCAGCTAGCAATACAAACAATAATCACACCCAAACTTCCAACACAGTGGCGTCAGAGCAAACCTCTATCTACAAATAACTACTTAACATCGTTTATGAATATTACATGCCACTCAATTTCAGCAGGCGCTTCTTAATCAAAACATTAACGCTATTAGCTGTAATATTAATTCTCTTTGTTCCAACCAGGCCGCTTCTACTCTAGTTGAATATTCATATTAGTGGGGACTCAAGGAGGACATTTTCCAAATGTCCCCTCCCTCCCCCGGCCCTCTAAAATCAATTAATAGAGTCGCGCTTCGTTACACAATCCTAACTTGACCCCTGATGTACATAATGGAATTTGGCTGCGAGGAATCATTTATACTGAATACTTTGTGGATGGAAAAGATTTTCTTGGGGTGGTTTTTGAGTGCAAGGGTTGTTTTAATAAAATTGTGGTTTCGATTTGCTGTTTCTGTTGTGTTATGTAGACTTGGTTTATACAGTCTCTTACGTTAAACAAGGGATATACTACTTTTACAAAGGGATCAACTCAGAAATATGAAAAACCAGCCAAGTGCGAGTCGGACTCGCGCACGAACGGTTCCGTACCATTATCTGTAAAAACGGCAAAAATGTCACGTTTGTTGTATGGGAGCCCCTTAAATATTTATTTTATACTGTATTTTAGTAAAGATATTAAATACATTATCTGTGAAAATTTCAACTGTCTAACTATCACGGTTCATGAGATACAGCCTGGTGACGGACGGAGAGACGGACGGACAGCGGAGTCTTAGTAATAGGGTTCTGTTTTACCCTTTAGTTACGGAACCTTAAAAAAGAACTAGCTGCTCTATACATTTTTGTTTAGATATTTGGACAAAATGGAGGGACCGGGTCCTTTTTTTTTTAAATTTGGAGTCAGCCCCATATTAAAAATTGTACTTCATTTTCCTAAAGTATGTCACTCGTTTAACCTGTATAGAGTAGTAATACCGTGTTCACACGGTTCGATTTTAGTCGATGAACGCTAAGTCAAGAACATTGAACAGTCTCAACTCAATCTGCCTAGCCTTTTCCCAACTATGTTGGGGTCGGCTTCCAGTCTAACCGGATCTATGAATACCACTATTTTACGTGTATTGACTGCCTATCTGAACTGCAAAACCCAGTAGACGGGTAATACGATACCCCTTGGTAAGACTGGCTGTCAGACTTACGGGCTTCTGACTACCCGTAACGACTGTTAAAGATCCACGAATGACAGCCGGGACCAACGGCTTAACGTTCTCTCCGAGGCACGGACGAGTCTCGATATGTAAAGATGGTCACCCATCCACGGAACAACCCCAGGAAGCGTAGCTTAACCTGATGGATCGATCCGTGCTGCTGTTATTACTTAGCCACGAGCATAGAACAGTCTCAACAGATATCAAATTCAAAGTGTTTTTTGTCGAACAACAAGAGTTGTTCCCTACGTTGGTTGTCAGATAAAACTGACAAAGATACCGAATCATAGTAATTCACAGTGAGTGTTAACCTGAAAATCTGAACCGAAAAATCCAGCTTTCCTATGAAATGAAGTGCCAATACCAATGTATGGCACAAACAAGAAGTCAACACTAAAAGCGTTAGTGTCGCGGGCGCACATCAATTATTAGCGCCTGTAATGAACGCAAATCCTATGATTCCATTGAACGAGTGCCAGAGGGAATTTGTGTGATGATGTGCGAGCGATGAGCGGAAGCGATAAGAAATTTTGCTGGGTTGCTTCAATGTTAGGCAACTTGCTTCATCTTTCCGTAAGACCGACCCCTTGATAATTCAAAAGTGCCTGTAATTGGTTTATCTATATCTATCTATATTATAAAGCGGATGAGTTTGTTTGTTTAAACGCGCTAATCTCTGGAACTGCTGATCCGAATTGAAACATTATTTTTGTGTTGGATAGTCCATTTATCAAGGAAGGCTATTGGCTATGTAACATCACGCTGCCAATAGGAGCCGAGCAGCGGGTCAAAACCGCGCGGGTACAGCTAGTTTGAATTAAATGCTTTGAGTTGGAGTTTGAATTAACCGAAATGTTATCAAACACTTTTGTAAATCTTATTGGTTTGTTCTAATAAAGATTAATAAGAGCGGTATTCGCGTTGCTGAATTTTAGGCCAAACTAATTTAAAATATAAATATATTTATTTAATTTTTATTTTGCCATCGATACGCTAAGAAGAAGAATAAAGATAGCATAAACAACCTATAATGTTCCCAGTGCTGGGACACAGGACTCCTCTCTTCGGTACGGAGAGGGCTATTATCTCACGCGGGCCCATTGCGTGTTGGTAGACGTCACATGTTTTCGAATTATCGGTTCTAGGACATGCTGGTTTCCTCACAAATTTTTCCTTCACCGTTTTTAGAGAAGTGGTGATGAAAGTAAAGCGCCACATGGGTTCAAAACCACGACCTACAACTCGTAACTCAAGGCTATTAGCACTGGGCCACTTCTGTCGCTTGTAGCACTGCAATTGTGCATTTGAGATGTATGTTATAGTTTAGTGAACCTGCTATTAAATAAATGGTACAAATCCTAAGTATGACGATTTTCTACGGCTCGTTTGTATTGACATTTATAAACTATTTGATATGCACTTACTGCTGATATTTTGACAAATAGCATTGATTAAAGGAATCTAATAGTTTTCACAGACAGCTGTGCTGTTGGGAAGTTTGTTGCGCCACTTTGTTCTTCGCAGCTAAAGCACTAGAAAGTGGTGAAGGGTGGGGCGTTTTTGGGGGATAGTCTTATGTAACTTTGACCTTCAAAAAGTGCTGATTTTCAGCCTAGTTTGATTAAATGACATTTGATTTGATTTGATTTACATCTCCACAGAATTCTGTACTCGATTAATTTGTGTTCAAATCTTTAGTCAATAGATTTGATTGGCCACTTATTCCAATAAACCGATCACAATCGTTTACCTTTAGCCAGCCAGGCTGTATCTCCCGCTGCCGCTTGTGTCTTGTCCCGTCCTCCGTCGCGGTACATCAAGTATGCACTGAGGGAATGCGGGAGCGACGCGACACCTCGGCCCAGCGTTCATTTCATTGTCTCTGTCTGCCCCACCTCCCCCGACGCCAGCGCCGCCTAGCGTTGAATTTTGCAATAGTTTCTGTAAACAACACCATGCTATGTGTTTTAGTTTTGTATTTAATTGACATTTTCCATACCTATTGAAATAAAGATACAGTTCGATATAACAAAATAAAATGAAGTTTTGTGAGGATACGAAACTAGCTTTTGGACTACGACTAGATTCAATTCTATTTCTTGTTTATTTTGACGTTCAAAAGTGCCTTTCTTGTGCCTATTTGAATTAAATGATTTGACTTTGACTTTGATATTTATCACACACGAACGGTTGAATGGATTTGTATGAAAAAGCTCACTGATTGACCACCATCGATACGTCATGTAGCATCCATCAGATATTCTTTGTAACTGATACATACAGAATCTACAATGAATGCTGGGTCGCTGGTGCGTTAGTGCAAGTAGCCTATCACACTAATATTATACAGGCGAACGTTTGTAAGTGTGTTTGTGCTTATATGTTGGTCACTTCTTCACGCTTAAACGGCTGAACGGATCTTGATAAAACTTGGCACAGAGGTAGTTTATGGCCTGGATTAACACTTAGGATACTTTTTATCCTGGTAGTACGTTCCCTTGGGATAATTTCCGACATCCACACGGGCAAAGCCGCTGGCAACAGATAGTAGATTTATAAAAAAACCCGTGACATACTTACTTCCATTTGATGGCGATAGGCTCATCCAATTACATGGGACTGAAACATAATTGGCGAAATGCCCCAAAAACCGTCAGGTTTATACCTAACTAAAATTCCCAACATACAGCTGATTAAAGTCAAATCAGAATATGGAACATTAAAAATCATATCAAAAATATGAGTAAACAAAATCAGAATACCATTCAATCAAACTAATTTATCTTATTACTTGTTTCTTGTGCAAGTATTCGGAGGCGTTGAGTCACCCCGGCCGCGTCTCAAACGGCGTCGCTCGACTGCCCACAAATCTCGTTTGCGAGATCAAAGCCAGCCCTCTCACATCGATATCGCACACACTTTCAACGTAAAACCTATTTAAATAAAACATTTTATTTATCTAGACGTATGGAAATTCAAAAAGGTTGATTTTTAAACTAAATTGAATACGCTTTTGATCAAATTGCACATGTGTGTGTATTCGGAGTACCAAGCTAATGTAATTTTTTATTTAAATTTATTTTATGGGTTAACTAGCTAGTGTATTACACATCTATTTAATGTTGAAATACCGAATGGATGAATGGGATTAAATAAGTGTACCCACAAAATTCATAAACCATGGCCAGACCATGACATCGAGCTGGATATGTGCAATAAATTGAAAAAGAAACCTAGAAAGAAAGAAAGACAATTTTTCGTCAAACATGACACTAAAATGTTTGGGGGAAAATATACGTTACATCCACGCAAAACGGCCATTTCTCAGCATAGTGCTACAACCCTATGCGAAACAGAGCCCTAGCGCCAATTTTCAGCGACAACCGGCGTTGACGTGATGACGTTGGCGCAGGCGCCGAATATAAAGAGATCCCTACCTAAACGATTCTCTTCTACTTCAGTTACAGTAAAAATGTCTGGTAGTTGCCGCAATAGCAACTGTCATTGCTCATTCTGGTTTACATTTGTCTATTTTTATAGGCTTCTCAAGGCTACCGCCACTTCAAACGGTTCTGTGCTTTTCGCTTCCATTAGATTCTTGGTACCTAAAATATTATACCTGTAGAAACATATAGATATCTACTTAAATCATCTTTTGTGGTGGCACCACTTGCCTGCATAAAAAAATTACCCAGTCACCAACGTCATACTGCCCAGGGTATGTTGGACATACTACTAAGAGTATGACTTCCTCTTAATCAACATGTACATGTAACTAACTGCCTCATTTCTCTTTGTTGTAGTACGGGCGCGTTCCGCACATCCCCGGGAGGCGCTGGCGAGCCGCCCCCGGCTCCTCCGCCGCCTCTGTTCCTGCCGCCGCATCTGTCACATCTCTCGCAACACCTCAACCACTTGTCGCAACCATTCTTCCCGCTAAAAGGTAAAGTACCGAAGAATATTCTTTTTAACTTCGACAATTATAAGTTATTTGTTGAACGGTGGCTGCCTTGCCCCATGGTCACGAGCTATACACTTTGAAGCCGTCTTGCGACAGTGATTGCAAAAACAAATTTAATAGAAGAAGTTGTTTAGAGCTTGACACGAGCACCGCGACGCAATTTTCGGAGCAACCGATGGAAACAAGAGACGCGCGCGCTTCGCTATAAGCAAGTTGCATCGCTCGAGGTCGTGAACGGGACCTTAGATCTATTAGTCTAAGACAGCTACCGTGCAACAAAACAAATACTCATTATAAGTTATAGCCATTTCAAGTCTTCTGTAATACCGCCTTACAACCTGCGAGTATTTCTAATATCTGCGAGTTACATAGCAGATATCTGCCAGCAATCAAGTAGTATCAGATCCAGGATCAAGATATAACAGAAGCTTATGGAGATTAATTACTGGTTGGACGCGAGATAAAGATTCGAGAAAGAGTTTGCCAGCACCTACATAATTTTACAGGAGCAGTGTTAATTAAGCCTTACCCCAAAAATTACTATAACGAGGCCCTCTTTGCCTACAGGTTGGGGTGCCCCCTGCCCATGCTGCCCAAAAGAAGAGGCTCGCTCCTCCAGCGTAGCAGAACTCCGTCGCAAGGCGCACGAACATTCAGCAGCACTACTGCATCAACTCGCAAGCTTCCAATCACGGGCACTGCTTCCTCTGCCGTTGCCTCTCCCCCTCCCACCTCTTCCAATGTTGCCACACGACACCCCGCCGACATCGCAGGCGCATGAGCCGCCTAAACACCTGGAGTAGACCCGAAAAATGAAGCGAACTGCTAATTCGTTGAAAATACAAGCGTGATGGAGGACTAGCGAAATGTGGGGGGTACTATCTGTGCTTATCCCTTCAGGCTGATGTTGGAAAAAGCGTCCTTTTCATCAGATATGTTACTTGGTGAATGGCTGTGTCAGCTTTTTGTTGCTCTTTTAAAATACTGATAAATGTTACACAAATTTGCTAAATACTCGTACCAGCCGGACTATTCTGTAGAAATATCGCCGTGAAATCTTCGCTGAAGTGAGCTTATAATGAGCTGTCAGTAGTATAAATCCCTAATAACTCAGGTAGAATGATACATGACTTTATTTTCTTTTTTGAGGCTGGGAAATCATCCAATGACTTCTCCCGCTCTGGGTGGAGCGAAAGGGAGGCAGACTGTTACTGACTAAAACCCATCCATGTTCCTTCCTTAGCCCTTTATATTCCGGGATAGCGACAGCGACCCTTTCGGACAATCCCGCTTAGATCACTTCACCTAAGTTTTTACGGTGAGATTTTTACAGAATAGTACAGACGCCAGCACATCAAGCTATCCCTAACTGTCAAATTTTCTTAATTAAAAATGAACCTTACGTCTTTGCAATAAAGTTGAAATACTATCAAAGAAATTTGACAGATTGTGGTAACTTGATGTGCTGGCCTCTGTACCGCTGTTGTCTACTTCATCAGGTGAGCATACCTGTAGGTACAACGTGTTATTTTGTTTGTGTTAAAAGTTGTAGAACGAAAACATGGCGCGCCTCTCCAAATTACTGTTTCAATGTTTGTAGTCACATCCTTACGTTTGAGTTTTTTATGTAGTGGTAAGTATTCGTTTTCAGTAGCAGGTCGGCAGCAACATGCGTTGTGAGTCTTCATGGCGCTTAATAATTACTTTCACAAATACTTTGCGAATTTTGGAGGGGCGCGGGCGGGCCATTTTATCGTAGATTATCTCTACCTATACATTAAATCAATGAGTATTTAGTGTGTCAATGATAGCAGTCCGTCACGTTTGATAGCACACTATCTTGATAAGTTTAACGTCATCAATTTTAAGAAAATAATAATGTAAGCTACCTTGTGAATTCACGTGCCATAATACCTAGTAAGAACTGGTTTAATCTACAGTATTATTAATAGCTAATATTTTAACAAAATTATGTGCCAACGATTTGTACCAACGATTTGTGCCATACCTATATTCTCAAAAGTTATATTCTTATATTTAATTAATTTATGTATAAATTTATATATTTATTTATTTACTCAGATGTATACTAATTTGATTTGTGGCATTTTCTTTATATTATTAATGGATATATTAAGAATATCTATGAATGGATTTTTATCTATTTTTAAATATCTAATTTACATCGCCGCTGCAGTATTCGACCAACTGTTGTGAATATTTATTTTAAGGTACTATTTTTTTAATTTTAAGAAAATTGTAAATAAATATAATGATTATTTAGATATAAAAGTTCGATGTTCGTACGTACGTAGATCACAAAATTGTATATAGCTAACACAGTTTACGTAGTATAGATAAGTAATGTTAAGAAACACGAAAATATGGAAAAAAAATATTATATAATTAAGCTATAATTAATATAATTATCACACATTAAATTTTTTTCTATTAATTTATTTGTCAAATGATTTTGTTATGCTCACATATTACTTTGAAGAATAAAATTACCTTTTATTTCGAAAAGCCCAGTTGTTAATGCAGTTAAGATTTTTATATATTAAATTAATTACGCTGTAAGCTTCTCACGACTTTTTCTTTCATTTAATATAATGCTATTTCTGCTTGCATGTAATTCTTGATGTATATTGCATATTTTTGTGAATTTCCTATTTATTTCTGCATAAGAAAATTGTCTACATTTAAAATGTATAAAAAATATTTAATTTTAATGATTCCAAATAATGCATTCCTTAAATAACTTGCCACATTCCGTTTTCCTATCTTTTCCATACACAATGATATAAATACCTATAGTTACATAAGATAGCCCGCGCCTAGTCTGTACATAGAGAGATGACGGTCAACACTGCACTATGCACAATCCGTGGAATTGTCGGCGCGGGCATGTACATGCGTTATACATAATATATACCACTAGAAATGTACCATTAGTTGTTTTAATTATTGCGAAATATAATATTACGTAATGATAGATTTGTTGGTTTTATTTAGACACCCTGTACCTTGAAATTACGGCCTGAAAATCATTAACTTAGTAGGGTAAATGTACCTAACCTAACCTAATATTGATTCTCAATCATTTATTTTAATTCACATAAGCTGCTTTATGAAGTTACTTAAATTAAATTGCAAAAACAAATTACTTACACTATTTACATCATTTCATGAGAGTACATAAAGCTTTATTGTTATCACACAAAAATGGGTATAAAATAACTTTAGCAAAGCCGACAGTCGCTTGTTCTTCCCTTTATTTAGATTATTTTATTGTACTGAACCATAGGGGAACCCTTTGGTTACGAAGGCATTGAATGTCAAGGAAAGTTCCAACTGAAACGAACCGTGGATGAGACCATCGATATATACCGAGACTCCTGCCTGACCCCAACATAGTTGTGAAAGGCTAGGCAGATTGATTAGTGAATGATACAGGATTAAACATTTAACTAGGCATAACTATGCATTTCGAGCATCGCTAAATACGTGAATCGCTAAAATTCTAACATAGCTACACTTGTGAGTAACAAGACAGGTTATTAACGTTGACAATAATTCTAAAGTATATTATAAGTATGTATGTTATCTTAATAAAAATGTCCATGATTGTTTGCAGGCAGAATACAGCGATTGCTACTTAAATTATAAGATCTTACCTTTATCAAAACAATGTATTTTTAGTAAATAATCACTTGATTTGAAAAAAATAAATGAGTACAGATTATCTACAAAGAAAGACATAACATGATGTCTTGTTTCTCCGGAGGGCTGGCAGAGTTGTAGCAATGGTACACCCACTTTTCGCCAGTTACGTTTAAGTACCATGTAATAGGGAGGCAAGCTATATAGCCATCAATCAGGCACAATGCCAGACTCCAAGCTGCTACTAAGAAACTCAAAGTAGAAAAAAATACCCAGTAACACTGTGCCCGAACTGAGAATCGAACCGAGGACCTCATGCCCAGAACAAGTGCATCTACAAAGAAAAATCTGAAGATTTTCTCTGATCAGCCAATTTACTGTCAAATATATGTATAACATCAAGGTATCTCTGGTTAACAGAAATACTTGAAAGCTAGCTTTTACCAGCGGCGTTGCCCGCGAGTATATAAGAAAATTATCCCACGGGAACCATTTTTCCGGCATAAAAAGTAGCCTAAGTGCTATTTAGTCCGATCAAATCTGACCAAAAAACAGGAGTGCGTTCTTCTTCTTTTCGTGTGGTTAGTGACTAACCTGGTGTCAGAGTTTTTATGCTGCCCATGGGCTTCTGACTTAGCTTCACATGCTGCTGAGAAATATCTCTCAGACATGCTGGTTTTTGAAACAAGTGATAATTATACAATACGCACATGAATCCGTAAAATCAGAGGTGCGTGCCTTGGGTTCGAACTCGAGACCTATGACTTGGCAGTCACACCACTAGGCTATCACTGCTGGAGTGAGGTTACAAAAATTCACACTCGGCTGAAAATTGGTAGAATTTTTCAAAACATTATTATATTCTACCAACTTTCAGCTGGGTGCGAATTATTGTACCCTCGGATGTCTAAATTGACCGGACTAATTCCAGACTAGAATCTATCTAGTGCCAAATGTCATCTAGATTTGTTCAGTAGTTTTTGTACGAAAGAGTAACAAACCTCCTCACAAAACTTCACTTTTATAATATTAGTAGGATTGGATGTCGTAATCTGTACAATACAGCAACAACAATCATACATGACACTTACCAAATCGGACATGAGATTTACCAAAAGATTAAATTGAAAGGCTTTCAGAACAAGAAGAATCCTCTCACATTAATAATTTTACAACAACTCACTCGCTGGATTACCCATATCTTCTAAGTTGACAACAATTTCAAGTTATATTCCAACTTTAGTACTTAATCACTTGTATTTGACAACGGAAAGGTAACAAGAATCGTAAATTATGTTCGCGATGTATTTATGAAAGAAGTTTTTAATAAACTGTCTTTTATGGCGTTTGTTTTAAAGACTTTATTAATATCCGCTAAGTGCGACGATACTTAAGGATGGGGAGGGAACTTTTGTGACGTTCGGAATCTTAGTACAATTGTTATGATATACCGTCTTAACTGCATGTTGTTCTACTCGGTACTACGTAGACATAAACTACGATAACATGGCGCGCCACTAGAAAATTCAAAACATTTGAAAGTATTTATGAAACTAATTAACCTATTGACCGTTTGGTTTTATATCAATTGCCGTCCCGCCAGCGCCCAGCTCATACAACAAAAACTTTATTTCGGACTACTAGGGTCTTGCAATTACAGAAAAACGAAAACTGAACGTAGATTCTCAGTGGTATAAATGGTTTCGTGCCCGTACCACGAAAACATTTGTCGTATTAATCCGACCGGGGCGGTAAAAAGGTTAAAAAGCGCCACCATTCACAACGCATGTTGCTACGAGCCTGCTACTGAAGACAAATACATACAACTACATACAAACCCTTTCGTAAGGATGTGATTACGAACATTGAAACAGTAATTTGAAGGGGCGCGTCATGTTATCGTAGTTTATCTATACTTGCACATGATATAGGACCATAACGAAGTAAAGCATTCATCATCTGCCTACCCTTTTCCCAATTAAGTTAGGGTCGGCTGCCAGTCTTACCAAAAGTAGCTGAATACCAGTAAAGTACTTGGAGCGACAGCCTACATGACCTCCACCCAGTTACTGGGGAAAACGATTACACGTTGTGGGTGGAACTGTTTAACAAAATAAAGTATATTTTTTTTCATGATTTCAGGTATAGTTTCAAAGTCAAAGTTGTTCATTTTCATGAGTATAGTACCTCCTGAAAGTATGTCCCTCGTTTAACCTAACACACTGTATATGTCACCGTTAGATTCTAAAGATCGTTAGATTACAATCTATCTAGCGAGATTGTAAACTATCGATAGATTGTGAACCGTATCATTATGATTGCAATTTGACTCATTATTCTTCGCTATATTGTAATCTACCGAAGTGAAACCGTTAAATTACAATCTGAATAAAAATAATCTCTTTTTTCCATATTTTTTTCTATATAATCTAGTCGTTTCTGGCACTCGCCGGCCGCTGCCGCGGCACCGCTCGCTTCGCTCGCTCGGCTCGTGCGTAGGTGGTCACAGTTTTAACCTAACCTAACCATTTTTTTAAACGTCCTACGCCGGTTCACAATTTGACCGCTTCCCATCGATAGATTACAATCAAGCGAAAAATGATGCGTTAAATTGCAATCATAATGATACGGTTCACAATCTATCGATAGTTTACAATCTTACTAGATAGATTGTAATATAACGATGTTTACAATCTTACGGTGATATATGTATATCATGATCATGAACCAAATCAAATTATAAGAGTTGTTAAAATATTAATAAAAAGAACTGAACTGAGTGAAACTCTTCTCTATTTCTGGCTGGAAATGCGAATTTTGTTTGTTGCTCCCCTTTCAAACTTGAAGTATGCTTCTAACAGTTATTGTTGATTTTTTCCCCATCCTCCCATTGAATGTGCCCCTCCCAGAAAAAAATCCTGGATCTGCCCTTGTACACCACTATATATGTTTCAGGTTGTATGTTAAAACAAAACATACAACCTGATACAGACCTGCTAATTGCAAAAAACGTAAGAACATTGAAATCTCACAGGCTACCGTTGCTTTCATCTTGAAGATTAATGTTCAAACTTATTACCTCAGGTGGCAAGCAGAGAAACGACACCAGTTTACAATTTACTGCACATAGAAGTGCCTACTGATGAATTATTATTGTCAATATTTATTTGTTCATTTCAAGATCGTTTTAAAGAGAAAATTAAAGAAAAAATTAAGTACCAGTATACTTAATTTTTTCTTTAATTTTTTATTCTTAGAGTTTTTTCCTTTTTGTACCTAATTTGAAACAATCCTATTTTATTTTTATTATCGAACATGTTTCTTACATATAAATGGTAAACCTTCCAAAATTGGTACCCAAGATACAGGCTTGCCTAGTTTAGGGCTACTGTTAAACCTTTTGTTATATTTTACCAAACAGTAATATTAAAGAAGTTAGAAAAAACGAAAATTTTATCAACCTGGGGTAATTTAGGAACAGTCACATGTGGTCAAAAGTACCCCAGGCTAATAAAATTTTCGTTTTTCCTAAATTAAGCTAATTATATAAGTGTTTGGGTCGATTCCCCCGAATATTATTATTAATTAATTATGTAGTTATCGGATTTAGCTGACTGACTCGTTGGTATTGTGGTCGCAAGGGATACTGTCGCTACTGATGAGCACGAGGTCCTGGGTTCGTTACCCCAGTCGGGAAAGTTATTGGCAGTCTGGAATTTCTCAGTAGCAGCACAGACTGGATTTGTACTCGGTTGATGGCAATAGACTCACCTCCTATTACATGGGACTCAAACTAATGAAATGGGGATGTACTGTAGGTACACCTCTGTCTCGGTATCGGGTCGTCAGAAGCCCAAAAGACTGACAGCCAAGGGGTATCGCCCAGTTACTGGGTTATGGAGGTCAGATAGGCAGTCGCTACATGTAAAATACTGGTATTCAGCTGCATCCGGTTAAGATTGGAAGCCGACCCCAACGTAGTTGGGAAAAGGCTAGGCAGACGATGATTCTGTATCGGATTTCAATAGCTATAATTATGAGCTACTCAAATTAAGCTGTTGAAATGGTTAATAAAATGATCTTCTCATTAAATTCAGCCTGTACAAATGTTTTCCGTTATGATTATTGACGAAATTAATCAATGTGACTTTGTTTTTGTGTTACCTAATGATTATTACAAACAGGTAAAAAAAAATGCAGACAGACTTATTGTACTTATAACATTGTTATTTTATTTCTGGTTTCACTAATATATCTATCTACAAAACATCACTCGATTTGATCGTATTTTTATCATACTATTTCTTATTTGATTACAATGTTAGGTATACGAGTCGCAGGAACATCGACACACAACTTGTTATTATGGTTCAGTACATTATTCGGGACTAAAGTGCTATAACTACGCTGTCCAAATGTATTTTTTTTTTAGGATGGGAAATCATTCAATGACTTCTCCCGCTCTGGGTGGAGCGGAAGGGAGTGTCAGACTCTTAACTAAAACCCATCCATGTTCCTTCCTTAGCCCTTTATGTTCCGGGGTAGCGGTAACCCTTTCAGACAATCCCGCTTACCCGGCAGGCTTCATGGTCCAAATGTATGGAATAGCATATATTTTTTTTAAACAACCGTCCAAAAACAGGTGCAGAACCATGTACTGAATCCATGGTAACAGATCATGCGTCACTACCACCCTGTATAGTACCAAACATCACAGTATATCGCGCACGCGCACATTCCTTCGCACCGCGTTGTTGAAACCTTCCTGATAGTGGTAGAAAACGCTGCTTGATGATATCACGTCGGCAACTGGATCTGTACAGAACATTAAATTAGTAAGATACTATCTTATCTGATTATGGTTTAGTCACTACATAGTATAAAGCAAAGTCACTTCCCGCGTCGTCCTAATGTCTGTATGTATGTATGCTTAGATCTTTAAAACTACACAACGGATTTTGATGCAGTTTTTTTAATAGATAGAGTGACTCAAGAGGAAGGTTTATATGTATGTAACATCACGCTACGCCCAATAGGAGCCTTGCAGCGGGTGAACCGCGCGGGGGCAGCAAGTTTAGTTATAAGTTTACAGATTCACACTTTCTTATAAATTTGAACAGAGGCCAATACATGAAGTTACCCCAATCTGTCAAATTTCTTTGATAGTTTATCAACTTTATTACAGAAGCTTAAGGTTAATTTTCAATAGACTATTTGAAAAGGTCTTACATAAAACATGTAATCACATAGACAAAAGACAGCTTGTTATAAAAACTTCCAACACCGTGTAGGAATTAAATATTATGCGAAGATATAATTGTAAAATTGCATGTTTTGTCCATTTGACTCTAAAAACTTGTGACGTCACATTGTTATATTTCATACAAATAACGTACAAAATTCCGCGTTTTGATAATTCATAAAAAAGTAACGTTATTGACTACCCTTCCCAATACCCAATTGAGAAATGTTGAGCTTGGAATAGCTTGATGTGCTGGCGTCTGTACCTACGAGTTATAGCCCGATCGCTTAACTGAGACCGTTCCTGAGGTAGATGCGCGTTGTGGGAGGGGGGACGGTTGTCACAAATTGACGAATCAATAATCTCTCGTGACGCATCACCATACCACTCCCGGACCGCGCAACTACCTCAAGAACCTAGGTAATGCTTTTAGTAGGGAATGAGTAAATATTTTCATATACCTAGTTGGTGTCGCAATGAGAGAAAAATCCACAGAAACATAATTTACCAAAAAAAGGCGTGCGTTCAAGGAACCGCTGTCAGCACACACACACACACACACACAGGTATATAAAAGAAAGATATAGAAAGAAACTCGCATGGAGGGGGCATAACGCTTTTGCCTTACGTGACGATTTCTACCAGTCAACTCCTTTATTCAAGAACTTTCTGCCCGAAAATATAACTCTACAATAATTTCAGGGAAAAGACAACAATATGAAGCTCAATATGTAGGTAATAAAGAGACATTTACTAAGCTACTGTAGGTACTACATGGCGGGGAAGGGAGGGGGGGTATTCAGACACAATGGCGGTATTTGCCGCTGTTAATTACCGCGGCGAGACGCCTCCCCGCACCAACGTATTATATGCTAAGTTACAAAGAGATTCATTTAATGTTAGTGCCTATTATGTATGTAAGTAACGACTTTACACTATGTCTTGGTATGGTGGCTGTCGAGTAGGAATACGGTACAATACTTCTTTTTTTTTAATGATGGGAAGTCATCAAATGACTTGCCGCTCAGATCTCCCGGGTGGAGTGGAAGGGAGTGACAGACTCTTACTGACTAAAACCCATCCATGTTCCTTCTTTAGCCCTTTATGGTCCGGGTCAGCGGTAACCCTTTCGGGCAATCCCGCTGAGGAATATGTACTTCATAATCAGCCAATAATGTTTCCACTGTACACAGGGCTCCTCTTAATAGGAACTTTATTAGTTCAATCATTAGCAAGGCATCTTATATTTGATGCTGTTTAATAAGCCACGCACATCCGACTTTCCGGATTCATGTGCGTATTCTATCACTTGCTAAAAAAAACGGTGAAGGAAAACATCGTGAGGAAACAGTTTCTAATGCTGTTGAGAAATATCTCTCAGACATGCGAGACATATTTCTCAACAGCATTAGAAACTAAGTCAGAGGCCCATGGGCAGCATAAAAACTCTGACACCAGGTTTGTCACTAACCACACAAAAAAGGAAGCAGCACGCTATAATTTTCTAGTCCATCTAAAACTCAGCACAATCCACAGCACAAATTCGTCTGCAAACCATGATCAACACAATTTTATTGATAAAATGAAATTTAATTTAATTTCACTAAAAATAAAATAAAATGACACGATTACCCTGCAGCTTGTGTCACATGGCTAAGACTTTTATTTAAGAAAAAGAATAAGGGCCCACGTGGGCGCCTTAGCTGGAGGCCTTAATTTATTGAGGCATCTACAGGTAAGCCCGGTTATGCAGTGCACAACCTTATAGGTTGAACTGCGAGATACAATTAAAAAAAAAGTCCACGTGAGCGCAGCCGCAGGCAACGGTTAGTTCTCTGATAAAAAAGCTTGAACTAAATGATTAAATACAAAACTGTTAAATAAAACTAATACTACAAACCAATTACCTAACAATCAACATAACTAGTTAACATTTAACGTTTAATCTACAACGTTATAACAATATAATATAAAGTGGGTGCAAATCAAACAGAGAGTCGATTTCAAGCGTCGGTGCGCACACGACGAACAATTAGTTTATACAGGGCCTCATTATAACTTTGTATTGTATTGTACAGTCAGTAAGAATGGACTGAGAATGGAATTTTGAATGTAATAATGCTGAAGTTCACTCAAAGAGTGAAAAGCGGTAGATAGATTATTATAAAACATGACAGGTGGAAGTAGGCCGTCATGTCCTATAATTATTAGGAGTGAAAAAGAGACAAAATGTCCATTCTTTATAACCAGTTTTTATTTGCATCACTTGTAACTAAAAATCAATGGAAAAATCTAGGAACTTAATTTTAACCTACTTCTAATCGCCGTATCGAAATGAAACTTAGTATGTATATGGGGTTTGTGTGACACTACTATAGTTTGGTATCTTGGAACTGATGATGAAGCCCGGAGGTAGATAATGGAACTCTTAACAGACGCCACGGCGTTCAAAAAAATTAACTTCTCAAATTACTTGTGTTTAAGCAGAACATTCCTATTTCTGAATATAATAGGAATATGGACTTCCTTGCATGATATTTTTTAATAGAAAATACAAAAATCAAGACTAAAACAATACAAAAAAAGGTTATTTTTAATCCCAAAAAAGGGGGATATTTAACTGACATAAGTTACATTCAATTTTTAGGACCCTAAAATAGGAATTGTTTGAGATTCACAAAAAGAAACGCAATCATTATATTAAAGCGACCAATAATATTTTAGGATAACAAAATGGAAATTACTTTAGGTTCGATGCATTGAATGAAAGCGCGCGAATTATTTAAGATTTGATGATTTAGTAAAATCTGTAATAAAATTAAAATAATATTACTAAATCAGCTTAAAATACAACCAAACAAACATAAAGATTAAACAGCACTAAGATGTTAACGTCTGAACAATAAATCGTAGCGAGTTGTAGCCCGTAGCGGCGTAGCAGATTCCGTAGCACTAGCTACGGATGCACGTAGACTTCGTAGCGCTTACAATGAATTAAATACGAAGTTAGCTTTAAGTTATTTTACTTGTTTTCCATTTACAATAAAAATTATTTGTTGTATAAGCTGTTTATTTTCTTTTGCAATTAGATTTCAATTAAGTCATCAGTAATTAGGTTGTGGAGGTTACATATTATTCCAACACTGGTATTCTGCTGCATCCGGTTAGACTGGAAGCCGATCCCAACCTTATTGGAAAGACCCTAGGCTATGATGATGACGAATAAGTCATCATAGCGACACCATACTTATGACAATTTGTTTGATTCGTTTTTGAATATTAAAAGTTTTAATTTAACTACATACATTAAAATAAGTTCAAAACTAAATTAATATTAAACACTCAACAATCTTTGTATATAGACATACTCTAAAATCTAAATCTACGCCTAAGCCCAACTCCTCGAAAATTAATATTAACACAAAATCTGAATAATATAAAATCAAATTCTCCAACGGTACTCAGTTGTAGAAACAATAATATAGCTTAAGGGAGTTCTCCTGCGAATTTCAGCTCAATCCCATTACAAATCGCGTTGAGATTATTAAACAGTCACCTTAACGAGAATTGTGACGGCAAGGGGGTGGGGTCGGGGTGCGAGAGGGGGGAGGATGATACGATCCACTTTAGGATGAATACACAATGGAAGGCGCTTGTCTTTGATTGGGCTTTGGGTATAAATAGTGGTATTAAGTTCTGATGTCTTTTTTTTGTAAGAATTTTGCTGAATATTCAACTTTATATCAGTAACAGAAGGTAACCAACATACTCCATGTTTAATTTTATTTTTTTTATTTATTATTATAATTTGTTTACCAAAATTCAGACAACAATAAACTCCATCACAATAATCATATGACATTAAATTTTGCCTAAAAAATAACTGTTTAGGTAGATACTAGCTTCTGCCAACGACTTCTCCCGCGTGCATGTCCGAAGATATCCATACAAAACAAACATACAACTGGAATAAAGTGCTATGTGGTACTCGTAATCCAGATTACGACTAGATATGTGCCAAATAAGATTGGAAAACGATCCGGAATCCAACCTTATAAAGAATGATATTGAATTCATGGGCATTATTTTAATGGGTCATTGTACTCATAATTACGAACTACTTTCACTTAGGGACCAAATCCGAAACACCGAAAAAAAAATCTGCTGTTCTATACATTATGCATTTACATAGTAAGATTATTAACGATGACTAGTAAATTAGTTTAAAATAGATCTGAATACCGAAAACCTTCATTGCTAAACAGAGGCTAGCCTACAAACATATAAGTATAACTAGAGGTTATCACCATCATCACCACCAACTGAGTGGAAAGTTTTCGTGGCTCGGATAGCATATTAAACCACTGGTTGCGGCTTTTATTCGTAGATCTATGATAGTCAGAATCCCCAATTCTGACAACCAAGTCTTACTAAGGGGTATCGTGTTACCCAGTAACTAGATTGTGGAGGTCAAAATTGGCAGTCGCTTCACGTCACTCACTCATCACTTCATGGACTATCCACACAAAAAATAATTTTTCAATTCGGACCAGTAGTTCCAGAGATTAGCGCGTTCAAACAAACAAACTCTTTATAATATTAGTATAGATTTTTCTTCTTTTTATTTCGCAAACGGTATCAAAATGATTTCAAAGACACGTAACCTTTTCCAATGATATCCCAGCCTTACTCAACTAAAATACAATTCTCAATCTATTAAAATTTCGCCATCCGTGACGTAATTACGGTACTAATACCACAATGTCAGACAATCGGGTAGGCGACCGTTATTATATCTCGCGGTTCAGGTGCGCCTGTGTTCGGCTGTCGGCCAAACGAATATTAACAACCCTTTGAACAGAAACAGGGGTAGTAATTGAAAATAATAGAGGAACGTGTGATTAACTTTATGTGATAAGCGTTGGGGAAGTGCTATTAAATGGGTTGGGCGTGTGTGGGTAGGTTTGAGTTAATTTTAATGTAAGAGATGAGCGTTCTAGCCTATTTATTTGCGAATAAAAATGGTGGAATATGAATACGAGCAGCTGGTCCAGTGATCACTGCCCCGAATTTCCAGTAGTCGTGAGTTCGAGCACATTACTTTGTGCAATAATTTCATCACCACAGCTCTCAAAACGCTGAAGGAAAACATCGTGAAGAACCCGGCACGTCTTAAACCCAAAAACTCGAAGACATTTAACATCCACCAACCCGCACTGGGCCTTCGTAGTGGATTATGGCCCAGATGATTATCTCACAGAGAGGAGGCCTGCGTCACAACAGTGGGAAAATTAAAGGCTGATTATAGGTACGCCTGTATTAATGTGTCTAGTTTAGTTTTCATTTGAATAGTAATTGCCGTCGGCGCTGGAATTATGTTCATTATCGAATATACATATTAGGGGCCGGATGACAAATATTCTTGATCAAAGACTGACAACGCAACGATACTACACAAACCGACTTTTTTTAATTGTTCGGTTTCTGAATGCCGTAACTGTTAGTGTCTAATCGTATTTCGATCGTAGCCGACGGGTTAGTGAGGACGAAAGGTTATGCAATGATCAGCCATCACACATTAATTATGTGAAACAATAGTGAACTAAGTCCTGAAGTCTGGATTTGTGCCCAGTTGACGGCAATAGTCTCACCCCCATTATTTTTCAATAAAATGAGGCGTAGGTACTTACCATTTCTTTGTACTTGTGACAGCGGAACTATTCGACCGAAGAAGTCCTTGTGTACCTACAACAAAAAAGTAATTATTATTAATTTATCGTTTATTCTCTGTACAGAAAATGTCGTAGCTGTAATCCACTTTTGTGAGAGACTGGTGCCTGACATAGGTTTTCGGGTAAAACCTGTGATACAGGTCACCAGGTCACGAGGTACCGTACAAGAATTGGAGTTAAACAATATGCATAACAAAAATATAAACTAAGCACCTAAGAGTTAGACAAAATGTATATTACGTAAGGCTTAAACTCTGCAGCACGGTTACAGCACTGGAAACGAAAGCCTTCTGTTATATAGTCACGAGGTTTTCTTTTGAAATAATAATTTGTATAGCTTACAACTACTTTCACACAATCCATCCAGATTGTGTGAAAGATGATATGGCTAGAAAGGCAGAGTAGTGACTACCGACGAATAATAGAGAAGTATGGAAGAAAAAGATATGTTGCGCCGACCACAAATAGATTGGGATAAGGGCAGGAGAATGATGATAGCTTACAACTAGTGATTCCGTGTTCGGGATGTTTGCTCAAGGTCACTCATTCATACAATCACTCACTCATTGATCAAACACGAAATCTCAAAAACTACTGGACCTACGAAGATGAAATTTGGCACAGAGGTAGATTATGAGTAGGAGACGATAGCTAAGTTAGAATTTTAGGACCCTCCCCTCGTAATGGGGTGAAATAAGGGGGTAAGAAGCGTCACATCTCATCACAGTCATCCTAAGCTTCTCCAGCTACTAACAAGTAAAAAACAACTGTTGCCACAAAGACACTAACGACACTTATCTCACACACACACACACATACATACACACACACACACAAGTTTCTTTATCTTCCTACACCTTTGTCTTGCCGTTAACAGTCGTCATTACGCGGGTGTTACTCTTAAGAGACAATTAAAAAAATAAAACCGCATTTCGTTGCACATACGTCATGTTACACTCAGAAACTCCAATTAGTGACAGCACTTGTGTTTTGATAGTTTCAAAGGATTTGTGTATTTATTTTGTGGGTGGTAAAAGTTATAATTGGGTTGGCACAGTCTTCTTTTTTAAATGCATTTGACTCTGGCTGTTTAATCTTTCAAATAAATATTTATTGTTTTTGCTGTGTGTCCATGTCATTCCATGCTATTACTAAGTCTTGCTAGATATAGATAAATGAGTATAACCTATAAGACCTTTCATTGGCTGCACGGCATGGCAAGGTATTATTAGGCCACGAATAAAAATATAACTTAACTGACAGTTAAGTTAAAATTTTATTGTTTGCCTAAAAATACCCTTTCATGCCATGCGCCGGGCCTAACATATTTAACACATAATTCTGTCAGCAGAATTATGTGTTAAATATGTTAAGAAGTCTTACATCTGTTTAGTGCTAAGGTATTAACTAATTAATGCTGCAAGCGGGCCTTATTATTTCTGAAAATACCGGTTTTAAGCACAGGTCATATTTTGCCTGTTTAGGGCAAATTAGTTATTATACATTAATGATACCTGTTTAAGTACTTATTTTAGTAAAGTCTTCAACTATGATTATACTCGGTTAAATTTTAGTCGTTTTAATCCCCTTAAGGGGTCATTGTACACATTATAACGAGCAACTTTTACTATGGGACCGAACCTGAAATCGCAAAAAAATAATCAGATTTTCAGTACATTTATGTTATCCTAACTCGTCAAAATGTACTGCACAGCTGATTTTTTTTTCGCGCGATTTTTTTAAAAGTTGCTCGTTATAATGTGTACAATGACCCCTTAAGGGGATTAAAACGACTAAAATTTAACCGAGTATAATAACTAGGTGCTGCCCGTGGCTTCACCCGCGTGGGTGTCGGAAATTATCCCAAGGGAACGTACTACCGGGATAAAAAGTGTCCAATGTGTTAATCCATACAAAAGGAAAAGTCCACTTTTCCCAGCAGTGGCACATAGAAAAATGCCAAAGTATATTCGAAAAAATACATAACTTCATAACCAACAAAGTCTAACAGACATTTCTCTTAAACAATACAACTCGTAAATTATAAGCACTAGTTAGTAGTACCTAGTTTAGTGCCCGAGCACATTGGTATAATGACGTATCGTCGCCGTCTCGCCGCAGCCTCGTTAACGATGTCGTCCGCGGAAACAACACTTGGTACACTCGTGTAGCTAATGTTGAAACTGACACGACGAAGCAACGAGTGACTTAAAAGACATAAGGAAGAACGATTTTTTACGTAGGAAAATAGCGTAGCACAGTTCGTAGCGCTACGAAAGCTCGTAGCACTTGTGTTTCTAACGTTGAAATTGGCAGAAGCAATGAGTTTTGGCTTAAAATAAATAAGGAAGAACGTTTTTTTACGTAGGATAGCGTAGCACAGTTCGTAGCGCTACGAAAGCTCGTAGCACTAGTGTCTCTCATGTTGAAATTGACAAAAGCAATGATTTTTTGCGTAAAAGACATAAGAAGAACGATTTTTTACGTAGGAAAGTAGCATAGCACAGTTCGTAGCGCTACGAAAGCTCGTAGCATTTGTATCTCTAATGTTGAAACTAACACAATGAGCGAGGATGCGTAGCGGCGAATGTACGGAAAACTAACCAATAACAACACTACCTTAGCTCAAGCTATAAAAATGAAGTGATCCTATTAGTGGATTTTTTCCTCGCACAACGCCTAGCTACGTACATCTCTGGTGGATATGAAGCCTTAGGTAAGAAAATAGCGTAGCAGAGTTCGTAGAGCTACGAATGCTCGTAGCGCTTGAAGTAAACGTAAGACAAGTTAATAATGTTAATATTATGTCTCATAAGGGCAAAGGACAGATGAGTCCAGAAAAGGCAGAGGGAAGGCTTTGCCCAGCAGTGAGCTATTACAGGCTTTGAACCAATAACCAACCGAACCTTTCGTATGCCGTAATTACAGACACAATTAAAAACCCATTGTGTCTCGCGTAGATCTGCGTTCCGGCAGTCAATGGGTAAAAAAATTAAAGCATTCAATGACGTAGAGTGCTCCGATAAAAAACAGACAAACACATTTACAGCCATATACTATGATATTACAGAAGGTATCAACTATCAACTGGCAATAACAAAACAATTACTAATTTGTTACAGTCCCAGTAAAACTATCGACAATACCATCAGATGCGGCCGCTGTCACACTGCGTGGTTTAAGTCATAAGCGGGAGCGTGTTACTTAAAGCTGGGTGAATAGACAGTCAATAGGTATGAGACTGCCTTGTTGTAGAATGTACGAAAAGGACAAAAAATGAAAATTGTTGGGAATGCAACATTGCTTTGTTGAAAAGTCCACGTGGCCTGCCGCATTGGCCTAATGGTTGCAAGCGCGACTGCTGAGCGTGAGGTCCAGGGGTCGATTCCCGGGGAATGGAACCGGCGAGAGATGTCGTGCGGTGTCCCACAGGGATCGGTTCTGGGGCCGCACCTGTGGGACATCGGCTACGACTGGGTGCTGCGGGCCGACCTCCCTGACGGCGTCAGCGTAGTTTGCTACGCTGACGACACGCTGGTCCTGGCGCAGGGGAGGTCGCATCAGGCGGCGGCCGACGCGATGACACGCGGGGTTGCGACAGTCGTTGAGAGGATCCGGCAGTTGGGTCTCGAGGTGGCACTGCACTAATCCGAGGCCATGTCCTTTCATGGGCCTCGGAATAGGCCACCATCGGGATCCCAACTTACGGTAGGAGGGGTTCACATCGGCGTCGAGACCACGATGAAATACCTGGGTCTGGTCCTCGACAGCCGATGGAATTTCGTGGAGCATTTCCGACGTTTGGCCCCCAAGCTGGAACGGACTGGGGCCGCCCTCAAGCGGCTCTTGCCCAATTTGAGGGGGCCAAACGCCTCCTGCCGGAGGCTTTACGCGGGAGTCGTGCGGTCCATGGCCCTTTACGGGGCCCCGGTGTGGGCGCGTTCACTGCGGCGGCGAGCCGCCCATTATCTGAACGCGCCCCAAAAGGTGGTAGCCATACGGCTTATCCGGGGGTACCGCACGATCTCGGGCGAGGCGGCAAGCCTCCTTGCCGGACTGCCGCCGTGGGATCTGGAGGCGATAGTCCTCGCGCGCCTGTTCGAGTGGCGCGCGGAGGTACTAAGCCGGGGGGAAACTCCGTTTCCGCAGCAAATTGCGGCGGAGCGGACGGACCTCCGGCGCGATCTCATGGCGGCCTGGAATCAGCGACTGTCGCAACCCAGCGCAGGGCACGCCACGATAGTGGCGGTAAGGCCCCTCTTTGAGGAGTGGCTAGAGAGGCGTCACGGCGCCCTCACCTTCCGCCTGACGCAGGTCCTCGCCGGACATGGATGTTTCGGGAGGTTCCTGCACATCATCAGGCGGGAGGAAACGCCCGGGTGTCACCACTGCGAGGATCGCCCAGAGGACACGGTAGAGCACACGGTGCAAACCTGCCCCGCTTGGGCGGAGCACCGCCGTGTCCTCGTAGAGGCGATCGGCGGCGGCGACCTCTCGCGCCCGGCCCTGGTGCAAGCCATGGTCCGGGGCGAGAGGGAGTGGGAGGCAGTCACCTCCTTCTGCGAAAAAGTTATGCTCGCGAAGGAGGTGGCGGGATGGGAGAGAGAAAGGTCCTCCCGTCCCAGCCGCCGCGGGAGACGCTCCGGGCGTCGGGAGCCACGTGACGACTCCCGGCCACCGTAGGCGCGGGCCTGCGGACGGTGAGTAATGGGTGACTCACCGTCCGATCAGAACCAGACCCGTGCCGTACGGCGCGTATATGTTCCACGCGCGCCTCAAAGAGATGTCAGCATATGAAGGGGCCCCTCAGGGCGAAGCCTGCCGGGTAAGCGGGATTGTCCGAAAGGGTTACCGCTACCCCGGAACATAAAGGGCTACGGAAGGAACATGGATGGGTTTTAGTCAGTAAGAGTCTGACACTCCCTTCCGCTCCACCCAGAGCGGGAGCAGTCATTGGATGATTTCCCAGCCTTAAAAAAAAAAAAAAAAAAGGGGTCGATTCCCACCCAGGTCGTGAGTTTTCCATTAGCATTTTTTTAGTAACAGCCCCGATATTGAAAGTAGGCGGTGTAATACCGTGGCTCAGAAAGCATATTAAGCAGTTGGCCCTGCGCCTGATCTCTCTCCGGTCGTGTCGAATTGCTGTCCCATCAGACTATAAGAGTAAGAGAATAGAGTACACCTGTTTCTCCGCTATAGGTATAAGAGAGAAAACGGGGCCTGGATTCTTTATAGCATACTTAACCTAAAGACAATAAACATGGGCACATCCTATGTAAAATATCAATATTTATATCTCTAATTCATACGGTGATACGGTATATTTAGTAGATATTCTAAAGTCTTAGTTTTACGTTACATTTGATACTGTGACAACGAATCTAAACGTATTGACTAAAGTTGATTTTTCCATCATTCTATACCGTTAATCTAAATATCCTTGCAAGATTCAGCCCGTTTTGTGGGTATGATTAAATAAACACACATAGTACACCTAGAAAATAACAACTACAAACAAGTGTTGCCAGAGTATATGACTTCGGTTTGTGCCTATATACCCGACACTTCCTGTACCTCACACCCCACCCTAACTTCGTTCTCGTTCAATATTTCCGATTACGCGGTCTCCGAGCGGCGCGGGCGGCGGTAAATCGCGCTCCGCCGTCGCATAAACACAATTTCGCACTCATAAAAGTTACCGGCGGTGTCACCTAATACAAGAGGTTCACCTTATACAGGAGGTGTCACACACAGATGTGCCGATATTGTCAATTACCTAGATAGAGGGAGGCGTATTGTTTTGATTACTTTATATCGTTTTTATGGGGAAAGGATTTTTTTTACGATAGGGGTTTGTGAAGGTTCTTTTTAGGACAAATATGTTCAAGGATATGTTGGATGGTATTTTTTTGTATTGGTTTTAGAAACTGTAAAGTAACTGTATACTGTGTAACTATATTTTTGGTTAAGCGATCTCATGATATAAGTATATTAAATATGAAAATTTTGTAATCTTTTATAACCATCAGTATTTCAGGCCAATCTTTTATGTTTTTTTTTTATTTTAACTAATGTCGTCCACTGCTAGGATTCTCTTATCTTACCTACACACACAACAAACAAAAACCTAAATCGTACCGCACCAACCTCCGGAGAGCCGACCGCAAAACTAATGTCCGCACGAAACAAATTTAAAAATCCATTCTCCTATCAAATATTTATCGCAAACATGCGATATTTCACGTTGTAGATAACATTTTTCCGCTCGGCTGCACCCTGTGGGGCGGCGGGGGTAGTGCGGGGTGCGGGGGCCTGGGCCCCGGGTATCAATGCCCCGCCCCGCCGCAAACAATACAATCAGAGCCAATCTGCCGCGCAAATAGGAAAATAGAGTGCGCGCCAACACAGGGACGCCTCGGGCTTAAGTACAGACGTGCACTGGGATGCCGCTGGTGGGCTCGGAGCGATTGAATCCGTTCGTGGAACGTGGACTACGTAATTGTGGGGTGATTATGCTGTTTATTAATCGAGGTTCTAATAAAAATTAGGGGAGCAAAGCCTTATTGGAGACCATCTGAGATTTTCCGATTAATTACCTAGAGTCAAACTCAAAGCATTTATTTCAAATATATAATAATATTATAAAGAGGTAAAATTTGTAAGTTCGTAAGTAGGGGGTAATCTCCGGAACTAATAATCCAATTTTAAAAAAATTTTCACTGATAGAAAGCTACATTATTCCTGAGTGTTATAGGCTATAAATTATATTTATATCATACATATTAGCCGAGCTATCGCAATTTTCGTCTAGCAAGTCGGAAAGAAATACCTCCGAAAACAGAATTATTTGTATGCGCTGCCTAAACAGTTGTTTAAAATTGAAAGCAATGTCAGGAATAGCATAATATAAGCTATCCCTGAAAAATGTACCGTTCCCGTGGGCTAAATTCCTACATGCACGCGGGCGAAGCCGCTGGCAAAAGCTAGTTTCAAATAAACCAATTACAGGCACTTTTGAACTGTCAAGGGGTCGGCCAGTCAGAAAGAAGAAGCTAGTTGCCCATTCCAAAGCAGCAGGTACCGACGGAGACGAACGGGCAAGTAACTCCATGGACACTCTTTTAAATCGGAAACAGTTTCATTGTAGGCTGAAATCTTTTCCGACAGTAACTCTGGGTAACTCATTAAGAAATCTCAATCATCGGTTAAACTCGAGGATGCCTAGATTAGAAAGTTGACGGTTGCCGACTTGCCAGTCTATTACTACGCATATTTAAAACTTCATGAACATACAGTTGACCTACCTGGTGGAATGAGCATTACGTCGTATTTAGTCTGCAGTATTACTAAGGAGTTTTCTGGTGGGTTCAAGTCTTTTGTTCCATTCATCAGCATTCATACTTTAAACTGGAATATGGTGTTACGGCAGAAATAAGCTCATTTATACTTCCCCACTTAAAGGTGATTTCACCAATAAAACAAAAGGCGATCACACATTTTAAACGCAACCAAGAGCGGTCAGTGTCGTTTCATTCCATAGAAAATAATAATACTAACAGCTCTTACCCCATACACAGTCATGAACACGTATGTGTGTTGAAGGCACTGAGCTAAGAATAGCACAAAAAATAGTAGCAGTGGAATTCATTTCCTTGATAGCCTAAAGCAGGGATGGCGGACCAATACGGCACGCGAGTCATTGATGGCAACTAACAACATAATTTGGGCACGGCATCATTTCAAGAATTGATTTCATCATTTTCATTATGAACAAGTCAAGCAAAAGTCCGGGTAAACGGGATTGTCCGAAAGGGTTACCGCTACCCCGGAACATAAAGGGCTAACGAAGGAAGATGGATGGGTTTTAGTCAGTAAGAGTCTGACACTCCCTTCCGCTCCACCCAGAGCGGGAAAAGTCATTGGATGATTTCCCAGCGTTAAAAAAAAGCGTTACTTTCCCAAGAATTTAAACTACTTTCGAGCTTTTCTAAAATAAACGCAAGAACATATCCGATCAATTATAAAAAATTACATAAAAAACAGCGTCAACCACTCCGTCCCTGCACATTTCCTTAAGCAGCGACCGCGTCGTCCCCACTCGGATTGCGTTCAGAATCCGCGCAATTTTCCGTCGGTCATTTCTCATTGTTTCCCTGTCCTCTTGCCCCTCTCGCCCTTCCTCCGATACTTATTTGTTCTGTATCGTAAATAGAGCGCGGATAAAGAAGAGTTTGTGTTTACGACTCGCACCGATATGTGGTAGAAAAGAGTTTGAACGGCTTTATGGAATGATTGCTTGTTAGAAGATCGTGGTAGTTGGTTTAGTGTTATGGGATTGGTTGTTTTAAATAGCGGGAGTAATATGAAACTAACTATTAATATACTGGGTGGAAGGGACATCGATACAGAACCGGTCACTATGAATTCAGTACGTGATTCAGAACCTAAAAAAAAATCTGCTGTTTCATAGAAAACTGTAATATCAACGAAGAGAAAATGTACGCAACAGCATTGTTTTTTATTACCGACGATAATTTTTAAAGCATTTTATTTACATACTTAAATTAAATGACTATCTAACTAACTATATACAAATAAATGCAAAAACAAAAAGGACACTTAGGCGTCGAAGTATTCATCCGCATTGCTGTCGTCCTAAAACGTGCCCAGAAGACTGGCAGCATTGCTAACTTACGATTTTTTTTAAAATTACAGACGAAAAATTTCAAAGCAAGGAGGTTCACAACCATGTACTCAATCCATGGTAACCAGCTTTGCGTCTATATCCCTTTCGCTCTGTTTGTAGGTTGCCCCTGAACTTGTAGGCAGTTAACAATTTTCATATTTAAATAAAATTAGCTCCTTACAATCGAAAAAGGTCTCATCCCAGTGATGATTAACCAATCAGCTCTGAAGCATATGTCATCAAAGTGGGCTCGCCTTGATACCATTTGTACGAGTCATGACATCGTACATGGCACGCGCGGGCTGCATAGATGAGCACTTTTCCGTCGCCTTACACAAATTATATCGTACACATTCAGCGTTCAAAGTCAGCTGTACTCATTCACACAACATTGGCAATCATTAGTTACGTGGTAGTTAAATATATTCAATAAACCATCATCTTTGACCATCTTTTTTTTTTTGAGGGTGGAAAATCATCAATTGACTTCTCCCTCTTTGGGTGGAACGGAACGGAGTGTCAGACTCTTACTGACTAAAACCCATCCATGTTCCTCCTAAGCTCTTTGTGTTCCGGGGTAGCGGTAACCCTTTCGGACAATTCCGCCTACCCGGTAGGCTCGGCCCAAACGGGCCCCTTCATATGCTGACATCACTTTGAGGCGCGCGTGGAACACGTACGCGCCGTCCGTCACGGGCCTGGTCCTGATCGGTAGGGTTTGGCTATCCCTGACTTATCATTCAAGCAGCGCATACACCATTTGCGCTTCACAAAGTGGGCTCATCTTGATATCATATGCTTCCCAAGTCTGTCTCAAACGCATTTATGTAATTTCTGTGGTCTTTTGCAGGTAACCAGTACCTCTAGCTTTAAGCCTATCAACTTCTGGTTCTAATGCTGTCTCTCAGCGACTCAGCAGCACTGTCCCTAAAGCCGAACTGCGTCTCATCTTGTTTTCTCTCTACCACGATATCAGAACATTTACAAGGTCCTCCCATATTCTTTTGTATAATAAGCCTGTTACATAATATACCTTTCATACGCCCACTATATCCCAATACAATATTTCACGTTGGCAGATATATATTTATATACAAATTGGCCATTTATTTCGTAATGCCGGCCATACATCGTGTGCCTCCTAACGCTAACCTATTCGATATTTATTTAATGGTCTACGGATAGACATAGACGTTAGACTGCGGTGAACGCTGTGCGCTGTAGCTCCTTGGGTAATGGTTTCAATTTATGATTGCCTGGTAACCCAGTTTTAAAATAAGAAGCTATTTATATTGATAGTGCGATTAAATTGGCAAAGTGAATAGGCTAAGTAATAGCAGTTGCCCAGGTTAATCCGTTAGGTTGAGCTACGCTTGCTGGGATTAGTCCGCTGGTGGGTGACCATATTTACATACCGAGACTAATCTACCAAGCAGGCCTAATGAGGGTTGGTGGATGTCATCCAATTTTTCGTTCTAGGACATGCCGGTTTCCTTGCCATGTTATCCTTCACCGTTTTGAAAGCAGTGGTGATTAAATAAAATATACAAAACTAGCACTTTGCCCGCGGCTTCGCTCCCGTGGTCTTTCCCGTGGGACCCGTTATTTTTCCCGGGATAAAAAGTAGCCTATGTTACTCCTAGAAAACTAAGCTTTCCAACGGTGAAAGAATTTTTAAAATCGGTCCAGTAGTTTTTGAGCCTATTCATTACAACCAAACAAACAAACAAAGTTTTCCTCTTTATAATATTATATATAGTATAGATAAAGTGTCTGCATGGGTTCGAACTCAACTACAACTCAAAAGTCGGGGCTGATACTACTGGGCCACCATTGATCACTGTTAAATAAGTACAAGATCGTACTTTATTTATTATATTACAACTAAGAAAAAAATATTCAGGCAAAGCCAACAACAATACTTATTTATTCAGTCTACAAAACGCTTTCCTATAAAACAATGACCCAATCACGAAACATTACACAGCAACTAAGACCACATAAGTCCACCACACTCTTACATCATTCTGTCCTTTGTTCTTAAAAGCCTTATTGATACAGTTACAATAGAGGCTTTATTTCATAGTGGGAGTGAAAGGACAATAAAAGTAACAGTTGACAGGGCAGCTAAATAGCCTTTAAGTCCATAAAGTATTCAGAGGAGGTTCCTGTCGTTAGGGGAGTAATGTCCTACTTTGTGTTACACTTTGTTGTTTGTCAAATAATCTGTTTTTGTTTGACTTTTAAATGATTTTGTTAGGGGTGTGATGCAAACCTTGTGTCCAGTGGGAAACTTCGAAAAATAGTAGCATATTTTAAATACAAAATATAGGAGATTTAAAAGTATTGTTGCAGTTATACATTTGTGGAAAAAATACCCACATTAAAGAAGGAAAACACGTTTATTAGCGGCAAATACGATGCACAGAAAGCTAACAAACACAAAAAAGTTGAAAGAAAATAGGTATATGTCATATTCACGCAAAACAGCCATCGACAAAAAAAATACCCAGAAAAAGAAACAGAACATAGACTACATGACCTAATCGATCATCCGAGGCTATACAAAACAGAATGCCTGTTTTCTATAAAAGGCGCACTAAATAAATAAAATCTACGACTCTAATACTTTTGGATTAGTCACTTAATAGTATATAAACAAATTTATTTTTCGTTTGAATTCAACATTCTTTTTTCAAATTATAACAGGAATTCGATTCGAAACCATAAACAACCTGCTTTAATATTATACCAGCACCTTTCCAACTTCGTAAATACATAATACACGAAGGCAAGCCAATGCTCTCACGCAAATTACATTCAGCGCCGAACGATTTGTTAAACTTAAAATTGTATTGATACTCCCCGGGGAGCGTGATCGATCTCCTATCACTGTCAATAACTTGGATTAAGGCGTAATTTTAAGAAAATATGAGAGGAATATTATGGGATATTAAAAGTGAAGTGCGTTGGATATGTATTAAGACCAAGATGAAGATGGAGGGTCGAACTAGACTCAAACTTAAGGACTGGCCCTATCAGAAGACAAGACAGATAGATAAATGAAAGCGAAAAATAGTTTATGAGAATAGAATTTTCTTAGATTCCGTTTAGCTATTGGAGATGGTTTTAGAACTCCAACTCAAACTCAAAGTATTTATTTCAAATAAACCAATTACAAGCACTTTTGACTTGTCAAGGGATCGGTCAGTCAGAGAGATGAAGCTAGTTGCCCATTCCAAAGCAGTAGGTACCTATGGAGAAGAACGGGCAAGAAACTCCATGGACACTCTTTTAAACAAAATATGGTTACAAAATATTGGTTACATAGTTCATATTATATTATACATGTGAGAACGATGCATCACGTTAAAAGCATCCGATTTAAAACATGTAAAACAATTCAAAAATTAAATTATCTATCAAATGACTATTCAAAGGAAAATACATATTGTTTTTTTTTTAATCCGTATACCTATCTGATTAGACACTTCAGTGATAATCCAGGTCAAAAACGAATCCGTTCAGCCGTTTTAGCGTGAAGAAGTGACAAACACACACACACTGACTTACAAACTTTCGCCTTTATAATATTAGTGTTATAGAAGACTAGCACTTCACCCGCGACTTGGTCCGCGTGTTTTTTTTTTGTTAAATTTTGCCACCCAGGCATAATGCATCTGCCCATTATTAAAATAAGTTTTGGAATCGGATCAGTAGTTCCAAAGATTACTCCTACATACAATCAAAAATTACCTGTTTATAATATTAGTGTAGATGATTGGGTTTTTTGCGCACTAGTAAATGATTTCTCAGCTTTGTACACAAGGTAAGACTGTTCCAAGAAAACTATTCCACGACGCTCTAGATACTCCTCACGATTTCCAAGTAAAGCGGCCTTGTTGTACAGTATGATTGCTTTTATATTTCATGCACATTAAATCTCATTGCATCTTTCTCTAATGACCAATTTCACCAATGCAACTGAACGCGATCAGCTCATAAAGCCCGTTTGAGGGCTGTCAGTTTCATTATTTTCTGTGGAATATTGACACTGACAGGTTTTGAACGCGGTTTAGCTATGCTGATCGCGTTCAGTTTCATTGGTTAAATTGGCACTTAGTGTTGGCCCTGGCATCTTGAGTTTACAGATTTGAGACACCAGGATTATGCCTTAATAGATAACACATAGGCCCTATAAGTCTACTAGCTCTAATATTCACAAAATGATTGTCCAAAAGGGTTACTACCGCTACCCCGGAATATAAAGGGCTAAGGAAGGAACATGGATGGGTTTTAGTCAGTATGAGTCTGACACTCCCTTCCGCTCCACCCAGAGCGGGAGCAGATTTCGACCCTCAAAAATAAAAAAAGCTCTAAAATTCTCGCAGCACTATACTGAGATAGGAGTCTACACTCTTTTGTTTGTGGTTGAAACTCAAGATTAGTCCTTTAAGAATCAAACACCTATGCAAAACTTCAATCTTAGCATATAAAAGAGAAAAAAACACATAATGAGGTCCATTTTCAAACGCAGCCATTAACCCTTATATTCTGCGTGGACCCATTTGGCTCGCGGGTACGCTGACTCAAAGGCGCGGCGGGAGGGGGGTGCTCCGCAAATTGTTTGGCTAATCAGATAGGGCTCCGCAATATGCCACATGTTTGCACTACGCACAAAAGATGATTACCGCACAGCTTTATAGACAAATGTTCGGTTCTAGTGTGTTTTTTAGCCTGAGGTGGGTAGTAGAATGTTTGTTCTTCGAAGGGTAGGTGTGTGGATGGTTAATGGGTTAATATCGGGTGTTGTCATGTGCGAAAATTCGAAACAAAAAGTATTCACAAGTGCTGAAACATGTGTATAAAATAATGAATAAAAACATTTAAAATATGACTTGGTTGTGAAATGTGCCTATATCACTACACTACTATGTACAGACGCCAGCACATCAAGCTATCCCTTTTTTTTTTTTTTAAGGCTGGGAAATCATCCAATGACTGCTCCCGCTCTGGGTGGAGCGGAAGGGAGTGTCAGACTCTTACTGACTAAAACCCATCCATGTTCCTTCCGTAGCCCTTTATGTTCCGGGGTAGCGGTAACCCTTTCGGACAATCCCGCTTTTCAAGCTATCCCTAACTGTCAAATTTTCTCAATTAAAAATGAACCTTATATCATTGCAATAAGTTGAAATACTATCAAAGAAATTTGACAGATTGTGGTAACTTGATGTGCTGGCCTCTGTACAAAGCAAAGTCGCTTCCCGCGTCTGTCCTAATGTCTGTATGTATGCTTAGATCTTTAAAACTACACAACGGATTTTGATTCTGTTATTTTTAATAGATAGAGTGATTCAAGAGGAAGGTTTATATGTAATAACATGCAATTTCCGTCATCCACACGGGCGAAGCAACGGGCAGAAGCTAGTATAAGTCTGGTCTGGTAAGTGTGGTCTGGTCTAAGTGTGTAAGTCTCTTATAAGTATTTCATAACGCTAACAGTAATATAGGACATTCTTTTGACTAGCATCCAATAAAAATAGTAAAAATATCCGAACGCCCGGTTTATCAGCCAAAATTTCTCTAACCGAGTAACAATGTTGGCTCAGGCTCAGACACAACGGGATAAAGCCAATAAAACCGTTTATTGTACGCTCACCCCACTCGTGAATACATTTGTGTTCTTAATGCTCGTTTAACGGGTGTCAGTAGTGCGTATCCGAACGGGTGCGACTTTGTGGCGCCAAAAAAAAACTTTTTGCCTCTGGCAACACATATGGCATCCACTTTTGAAAATTATACGCGTGTTTAAATTTGGAACCGCATTATTTGAGCCTATTTGCTGCGTTCGGATAATCGGACTAGGGTTTAGTGACAAGATTAGTTACAATAATAGGAAGGGGAATAGGGAAAATGGAACGTAATCCTTGTAATGCGGAGTGAAATGAAAATTACAGTGTTATTTATGATGTTCATAAATATTTTAGGAGGATAATGAATGAGTGTGTTTCTCGTAATTAATCCACGAATTCCGTTTTGCGACTACTGATTTCACTGCGGAAAAAGGAGTTACTAGATGATACTTTAAGTAAACTTTTATTTATTTACTTAATTACAACGGTTGTTTAAAGCCAATTACAGTAACTACAAATCTATACTAATAATATAAAGAGGAAAGATTTGTATGTATGTTTGTAACGAATAAACTTAAAAACTACTTAACGGATCTGGATGAAACTTGGCACAAAGATAGATTATAATCTGGAATAGCATATAAGTTCCTTTTTATCCCGGAAAAATGTACGGTTCCCGGGGGATAATTTCCTACATACACGTGGGCGAAGCCGCTGACAAAAGCTAGTATTACATAAAAGAGACAGTACACATATTAAAAAATATATTAATATTATATTTGTAATGGTAAAACTAGAATTTCTTTAAACTTTTTAGCTGGTACTACAAGGAACTAATAATTTTATTTATTTGAAGTCGAATAAAGTTGAGAATATCGTTTTTATTCATATAGAAGGAAAGGCAATTATGATACTAAAAAACAATTCGTTTTTAAGAATTTTCCAAAGCGCCTTCAGACGTACCAGTATTTACTGAAAAAATTTTTGGAACCCTCGATGATCGTCCAAAGAACATGTTATTATAACAAACTGCTAATGAATGTATTATAATGCTAAAGGATCATTAGCAATATGATTGCATCGCGGCAGGGTACCAACGCCCTCTCAGGGCGTGTATATTATATCATTTGAATGTTCAAAACGAACGACCCACTACCCCTAAGGGCAATTAGCATTGTCACTACCAACAGTAGTAAGTTAATGAACTCCAAAGTGTGAAAGCAGATATAGCCTAGTTGAGTGGCCGTCGGACTGCCAAGTCATAGGTCTAGAATTCGAACCCAAAGCACGGGCCTGTGATTTTTCGGATTCATGTGTGTATTATATTATCACTTGCTTAAAAATCGGTGAAGGAAAACATCGTGAGGAAACCGGCATGTCTGAGAGATATTTCTCAACAGTTTGTGAAGCTAGGTCAGAGGCCCATGGGCAGCTTAAAAACTCTAACATCTATAGTATAGTCTATGGTACAGTCACTAACCACACGAAAAAATAAGAAAGAAAGATCTGAAGTGTGCTTTTTTATACTTACATTTTTATTAAAGTTATTAATTGTGTTTTATCTGCAGTAAGTAGCTTAAAACAACGTTTTGCAATGCAAGAGTTAGAAAGAAGATTAAATAAAATGTCCGAAATACACGACCGCAAAATTACGAATTTGAAAACCGCAATAAAAGGAATATCATAGCAATCTTTCCGCGCGGTCTAAATAACCGACTACACAGTGCAATACGGCATTGATGCAATTTCCCTGACAAAGGGGTTGCCAGCGTAAAAACTAGCTAACAAGCGGTGGTGCGGTGCGCCCGCGGCGGTCTAATTCACAATTTGCCGCGGCGGCCCGCGCTCCCCGAACGCGTTCTAAATTCAAATTTTCCAACGTGTTGCCAGCCGCAAACGAATTCGTTCGAAAAAGTAAATTGTGTTCAAATGTTATATGCTTTGGGGAAATCTAATTCTGTGACGTAATTACAGGCGATACGGTTTTGTGTTATTTTAACTGTAGTTTTTTACATGGGCCGAATCAAACAAATTGGATAACTTTAATGGATTATATAGCCTAACTCACTGCCTACGATTGCTTCACTGTAAATAGTAGCAATGTCCCCTATAAGCAATCTCGGTACATGCACGCGATTGAAACCATAAATCAAGAAAACAAAATGATCTGCTTATCGTTTTCCTAACACAAGTTACACGGAGCGACTGACTATCTGACCTTCACAACCCAGTTACTACTAACGTACAGTACTCCCAAATTAATAATGCACATACAGATCTTCGCTAATTGTCGTATTCCCGGAAACACCCGAATCATTGAACCGTTCGAGTCCTTAACAGTGCACTTGCATTTTGCACCTTGTTCGAAAGAAATAGGAGTCAATATCATGTGTACACAATCGAAAACAATTCGGGCAGTCGGCGGCGGTCGGCGGTCAGTCAAAGGTCCGTCAGTCGTCTTGTTATATTGGTGGTGACTGCACGTGTTCTCTTTGTCTGGAATTATATAGAGCTGCTATTACACACCCTTCTTGGTTTTGTTTTCAAAGGTGAATTTAATTTCAACTTTAATTATCTTATTCAAATTTAAATAGTTAATTTTGTAAAATATTTAAATATACTAACATTTTTCACGTTTTTTCAATATTAAAAAAATAAAAATACCTACGTAAAATACATATTAAGTACTAGACTAGGCTTATATGAATTATAGCTCGCTATTTACTTACATGGAATTATTGAATCAAATTTCGTTACTGATAAATCAATATTTATCTCTTTTAGGACAAAACACATAATCTTACTAAATTATGCATGAAGAAAATGCACTTAACCACTCTATATACATATCGTCTTCCGACGGGAATACGACCGTTGCCGAACAGTGGCGAAGATTTCTATGCGCATTATCACTTTTGGAGACCTGTACCGTACCTACGTAACACGATACCCGTTGATAAGACTGGCTGTCAAACTTTCGGGCTTCCGAGACCCGGGTAACAGCCGGGACCAACGACTTAACGTGCTTTACGAAGCACGGAGAGACCTCGATATACAACGATGGTCACTCATCCACAAATCAACCGCGGCAAGAGAAGCTTAACCTGACTGATCGACCCGTGCGGCTGTTATTACTTAGCCACAAGCCCCACACAAAAATAAAAACGCTATCTAATTTGAAAGCTGCCAATCTCACTCACATATCGCGAAAAACCAATTGCGTGAGTCCCAACCACGACGTTATCAATATAAATAATTGGAATGAAGCCGTCACATCAGGAGTCATTACGCCATCGCCTTTGGAGGATTACCAGTAATCCTTGCGGATGACGGACGGTTTGGTAGCGGTCGCTCGACGTGGAAAAATCTCACCCCTAACCGAATAACTTGGGATTGAGAAAAAGGGAAGGAGCCAGCAATGTAACGACTCCGGAATAACGCACTTCGGTGGAACTGTTTTATACAGTGTGTTAGGTTAAACGAGGGACTTACTTAAAATCACATATTATAATGTTATTATTCATGTATACAAAACATTTTAAAAGAGTAACGGTGAAGTTTCTTGCCCATTCTTCTCCACACGAAACTACCTTTTGGAAGGGGCGACTAGAATCAATTCTATTTCTTGTTAATTTTGACGTTCAAAAGTGCCTTACATGTGCCTATTTGAAATAAATAATTTGACTTTGAGTTAAAAAAAAATCTGCTGTTTAGTACAGAGGCCAGCACATCAAGTTACCACAATCTGTCAAATTTCTTTGATAGTATTTCAACTTTATTGCAAAGACATAAGGTTCATTTTTAATTGAGAAAATTTGACAGTTAGGGACAGCTCGATGTGCCGGCGTCTGTACATTTATGTTCGCATAATTTGTCAAAATGTATGGAACAGCAGATTGTTTTTTTCATATTTCAGAGTAGGTCCCAGTCAAATTTGATAATTTTCATGAGTTCTATACCCCCTGAAAGTATGTCCCTCGTTTATCATAACACACAGTATGTAAAAAGTTAGAGTATTTTTAGGTGAGTTGCTTTGTAAGAATGCTTATTGAAATCTGAATACAATAAGGTGTTTTTTGATTCCTTCGTGTTAGTGAACGAGTGTCATTAAACAATCAATGTGACGAATCATTATGATGACGTTTGTTAGTGACGTCAGCATTGATTACTACTGAAATATGATCTGAAATCCAGTGAGGTCCTAAGTCTCCTAATAGGTAAGTAGGTGCTTTACTGAATCATCAACCTCTCTATAACTCTTCTGTGCTTATCCTTCTAATACTATAAACGTGAAAGTTTGTGTGGATGTATGGATGTTTGTTATTTTTCACGCAAAATCTACTGAACGGATCTGAATGAAATTTGGCACAAAGATAGATCATAGTCTGGATTAAAACATAAGTTTTTATCGCGGCAAAGTGTACTGTTTCTGTGGGATAATTTCCTACATACACGCGGGCGAAACCGCTGACAAAAGCTATAAGGTCATGGAACTAATTCCTGAAATTCTAATCTGTAAATCTGTTAATTGCATTTCTTAAAAACAAACAGTTATCGTTAAGAAAAATTAGATTAAATAGAAAATACTTTTAGACACTGAAGTTGGACGATATTGAGCTTATTTCCGTCTGCGACTTTTCTGAGAACACATCTTATTATTTATAAAAAAAAAACATTTATATTCAAACCAAAAATCACCATCACAAACGCTCATCATTGACCAATTACACCGTATCTCCCCTTAACACAATCCGAGCTAACCCTTCCCGGGACGGAGGGGGGGGAGGGGAGACCGGGAAAAGCGCGCCGGCTTCCGATTGGTCGAGCCCCGGAAGGATATAAACCTATAGTTTTTCTTCTTAAGAACTTCCCTCGTCCATTGTACGCGTGATTTACGACGTAGGGGGTAGATTGATGATTGCCCGTATCCGGGCTCTCTCAATCGCATCTACGCTCGCACCCGAGCAATTTCCCCACATATTCGTTTACCGAACGCATTATAGAGGCACTCTTTCCTATTCGGAGTGTTATTGCTTTTATTACGAGCGAGTCGAGTGCTTAATGTCTGGCATTAGTTATCAGACGTAATGTAACACGATTTTTTTTTTCCGTCTTAAGAATCGGGTTATCGGTCATTATGTTTTTGTAATGGATTTGGTAAGAAAAGTTATTGGATAGTGATTTCTTTTCCAAGAGCAGAGTGAATGAAACTATGAACCTTTAGACTATGTTGTATTAAGATTTTAGGTTAGCAAAGAGCATCTTTGGTCAGACCATCACAGTCACGGAAGTATCTCATTAATGTACCTATATTGAAATAGCTTGGTGACCGTAGACCGTAGCACAGCATTAACTGTTCTACACTTGACAAACAATCTACCATACAACACCAAAATCTACACATAAGTCCATTTAATTGAGCCAGCCATTACTACAGTGTATCGCATCAAATGCCCTAATCGCGGAACATAAAATCCGTACAAAGCACTCAGCGGATCCAGCTAACCATCCACTTTAGGTCGCGTGCGCGACGTAACTGCCGGTAAATTTATTAGGTGGGCGTTACACATTTTTGTGCTCGCCAGTGTAATGGGAAGGTCGGGGCTTGCTCTAATAGATGCTAATAAACTGACCGAATGGGGTTTTCGTATTTTTTATTCTTTATTTTGGGTTTGTTTTATCGTAATCGTTCTATCGATTAAAGGGTAAGTAGAGTTTGATGTATTGGATCGTATATGATCTTCAAACGATAATTCATAAATAAGTCAATTTTCTTAAGGCTTTTCTTATAACAGAACCTTACTACTGAAATTTACGACAAAATCTGTAAAAAACAATTTTGTCCTGTCAGTAGTAGTATAGATATTTTTTTTTTTACAATTCAGAGGAGCTCGTGGCTAAGTAATAACAGCCATATAGGCCTATCTATCTGGTTAAGCTACACTTGCCAGGGTTGGTCCGTAGATGGCTAACCATCTTTACATAACGAGACTCCTCCTTGCCTCGAAAAGCACGTGAAGCCGTTGGTCCCGGATATCATTTGTGGATCTTTGACAGTAGTTACGGGTCGTCAGAAGCCCGAAAGTCTGACATTCGGTCTTACCAAGGGGTATCGTGTTACCCAGTTACTGGGTTGTGGAGGTCAGATAGGCAGTGGTCCCAAGTAAAGTGCCTATTTATTTAAAAAAAATTGAGTAACACCCTGTAACAGACTTTCATATCTAGCACCAAAATACCTACTTTTGGATAGTTAAACCCCAACTATTCACATGGCAACATCGCAATAAATACTGCGATACGAGTAACATTAGGCGCCGCGGCGGCTAAGTGGCGCGCGTCTGCTCGCACTAATTGCTAACTTTCGCTTCTAACCACTTTTGAATCACAACTAAAAACTCTTCGGTTATTTTCTCATTGCAAATGAGGTCCATTTGTAATAGAATGGTTTATTTTGGTCATAATAAGGTAAATGTGTGTCACTAGCCTGCACTCTGTGTCCCTAAACAAGCAGTCAAAGTGACCTCTGTAAACTTTTTTGTTATTTTCACACTGAAAATAAGGTACAGTTGTAATATGGTGGGTTATTTTGGCCATAACAACGCAAATGTGTGTCAACATGCAGTCATAGTGACCTAACGCATAACAGCGGGCTCAATCAAAATACCGCTGCGGTACTTATTTATTTCTTATATATCGCAGCATTATGCTACGGCCTCGCTTTTTAAAAATCTATATAAAATCTGTGTCTTGTACGGAACCCTAAAAATATCTAAAATAAGAATCCTCATTAAAGTATAATTTTTTACCGTTCGGGGTCTGAATTTAATGCACATAAGATTTTTGCTAATGATTTTAATAAAAATGAAATTGTTAAAACCACTGCAAACAGCAGGTTAAGATGACATACCAAATCTTCAAACGTAAGGGGTGATGACACGACATTACAACATGATAAATAAATAATGAAAGCAGAAGGGATGGCAAGTGACGCAATGAATCGACGCGGCCGCCGGCATCGCAACGCCATTAGCGGGAGGAAAACTGGAGAAAAATCATAATAATAATGAAGAACGCACACTGAGCCTACAAGTTTATATTCCAAAGCAAGTTGCTGGAGAATAATCCTGGCCACTTGGTTATGCCTGTGCAAGTACTCGCCGTTAGCTAAACGAGAACTACAACCAGAGATAATATGTCTGATGGACTCACCTGGACGGTGGCATGCCCGACACACGTCAACCGCCCCGTCCTTCTTCATATGTCTCCGATAGTTAAATAGATAAACGAAATATTAATAAGGAACGCACACTGAGCTCGCTATTTTCATTTAATAAAACTAATGATTAAAATACTATCTATAATGCTAAAGTATTTGTAACAATAAATAAATATGACCATGAAAAATAGCTTACGTTTTTTTTTATATATAAAACTTAGTGCAGTGTATAGCCTAGTTGTGACCGTCGGACTGCCAAGTCACAGGTCTTGAGTTCGAACCCAAGACACGCACCTTTGATTTTACGGATTCATGTGCGTATTGTATAATTATCACTTGCTTAAAAATCGTTGAAGGAAAACAACATGAGGAAACCAGCGTGTCTGAGAGATATTTCTCAACAGTATGTGAACCTAAGTTAGAGGCCCATGGGCAGCATAAAAACTCTGACACTTGGTTAGTCACTAACAACACGAAAAGAAAAGAGTGCAACTTTACAGTAACTAGCAAAATCTATCATTCAATGTCAAATCATTTATTACATCAATCATTACAACTCATGTTTGAATTGCCTGGTCTGCCAGAGAGTTGAAAGTTTCGAACAAGCATAATCAGCCTATAACGTTTCGAATGCTAGGACACAAGTCTACTCCTACAACCAGGCAATGCTGCTAAATAATTGTGCATACTATCTATATCTACTAATATTATAAAGAGGAAAGATTTGATTTTTTGTTTGTTTGAAATGAATAGGATCCGAAACTACTGGACCGATTTAAAAAATTCTTTCACCGTTGAAAAGCTTAGTTTTCTAGGAGTAACATAGGCTACATTTTGTCCCGGGAAAAATAACGGGTCCCACGGGAAAGACCACGGGGCGAGGCCGCGGGTAAAGTGCTAGTTATTAATATTTTAAGACGTATAACGAAAAAAAAATTAACAAGCTTTTGTTTTCAAAAACGTGTCAAACTTTTTGCACCAAACTGCGTGGAAATAAAGACATCAACGAGTGTGCGCTCCTCCTTACCACCCCCGATGATATAATTCTTAGCGAGTTTTTAATAGAGACCGCAGCAACCCTTTTATTGTGATTAGTTATTGTATTTACGAGAGGGGGGTGGGGGGAGGCTGTCCGTTCGGGGATATTGACGGAACTGGCTGCAGACTTTAATGGGAATTACTGTAGGGGTATTAAGGAAGCGAATTCCCGTAAACTATGGGCCAGTGTTGGCTCAGTTGGTGTTGAAGCTGTTTCGTTTCGAACTTTATATTGGTGGTTTTGCTGGCCAAATATCAGGTTCTGGTGCCAACGAAAGAAACGGGCTAAGTTGGAAAACTTTAAATTATTTCTGATTTATACAGACTCATTTTATCGAATCTAATTAAATGAAACGTTTTTTACTACATAAAGGATTTTGGTAAAAGTGAGATCTTATAATCTAAGTACTCCGTTAATAGGATCTAAACATATTTTCACCGATAGGTAAAGTAGGGAAAAAAATTGAGAAACAAAATTGAAATAAAAAAAAGTCTAATTGTGCGATAAATCAGTTAAACTTGTGATTTTACTTATTCTAGCTAGGTATACCTATTTTTATCTCTTATAAATTAGCCTCTTATCGTGTTATGCGTAATATTCAAGAAACAATAAATCTGCAAAATCGCTGGTTCCAAAGCCGCACATTAAAAAATGATAACTTTCCAGTTTTGACACTGAAGCCTTTAAGAAAATTTTTGATTTACGCTTCTTTTCTGACGGGCTTTTTAAATAATGGAAGATTTATAATTAGGAAAAACAACTCGACTATCTTTGGAAAAGGGATATCTTATTTTGAAATATCTAAAAAGTTTCGACGTTAACTTCACCTCATATTTTTAATTTTACGTCACAACTTTCGGCTCAAATCAAAATATTTTCCATTATTTATTATTTTGAGAAGTCAAAAATGTTTTTCGATTGCTTAACGATGTTGTTACGGGTAAGATACACAATTAATTTGCGAAACACGCAGTAAAGGCTGCGACTTGGCGTGACACAGGGTCACTGATACTTAAAAGTTAATTATTTCTTCTAAAACTAAAACAGAACATAAGAAAACACACAGAACGACCAACGTAATGGTTGAAACATTGAAAGCTGGCGACTTGACGTGACATTTATACCCGTAACTCGTAAAAAATGATCTATTTCTTTTACAATTAAAGAAGCTTACAAACAGTAACATCAAATGCAGTGCAGCGTGTTAGTGGGAAACATTAAATGCGTCTTGAAGTGACAAGCGCAACGACAGGAATACATTAAATTATTTATTATAGAACTAAAACAAAATATACCAACATACACAGTAGCATCAAACATATTGCTATGCGCAGCGTGACAATCGAACAAATTAAAAGCTGAGACTTTGAGACTTGACGTGATATTTATAGTGTCGCTCGTCTTCTTTTTTTCCTGTAGTTAGTGACTAACCTGGTGTCAGAGATTTTTATGCTGCCCATGGGCCTCTGGCTTAGCTTCACACGCTGTTGAGAAATATCTCTTAGACATGCTGGTTTCTTCACGATGTTTTCCGTCACTCGAATAAGTTAATTATTAATTGTACACCCAAAACCAACCTACAACATACCTACTAAACGTGCTATCAAGCGCAGCGTTACAGTTGGAAACATTAAAAGCTGCGACTGGACGTGACAAATAAAAGTACAATAGTATATCTTAGCAACTAAAGAAACAAACCAGCTACACACAGTAACATCTAACCTATAACAAAGTGTATCGCAACAATGTGTGACATTATAAACTGAGATTTGACGTGACGTAGACAACGTCACTCGAAAGATTCGTATGTCAATTATTTATTTTACAACTAAAGAAACATATCCCCTACAAACAGTAACACCAAACGTGTTACCAAGCGCAGCGTGACAGTGCAGGCGACATTAAAAGCTGCGACTTGACGTGACAAGTGCAGCGACGCGGATGGGTTAATTATTTCTTTTTGTGCGAGCCCTCGCTCCGAGATTGCTGTGATTACGTGACTTCGCGCTACGAACGTGTTTAGACGTGATGAGGTGAGGTAGACGAGACGGTGTTTATGTTGGGAAGTGTACAAACCTCAGTGAGGAAATATAATATTAATATTGTATACTCCATCATATAGTTTCGAGTCCCCTTTAGAAGTTATAAAATACTAGCTTTATGCCCGCAACTCGTCCGCGTGAAATTTATTATTTAACCGTACAATATCTATACTAATATTATAAAGCTGAAGAGTTTGTTTGTTTGAACGCGCTAATCTCTGGAACTACTGGTCCGAATTCAAAAATTATTTTTGTGTTGGATAGTCCATTTGTCGAGGAAAGCTATGTAACATCCATCACGTTACGACCAATAGGAGCCGAGTCGCGGGCGCGGGAGCAGCTAGTATCCTATACTTTGTCCCGTTACCTCGCTAATATTACACTTAATATTTTCCTTAAATAGCTTAAACCTTAATTTTGTCTTTACTTCATTTACTACAAGACAAAACTTTTTTACAAAAAATAAAACCGACTTCCAAAACAAACACTACAAAGTGAAAAATAATTTTGATTTCGGAAGTCGGTGTCTTCGGTTTTGTATTTTCATTTTTTGCCACCGACTTCCGAAATCAAAATTATTTTTCACTTTGTAGTGTTTGTTTTGGAAGTCGGTTTTATTTTTTGTAAAAAAGTTTTTATTTTTTACTTTTTAGTTGTGGTACCAACACAATACCCCCCCCCCCCCCCCATTTTAATACCACTACCTGGTATGAAAATTACAGTGACAGGAAGTTATTAGAACATCGTCCACATATATTAAATAGGATTTTTTTTAGATTTTTGTTGATTTTTCAAAAACCGCTTATCCGATTTCGATAAAAATTTTATGGGACCATTTGGGAAGTATACCCTTTCCAACAAAAAAAGAATTTTTCAAATCGGTTGGCAAGCAACGGAGTTATGCGCGAACAAACATAAAAAAAAAAAAAAATACAAACATCCGAATTGAGAACCTCCTCCTTTTTGAAGTCGGTTAAAAATAATAAAGGTTATTTACAATATTATATTGTTGGTAACTGAAGACGTGACGACATCCTAAAAGTCACCCCACCAGCCGGTAACCGACGGCAAGTTCATAAAAGGAGACGCGCAGTGAGGCAACGGTCACTTTTTGCTTGGACGGCGCTCGGGACGGACGTGCTACTTGACCCTCGTCGTGTGCTCAGTGATTTTTGAGTTATATTCTTGTTCGTGTACTGATTTCCATTTTTTTATTGTGTTAAATCTAATTGCTTAATATTTACAGTGTTTCTGTTGATTTTATAATTTTGTAAAAAGTGTTGTTCATAAAATTAAAGATTGTTTATTTTTTTTTACCTATTTCACTTCTGATTTACAACATCAGAAGTGGGATAAAGATTCATTTCGCCCACAAGTTAAATCTAGCTCGCAGACTTTTATATTTTTATTAAAGCGGGTTGTAGTTAGCAATGGATAGATCGAGTCGTTCACGTTCAAAAACTAGTGCACCGCGTTCCGAACGATCTCGTAGCCGCCATAAGCGGAATAGAAGGTCACGTAGCAAGTCTCGGGATTGCGATCGCCGATCCAGGCGCGAACGAAATCGTCGTGGGAGCCGCGTGAGGACGCGAAGCCCCGCGTCACCGCCTTACCGACAATCGCTTGAGACTATTGTCTCGCGGTTGAAGGCTTTAGAAGAACGTTCGCGGGTAATAGATACGCCGGAAAATACAGGTACTGCTACTGACGTTTCGACTGCCACCACAGAGAGAATAGTGGAGGCAATACAGTCGTTAAAGTCGGTAAGCACCCATCATTTTTATATTTCTAATTTTGACCCAAGTGTGCATGATGTTGATCAGTGGTTCGACGAGGTTGACAGGGCTCTGGTTTTGAATAAGTGGTCACAAAATGAGTGCCTATCCCGCGTTGGGAACTGTCTAAAGGGAGATGCTAAAACTTGGCTTGGAGAATGGGTTACAAATGACCGTTCATGGAACAATTTTAAAAAAGATTTTCGGTCGCTTTGTGTTAAGAAAATTGATGTGGCGAATATTTTGTATGAAGTAATGAGCTCTAATTCAGACAGTTACCCAACCTACGCTGAGTATGCACGTAGATGTTTACTACGTTTACGGATCGTAAAAGGCCTCTCAGACGAGTTGATAGTGGCAATTGTTATTAGAGGGATTAAAGACCCCCAAATCAAAGCAACCGCTACTAATGCAAACCTTACGACTGAAAATCTCGTCAGCTACCTATCTACCTTCGTGAAGCCCTCTTCTAAACAGAATTATACTAAATGTAACAAGAGCCCACAAAAGAATAACTTTAAGCGTTCGTTTAGGGGCCAGGGTCCCAAATGTTTCACTTGCGGTCAGACTGGGCATAAACAAGCGGGTTGTCCTAAGCAACCTAAATCAAATAACGCGACTGATCAAATTAAACCTCAATCGGCAAAACCTGAATCGAATTCTAGTTCAAGTAAGACGGTATGTGCATACTGTAAAAAGACGGGTCATGATATTAGTGTTTGTTTCGCAAAGCAGCGTGCAGATGATAAATCCAGTAAAAATAAAGTTAATTTTTGTTCTCCCCTTAATCAAAATAAGTCCAGTGACATAGTAGTAGGAACGATTCAGGGTATACCTGTAGACATACTGATTGATAGTGGGGCATTGGAAGTCTCGTTGATTTCATCATCTGTAGTCAATCATTTTTCTTGTTCGAGAAAACCTACTAATAAACAGTTAAAAGGAATAAGTAATTCCATTATTATTGTCGATTCTTATGTCACACTCATAATAGAGCTTGAGGAGATAACCCTCGAAGTAGATTTGCTTATTGTGCCTAGTGAATACATGAACGCACCAATTATTATTGGTACTGATGTATTGAATAGGGAAGGGGTAACCTATATAAGGACCAGGGATTCTCAACGTTTAACTCATGATAAAGCTTTAACGAGGGTCTCCACTGTGAAATCTGAGGAGCAGCCCAAAGGTTTTAAAACCACACTAATCGGGGAAGACCTTGAGAAACTTACCAGAATCCTTGATAAATATTCCAAATTTATGATTTCTGGTACGGCTACGTCTACAGTTACCACAGGTTGTATGCACATCAGATTAAACAGTGAGGTACCTGTTAGTTATCGTCCTTACAAAATGTCCTACAATGAAAAACTTAAAGTTAGGGAGATTATTCAGGATTTACTTAGTAAAGGCATAATACGCGATTCACAGTCACCATATTCAAGTCCGATTCTTTTAGTAAAAAAAAAGGATGGATCGGATCGTATGTGTGTGGACTTCCGGGCACTTAATAAAATCACAGTTAAGGATAGATATCCTTTACCTTTAATAGAAGATCACATCGATCGATTAGGGAAGTCAAAATTCTTCACAGTACTTGATATGGCTACAGGATTTTTACAAATAAAATTAGATGAGCAATCGATTCCTTTAACTGGCTTTGTGACGCCCGAAGGGCATTTTGAATATTTGAAAATGCCCTTTGGTTTAGCCAACGCACCCATAGTATATCAACGTATTATTGCCAATACACTGCGTGAATTCATTGAGGCAGGCAAAGTATTGGTATACGTAGACGATTGTATGTTATTGTCCTCTTCAATTGTACAAGGCTTACAGATATTAGACGAAGTTTTAGCAGTTCTGACTAATGCCGGCTTCTCAGTTAATTTGCGCAAATGTTCATTTCTATGCCAAGAGATAGAATATCTAGGCAGAATTATTTCCAACGGTGGGGTCCGACCTTCAACAAGTAAGGTACAGGCACTCGTAAACGCACCTGTTCCCCAGAACGTCAAACAAGCGAGACAATTTTTGGGCCTGTCTGGTTATTTCAGAAAGTACATAGCTAATTACTCCATAAAAACAGCTTGCATTGCTCGTTTGACGCGCAAGGGCGTCGAATATGTCTGGGGGCCACAGCAAGAAAGCGTTCGTAAAGAACTGATTAAGTGTCTTACCAGTGAGCCAATATTAGCTATTTTTGACCCAGAGCTTCCCTCTGAGGTTCACACAGATGCGAGTAGTGCAGGTTATGGTGCAGTTTTCCTACAGGTTCATAAGGATGGTAATAAGCGTGTGGTTGCCTATTACAGTCAGGTTACGAAAGGCAGTGAACAACGTTACCACTCTTATGAACTGGAAACACTCGCTGTGGTAAAAGCTCTTAAGCATTTTAGGCATTACCTCATAGGAATGCCATTTACTGTAGTGACAGATTGCAATGCCTTAAAAGCCACTCAAAATAAGAAAGATCTACTCCCGAGGGTAGCGAGGTGGTGGATTTACCTTCAGGATTTTAACTTTACCATCCAATACAGAAAAGGTGTAATGATACCCCACGCAGATTATCTTAGTCGTAACCCTGTACATGAGATAAATAACATTGAGAAACCGCGTAATTGGGCTCAAATAGCGCAAGCAGGAGACGAGGAAACTCAAACCTTAATTAGGTCTCTGGAGGGTGGAAACTTGGACTCTTCACGCTATGTTAAACGCAATGATATTTTGTACTATCGCTACACACCCGTAGGTGAGGAGTCCAGGTTACTCTGCTACATACCAAAAGGACATCGTTTGAGCCTCCTCCGAATATTCCATGACGAGCATAGCCATATCAACGCTGACAAAACTACTGACCTTATCTTAAAACACTTTTGGTTTCCTGGTCTCAGAGCTTTTATAACTAAGTACATATCCCACTGCCTCATATGTATAGCTCATAAGAGAGTTCCACGAGCTCCACTACAACCAATTAACTCATGGACAAAACCAAATGTTCCTTTTGACACCTTACATATAGATGCTCTCGGTCCATTGGTAGTCTCTAATGGTAATAAACACGTTTTAGTTGTTGTAGATTCTTTTACAAAATTTTGTTTATTAAACCCTATTTGTACCCAGGACTCAAATGAGCTAAAACGTGTTATACAAAATGTGGTGTCTCTCTTTGGAACACCTAAGACAATTGTATGTGATAGAGGGAGGATGTTCCAATCATCTGGTTTTGTGTCTCTAATGAACGATTTAAGTTGTCAGATTCATTACATTACCCCCGAGATGCACCAAGCCAATGGTCAGGTGGAACGTTACGTTCGCACCCTCCTCAACATGTTGAGGATCGAGGTGAACCACCGGAGAGGGGAATGGTCTGAACAGTTGTGGAAGCTACAGCTGATACTCAACATGACAAAACAAAAGACCACCCAGCAGTCTCCGCTAAACCTGCTTATCGGTGCCGAAGGAGCTACCCCCGTCATTCGCACACTAATCCGAGACGTTGCCATTGAATTGTCTGGTGAGAACCGTGAATCGCTACGGGAGATGAGGAGACAAAGGACGGCCGAACGGTTGTGCAAAAATCAAGCCGATCAAGACAGTCGTGTTAATGAAGACCGACCGCCTCCACGTGTCTACAGCAAAGATGACCTAGTCTTCGTCATCAAGTATTCCCAGTCCACGGGAAAACTTGATCATGGTATGCGCGGACCTTATCGCGTAGTTGGAGTTCTGGACCATGGCCGCTATGAGCTGCAACTCCTAGCTGGTGGTTACGGGAAAACCACATTTGCCGCAGCACAGTTCATGGTACCGTGGAAAGGAGAATGGACTCCTGAGACCTGCGCTGCATTTTTTGATGGCAAGTACTGTTTCGAAGTCTGTGTGATATGCTAACAATGTGCCTATGTCAACAGCCACTGGGAGGTATGCAAACATAGAGCCTATGCCTACAGTGTTCGTAAAAGTCTGGGCGGTATGCTAACTGGGGGCCTATGCCGACAGCCGTTGTGTGACACGCTAACTAGGTGCCTCTGTCTGCAACGCGACCAAGTTCCGTACTTGGTGTGTTCCTAGCTAAGATCTTAGGACATGATATTCTACATGTAATGCGCATTACGTTTCGTTTATCACTTGTATCGCTTCCACATCTGTTACCTGATGCGATTGTCTTATTACAGGAGACATTGAAGACTCGGACGTCTTTTCGGCAGATACTAATCAGGCAGGACCATCCTTTGGAGCTGACGAGGACGTCAGGGCATCAGGAGAGGCCGTGTTGGTAACTGAAGACGTGACGACATCCTAAAAGTCACCCCACCAGCCGGTAACCGACGGCAAGTTCATAAAAGGAGACGCGCAGTGAGGCAACGGTCACTTTTTGCTTGGACGGCGCTCGGGACGGACGTGCTACTTGACCCTCGTCGTGTGCTCAGTGATTTTTGAGTTATATTCTTGTTCGTGTACTGATTTCCATTTTTTTATTGTGTTAAATCTAATTGCTTAATATTTACAGTGTTTCTGTTGATTTTATAATTTTGTAAAAAGTGTTGTTCATAAAATTAAAGATTGTTTATTTTTTTTTACCTATTTCACTTCTGATTTACAACAATATAATATTTTAAACTCCATTATTTCACGATAAATACAAAGTAATATAATCAAGTTATCATTTAAATTGAAAAAATACTTTCATGTGCCATAATTTCAACAAAATTTGACAATATTATTTTTAAGACGAACGCCAGCCAACGCTGCCAGCCTTTTAGACATATTTCCCACTGACAGCAATGGGGACGAATTTTTTGACACCCCATGAACTCTTCCTTTTTTTCACTACTTGCACAGAGGCCAGCACATCAAGTTACCACAATCTGTCAAATTTCTTTGATAGTATTTCAACTTTATTGCAAAGACATAAGGTTCATTTTTAATTGAGAAAATTTGACAGTTACGGATAGCTTGATGTGCTGGCGTCTGTACATATTTTTATTATAAGAAGTGTGTTAAGATTTGTGTTTAATCCCTATAAAAAATAAAGTATATAACTGGCGTTATTTATCTAATGCTGTAATAAATAGAGCATGTCCGGTAATACGTCCGTTCTTCACCGCCGTATAATCTATGGCAAGTTGCTCTGAAGCGCTTTCACGCTCTCACAATACGCGATGCGGATTAAGCAAACACAGTTTTAATTAGGAGAGATTCGCGGAGTGCTTCCACCGCGTAGTCGTGCCTATTGTTTGTGATAAACGATGTTCTATGCTAGGCATAGGAGGATATGTTATTAATAACCACGTAATAACGGTGTTGAATGGTGTAAATGTGATAATTAGAAGCATTATTAGCAATAGTAGCCTTTTAAAAAAAAACAATTTGCCTAGTCTTTTCCCAACTATATTGGGGTCGGCTTCCAGATTAACCGGATGCAGCTGAATACCAGTATTTTACATGAAGCGACTGCCTATCTGACCTCCCAGTTTTTTAAGGCTGGGAAATCATCCAATGACTCTCCCGCTCTGGGTGGAGCGGAAGGGAGTGTCAGATTCTTACTGACTAAAACCCATCCATGTTCCTTCCTTAGCCCTTTGTGTTCCGGGGTAGCGGTAACCCTTTCGGACAATCCCGCTTAAATACGATACCTCTCGGTAAGACTAGCTGTCAGACTTTCGGGCTTCTAACTCCCCGTAACGACTGTCAAAGATCTACGAATGACAGCCGGGACCAATGGCTTAAAGTGCTTTCCGAGGCACGGAGGAGTCTCGATATCTGAAAATGGTCACCCATCTACAGACCAACCCCGGCAAGCGTAGCTTAACCTGATGGATCGATCCGTGCGGCTGTTATTACTTAGCCACGAGCTCCTTTTTAGACAAATATGTAAAAGAGTGTACTTATATCAGCCTTTCCCAACGTGGGCGACAACGCCCCCTTGTGGGCGCTGCAGGCCTTAAGAGGGCAGTAAGACGCCCAGAAAAAAGTCGGGGCGTTGTGTAGAGGCTTAGGGTGCGATTTTTAATTTCATCTAGATAGTGGTTTTTAAGTAGGTGAGAAAATGAGGGCGCTAAAAATAAATTATTCTCAAAAGTGGAAAGTAGGCGAAATAAGTTTAGGAAGTTTGGGAACCCCTGACTTAGATAGTTTGGTCATGTTGAGAGGATGAAAGGCAAGTAACAAAATGTATCTAAAAGGCAGATGTGAGTAGAAACCCTGTAAGGGGATGCCCTAGGAGGACATACAGAGTTGATACGACAGAGGGGCTTTCCTTTAAACAGCTAATACTAGGGACAATTTTCAAGCTCTGTACGAAAAATCAATTAAATAGGAGCAGTAGTTTACTCGCAAATGTCTTTTTAAGTTTTTGCCCCGTTTGAACACGATGTATCTTTCCTAACAGCGCCCCGGCGCGCGCGCGTCGGTGCCGCTGCGTTACAAGGTCAGTTTTTATTTACAAAGGGTGGTTGCGTTTTACTCTGATTTGTAAGCTATTTAGTTTGTTTGAAAAAATAAAAACCTCATTTTTGGTGCTTTTTATTTTTATACCGTACCGAGTTAATACTAAACACGTATAGTATACGTAGTGTAATTTAATGTCCCTCTGTCATATCAACTCTGTATAATAAACTTATTGGTTACTTGCTTCTGCCGCGGGGGAACATCGACTGACCTTTTTTTTTGAACTGTTAAGTTTTATTGGAGGGCAGTGTTGGCCCACTGGAAACGTGACTTTAAAGTCGGTCGTAGGTCGTAGGTTCAAACCCAGCAGGCACTTTATTTTGTATAAATTATGTTTTCACCATTGCTCACAAAATGGCGAAGGAAAACATCTTGAGGAAACCGTCATATCGTAGAACCAGAAACCCAGAGACGTGCCATCCACCAACAAGCAGGGGTGAATGACTGGCCACTCCCTATCGCAGCAAGGAGGCCTTTGTCCACGTAGTGTAAACGTAAGAAGCATGCAACGGTTTTAAAAGGTATACCGAAAATACATTTTTTAATCATTTTAAAACAAAAAAATTAAGAAAATGTATACAAATTGACTTTACCCCCTTATTTATAATTTTGAAAAAAAATACATAAAATAGTTCTATACTCATAGATTACAGAAAAACCTGCAAGAAGTCTAGAATCTCAAAATAACGCGATAAATCTCTCAATATTATGCGAACAAACTTACAGATGAAATATTGCATGCTTTGAGCATGTTTTTCAACTACATAGCTAACTTTGTTCTTTAGATAAATCCATCCCAACTACAAAACCCTTCATTGTGCATGGTCCAACACACACTTGGCCAATTTAAGCCACCCTATTCAACAGTAACCTTCCACGGGGCACCACAAAATTCTTGCAATTAAAAAGCAGTATCAAATCCGGTCGTGAGTGTTCCGTACACACGCCGCCGCTAATATATTCCATCAGTCGAGTAAACTTCATCTGTTGGAAGGCTATTCAGACGTTAACGAGTTCTTTCTGTACGGAACCCTGTTAGCTAGCCGTGTATTGTGTGAGAAGATGATATTTTGATTTGTGTGATATGAATTTGTATGGAGGTTTTTATTACCTTTTTGCTTGGACACGCGGGCAAGCAAGAAACGGCAAATTTATACAGTTTTTTTTTAAATATGAATGGATATAATCCTTACTAATATTATAAATGCGAACGTTTGAATGAAAGAAAGAATGAAACATATTTTATTCAGGACACGCACAGGAAATACACAGGAGCAAAAAACAAAACAGAGTTTTAAAAAAATGAAGGGGAACAGATTAATAACTATGCGAGTCCTAAAAGACCCTTATCCTAGCATAATGCTGCGACATTTAGGAAATAAATAAATACCGCAGCGCTGGTGTTCTGTGTGATGAAATTAAATACTCAAAGTAAAGTCCCAGGCTGGGTTCGAACTCACGACCTACAATTCGTAAGTCGGGGCCGACAACATTGGACCACCACTGCTGTTAACCCGTCAAATATTTTCGATATTTTCGTTTCTCGATATGCTGTTTCCACTCCGAGCGAGAGGGAAAGGTTATCCCGTCCCAGCCGCCGCAGGAGACGCCCCGGGCGTCGGGAGCCACGTGACGACTCCCGGCCACCGTAGGCGCGGGCCTGCGGACGGTGAGTAATGGGTGACTCACCGTCCGATCAGCACCAGACCCGTGCCGTACATGTTCCACGCGCGCCTCAAAGAGATGTCAGCATATGAAGGGGCTCCTCAGGGCCAAGCCTGCCGGGTAAGCGGGATTGTCCGAAAGGGTTACCGCTACCCCGGAACATAAAGGCTACGGAAGGAACATGGATGGGTTTTAGTCAGTAAGAGTCTGACACTCCCTTCCGCTCCACCCAGAGCGGGAGCAGTCATTGGATGACTTCCCAGCCTTAAAAAAAAAAAAAAAAGGCTGGGTTCGAACTCACGACCTACAATTCGTAAGTCGGGGCCGACAACATTGGACCACCACTGCTGTTAACCCGTCAAATATTATATTATATTCACCTAATGGAACCCAACAGTTATAACTATTTTATTTATTGTTGTTTCAAGTGTATTTTCCTTATGCGCGGATGCTGGAGAGTAGAGGAAGTGATGACGACGATGATGATGGCGAAGGTGCTGGACTTCAGAAGGCTGCGCTGACGTCCATGCGCGGGGTCACCAGTTTGGTGGTAATAGAGGAACAGGGTGGAAAGTCCCTCCAACCAGACAGGTGTTGCGTCTGCCCAACAACTCTTAGTCGGAGCTGAGTATATATGTCAGTTCGCGCGGTAAACTCTGCTTGCGCGATGTAGGATTTGTGTGACGTAGTAGTGTCGACACATGTCAGCTTTTTAACACTGTGCTCGATATCAGAGTAGTACCTATGTGGCTGGATAGATGTCGCCACAAACCTATGGGGTTCATACGACATTTGAGAGGTTAAATAACTTACTTGTGGAGTATTTCTCTTCACTGCTTTTGGCTGCAACCGTTGCAGGTGGTTCGGTAGATGAGCGTCTTTTTCTTTGCTTGTTGATGCATCTTTCTTATCAGCCATTGACTTGGAGGTTGGAGTACTGGTGGTACTTCTAACAGGCACTCTATTCGCCTAAAGAAAGAATTTACATTGAAATACGTGTAAGTTAGGGCTACGTATTTGCTACGCCGTAGCGGCTACGAAGGCTACGCGGTCGTAGCCATTGTAGCTTCTTTAAGCTTTTGAACGCCATTGTCACATATACGGGACAAGCAAGCGCATGCCCAGTACGCCAACGAAACAAATTTATGTCAAAGCAATGCACTAATAACACGAAGTAAACAATTAAATTATTACTTTTGTGTGTTCTTATGGATATCTTAAAAAAATAAGCTCTCGTACGTATTTAATGACATGAAACAAATTAAAAGACACCATGGATATTTGAAAATTCATGATAACAAGAAGAAAACAATTTGTAGCTTGGCGTGGAGGGCACGCGCGTGCCTTTTTGCTCTGGCGTTCAATAGGTTAATATTCATTGAATACTTTTTCTTTCTTGTTAAGGTAGAAGCTAGATAGCCCGCGAATAATTCAAATTTTCTTAAGTTTATTTGAACTTCAGTGCAGTAGTTCTTCTTACTAAGAATTCTATTGATGTTTTAATAGTTGTAATTCTATAAATACATATTTGTTACGGCCGCTAACTAAATATTGATCGTCATTCCACCTATCACTGACGCTGAAAATTTAAATTTCGCGGCCTTTCTCAGTGCATCCCCCTTGACACAATAAAATGCAGCTTGTTCTGGAGTTATTGTCTATAGTCGATTAGTCGCCATTACATTGATCGATTATCTGGTTGCCTAATGAAAGTTGTTTTTCAAACTCAAACTCAAAGCATTTATTTCAAATAAAGCAATTACAGGCACTTTTGAATTGTCAAGGGGTCGGTCAGTCAGAAAGATGAAGCTAGTTGCCCATTCCAAAGTAGTAGGTACCTATGGAGAAGAACGGGCAAGAAACTCCATGGACACTCTTTTAAATCAAAATTTGTTTACAAAAACTGGGTTACATCATTCATGTTGAAATATACACGTGAGAACGATGCAGAACTTAATAAAAGCGTCCAATTACAAGATTTAAAAAAACAATTCAAAATTAATTTAAATTTTAAAACAGCCGTGGCAGCTAAGAGTTGACCTGTCCCTACTGACGGTGCCCGTTCACGAACATGACTCATGCTCTTGACTTCGAGTTTGATTTCAAATCAAACTCGAAGTAGGCACTCTGTTGTTGCCTTTTTTGTCGCGCAGACGCAAGAAGTAAGAAGAGAATCATCACATCAAGGAATTTCATTCATACTTCATGAATAATTTCCCGAATTTACTTTTTGACCATCGTTTGTTTGTAGCTTATTTTTTTCAGTAATAACTTGCAATAGCTTACCATCTCCTCACTCCGTCTGATAACTTCAAGCTGTTGTTCTCGAGCTATCGCTTGTCTCACTGGCGGAGGTGGACGCACTTTCTCTTCGGGCCCTGATTAATTTAATCAGTAATATACGTTTATTTGCGGTAAACATAACACACAAAAAAACACAAGTAAAAGAAAAAATAAGGAGAAAATATGCGTCACAGCCACTCAAAATGGCCATCACTTATTGTAGTGCTGAGAACCTATGCCAGGCAGAGCCCCAGTGCTGGTTTTCAGCGACACCCGACGTTGACGTGATGACCTCATCCAATGCAGCATAACGTTGTATGCTGCATTGAAATTAGAAATCACTGCATAGTATAAAACAAAGTCGCTTTCTCTGTCCTTATATCCCTATGTATGCTTAAATCTTTAAAACTATGCAACGGATTTTGATGCGGTTTTTTTAATAGATAGAGAGATTCAAGAGGAAGGTTTATGTGTATAATTTGTCGACATATTTTGCGGGCGAAGCCGCGGGCGGAAGCTAGTAAAAAATAATGTATACCTACATAAAATCTCTAAGTGAAAATATAATGTTTAAAATCGCGCCACCGACTCAATAATCTGTGGGCGCAAGCGTCAGAAAACAATTAGTTAGAAAATTTTACACTTTTGACATACTAGCATCGCTATCATATAGCTAGCTTCCCTGTGCCATTACATAAAAAGCCGCAAAAAATAGAATGCAGGCCTTATACAACTAGTCGTTGCACCAAATTTAAAGATAATATAGCTCATCGAATTTCACCATCTATAGCAGACCTTGAGAATCCTAATGAAATCTACGGAGCCCTTTATGATGTTGTGCAAAAAGAGTACCAATCTATTTTCAAAACCAAAACCATTGATATCAATGGCACCGCAGTTAGCTTCAACCAATGGGCTACCCCAGGCATTTATTAAAGTAGAGCGAGACTATACGAGTTATACGGTTTAAAAAAATACAAGTTTGATACTCCTTTCCTAGAGTATGTCAAAAATTATTCAAAATTATTTAAAAAGGTTTGTGTCTTTGCAAAATCAAATTTTTTAAGCGAAACAATTAATAAATCCAATAATAAAATAAAACCCACTTGGAAAATTATTAACAATGAAACGGGTAAATCAGTTAAACAATTAAATGAACTTGAGATTATGGTCGATAGCAAATTAATTAATAAAGCAGCTGACGTAGCTGAGGTTTTTAATGATTTTTTTGCCAACATACCTATAACTACGAAGCGCTCCTTAAAATCTACACCGACTAAAGATGAAAACCTTCTCCATAGTAGTATGCCTAAATGTAGTCGCTTATTTAGCTTCGAAAATGTAACGCCTCGTGATGTAGTTAACGTTTTTAATACACTTAAGTCCAAAAACACTGGTGATTACTGGGGCATCTCCATTAAACTTTTAAGTAATATAATAGATATCGTAGCCCCCTATCTAGCTGTTACCTTTAATAAATGTGTTGATTTAGGAACCTTTCCTGACCTCATGAAAAGTAGTTAAGTCGTTCCTTTATTTAAATCAGGTAATAAAAATAACGTTGGCAATTTCAGGCCTATTTCAATCTTACCTGCATTTAGCAAAATATTTGAAAAATTAATACTCAAGCAGTTGCTAAGACATTTTAATTTAAATAGCCTCCTTCATGATGAACAATATGGCTTTACAAAAGGTCGTTCGACTACTGATGCAGGTGTTGCTCTGCTGAAACACATATTTAGCGCATGGGAGAACTCGCAAAATGCTATTGGAATTTTCTGTGATCTCTCCAAAGCTTTTGATTGCGTGCACCACGACACGCTTTAACGTAAACTACGTCATTACGGTGTTCAAAACGAAGCTCTTAACGTTATAAATTCATATTTACAGAATAGGTTTCAATGTGTAGATGTTAATGGTGTGAAATCTACTGAGCTACCAGTTCAGTTAGGTGTACCTCAAGGCTCAATACTAGGTCCATTCTTATTCTTAGTGTATATCAATGACTTACCATTCCATTTAAAGGGTATCTGTGATGTTGTACTGTTTGCAGATGATACCTCTCTTATCTTTAAAGTAGACAGAGATAGACTAGTTTTTGACGATGTTAACAGTGCACTCTCAACAGTAACGGATTGGTTTACATCTAATAACCTAGTTCTCAATGCGAAGAAAACGAAATGTATAAAATTCGCCTTACCCAATGTCAGAAATCTAGGACCACAAATCATATTAGATAAAGAGGTGCTTGAAACTGTAGACACAGCAGTCTTTTTGGGAATAACAGTAGATTCTAAACTCCAATGGAGCCCACATATATCAAGTCTAGCAGGACGGCTTAGTTCAGCCGCCTATGCCGTCAGGAAAGTAAGACAATACACTGACGTTGATACAGCCCGGTTAGTGTATTTTAGCTATTTTCATGGCGTTATGTCGTATTATATATTCGTTCTTCAAAAACGAGCTGTTCGAGCAATTTACCAGCTAGGTGCCAGATTATCTCTGAGAGATTTTTTTAAAGAAATTGGTATTCTTACGGTAGCGTCACAATTTATTTTCGCCAACATTTTATATATAAGACAAAATATACACTTATATACTAAAAACAGTGATATTCACAACATCAAATACTAGAAATAAGGATAAACTACGTGCTCCCTTTCATCGGCTTCATAAGGTTCATAACTCATTTGTGGGGCTTGGTATAACCTTTTATAACAAGCTGCCCTCTTCTTTGCTAGAATTGCCTTTTAATACGTTTAAAACTAAAGTAAAATCTATCCTTTGTTCAAAGGCTTACCATACTACCAACGACTACTTAAATGACAAGAATAGTTGGTCGCTGTGATTAACACAAGACAATGTTTATGTTCTTTCTCCAGAATTAGCTTCATAAAATTATTATTATTATGTATTCAATTCATTGTGTTTTGGTTGTATTTTTTTATTTTTTTATTAGCCATTTATTGTTGACATAATCTACTCATTACAATGTTTTTTTAATGAGTTGTATTGCAAAATGTGGATAGCTAGAGACCTCGACAGTTGATCATATTTATTTATCTTGATCCTAGTTAGTAATCATTAGCAATTAATTGATTGATTTTACTTCGATGGTCCTAGTTTATCATTTGTAACTTCGAGTTACGGCTGTATGGACATAGTACAGCATTGCACATGTAAGCGGGCACGCACTTTTACCTGGAGGCTCTTTTTTTTCTTTTTAAATTTACGCTTGAGTACAGTCAGTTTTAATGTTTTAATTGGTATATTGACGTGTGCTAGCTGACATGTGGCAAATGATTGATTTTAATGTGATGTGTTTCGTAATGTTAATTACTTCTCATACGATAACTTACTGTGCTACTGGGGAGTTTGTTGCGCCACTTCTTCTTCCCAGCTAAAGCACTAGGAAGTGGTGAAGGGTGGGCGTTTTTGGGGAACTGTCTTATGTAACTATGACCTTCAAAAAGTGCTGATCTTCAGCCTAATTTGAATAAATGACTTTTGATTTTTGATTTTGACTAATACTAATACAATAATTTTAGGCCCACTTCACCAATAAAACTGAACGCGATCAGCGCATCTAAACCGACTTTTACAGGTGTCCGCATTATGACAGTGACAGTTCCTGAACCCAGTTTTATACTACATAGAGATTAGGTGTACAAAATTAAATAATCAAATTATAGCACTCAATTCTACAAGTACGTTTCCGGATGCACTTGTTTACATTGTCATCAGATATTTTTCGAACAGACTATAGGCTGTGATACTGACCATAGAATGCGATCCTGTAGATAGGCGGTTCTAGCACGAAGGCGTACAGCCCATCCGGCGTGCGTTGTTGTATGTACTGCAGTCCGTAGTCGCACATTGCGCCCGCGCACGTGCGTAATGCTTTGCGTTCGCTTTCGCTGCATAGCTGTGGAACAAAAGTAATATAAGAATGGGACTTTGTTCGCGAGACAAAGTATAAAATAAATAAATAAAATCTTCTATTTCTATTTCGCATTGAACAGTGTGTTGTCGCTATTATTATAACTTTAGAGAAATAAAATTTTATTACAATTCCTTCACTAATTATACGAAAGGAACTTCGTTCCATCCGGGTGTCCCTGACACCTCTCAAGTTTCTAATTATTATTAATTTACCTGCACATTAGCAGTTCTTAGCTGCGGTGCTAACAAATAAGGCAGCAGCGGCAATACATCAAGTTGCAGCGCCGTGCGACTGCTGCACACTGCTGGAGAACTGCCGCGTAAAACTGATGATAGTATACTTTCTAGTTCTACTTTCTTGCGATACATCTGCGAAAGTAAAATGATTATGTTTAATTATCATAAATTCATTTATTGCGTGCACGCCCTCTTGTTCACCGGGATTTATAAATCGTAAAAACCGTACTGCGTGCAACTACGCGCGCGGCACACCTCTACGGTCTGCGGGGGTCTAACAATCTAAAAAAAATATTTTATTATTAATTATTTTAAAATAATTTTGAATTGTTTTTTTTTATATGGACGCTTTTATTAAGTTCTGCATCGTTCTCACGTGTATATTTCAATATGAATGATGTAACCCAGTTTTTGTAAACATATTTTGATTTAAAAGAGTATCCATGGAGTTTCTTGCCCGTTCTTCTCCATAGGTACCTACTGCTTTGGAATGGGCAACTAGCTTCATCTTTCTGACTGTCCGACCCCTTGACAATTCAAAAGTGCCTGTAATTAGTTTATTTGAAATAAATGCTTTGAGTTTGAGTTTGAATCAATCTGCCTAGCCTTTTCCCAACTATGTTGAGGTCGGCTTCCAATCTAACAGGATGCAGCTGAATACCAGTATTTTACATGGAGCGACTGACCTCTACAACCCAGTAACTAGGTAATATGATACCCCTACTTAAAACTGGCTGTCAGACTTTCGGGCTTCTGACTACTCGTAACGACTGTCAAAGATCCACGAATGACAGCCGGGGCCAACGGCTTAACGTGCATTCCGAGGCACGAAGGAGTCTCGATATGTAAAGATGGTCACCCATCTATGGACCAACCCCGGTAAGCGTAGCTTAACCTGATGGATCGATCCGTGCGGCTGTTATAACTTAGCCACAAGCTCCTCCTGCGGGGGTCTACCATAATACAAAAAGTCTCAGAATATGTGGTCCAAAAATGCTTGGTTTCGAAAATTATCTTCAATCATCATAAATTTATCTCGATGTGTAGGTATTCTAAGTTTCATTGATAAATACGAGAAATTCATTTTCATCATATCAATCATTCTAAATAATAATTAAAGCTAAGAAAAAGCGACGTTGTCATATTTCACGTAAGGGTGTTTTACATACTCTTGACTATGTCAAAAAATTAGAATTAAAAAAAAATATTGAAAAATAATTCATATGCCAGTTTATTCTTTGATATGGTCTCATTCATACCCTAAAGTTATGTCACATTAAAAAATAACACCTTGTATTCGTACAAGCCACCAACATACCTCCTGCGCCTGCCAAGGAAACCTCATCCTCTGCGGAGCCCTGCAAGCGAGCACCGCGTGGCAGCGCGCCACGCACTGCGGCAGCGCGCCGTACAGCGAGTAGTTCTGGTGCCGCAGCGTCCAGCTGTTGATGACGTCATACAGCATCAGCCAGGACAGCGTCTCCACCGCGATCAGGAGCCGCCCGTCCACTCGGGCTGTTAGGTAGTTCTCGAATATTCCGTCTACAAGTCTGTGAATTACAGTTGAAGGTTATAAAGGGGGCTGGCGCTTAAAATAATAAGATGATATCTATTTGACGGGTCTTATTGGACAACTGATTCGCAATCGTAACAAATGTGTATTGATAGTGTTAAAATTATTAAACTCATTGATACAACTCTATTTAAGAGCAACTCTATTTTGATCAAAAATGTCGCGATTTTATTGATTAATCTGTATTGTGTAAATATGCGAGCACCTGGTATTTATGATAATATCATTAATTTACCTGCCATTGTTGCATTTGTTTTTCTTTTCGCCTTTTGTGGTGTAGTATTTTTATTCTGGGTGCATCATCTTCACATATAATTTTATAATTCACTAGCGGACCCGTCAGACGATGTCCTACCTTAATATGATACCTACCTACCTTACCTACCCTTCCTACCTAATCACTTAGGGGAATGAAAAATAGACAGTAGCCGATTCTCAGACCTACTGTAATTGCATCTAAAATTTCATAAAAATCGGTCATACCGTTTCTAAGGACAATGGTAACTAACATTGTGACACGAGAATTTTATATATTAGATGTGTAAAAAACATTTTAAAAGAGTAACGGTGGAGTTTCTTGCCCATTCTTCTCCACACGAAACTACCTTTTGGAAGGGGCGACTAGAATCAATTCTATTTCTTGTTCGTTTTGACATTCAAAAGTGCCTTTCTTGTGTCTATTTGAAATAATTGATTTGAATTTGGCTTTTCAGGGGGTTGTATTGATGATTACAGACTATACACAGTAAATTAATACTCTTTACGGTCGGGAATCATATTTTGATCAATTTAATAAGAAAATTTGAATTTCGCAGACTACCGTGGTTAGCTTTCACCTTAACATTTTATTAAGTGAAATACAAAACCTGTCATATTCCCCAGCAGATTGTATAGTCTTCAGAACAGCCTCCGGCTCCCGGTCGTTAGTTGTAAATATAGCTTGTAATGCCTGCATGACGCTCTTGTGACAGTCCTTAGTGCCAACCGCCGCGTTTTCTACGTCCGCCATGCTTAACTGAAAAAAGATGTGTTCAAGTATTTAATAATAGAGTAGAATATTCTGATTTTAAAGCGTGTCCGTGGAGTTTCTTGCCCGTTCTTCTCCACAGGTACCTACTGCTTTGGAATGGGCAACTAGATCCATCTTTCTGACTGACCGACCCCTTGACAATTCAAAAGAACCTGTAATTGGTTTATTTGGAATAAATGCTTTGAGTTTGAGTTTTAGAATACTAATTACCCGGCGTCGCCGCGTCGGCTAGAATTTCATACAAACACAGCATTCAAATTTCCGATTTTCTAAAAAAAATCCTTCATACAAATCTTGTCTGTCTTTTCAAACAATTATAAATACAATATCAGAAAATCTGTCAAATCGGTTCCAAATTGGATTTTTATTTACACATACCTAAATATTTAAACACCTTGGGACGATATGGCGTTGTGTGAAATGTCCAAGGATATTATTATTATATTATTATTATATTATTATTATTATTATTATTATTTAAAAATTGTAGTCATTTTATTTAAACATATCAGAAGGGGTGACAATCGACACCGACCCACGGCATCGCCTACTTTTAGGTGAAATTGTGGTTACGCAACATTATTAATAATGTTGAAGAATTTGCATTTCTTTTGTAATTAAAAAAAAATAGATTTTAGTTATGAGCAGGTCCATCCTCTGGTGTCCGCTTATCGTTAAATTTTGGGACGCGCTGTAGTTATTTACCTGAGCCTTAGCCCTCGCCTTAATGAAGCTAAGCACTTGTATGGCGGCCCGCACGTCGCCCTGCACGCGGGCCGCCAGCGCGTGCGTCACGTGCGCGCCCACCGCCAGCCCCTCGCGCTGGCACACGAGGGCCAGGCGGGACGACAGCCGGCTGATGGACACGCCGCCCACCTGCACGATGAGGGCCACGGGCCTGGAACAGGCATTGGTATGATTAGAAACAGCCTAACAGCATTTAAACACACAAACTCACTATCCGTTATGATTATTTGCACCGTGTTGCTAGTTTTCAGCAAGGTATTTGAAAAAAGTAATGCTAAATCAAATGCTGAATCATTTCAACACCAATTAAATCTTACACGACTAAAAGTTTGGCTTCACCAAGAAACGTTGTTCGACGAATGCCGGTGTCACTTTATTAAAACACATACGTACGGCCTGGGAAGAGGCCGAAGACGCCATAGGAATCTTTTGTGACCTCTCCAAAGCTTTTGATTACGTCGACCACGAAAACTTACTCGTGAAACTTGAGCATTACGGGCTTGGAAAACTTGCACTTAGTTTAGTAAAACCTAATTTAAATATTAGACAACAGCAAGCTCAAATAAACAGTGGCGTGCGTTTCATAAAGACAAAAAGACACTGCCTACCCTAGTTCTGATAATAGATCTAATATTATTTTATCAATAAACAAAACAACATAAAAATCTTAAATCATAAATCAGCGCCACCTATCGAGTCAGTGCCGGTGTTATCATTAAGATCGTTCAAGTAATTTCGCATCATCGATTCGCGCTGCACTAGCGCCACGGCATTCGGCAAAAACACAAACTATTCGTCTCTGAATGTTTTGTATGTGTGCTCAGTGCAAAGTCGTGGTTATGCGGATTTTTATGTGTGTGCGGTCCTATAGCTACGTGGGCTTTGCTGACACACAATGACAAAAATCACGCACACAACTGCATGAATAGCCAGTGTCTATCTTACGAAGAATTACGATCCGTACCGAACATTTCCGAAGAAAGTTTGCTACGCAGTGCAAATATTTTAAGAAGTAACATTGTTTCATTGAATTTTATTATATTTAGATGGCCATAATTTTTTTGTCGTATTAAATTTTCCTTTTTACTACGTAATTTTAATACTTAATAGCAAAGAGTATAGTAACTATACAGGTACTTAATAGTCAATAGAAGCCATATTGTTTTGTGTGTTGTGTTTGTGACTTGCGCTATCTCGATATTTAGGATTTTAACATTGTTAGTAGAGTGAAAAATGAATAATATTGTCTGTGAAAGTTGTTCAGATGGTGCGTGTATTGAGAAAATAAAATATGATGCGTTTTAAAACTATCTTTCAGTGAAAAAAAACAAGTTATCGAGATAGGTCGTCCAACACCGGATTTGCAATTAATACAAACTAAAGGTAAAGTTAATCGTAAATTCAATACAAAACAATATGATTCATATCATTGGCTGACAGGTTGCATACACAGTAATCGGTTATTTTGCTTCGTTTGTCTATTATTTTCAAATAATAAAACCGTCTGGAACGACATCGGTTACGCTGATATTCATAATTTTAATAGGTATAATATAGTTAGTTAGATAGTCTTTTAATTTAAGTATGTATAAGTTGTTATAATAAAAATAAATTTTAATTTTACGAAATTATGCAAAAAAAAGACGTCAGATGTGACTTATTGCATTAAAAAAATTAGGGACTTTGATTCGTTTTTGGAATCATTCAGATCTAGGTTTGAATTAATTTTTGAAGCGTAAAAATAAGCACAGGGCCGCCAAAACGAAAACGTAATGTTTTACGATTCCATATTGCAGATATTCACAGAAAGATAGGCGTGTAGATTTAATATACAAATAAAACAATCCTATATACTTAGTATACTCACACCACCATCTTTTCAATGATTTTATTTAAATTTTGCAAATTACACAAACATTACAAAACATCAAACAAACGCGCCGAAAGGCCACTTCGAATATCCGTAAATTGATATGTCTATAAAATCAGTCAATCTATGGATATTTGAGTTGGCATTTGGCAATTACCTACATCATCAATCGACAAGACGACGAACCAAAACCAACGTGTAGTATTTTTGGTGAGTAAAATTTTCTGCCTACCCTGTCTTAAAACTGTGTGCACGCCACTGCAAATAAATGGGGTCAATTCTCTTGGTTCAAAAGTAAAAATGGGTGTTCCACAAGGGTCTATATTGGGTCCTTTCCTCTTTTTAGTATACATTAATGATCTACCCCATTTATTAAAAACCCAACCACATATGGTGTTTTTTGTCGACGATACTTCCTTAATTTATAAGGTAAATAGACGTACAAATTTTGATGACGTAAATAACGCCCTACTGCAAATCCAAAATTGGTTCAATGCCAATAATGTAGTATTAAGTGGGAATAAAACTAAGTGCCTAAGGTTTTCTTTACCAAACGTCAAAAGTAATAATTGTGAGAAAGTATTAAATCAAGAGAAACTAGAATTAGTCGCTAAAACTGGTTTCCTGGGGATCATGGTTGACTGCTAGCTTCAATGGTAACGGTAAATGAGGACCCATTTACAGTCTCTTGCAGGACTCCTTAATTTCTTATTGGGAAATAAGAACGACGAACGTACTAACAGTAGAATATAGTTAAATGTTGAAATCTATAATATTCATAATCCATAGTCTGAATCTGTGAACTATAAATTTAAATTGTGAAGAATCACGTTGTTTAAATGTTCACAGGTAAGTACTCATTTTGGTGGAAAAAATCTGGTTCCTAATATGGATTTTTACCTCAAAGGTCTCAATGAAGTAGCATACAGGTCGTTACATATGGCGATGACGGGTCTCTTCAGCGGCTGTTGTTTGGTCTTCTTCTTGCCTTCAGTCGCAGTAGCCGTGCACCACCGCACTAGTAGCTCTACTGTAGGTAGTGGGGCGCCATCGATCTCGTCTGTTATTAAAATTTCATGTAAAAATAATTGAATAGAATAGAAAATTTTTGTTTCTTATGAGTTTGTGGCTAAGTAATAACAGCCGCACGGATCAATCCATCAGGTTAAGCTGCGCTTGCCGGGGTTGGTCCGTGGATGGGTGACCATTTATACATATTGAGACTTCTACGTGCCTCGGAAAGCACTTTAAGCTGTTGGGCACGGTTGTCATTCGTGGATCATTGACAGTCGATACGAGTTGTCAGAAGCCCGAAAGTCAGACAACCAGTCTTACCAAGGGGTATCATATTACCCAGTTATTGACTGGATTTTGGAGGTCAGATAAGCAGTCATTTCCTAACTATGTCGGGGTCGGCTTCCAGTCTAACCGGATGCAGCTGAATACCAGAATTTTACATGGAGCGAATGCCTATCTGACCTCCACAACCCAGTAACTGGGCAATACGATACCCCTTGGTAAGACTGGCTGTCAGATTATCAGGCTTCTGACGACCCATAACGACTGTCAAAGATACACAAATGGCAGCCGGGACCAACGGCTCAACGTGCTTTCCGAGACACGGAGGAGTCTCGGTATGTAAAGATGGTCACCCATCCACGGTCAACCCCGGCAAGCGTAGCTTAACCTGGTAGATCGACTTGTGCGGCTGTTAGTACTTAGCCACGAGCTACTCTCCACGAGCAAGGTTAAAAAAAAAACTTGAGAGGTGTCAAGGGGCACCCAGATGGAACGAAGTTCCTTTTTATTAATTAGTGAAGGAAGTGTTATAAAATTTTATTTCTTTTAAGTTATAATAATCAAAAAAAATCTGATCAAAAATTAACCAATCAAAAAATATTGATAAAAAAAAGACATCATATTTTACTTTAAAAAAAGTGTCGTTACAACTTTTGGTTTTAATTTCCGTCTAGCCCCCTTTTGCGACGCGCGATAAGTAACTTCGTTCCAATATTATAATAAGAGTATTGCTGACCTAATATCAAGCAGTTGGGCCTTCTCTCCGCGTCGAGCACCGACCTCATCAGTGTAGCGCTCTGTAGCGCGTTGCGGAACGCTTCTGTGCTGCGCTCGTCCGATGCGTTCAGTTCAACTGGTCTGTAACCTTGAAAAAAAAATATCATTTGCAAATGAAATAGGAAAAGGTGGTATAGTATGTCAAAATTGAGTAAGCAGTGCTGGCTTAGTGGTAACTGCCGCGACTTACGCAACGCAGCGCGGTACCAAACTAATATAGACCTTAAACAAGTCTTACTTAAGTTGAAAATATATAAACATTTAGCACGAGCACACCTGGATCCAGTTAGACTGGAAGCCGACCCCAACATAGTTGGGAAAAGGCTAGTCAGATTGACACCTGGCAAAGCGCTGCGCAGCAGCGCAACGAGGTGGTGACTGCCAATCAAACATCTTTTAGCTCGAGAGCGCGTTAAAGCAGTAAAAGGCGCGCGTCTTAGAACACAACTTCGATTTTTGCTTAGCACCTTCTCGATGCGTTGAGGAGACGTAAGCTTTTGAACGCCATTATCACATAAACGTGACAAGCAAGCGCATACCCTGTACGCCAACGACACAAATATGTGACAATGCGAGTACACTATAACGCAAAATAAACAATTAAATCATTACTTTTGTGTGTGTTGATATAGATATCTTAAAAATTGAAACTCGTGCGTATTTAATGACATGAAACAAATTAAGAGACACCATGGATATTGGGAAATTCATGATAACAAGAAGAAATAAATTTGTAGCTTGGCGTGGAGGGCACGCGGGTGCATTTATGCTCTGGCGTTTAAAAGGTTAATATATAATATAATAAATATAATATAAAGGTCAATAGGTAAATTCACAAAATGCTTACCGGCTATTCTGGCCAACAAATGCGCAAGAGTAGTCTTCCCGACGCCCGGCGGCCCGCACAGCAGCGCCACCTTGTGGTGTGGGCGACCATCTTCATCCATCTCAGGTTCCTCCTCCTTCTTGCCTTTCCACTTGTTAGTCAACTGGAACTGGCCTGCTTTCTTGCTGAAGGTGGTACGTTGCTGCGGTTCCTTGGTCTTCACTTCTTTTTTGAAGACAATCTGAAGATTTTTATGAATGAGTTTCATGAGAGACTTATGTGTAAGTAATAATATCCGCATCGGTCAATCGGTCAGGTTAAGCTACGCTTGACGAGGCAGGGCCGTGGATGGGTGACCTTCTTTACAAACAAAGACGCCTCTGTACCTCGGAAAGAACGTTAAACTGTTGGAGCCGACAGTCATTTGTACATCTTTGACAGTTGTTCATGAGCCCGAAAGTCTGACAACCAGTCTTTCCAAGGGGTTCTGTGGGTAACTCAGTAATTGGGATGTGTAGGTAAGATACCAGTATTTTATATGAAGCGACTGCGGTAAGACTAGAAGCCAACCCCAACGTAGTTGAGAAAAGATGATGATGTGTATGAGCTTAAACACGGCGCGGTATAGTGGCTCGTTTTGATCCACATACATACTATCTGACGCTGACCTCAGACCTGCAAATTGCTAAAATCTTATGAAAGTTTTTTATCGGGCTGCGCGGGCGCATCCCCCTTAAAACCCGATATTCTACACACAATTACTAAGCCGTGTGTACATACCTTGTCCCACAAATGCAGCCAATGCAGCAGTGCCCTATTCACAGGCTCTTCAGACAGCAGGTCTAGGTATGACTGAGGCCTGTACTTGTCTACCCATAACATGTTGTTGTTGACATCTGCATCTACATCTGGTAGCGGTTGAGATGCAGCATCTTCCGATATCAACTGCTGTTGCTTGGCTTCTAGCTGGAAGATTTAGAAAGTGAAAGTATTAGTTGGGATATCAGGACATGTAATTGACTATTTGAAACGGTCAAAAATAAAATATGAAAGACACAGAAAAAGACCGTTCGACTTCAAAACTTCCATCGCCGTACAGAAATTAAATATTTAGTGAAGAAATAATTTTAACATTGCATTCAATGATGATGAAGTATACCATTTGATTCTAAAAATCTGTGACGTCACATTGTTATATTTCTTACAAGTCACGTACCTACGAATTCCGCGTTTTGACAATTCATAAAAAGTAAAGTTATTGGCTACCCTTTCAAATACCCAATTTTGTAACAAATGAAACTGAATGCATCAGCACATGAACCCATTTGAAGGGCTGTCAGTATTATTATTTTCTAAAAAATATGACAGGTCTCAAACGCGGTTTATATCTACTTATCGCGTTCTGTTTCTTTAGTGAAATTGGCACTCAGTGATATACATTTCCATATAGCATACTTAAATCAATACATTGGAATAAGGACAGAACAAAAAATTCTAAAACATATAACAACCCGCACTGGGCCTGCAGGGTTGAGACCATACCAAGTTTGATGTCATTTGTTTAACAGAACATTGGTTAAAAGATCATCAAGTAGTATCAATTAACTTTGAAAATTATTGCGTAGTTAGCTATTTCAGCCGAAAACAAATGATACATGGTGGGTCATTAATATTAGTTAAAAATTCAATAAAATCTAAAGAACGAAAAGACATCATCGGACTATCTGTTGAACACACCATTGAATTGTCCTGTGTTGAGCTAGATAAGCATGTTATAGTATGTGTATACAGACCTCCAAATTACCAGAAAATATCTGTTTGATTCTGTAATGGAAGATGTGTTAAAGAAACTAAGTACTAGTAGCAAGTCAATAATCATATGTGGAGATTTTAATATTAATTTACTAGAAAATAACTCGAATACTGTCAGATTATTAAGTCTTTTTGGGTCATTTGATTTGTCCAACGTTTTTATGGAACCAACCCGAGTAACTGCTTCCTCTGCCACTTGTATAGATAATATTTTTTGTAATTGTGAATACTTACATAAAGATATCTTAAATAAGTTGCCATCTGACCACAGTGGACAAACTATAACATTTTGTTCCTATATGCCTCTACAAAAAATTCAAATAAGATTTAGGCCAATTACATGTACAAATTTAAACAAATTCAATAAGTCTTTGGCCAGTAATTTATGTGTTCAGAATTTTAATAATATATCTGACCCAAGTGAGTTCTACGCCGAGTTCTTTTTACTATTGAATAAGCAATTTAATGACTCTTTTCCACTACAAACTAAAAGCATTTTCACAAAGTTTTTATTTAGCGATTGGGCGACTCCTGGTATTCGCAAAAGCAGGGCAAAACTTTTTGAACTTTATGGCCTCAAGCAACATACGAATAATACAAACTTTCATCAGTATGTTGCAAAATACTCTAAAACTTTTAAAAGTGTGTGCAAAATAGCTAAAGCTATTTATATTAGCAATAAAATAAAATCAGCTGATGATAAAATAAAAACTACCTGGCAAATAATAAATAATGAAACAGGTAGGAAAAAGCAGCGTAATACTGAGTTTAATTTAGAGACTGCACATGGCCGCATCAACTCAGATATAGAAATAGCTCAGGAATTTGAAAACTATTTTGCTAATATTCCTCTCAAAACTACTGCATCATTAAATTCCTCAGCCGCGCTTTCTACTGCCTTACTTAGAAAAAATGTAAAGGCATGCCCTTTAGAATTTACATTTCAGCATACAAACCCCCAGGCTGTTATAAAAGCTTTTAAAGATCTTAAAATCAAATCAACAGAAGATCTCTGGGGAATGTCTGTAAAAGTCTGTAGTTCTATTATCGATACCATTGCGCCCTATTTAGCTTTCATATTTAATTCTAGTGTGGACCAAGGAGTCTTTCCGGATCGAATGAAACACAGTAAAGTAGTGCCATTGTTCAAATCCGGTGATAGTAAAGAACCCAACAATTATAGGCCCGTGTCAATTCTGCCAGTTCTCAGTAAAGTGTTTGAAAAGTTGATGCTCAATCAAATGTTACGTCACTTTAATAAAAATTCCATCTTGCATGACCAACAGTTCGGTTTCACCAAAGGGCGTTGTACTACTGACGCTGGTGTCACCCTAATAAAGAACATTTTTAGCGCCTGGGAAGAAGCACAAGATGCCATTGGAATCTTTTGCGATCTCTCTAAGGCGTTCGATTGCATAGAACATGAGACGCTTCTGCTGAAACTAGAGCACTATGGAATTAGAAATACAGCCCTTGATTTACTTAGATCATACCTGAAAGATAGAAAGGTTAAAGTTCAAGTAAATGGTGTGAACTCGCTGGGGTCGGAAATGACAATGGGCGTTCCTCAAGGTTCGATATTGGGTCCATTTCTCTTTTTAGTTTATATTAACGATTTACCCCAATTACTTCAAAATCAACCGAAGATGGTGTTATTTGCAGATGACACTTCATTAATCTTTAAAATTAATCGACGCTCACAAAATCTTGACGACGTGAATAACTCTATTCTTCAGGTCCAAGATTGGTTTACGGTAAATAATTTGGTACTAAATGAAAAAAAAACCAAATGCATTAGATTTACATTACCTAATGTTAAAAGTAGCGATTGTGACATCATATTGAACGGAGAAAAGCTGGAATTTATTAAGCAGACGGTTTTCCTGGGAATCACGCTAGACGACAAGTTGCAATGGGGTCCCCACATAACAACTCTTGCGGGACGGCTAAGCTCGGCCGCTTATGCTGTTAGAAAGATAAGGCAGTTAACAGACGTAGAAACCGCGCGTTTGGTCTATTTTAGTTACTTCCACAGCATTATGTCGTATGGCATTTTACTGTGGGGTCGGGCTGCTGACATTGAATCCATTTTTATTTTGCAAAAGCGAGCGATCAGGGCTATTTACAATCTTCGTCGTCGCGAATCGCTTAGGGAACTATTTAAAAGGATTAATATTATGACAGTACCTTGCCAATTCATTTATGAAAATATTATGTATGTAAGAAAAAATAGACATCTTTTTAACAAAATAAGTGATAGGCATAATTTTAATACTAGAAATAAAGATAAAATAATTCAACCATTTTTTCGATTGTCAAAAGTACATACATCTTTTATGGGGTTCTGTGTTAAATGTTACAACAAAATACCTTGTGACATACTGCAATTAAATGAAAGAAAATTTAAAACTCATATTAAAAGTACACTTTGTAAACAAGCTTATTACAAATTAGAAGATTATATCAAAGATAAGGATGCTTGGAAACATGCTGGTCCTGCTCCACAGGACAATCTAGTGTCTAGACAAAATCAAACTGGTTGCTAAGTAAATTAGGTAATTTGTACCATATTATTTTATTGTATTGGAATAACTTCTCACACATTGATTAATTTATTATTATTAACTTTTAGAATGTTTGTAAATATGTGAGCACCATGCACATAAGACATAAAATTAAGTTTACTTGCCACTGCTACATGTGTTTTTCTTTTCACCTTTTGTGATGTATTGTTTTTATTCTGGGTACATCGTCTTCACATATAATGTTATAATACATGTATACAAAACATTGTGAAACATTTTAAAAGAGTAACGGTGGAGTTTCTTGCCCATTCTTCTCCACACGAAACTACTTTTTGGAAGGGGCGACTAGAATCAGTTCTATTTCTTGTTCATTTTGACGTTCAAAAGTGCCATTCTTGTGCCTATTTGAAATAAATGTTTTGACTTTGACTTTGACTTTGACTTTGAGACGGCCCACTCCCTCTCACTGAGAGAAGGCCCGTGTCCAAGCATTTTGATCATTATATGTAGGCCGATTATACTATTATGTTTATGCTAAGGTTATACCTAATGCCGGTCACAGACATGGATGACAATTGCAAATGATGATGCGCAGTTTTTGAGACATTTGGTACGGTTTTTAAAATGCACATCAATGCACAGGAAAAGTAGCTGTTTTTATTCTTTATATACCATAGATAACAATAAAAACTGATAATTAAAGATAATTTAAGATCAACTTACAATCTTCCTAGCCTCCACCCAGGTGCTGGCGTAACTAGCGTGTAAAGACATCTGTTCAGCTGCTGTGTCCAGGGAAGTTTCCCAAGACTCCTCGGATTCTAGTCTCACATACACCCGGTCACCATCTGAGTTTGTGAGCGGCAGGAATCCCCATCTGGAATATATTATCATGGGCAGTGAAGCTATGATATAATATTATGGTTTATAATATACATTATTTATTTATATGTGAAATCTGAGGGCTTGTATAATAACAGCCACATAGGTTGATCGATCAGCTTAAGCTATGCTTGCCGAGGTTGGTTCATGGATTGGTAGATTATCTTTGCGTACCAAGTCGCCTTGGAAAGTATGCTAAACCATCCGAAAGTCTTGACAACTAGGCTTACCAAGGGTCATTCCATTAACCAGTAACTGGGTTATGGAGGTACGATAAGCAGTCGCTCCATGTCAAATACTGGTAATTAGATGAATCCGGTTTGATAGGAAGCCAATTGGCGACATAGTTAGGTAAAGGCTAGGCAGATGATTTATACATACTTGAAAAAAATTACCTTACTAAACCAGTTATACCAGTTAACCAGAAGAAAGAGGACACTAAAATAATCATAAAATAATGTGGGAATATAAAACACATCAGGCACTGCTACTTAATTCACTTTTAAATGAGTTGGGAGCTAATAATCATAAAACTTAGTTCCTGCTCCAATAATATATTGTAGAGAAAGTGCAAATACATTACTACAAATTTTACATATTTTGTGTCATCTATGATAATATGTATTTTTAAAGCAAAGTGATACAATTTAGAATGATTTTGTTTTTAATTACTTAACGCAAACACTGCCACTATTTTTTGTGCTATTCTAAGCTCAGTGCCTTCAACACATATGTGTTCATGGCAGCATATGGGTTAACAGAAGTAACTGCACATCACCTTACCTTGGAATATTAAGGGACAAGTTATCCTTAGCATTAAACCCAGATCTACCTCCAAGCACCCTACCACTTGGCTCCAACAAACTCTGTTTTAACCGTCTCCCCTCCAGGATCTTTTCAATCAGATCCATGTCATTCTCCTCATCAGTCTTCTGTCTCTTACTTGGTAACTCAACTTCATTGAAGTCTATGTCTCCGATATCCCCAAACAGTTCATCTGCAGTTCTTTTACTTGAAACAGGAGTAAGGTCTTCTAAGGGTGGTAGATTTGGTGTGAGCAAGATATCTGTGCTTTCAGTGGTTATTGAGTTGGTTATATCGCTGGTTGGTGGTGGTATCTGGTTTGTGGTTTTCGTGGGAACCGTCTTCTTGGTTATGGGACTGGAGAAGTCAAGACTGCGTTTAGCTGGCAGCACTTTCTTTTTTACTATGTTTGACTCTGAAAAATGGAAAGTATTTTGTTGATTAAGTAAATCGTTTTAAGTCTTACTTTAGTACATAAACTTGAAAGTATTGTTTTGTTAATAATTCCGTGTTAATATTAAATACATTAAGTGTCAAAACATATGGTAAAAACGAAAAACTTTGCGACAAAAACTTTGTTACTAAAAACTAACCTACAACTTAAGTTACTGATAATTTAAGCACTTATGTTCTTTGTAGGGAAAAGCCGTCTATATTACCTGCAGGGCCTTCATCTTCTTTTAGCATTTCCAGCTCATCGGCGTACATCAAATCGTATTCTTCGTCGGGGTCCGGATAGTCACCCATTCTACCGGCAAAAAGTTCAACAACTAGAGAAAAAGTTAAAAGTTGAATTTGAGATACTTTTTGTGCTATTCTTATATATTAAATGGGTTTCTAAGATTTTTTATAGGTGTTCCAGTATAATGTTTTCACAGAATTACAAATTCAAAACTTTGTTCACTGTTTATGTGTCAAAATTGACTTGACAGTGACAGCAACATAACACAGACAAAAATCATCACAATAACTGTTTTGCTTGAATCCTAGGCTTTTTAGCTCGTAAGCGGGATTGTCCGAAAGGATTACCGCTACCCCGGAACATAAAGGGCTGAGGAAGGAACATGGATAGATTTTAGTCAGTAAGAGTCTGACACTTCCGCTCAACCCAGAGCGGGAGAAGTCATTGGATGATTTCCCACCCTCAAAAAAAAAAACTTTTTAGCTAATTTATCTTTTCTTTACAACTTTATTCTTTAGTTAGAATTCGACACGTTTACTAAATAGATGTATTTAATTGTTTTCATACACAAAATTGGAGTGGCGAACCAAACTAGCCACACTGTCCATCAGAGTCACTTTTTCCCAGGGTGTGGTTCAGTTTTCTGTTCCTTCATAATAAGTGATATAATAATAATAATAATTTATCATTTATTCTCTCTTCACAAGCTGACTTAAAGTTAGTAAGTTACTTATTGTCTGATATGGTAGGTACCTAAGTATTAGAGGTACAGTAACGAAAATCCAATGATGATGTAATACTTAAAGGTTAAATTACCTTGTTGCCATCTTAGTAGGTAGGTGGAATAAAACCAATGGGTACTGATTACTGATAAATTACAAAAGTTATCATCACGCTTGCAAGTGTTCCTTAAAGGGCTCGGCAGTGCTGTACCTGTACAGGCCCACAATTCAGGAGTTACATTTAATCCCATAGCATAAGGGGCAAGCGTATTGCCATCAACCGGGCACTAATACAGACTCCCTGATGAAAAAACCCAATAGGTACTTATCACTTTGCTTGACCTGGGAATCGAACCCAGATCACCAAACTTAGCAGGCGCGCGTGCCGACTGTTACCCGTGATAAAAGCGTATGGATAGGGGTAGGTACTTCAAAGAACGAAATGTTTACCAATGATTCGCATTTGCCTATAATTGTTTATTGCTTACATTTTGGGTACCTGTTACTATAAGGTACCTACCGATCTGCCAACATGTGCTTTTAATAAAATAGTTTACACTTAGGTTAGTAGGTTAAATGCTCTAAGTAGGTTAGTGACTATTCCAGGCTACCAAGCCCTCGTATCACTGCGAACATTGCTGATCTTATTATCTACCTACTTTTGAAAGAACACGTAGCCAAGTAGTAACAGCCGCATTCCTCGATCCATCACTTTAAGCTACGCATGCCCGGGTCGGTCCGAGGATGGGTGATAATCATCTTTGTGTACCGAGGCTCCTCCTTGCCTCGGAAAGCACGTTTAACCTTTTCACTGCCGAGCACTTTCAGATTGCCACCAGCGCCACGTCTTCATTTGAAGGTCTTCATTGTAACTATCTTCTTCGTAATGCATTTATAGCTTGGCGCTGGGCGAGGCATCGCTCCCTGTGTAGGTACGTTGTTCATGAAAAAGTTAAGACGTTTGTCCCAGCTGTCATCGTGCAGTGGTTGCGGGTCGTAAGAAGCCCAAAACTCTGACAGCCAGTTTTTTTTTCTTTCTAAGGGGTATCGTATTACCCATTTAGGTTGTGGAGGCCAGATAGGTGGTTGCTCCATGTAAAATACTGGTATTCAGCAGTATCCGTTTAGACTGGACTTGATAAAAGGTAGATGATTATGATGATAATGTGTACACGTTTAAACCTACTGAAAACACTAAAGTTTATTCTCAACAAGTTGGATAAAAGGTAGGCATTTTTTTTGTTCAAGTAGGTGGTACCTACTTTCTATAGAACAATCAATAAACAATAATTGTTATGAATTTAGCTTATGGCAATCCACTGCTGGACACAGGTCAATTCTCTTCCAAGATGTGCTACAGCATCTTGTCGTTCCCCCGAATGGTTTCCTAGCCACTTTTTTAAGTCATTGACTGCCACGCAGCAGACAATAGAAAAACTATTGTTTGTCGGACACACGGTGACCGCGTTGGCGTTCAACGTGTTAAGGTCTTCAGAACTTTTTATATACAATGTAATGGGTTACGGGATCTTCAAATCGAATGATGACTATCTACTATTAATACTGTTGTCCATTTTGATTTTAAGATTTCACTAATCATCAGCTACCTTTATCCACCTTGATGGTTCCGAAATAGGAAATAATTAAAAACACAAATGAAATAAAACACCAGAATTATATATACGAAAGTTTTTTTTAATAATTGGGTATATTTACAATAGATTAATTAACAAACGTGAGTTACATGAATAATGTTAGAGCAGGTATTTGACCATGTATACCTTCAGAATAATGATACATGCACACGTCAATTACAATCAAAGTTAAACTATTTTATACTTAGTACGAGATCTTCGAAATTCGATAGTGAATTGTATCGGTCGTAAGACCATAAATACCTTGGGGAGAGCGACTACCTTAAAGAGCAGTAATATTATTATATTACTACAGTTTGAGAAAGAGATGAAGCTGTACAGGAGGTTTATCTTCATCTCTTTCACACTGTGAAGGAATATTACAATAACAACCCTATATTAGATGGTGGTTGACCCCTGACTTATGTATTAACTAGTAATTGGAATGTAGCCACGGCAATTTACTTACCATCACTAAAATCGAGATCAATTTATTAAAAGTAACGTGTCATCTACTTGTAAGCTAAATATGAAACAAATTACTTTAAAAAAAATAACAGTAATATCCGTAATTCATTTCAAATGTCTCATCAATTCTCAAAAGCATTTCAATCCAAATATTTAATATACTAGTGATTATTTAAAGGTTTTACTTTGTATATCATACAGACGGCATCATATCGTGCTTCTCAGATTCAAGGAAATATCCATTTATCCAAACAAAATAAATTATTGCATAGCAACCATAATGTAGGTAATATCATAAACAATAATCAAAAATATCGTAACAATTCATTGTCATGAAATAAAAAAGTAACAACAACTAAAAACAGCTAAGATTCAATAAATCACAGACAACTAACTACCTTTACCTAATCTTTAATGACTGGAACGTATTATGAGATTCTTTTTTTTTCATTTACTATTTAATATTATTAAATACTTACACCTCATCACCCATAGACATTCACTCGACTAAACAATTTATCTTAACTACGGCACTCGGTGTAGCCGCTTGTTTTTTAGCCTTTATTCCTAACTGCGTTGATTAGGCTGTCCAATAATGAACCTGATTCCCCCAAAGAGTTAAACTTAAGCCGGATAATTAGGACTTTCATAGTAACTAAGCTCAAAAACATCCTCCCGACCCCACATTCGAATCTAACGAGAACAATATTGATGAATGCATTATCACGTGTAAAGGGGCCCCGAGACGGTCAAACGGTTTGATTCAAACACGTAAATTTTGGTTTGACTCAAACCATTTTGATCGTTTACATAGCTAGTTTGAACGGTTTGTCAAACATTTACGAGTTTGAAGCTTGTTTGATGAAGGTCATATTTTTGTTGTGTTTGACGCGCCGTTTGATCGTGTTCCGACGCGTTTGAACAAACTCTGCTTAGTTTAGAGCTGGATTTTGAAGCGTGAACTTGTGTGTCGAACAAAATCTATTCTCAGAAAATTCTTATAATCATCTGGAGCGGTAGTTTCTAGCACTTTCTGTAGATGTTCGTGGGTAAAACGCATCTTGTCTGCATCACACACAAGTCTAATTATGGCGGCGTACCGAACCAAACTGCGCAATGCCGTTTGACAACCGTTCAAACCGACATCAAACGGTTTCATCAAACACGTAAGGTTTGAATCAAACCGTTTGACCGTCTCGGGGGGTTAAACGTTGTCTATGGTATTCCGGACCGAGTGCCACCCAGACAAAAGCCTGCCGTCCATTTGTCTAAAGTATGCTAACGGTTAAGACTTAGATGTATTAATTTATTCGATTTTACTGTACAAAACGCTTAATCCTTCGCAAAATTTGACCTATTTGTTATTAACACACTTCATCGTCTCAATAACAATCGAGTCGTCCCGCTTTGAGCCGGCCATTTTATTTAAATACGTACACTTCATAGAAGGGTTCACCGGATTACATTATGACGGAGTTCCCGCATTATTGCACCCTCCCGCCTGCCAGACATTTCTCTAATATCATCTAACTATATGGCAATACGTTCATTTCACTACGTTTACGAAACTCTTAACTTACTAGCTAACCGCTGTTCTATTGGACTAAAACACCGCTTGGTCCAGCGGCACGAGAAAATAACATTACCAGACAATTACCTACGTAAACATACGAACGACAAGAGAGTGCGTCAACTACAACGTGGTTCACATCAAACACCACAGACAAGAGTGATGCACTTCAACAAATGTCGGCGAGAGGCGCTCGTTGCGTTCTCGGTCTCTGTCGTTGATTTGAATTAAAAATACAACTGTGATTGTGTGTTAATTTGTTCTCAGTTAAACCACATCAACAGTCTTCCATAATGCAGCTTTTAGAGCCCTCGCGTATTCGGGTTCAGTGGGCAGTTCTTTGCGGCCTCGATGGTCTGTATCTTTGGATGCACGCGCACTTAAGCGGCCACGTCTCGCCTTACTAACCGCTCACAAGGAAGTGCGCGCGCACAAAATGGCCCTGGCCTCTGCAGCCAAAAATATTAGGGACAGCGATCTGATCACCAAGTACACGAGTGCTCTAAAGCTTGATAATTTATGCCATCCCCTCTACACACAATGACCACACATACCTATAGACAGTAATCTGCCAGTCCCAGTCATAAATATCGTGTATCAGATGTTAACGATCCCTTAAATGTCTTGACATACGTGTTTTCCACTAGATATCACATGCTCCCTTCGAAGCAATTCAAAGTCAAATACTGAATTATGAAGATACACACATAATTCGTATATTTATTACCTTTCGTCTATCTATTGCAATGACATTTTAAATCTTGGTCAATCGTAGCCATTTCCATTTTTTTATTTAGTACCTAATTTACTTAGTTAGCGTTTTTGAGCAACCACACATGGATTTCTTTGGTATGAAAGGAAGGTTTGACTAGAAACTAATGAGTAATTTAGGTGGAATTCCTAAATTTTTACTTATAAATAATAGTAATAACAAGTGACTAGATTATAATATTGCACTCATGACTCATAACGAACAAAACTAAGCTGTTACTGCGGTAAGGCGCTATGGCTCATTGACGTTTCTATTCCGGCCTCAAAGTAGGTAAACACCAACAAGGCAGTACTAGTATACATATATGTACTGTTTTTTTTTCTATCAGGGTGGACATACAATTATGCACACCTCAAACTTGACTCTGAACACTAAACGACTCAATAAACATGCTGCTACTAGAAACGCTCAAACTTGGACGATTGACCAAGATCTTGGACTGTCAGGAGCCGACATCAAACACGACTGGGGCGGTCAGTGAGGGCCAACCGAAGGACGGCGACCTCTGTGTGTCAGGCGGCACTAATGGCCATGGGGGGCGCGGGGGCTGGGTGCGCGGGCGCGGGGGGCGGGCTCTCCACCGCGGTCCCGCACGCCTTCAGCTCAGTGAACACTTCGGTGAAGAATCCCGGCTCCGAGTTGATCCGAAGCATATTGAAGGACAGCCGTTCGACGATGAGAAGGCAGCGGTCCCAGAACTTATCTTTAGAGTCTTCGACTAGGAATGGTTTGAGCGGGTAGGAGATCTCGTTGCCCATGTAGGAGTAGGACAGGTAGAGGCAGGTGAGGACCACGGCCTGCAGCTCCTGCGGGCGTCCTATCCGCTCGCCATCCACCAGCTCGCGCACCAGCATGTACACGAATACCACGTTCGCAGGGTTTATGAACGCCACGTCCTGGAAACAAAGGGCAAAGTGTTAGAGAGATTCGAAAGTATTTGTAAGTAGAATCGGTTCAGTGAAACCTATATATTTATAGGTTCGTAAAGGTCGATAGTTTTATGTATAAACACACGTGAACATGCAAAAGAATAAAACAGTTTTTAAATGTACACTGTTACTTGCTACTAAAATGTTATCATATAATTTGGATCATTACAAAGTAATTTGTTTTGATAGCCAACGCTTAAACCAATTACTTATTTCGTTTGGTGAAGTGTGTAGGTATGTAGGTATTCTATCTATAATATGTATGTATTTACAAAAAAAAAATGTATATAAGTAGTTTATCAACCATTTCGTTACCATAACACAAGCATTAGGTTGCTTAGCTTGGGACGATATGGCGTTGTGTGAAATGTCCAAGGACATTATATTATATTAAGGATATTATGTACTACTCGTAGCGTTTATTGTGCATTTCGTTCGGAGATTAGGACTTGTGATTCTCAAGGAAGTCAATCTGCGTAGCCTTTTGCCAATAATGTTGGAGTCGGCTACCAGTTTAACCGTATTTTACAGTAACAGTAACAGTATTTTACATGGAGTGACTGCCTATCAGACCTCCACAACCCAGTCAGTAACTAGGTAATAAGATACCCCTTGGTAAGACTGGCTGTTCGACTTTTGGGCTTCTGACTACCCGTAACGACTGTTAAAGATCCACGAATGGCAGCCGGGACCAACGGCTTAACGCGCTTTCCGAGGCACGGAGGAGTCCGATATGTAAAGATGGTCACCTATCCACGGACTAACCCCGGCAAGCGTAGCTTAACCTGATGGATCAATCCGTGCGACTGTTATTACTTAGCCACGAGCTCCTCGGGCATAAAACACCACTGTTCTAGATCATTTGACCTTGACGATATTGCAATTTTGCACTCTTTATTTTTGGAACGAAGTTCCTTATCGCGCGTTGTGAAAGGGGGCTAGACGGAAAAAATTCTTACGAAAAGTTGTCACGACACTTTTTGCTATTGTAAGCTGTGCGGCGTCGCATGTTTCTCTGTCTGTCTCTCTCTCTCTTATAGAAAGCAAGCCAGATATTTTCATTTCTATTGCGCATTGAACAGTGTCGTGTCGTGACGATTATTTTTGTTGAGTGTATACAGGTTTTTTGTAAATAATAAAAAATAATAATAATAATGAATCCTGACAGTGTTTCTGCACAAGTTCCGGATATTGTTGATGGAGTTAGGTATGTAGAGATTATATACAGATAATAATAAATGCTTTTGTATTTTTAGCAAGTACGCACTATAACCTCTCTTCTAATTAATCGAAAGGAACTTCGTTCCATCCGGGTGTCCCTTGACACCTCTCAAGTTTTTTATTATAATTATGTAGAAAAAAATCATATAGTGAATTCACGTAATAGTTTGCGCGTCAATGTCTTTTACGTAGAATATTATAGGTGGTGGAGGTGCCTGCCCTTTACAATAATAAATAAAAAAGTAAACATCCAGTAACTCTGCTTTTGTTTTGACCTACAACAGCGAGGTTGAGTTATAAATGACTGAGTCGTGAACTTGTGACTCATCGCTTTCTATCGATTCGGTTCGTTTCAGCAATGTCGATACCTTACAAGTTTCACCGTTATGTTTGTACTTAACGAAAGTATTAAGTTGTGACTGTAGCCAAAATTATGTAGAGTACCTTTTTACCTACAATTAGATTTTTCAAAGGTAGACCACTCATTATGGATTCCTTTAAAAAAAAAACTTGTTTTGCAAAATCAATAAGGCAGGTTTCCAAACATTCCCATTAAAAATATAAATAACTAAACTATTAATTTGATATTATTACTACCTAATAAACCTGGGTTAAATATATTTCTTTCTTTTGTTTATTCAAACTAGCTGCTGCTGATCGTACTAGCGGGATGAAAAGTATCCTACTTGTTAATATCCGTTCAGCCGCTTGAGCGTGAAGGACGGACAAACATACAAACTCAAACTCACACACAATCTCACTCACAAAATTTCGCCTTTATAATATTAGTGTAATACTAATATTTAAATTATAAGGTATTTTTAATTCGACTTTTTGATGTGAAACATCTATAGCCGCACGTAAATCTAATTTCTGGCGTGGCGACGCATGCCGTGGCGACGCGTCGTCACGCTATATGATGGTGTATATATACAGTCTATATGCAGTAGTGTGTACTGTGTGGCGACGCGTCGCCATGCGCAATCGACTGTGATTTAATGAAAATAAATGATTATTGAATAAACAGTGATCATTTTCTGGGAAAAATCGTAATATTTTATTTTATCATTATGCCATATTTAGTTTCTATCGCAATCTGTTCTTTTCAATCATATTACTTTTACAAAATAATGTCGATGTTTCACATCTGCCAGGCGTCCCGTGACGGCTCACATTTTTTAATTTAGTTGTTAACTTTAATGTGCAGCTGTGGCCTCCTTTGTGTGAGTATAAATACTGTTTCCCATCACTGATGTGTCATATTATACAGTGTCTATATTTTGTTGGAGATCCTAAATAAATAATTAACGTGAAATTTTCTATTATAACAATAAAACAAAAAGGTAAGAAGATAAAACAATAGCTCGAATAATCCACAACTAACATAGTCGTAGATATACATTACGTATATGAATTTGTATGGAACAGCTCATATTTTTTTCGCGATCCCATAGTAAAAGTTGTTCGTAACGATGAGTACAATGCTCCCACGAAATTCTTAGAGTTGATTTTTTAACACCTTATATAAAAGTATTAACCGAGTCCGTCGACATATGTAATAGTTCTTACTCATAGAATAATTAGCAAGCCATCAACCGTTAATTATGTCAAGTCTTCCTCGTTGACAGAAATGATTAAATTATTACTACGACAGTAACTGGGCCGCGTAGGCGCTACGGCTACGAGATTTCGTCCGGTCAGTGCTACGAAAATCCGTAGCAATATTGATTTGCCGAAAATAGTCGACTTAGTATATATTTCTTCGCCCACTTAGTTTTTCACCGGGCCGATGGTAATTGCCACCTTTCGCCACATGAGGTAGCTTGTGATAGGGATTATGAACATTTAAAAGGTTATAATTTACGGGTGCTTGAAAAGGTACTGTTTTATTCTAGTAGGTACGTGTCTTGTGTCAGGGATTGTTAACATTTTAAAGGATCATATTTTCATGCTTGATTTTTTTGTTAAGATAAAGCAGGTAGTTCTGTAAACGAGTGTTAAATGGAGACCAGTTCGCAACTATGAAGTAAGCAAATATTGCAATTTGTTTGATATAACATTCATAATAACATCACGCCGGTTATACACGAAGGATAAATAAGGCAGAGGTGTACAGTCACGAGCACCAATATGTATACACTTAGAAACATTCAAAAGCGCTTTTCTCATGGAATAACGATAACATTGTGATAATAGAACCTATTGCATATTAGTATGGGTTCCCAAATACTATGATAATAACAACATAAAATTACAACAAATGCAGAAGGAGAAAATCACTTTTTAAAGTTGAACCGTGTATACATATTGGTGCTCGTGACTGTACCTATAGCTCACCTACCAGAAAAGAAATAATTACCAAAGGTAAACGTACCGTCACAATCTGTAAAACTTTTTTGATAGGTTTTCATCCTTAGTGCAAAAGCATAAGGTGCAGTTTCGAAAACATGGGTACTGAAGTTTCATTTTAAAAAATAGGAGCGTAATATTTTGCAGCTGCCAAATGTTAACTGCTAGAATATCTATATATGTATATGGCATTAGGTCCGCCTCTGTACATTTCTGTGCTTAAATAATTAAATAAATAAATGGCCAAGATAGACACCTGACAAACATTTTAAACCTAAGCCATAAACCATGATTTAAAGGTACTGAAAGAATATTTGTGCTAAACGAAATTCTTTTCAAATGTCGTAAACAGCTGACCTTTGTATTCAAAGACTAACTTTTGCCATAAAACTACGATTGATTACATGTTTCTGGCAATCTAGACTAAGTAACTTTATTTATTTTTATATTTGCTTTCATGTTTACACAAGTTACATATTATTGTAGGTTTTTGTACAGCAATCCAGTCAAGCACCGCAAAGTACAATGTCCTTTTGATGTTGATTTAATGAGCATTAAATTAACATATTTATTTTCCCTCAAGATTTCTTTAATTTTCTGAATATTGGCTTTATGGATTGTCCTACATATATATTTGAAGGTAAATGAAGCAAAAGGAGTACCTAAGGATAGTAACAGCTCGCGTTCTGTTCTGCCTAGCCCTTGGGCGGAAAGCGTGGGTATATGTTTTAAATCAAATTCATTTGTATAGATTATGCAAAAAAAATAAGGGCAGTTCCTTCACCTCGTATGACTGCCATACTTATTTATTGTGAAAATAAAACTTGACTGATACTTAAAATCTCGGCTAGTTGCTTATTTTTTCACAAATTTGATAAATGATATAAATAAAAAGTTGCCAAATGTATGAATTAAAATTATGTTCTTATTTACGGATCATGAATAAAACTAAAACAATATAACGAGTCTTGTAGAATAGTGAATAATAATTATAATACTAGCTTTTGCTCCAGTAGTTATGAGTTATTGTGATTAATCAGCGAGTAAATGAACTTTCACTTCTAAATATATATACAAAACTAACTACTGCCAGCGGCTTCGCCCGGGTCAATGACGAAAATTTTTCATATAAACTTCCAGCCCTTTCCGGGGGCAGTTTCCAAAAAAGCCTTAATTAGCTGCCTTTTTTACTCATAATCTACCTCTGTGGTAATTTCATCTTCGTAAGTGCAGTATTTCTTGAGATTTGGGTATCAATCAGTGAGGGAATGTATAAATGAGTGACCTTTCACTTTTACATATCTATATAAATAAGCCTTAACTTTACCTGCATAGGTAACTAGGAAAGACGTACCCATATAAAGACACAATTGATATTTCTATTTCTCTATAAATTACCAGAAACAATCCGATTATACAATTTCAACTAAACAGACATTTAGCACCACCGAACATCACGTCAAAAATCAGATAGGGTTGGACTTTGAAACCCGACCTTTTAGCTTAACACCTGGTAAAATTGGATTCCCTCTGGGTAAAAATTGAAACAAATCGAATCCCATTCTTTCAAGCGACGGCAAGTGTGGACAAATTGACACACTTTTGCCGCGAGTCCGAAATAACGGACAAAGAGAACAAATCTAGGCTAAATGGTGGACAAAATTACTGCCTCGATGGTCTAGTTATAGCAAGCGCTACACTTGAGCATGAGGTCCTGGATTTGATTCTTGTGTCAGGCAAAGTGTTTTACATATTTTCCTACAACATGTTTTTTTTGTGGTTTGTTTTTTTTACTGCGTCATATGCCGCAAATGGACGTAATTTCTTTTCTATTCTTTTCATCTGAAATTTCAGACAAGCTGGTTTCCTCAATTTTTTTCAAATTCAAATTCAAATAGTTTATTTGCAAGATGCACGATGTTTTCCTTCACCGATTTTTAATCAAGTGATAATTTAAACAATACGCATATGAATCCGTAAATTTTGAGGTGCGTGGCTTGGGTTCGAATTCGAGACCATTGACTTGGCAGTCCGACGGTCACACCAGTAGGCTATCACTGCAGTTCTATGTTGTATTTCTCAGTACCAGTCTGGAAACATCCCTATTCAGCACTACCTATCATCATCATCTCAGCAGAAAAACTTCCTCTGCAGGACATAGGCCTCCCCCAAGCACTGCCTCTTCACCGGGTCCTTTACAAGGCCACCGGTACACCTTGTGCGTTGGAAGGCCAAGGTGAAAAAAGGTTTTTTTTTAAAGAAAAAGTAGTCCGTTATCTGGATTTGTGCCCAATTGCTGGAAATAAACTCACCCCTTATTACGTGGGACTTAAAAAAAAAGTGGGTGTGCTATAGTGGTATATACTCCTGACTGATATATCACTGTGTGCCAAAATGGTAGATATTCTCGTGTCTAATTAAAACAATGACCCGAATGAGGTCTCGATCTAAATCAAACGGTGTCAAAGCCTTCAAGAGACCTAGATTGGCTCGCAGAATTTAGGTTAAGGTGCTACTTAAATCTGGATATGAAAATGCTGTTGTTCGGCCTGCAGCTACTGAATATTGAATTTGAGAGTCCATTTTGTTTTACGTTAGTTTTATTTCTTCGCGAAGTTGATCGCGTGATGAGGTTTTTATAGCGTTTTTTATTGTATTTTCTTATCGACATCCTAAGGTATTTATGTAGATATATTTTTCATATGATAAGTTACGTATATTTTTTTTTACACAATACTCTTTTTTTTTCTTTTTTTTGTATAGTAATGGGGTGCTCAGACATTTCCAATTTAAAAAGGATTTATTGATGATACGATCTGTGGTCGCCGGCGAGCGCTACATCCAAGTTAGTCTCAGGCAGATATTATTTTTAAGACATAAAAAAATGGAATTATTTTGGAATCAATTTAATCATTTATTTGCAAAAGAAAATACCGCCTAAGCATATTATTATTATTTATTTAAATATCGTAATAGATTATACCTTTCTAAAATGTAAATAAACTACACAAAAATAAACCGGAAAAATAACAACGAAACACATCAACCGTAGAGAGTGCTACGAAACGCTACGTAATGAGCGTAGCATTCGTAGCATTCTGTAGCTCGTAGCGGTTGTCTACGATCGTTACGCTTCCGGTTTTCCCGGACTACGCCGCCCGGCCCGGAAGGTGCCTATACCTTCACATAGAACAGAGAGTTGTGTCTTGTTCAAATTCTATAGCGTATCTATACTAATATTATAAAGATGAAGAGTTTGTTTGTTCCGAATTGAAAAAAAATTGTGTTGGGTAGTCCATTTATCAAGGATGGCTATGTAACATCACGCTACGACCAATAGGAGCCGAGCAGCAGATGAAACCGCGCGGGAGTAGCTAGTCTTTTATATCTAGACAAGCATATTGATTTTATGTTTATTTAATTTTAAAATTCACTTAAGACAAATTATATATTATATAATTATGTAAATTGGTATTAAAACATGAATTTGGACTTAATAAGCAACAATGATACTATGAGTTCGGAGTTTCCCAACCATTGACACAAACTCGGAGGTCACAATCGCTTTTAAAGACCAAACATAATCGTGGTCAGATCATGTGAAGACTATGTAGCAGGTCTTCTGAGGACCACACAGATTTGGACCCGTCCAGACACTGCAGGCACTCTGGTAAGTCTGTCGATTCTGTGAAAATCTCATCGTGAAAACTGAGGTGAAGTGAGAGTGACGTAAGTTGTCGTTCCACTACTTCTTCTTTTTCGTATGGTTAGTGACTAACCTGGTGTCAGAGTTTTTATGCTGCCCATGGGCCTCTGACTTAGCTTCACATGCTGTTGAGAAATATCTCTCAGAGATGCTGGTTTCCTCACGTCGTTCCACTTAATGTTAAGGATTGACACTATTAATTCAGTTCACCGACATTTTCATGGTGAAATTTGTACTTAATGGCATTGCTGGTAGCTCAACTTATAACTTCAAAAGCTCACCCCGTTTATTGATGCCCAGTTAAAGGCTAGGCTTGCCATATTACTTACTTTATTACGATTTAAATATGCCTAGTGAAATATGGGAGTTAACGCCTCTACCCACGTTATGGGCACTTATGGGGTACGCAGACGTGAGCATAAAGAAATACAAAAACACTATATACATAAATAATTTAACTAAACTTTTATACTTTTCGTACTTCGTAATAAAAACTCGAAGACTATTTAAATATGAATACAAAACTAGGATTACTTTCCATGCATTTCAAGTTATTGTTGAAAAAGTTTGTTCTTTTAGATTGATTCTATACTTCATTTTTTGTACCATTATATAAATAACGGCTAAATAACGAGTTATTGTGATGTATCGTTGAAATGCCCGTATTTTAGTGTTCAAATACATATGTATATAAATGGTGAATATTATTCATTGCTTTCTATTAAACGTGAAATAACTGATATTATCGTACGCTTATAATGGTGGAGTAAAGTTTTCTTATCAATACACTGCGTAACCCTTAGGGGAAAATTAGGCATTATTATGTTGTATTCGTATTAAATACTTCTCAACAGTCGACACCTTATCGATTTATTGTCTGGTTGTCATCCATAAAGGTTTTATTACCTGCACGCGATCGTAATCTGACTGCCTTGCTGCCATGTTATTGTCAGTCGACTTAATGTCGATCGATACGGGAATAGTATACCTGCCATGCAATAGAAATATGAACGAGAATATAAATTAGTTTTCCGTTAAATAGAAGAGGTAATGAAGTTTTAATTTTAGCTTTTGAGAAGTAATATTAAATAGCAGTGCTTTGAGTTGTGACCGTCGGACTGCCAAGTCTTAGGTCTCCAGTTCAAATGTATGCCACGCACCTTTGACTTTTTGGATCCATGTGTGTATTGGACATTTAACACTTGCTTAAATAACGGTGATGGAAAACATCGTGGGGAAACTGTCTGAGAGATATTTCTTATCAGCATGTGAAGCTAAGTCAGAGGCCAATGGGCAGCATATATAGAAACTCTAACACCATGTTAGTCACTAACCACATGAAAAAGAAAGAAGTTTAGCTATATTGTAATGAATCAGTATGCTCGCAAAAGGCGTACCTTTAATGTAATTCGAAAACCCCCAAGATACAGGATTTTTCTAGTTGGAGAGGCAGGTTACATATTTTATTGGACTCTTGTCCTGACTTTTTGTATCCAATCTTTCCCTCACTATGCGTTACCTCCATTCTGGTATACGATTCCTATTTTATCAAAGTCTATACTTTTTGTGAAAAAAAATTAAGTACAGGCGCCAGCACATCAGGCTGCCCCAAACTGTCAAATATGCATATTGAACGTAAACCTTATCATTTTGTAATAAAGTTGAAAATCTATCAAAGAAATTTGACCGATTGCGGTAACTTGATGTGACGACTGTACCTACATTATTAAATGACTAAAATAATGTTGATAGTTAAGAAAAACAATGCACGGATAACTGAAACTCAAAGCATTTATTTCCAATAAACCTCAAAGCATTTATTTCCATTAAATACAGGCACGTTTGAATTATCAAAGGGTCGGGCAGTCAGAAAGATGAAGCTACCTGGTTGCCCATTCCAACGCAGTAGGTACCTATGGAGAAGGACGGGTAAGAAAATCCTTGAACACATGCGATATGCAATGGCCGTATGAGTCGTGGTGGGGCTTGCGAATGACCTGATAGCCATGGAACACCTCTTAACTCCGCATTTCAGATCATGTTGCCCCTTTGTAGCTATGACACTAACTAAGTGCTTGCTACCGTTTTCAAGGGCCTATGGCGGAAACTATTTAGACCATCACCATACAATTCTGAAAAAATCATACTAGCTATTCTAATAACATCCTTCATTTTTTAGTCTTTCGTACTCGTTCTTTCCTTCTTCGCTTGCTATTATAGCGCTTATTAACCTTCACGTACGGGTTAGATTCCCGTGTAGTGTAGTAGTTAGTATCATACTATCATATGTATACGCTACAGGCCCATTATTAAGAGTTAAGAGTGTAAGTCACCCCTCGCCATTTTATCTGTGTATTTTGTATAAAACATTGGTCAGGCAGGGGCCATAGTCTTTCCAGAGTTTGAGATAACTTGTTCGCTTTGTATCCTTTAAGAGTCCTATACCAACCGAGGATTGTCTATGGGTATATTTGCATAGTGCGAACGGGTATAATGGTCGGCTGGCGCTTTATTTAAGTCGGTGTCTTCGGTTTTGTATTTTCATTTTTCGCCACCGACTTCCGAAATCAAAATTATTTTTCACTTTGTAGTGTTTTTTTTGGAAGTCGGTTTTATTTTTTGTAAAAAAGTTTTTATTTTTCACTTTTTAGTTGTGGTACCTACACAACCCCCCCCCCCCCCCCAATTTCCTGGTATGTAAATTACAGTGACAGGAACTTATTAGAACATCGTCCACATACATTAAGGAATTTTTTTAGATTTTTGTTGATTTTACAAAAACCGCTTATCCGATTTCGATAAAAATTTTATGGGACCATTTGGGAAGTATACCCTTTCCAACAAAAAAAGAATTTTTCAAATCGGTAGGCGTCGAAGTACTCATACTCAATATAGTGAGTATGAGTACTTCGACGCCTAAGTGTCCTTTTTCTTTTTAATTGTATATAGTTCATTTAATTTAAGTATGTATAAGAAATTTAGTATTATATAAATAGGAATAAAACATAAAGTTAAAAAATAATAAGCTTCGAATGTCCATGACGCCATAGTATTAGAGACTGCTGGTACACAAACACAATTACGTGGATATAACACAAAAAACAATTGAATTGGCTTGAAGTTAATTGGTTCTTCATAAATTATAGTAGAAATAATGTTCATAAACAAGTAAAACGCTAGCCTTTTTTTTGAAGGATTAAATTATTCATAATTATCATACTACCTATTCAAAATATTCAATCGCAGTACTCTATCACCAAATTCATTCCATTTTTTTTTTATCTTTCGGGTCTCATAAATAACCCTCGCTTTGCCAATATGTACCTACAAGAGTCGTAACATTCCACCTCTTCCCGGAAATGGCTAACATGGCCGCCACATACCGGCCATGGGGTTTTATTGACGTCTGGGTATTTTCCTTTTCAAACAGACTCGTAGCAATTTTCCGATTTCAGGATAAAATTAAAACAAAATTTCAGGCTTTCAGTGGAATTCATGAAGTCAATTCAAGTTCCTATAGGTAGTAAAGCCAGGACTATTCTAAAATTCTGTTTTTAAATATAAGACGTCAACACCCTTGAATCCGTATAAAAAGTTTTAAACATTTCGAGCGAGCTTTTCGAGACGAAAATAATGAACTGTTACGTCACATCTAATTGCACAAACTCCAAATTCAAAATCCCGTTTACCGTCGTGAACAGAGCAACACGGCTACTCTCAATGGATATCGCTGTCTCACTCTAAACAAAGCCCAAATCGTTAAAGAAAGACGCACGGGTATAAAATTCTTGATGCCTTAACAACCTATCGATTTTTCGTCTGACGTACGCTTTGGTCCCCCATTTCTATTGAATGGAGCGATGGCCTACAACTGTTTGTGTATGATTCAGACCACTAAATAAAGTACACTCGCAAGTTTTGCTGAGCATCGTTGAATATTAGATGTGGCTTTTAGCATATTGCGTAGAACGGGCCACTTGCAAGGATAAATTGTTCACGTTTTCAAGAAAATGGAGGTTCTATATTGGGACTGAGTAATCTTTATCGCAGATTTACGAAAAGAAAAACATAATGAAAGATGCGTCATAATTTCTTTCAGTCACTTCAGTTAATCATGGAATGTTGAACTGAATGCAATGCTCTTGATTAAATGGTGTCTGTCTCATTTAATATTCATTGACGCTGTGTGATCGATATTCGAGGAGGAAAAGCGAAAATAAAAAGTAAAACTATTCAGTATTTTATTAATCGTTGGTTTATCATCTATAGCCTTGATATTTAGGCGAAGGCCAGTAATTACTGTTACAAAAATGTATGTTTTCCAAGTCCACAATAATTTACGTCAGGTAGTACATACTTTGCGTGACATTTTACAACCCATTCCTAAAAATTCAATGAATAATAATATCCATGATTATGTATAGTATGACTTGCACTGAATATTTAGAATGTGAACAGATGTAATTATATGGCTGTCGCCAACAGCGCTCTGTAATTCAAGCGAGGACGGCAGTGCAGTACGAATTAGTTAAATGGAACAGAACATGGGAAGCTACCAGGGTCATAGCACCGTGACGTTTACAGAAATACAGATTTTCCAAGCAAGTGAATTGATTCCGTGTAAACAGATTTGACTTGGAATGATTTCGCATAATATTGTTATGCAAACCTGAATCGCCGTCGACAATGTCAGCCGTTATTGCTTTTGTCCCATGTTGCCATCTGGTGCGAGTTGTTGGTGAACCTGTAGAACTACTGATAGAAGTAGGGACTGTGTTGTGTTTACCTGCCATCCTTGCAGCAGCAGCGAGCGGTCCACAGTCCGCAGCCACATGACCGCGTCCCCTGCCTGGAAGTCGCGCAGTCGGTGGCAGCGTGTGTGGAGGAACAGGCCCAGGCACTTGAGCAGCTCCGACGTGGACGCCTGGATGACGGTTTTGCGGGGCACCACCACCGGGGGCCCAGAGGAAGCCGGTAGCTTGTCGTAGCACAGCACATTGTTGTTGAGCGCATTGGCGCGCGCGGTGTCGGGTGGCGGCGCGGGCGTCGGCGCTGGGCGTGCGTACCCGCCCGGCACGTGCGCGTTCTTGTTGCGGTCCAGCGGCGCGTTGTCCGTCAGGGGCGCCCGGAACGTTGCCACACTCTTGCTCTTGCATTCCAGCTTCTTCTTATTATTATTTGCTGTAGAAAATCGCTTCCACGAAAGCGCGTTTATGAATAGCGAGTGTTTTTTCAGATTTTTCTCCAACGCAGTCTTCTCAGATATAATCTTGGCGGCGTCGTCAAGGGTGGCGCGGCGCTCGTCGCGCGGCAACTCGCGGTTCTCTCGGTTCTTGGCGTTGTTGAGGCGCTCGTATGAGTAGGCGAGCGCGGCGCGGTCGGGAGGCGGCGCTGCGGCGGGAGGGCGCCGCTCGCGCGGGCTGAAGCTCAGCACGGTGCCCATGAGGCCCGCGCGCGTGCAGCCGCTAGGTGCCCGCATGCATCACGTGTACGGCCGGCGACGGCGGCGGCCCGAGTGGGCTCGATAGCTCCGCGCCTGCGCGCTCCGCCCGCCTCTATCGACCGCTGCGCGCGCACCCAGCTGACGCCGCCGCCCTCGCCCCCCTCCCCCGCAGCCCCGTCCTCCCCGGTAAACAAACCCCCGGCACCACGGAATTACTTATCGGTTATTAATTCCAATTAAAACCGATGTCTCTCACCGGAGCTGCGCCATTACCAGCTCAGTTCATAAGTGACGACTACGCGTTTCCGTTCAATTCACTGTCGTAGTACTTACAGCTTGATTGGGAAGTCAATACAATATTAATTAATTCATACTATACACCTCTATGAATACACGCACTCAGTTGCCATTATACGCGTGAATGCGCGACCGCTCTCTCATCGATCATGTCCGGACAGATAGCACAATGACGCTCATTATGCATGGCAGCCCCGCGACCAGCGCGACCACCACATCTCGACAAAATGTATATAAAACTGCGTCATTTTTCAATTCCAGAAGTACATTAGTTAGGACAGGAGACAGTCAGGTCGGGATTATTGCGGATGTTACATAATAATGCGGCGGCGGCCTCTCCGGGACTGTAATCGAATCACCGAAGTTCCGAACGACTGCGGCTGTTACCTTTTATAGGCCTGTGTTTGGAGTACCCAACGTGGGTTCAATTGGGACCGAACTCGATGCTTTTCATTACAACCGAGAGGCAATTAAAAGCTTTTGCCTGAACGAGCTCTAATGCCGTCATGTAGTCCTGTGCATACATAATTTAGAGTTAACAGAAAACCTGATTTTTACTCGGGTTTCTTGGTATGGAAATAAGACAAGTGATGCATTGAATAAGGGCCATGTTATGACTTATTAGAAAAGATACGGAAGTACAATTCTATTTTTGTTTATGGCAATAAAGCCGATGTTGACCAATCTGCCAATGGCTAGTTACTGGGAAAGGCAAGAGTTTTTGACATTGATGGAAAAAAGAAAGGAAAAAAAAACCTCCGATGCAGTTCAAAATCAAAAGTCATTTATTCAAATTAGGCTGAAGATCAGCACTTTTTGAAGGTCAACGTTACATAAGACAGTCCCCCAAAAACGCCCACCCTTCACCACTTCCTAGTGCTTTAGCTGGGAAGAAGAAGTGGCGCAGCAAACTCCCCAGCAGCACAGCTGTCTGTTTAGTTGGAAGAACTTGACTCTACACATTTATCGTATGAGAAGTAATTAACATTACGAAACACATCACATTAAAATCAATCATTTGCCACATGTCAGCTAGCACACGTCAATATACCAATTAAAACATTAAAACTTACTGTACCCAAGCGAAAAAAAAAAAAGAGCCTCCAGGTAAAAGTGCGTGCCCGCTTACATGTGCAATGCTGTACTATGTCCATACAGCCGTAACTCGAAGTTACAAATGATAAACTAGGACCATCGAAGTAAAATCAATCAATTAATTGCTAATGATTACTTACTTGGATCAAGATAAATATGATCAACTGTCGAGGTCTCTAGCTACCCACATTTTGCAATACAATTCATTAAAAAAAACATTGTAATGAGTAGATTATGTCAACAATAAATGGATAATAAAAAAAACAACCAAAACACAATGAATAGAATACATAATAAAATTAATTTTATGAAGCTAATTCTGGAGAAAGAACATAAACATTGTCTTGTGTAAAGTTGAACTAAATGTCGATCTTGTGGAACTTCTATTATGATTGTTTACACTGAAGCACAGAAAAGAAAAGCGGTAGAGCTAAGAAAAGACAAATGAGTGACGTCAAAGACGATTCAGTAAAGAAAGAACCTAACTATATAGTAGGGGGTTGACGTCAATGGCATAGAGTTACTGGAGAAAAGTAAACGAAAGTACTTTGAGACAAAGAACAGAAAAGAGGCAGAAAGACGATATAGGAAGAACGGATGTAAACAATCAGATGTCGAGCGTCTCTTAGACGACATGACACATAAATACATGCTGGCGCCGAGCCCAGATTAATTGGGATTAAGTCAAGAAAATGATGTTGATGACATTCACACTAATATTATAAAGGCGGAAGTTTGTATGTGTGTGTGTATGTGTGTGTGTGTGTGTATGTGTGTGTGTGTGTGTGTGTGTTTGTATGTTTGTTACTTCTTTACGCAAAAATTACTGGACGGATCTGGATTAGCACACAGGATACTTTTTATCCCCGTAATACGTTCTCTTGGCTTAATTTCCGACATCTACCCGGGCGAAGCCGCGGGCAGAAGCTAGATTAATATAAAACCGTCAACAAATCAGTTCGCAGGGATCCTGCCGTTTTGCCAAAAGATTTTGACAAATTTTCATTACCCAAACTAGCATTTTTTTTTATACCAATGTAATATTTGGTCAAATGTTTAATTAGCAGATTATTACCAAGGATAATGTCATTAAGGCTTTAATCAAATGATTTATTACAGCAAACAATATTTAGACAATAAACGTTTAGTCAAATGATTTGTTATGACAAAAAATATAAAGGCAAAAATAAGATTTTTTTGGGAATTGAATTTTTTTTTGGGAACATTTTACTTGTTTGTTAAATTTGGTGTCATTTGCGTATTTCTTTGTAAGCTTATGTGCTTGAATTTGTCTGAAACAAGTCAAATTTATGGTTACTAGACATTAGGTTATTTATGGAACTAGTTACAGTAGGTAATTATTAAAAAAAAAATGGTTAGGTTAGGTTAGGTTAAAACTGTGACCACCTACGCACGAGCCGAGCGAGCGAAGCGAGCGGTGCCGCGGTAGCGGCCGGCGAGTGCCAGAAACGACTAGATTATATAGAAAAAAATATGGAAAAAAGAGATTACTACGATTGTGAAAATATATATTATCGTAACAATCTCAATAAACTTCCGCTACAAAACACAGTGATAGTGTTTTGCATGACTTACCCACATCGCGCAACATTTATGATTTACCATCTACCCACTTATTTACACATTGTAATTTAATTTGTATAATCTGTGCAACTAACATATAGATGCAAAATTTTTGTCATTGGCTACGCAATCGACTAAACAGAAATGGTAAGTTTAAAATTGACGACACCAAAAATTCGGCTTATTTAATTTTGCGTAAAATATGTTATACCAACTGAAATATTTGACTAGATAAAAAATGGTAAAAGTACTAGTTGGTGAACAAGTTATTGTTCAAACGTTCACTTGCCAAACAAAGGTTTTCGTAACAATTATTTGTAAAGAGATTTTTTAGTAAGTAATAATTTGGCAAATGAAATTATGCGAAAATTTGTTTGGGAAGTGATAATTTGGCAATTTCTTTTCGGTAAAACAAGGGAGACCCCAGTTCGTACCATGATGGCCTATAATATGATCCCAAGTTTAGTAAAAGAGTAATGAATGATGTAGCATAACCTCAGCGAATGTGTTTGAATCACAGATACATATGGTCCGGTAGGCGACACCTCTGCCCACGACCTCGTGCCCCCGCCGACCAACAGTGGATGAAAAATCGCGAGTCCGTACATCACGCCCGCGACCAGCTCAAAAATGTTTTCATTCACCTATATATATTATACTAGCTTCCGCCCGCGGCTTCGCCCGCAAAATATGTCGACAAATTATACACATAAACCTTGCTCTTGAATCACACTATCTATTAAAAAACCGCATCAAAATCCGTTGCGTAGTTTTGAAGATTTAAGCATACATAGGGATATGGGGACAGAGAAAGCGGCTTTGTTTAATACTATGTAGTGATACTGTGTTTTACAATCATAATAATATAACGTGGCGCTAAAATGGTGACATTAATTTAGCTCACGGGTAGGGCTGGTGCCCATTATTCATATGAATGTTGATAGTTTAAAATAAATCGCAAATTGAAAAACAAAATATTTTCAAACAAACTAAATAATAAAATCAATTCGCCTATTTTTTGCTGTTGTTTCATCCTAATAATATTGCTTATTCGTTTAACTTTATTTGTGAATGTTATGATCGATTACCCCGGCAAATGACCGCTGCGCGACAGTTCTTTAGGTACAAGTTGCTCTGAGATGCTATTTTCTAACATCTATACATATAATAAAATTGTAGAAAATTGGTGTCTGTACAATGCAAATATATAAAAAAAAGGAGCAGGGGTTGTTATTTTATCGATGCCGAACCCGAAATTGTAATTATATTTTTTTTGTCAGTAGGGTAGGTAGGGTAGGTAGGGTAGGTAGGTTAGGTAGGGTAGGTAGGGTAGGTAGGGTAGGTAGGGTAGGTAGGGTAGGTAGGGTAGGTAGGGTAGGTAGGGTAGGTAGGGTAGGTAGGGTAGGTAGGGTAGGTAGGGTAGGTAGGGTAGGTAGGGTAGGTAGGGTAGGTAGGGTAGGTAGGGTAGGTAGGGTAGGTAGGGTAGGTAGGGTAGGTAGGGTAGGTAGGGTAGGTAGGGTAGGTAGGGTAGGTAGGGTAGGTAGGGTAGGTAGGGTAGGTAGGGTAGGTAGGGTAGGTAGGGTAGGTAGGGTAGGTAGGGTAGGTAGGGTAGGTAGGGTAGGTAGGGTAGGTAGGGTAGGTAGGGTAGGTAGGGTAGGTAGGGTAGGTAGGGTAGGTAGGGTAGGTAGGGTAGGTAGGGTAGGTAGGGTAGGTAGGGTAGGTAGGGTAGGTAGGGTAGGTAGGGTAGGTAGGGTAGGTAGGGTAGGTAGGGTAGGTAGGGTAGGTAGGGTAGGTAGGGTAGGTAGGGTAGGTAGGGTAGGTAGGGTAGGTAGGGTAGGTAGGGTAGGTAGGGTAGGTAGGGTAGGTAGGGTAGGTAGGGTAGGTAGGGTAGGTAGGGTAGGTAGGGTAGGTAGGGTAGGTAGGGTAGGTAGGGTAGGTAGGGTAGGTAGGGTAGGTAGGGTAGGTAGGGTAGGTAGGGTAGGTAGGGTAGGTAGGGTAGGTAGGGTAGGTAGGGTAGGTAGGGTAGGTAGGGTAGGTAGGGTAGGTAGGGTAGGTAGGGTAGGTAGGGTAGGTAGGGTAGGTAGGGTAGGTAGGGTAGGTAGGGTAGGTAGGGTAGGTAGGGTAGGTAGGGTAGGTAGGGTAGGTAGGGTAGGTAGGGTAGGTAGGGTAGGTAGGGTAGGTAGGGTAGGTAGGGTAGGTAGGGTAGGTAGGGTAGGTAGGGTAGGTAGGGTAGGTAGGGTAGGTAGGGTAGGTAGGGTAGGTAGGGTAGGTAGGGTAGGTAGGGTAGGTAGGGTAGGTAGGGTAGGTAGGGTAGGTAGGGTAGGTAGGGTAGGTAGGGTAGGTAGGGTAGGTAGGGTAGGTAGGGTAGGTAGGGTAGGTAGGGTAGGTAGGGTAGGTAGGGTAGGTAGGGTAGGTAGGGTAGGTAGGGTAGGTAGGGTAGGTAGGGTAGGTAGGGTAGGTAGGGTAGGTAGGGTAGGTAGGGTAGGTAGGGTAGGTAGGGTAGGTAGGGTAGGTAGGGTAGGTAGGGTAGGTAGGGTAGGTAGGGTAGGTAGGGTAGGTAGGGTAGGTAGGGTAGGTAGGGTAGGTAGGGTAGGTAGGGTAGGTAGGGTAGGTAGGGTAGGTAGGGTAGGTAGGGTAGGTAGGGTAGGTAGGGTAGGTAGGGTAGGTAGGGTAGGTAGGGTAGGTAGGGTAGGTAGGGTAGGTAGGGTAGGTAGGGTAGGTAGGGTAGGTAGGGTAGGTAGGGTAGGTAGGGTAGGTAGGGTAGGTAGGGTAGGTAGGGTAGGTAGGGTAGGTAGGGTAGGTAGGGTAGGTAGGGTAGGTAGGGTAGGTAGGGTAGGTAGGGTAGGTAGGGTAGGTAGGGTAGGTAGGGTAGGTAGGGTAGGTAGGGTAGGTAGGGTAGGTAGGGTAGGTAGGGTAGGTAGGGTAGGTAGGGTAGGTAGGGTAGGTAAGTTGGTAGGTAGAGTAGGTAGGTAAGGTAGGTATCATAGTTAAGACAGGACAACGTCTGTCGGGTCAGCTAGTATTAGTATAGATTTCTGCACGGTGATGAAAGTTTTTATGACGAGCGGGCTTTTTTCCATGTGATTTCATATTTTATTTTTGACCGATTCAAATACTCAATTGGACGTGAAGAAGAAACAAACATACAAACACTCACTCACAAACTTACAAACTTTAGCCTTTATTCGTGTGATTTTACTGTTGAACTTGCGTTTTCTTCCATTTATAAAAAATAGACCCAACACATACTCTAAAAATAACTTTCCCACATTGAGCTATTCCTGACTGAATAAAGCTCAGCTATTATCTGGAGATTCTAATGTTATTATATAAAATGCCAAGGACTCGCATCCTCGTCATAATCGGATAAAATACTGTCATTGGCAATCTTAAGGTTTACCGCAGACTCTGTATGAATTAAATACCTATTGAGTAGGTTATTTATTAAATTATACAGGGTGAATTTGAATTCATGGGCAATATTTGAAGGGGTATTTGTACTCATCATTATGAACAACTTTTACCATGGGAACATACCTAAAATTGCGATCAAAAAAACAGCATTTACCTACCTACATTTTGCTAAGTTATGCGAGAGTAAGACCGGTGCGGAAGATCAACAACAACAAAAAAACATCTTTGCATTGTATAAATTCAATCTCTTAATATTGTATAATTGCTTAGCACATATGTGAGTAACTATATGTATCTACTCTATAGCGACCATTTACTGGGTACGTCTTTCATTGACTTGAATGTGCCCTGGCGGCTGAGAGTATGCCATGCTCACTTTAATGTCTCGCTGATGGTGGCGTGTGTGTTGGATCATTTAGCTCCCTTCAAAATGGTTGAGCTGAATGGTGCTAATATGCGTCATGTTCGTGAACGGGCGCTGTCAGTAGGGACTGGCCATCTCTTAGCGGCTAAGGCTTGTTTTATTTTAATTTTTGAATAGTTTTTACATATTTTATATCTGATGCTTTTAACGTACGTTATGCATCGTTCTCACATGTATAATACTAATATGAACTATGTAACCAATATTTTGTAACCATATTTTGTTTAAAAGAGTGTCCATGGAGTTTCTTGCCCGTTCTTCTCCATAGGTACCTACTGCTTTGGAATGGGCAACTAGCTTCATCTCTCTGACTGACCGACACCTTGACAATTCAAAAGTGCCTGTAATTGGTTTATTTGAAATAAATACTTTGAGTTTGAGTTTGAAATACTTTGAGTTTGAGTTTTTAATATATGGAACGGCTGGATGTTGGTCTGTAGATCTGAATTTGGACTAGAATCTTCTTCACCCATAGGGTAAGTCCGGGGTAGTTGGCCATAGTTTTCCTTAAGCATTGTTAAAAAAAAAGCTTACCTACATATTATTACAGATTTTTTTATTTGTAAATAAACTTTGAACAATCAACTATAATATACTTAGTATAAAAGTAACAATTACTAATGAGATCGCCTTAAAAAAAACCTATTTTTTTAAATCACAATTGGCCATCTCTCCCGGGGTATCCGGGTGTGATGACCATAGCATTAGAGGTAAGATAGCCATAACTTAAACCTAAAACTAGGTTTAAGTTATGGCTTAGTTTTTCGTCCTAATTTCTATACTTATCAGTCTTTTCTTCTCTTCACCATATTTGGAGCACATGTCATCAAATTCTGTGCAATTTTTGTGAACCCAAAACTGGCACCCATTGCATAGGACCCAATCTTCCAAGAGCTGTGTTTCATAATAATTATCTCCACATCCGCGACAGTTGTCCTTTTCGTAATTCTTCTTATTCTTATCTTGTATTAATGTTAACGGGACATCAGCACTGCTATCAGAAATTCTTCGGATGGCTTTTCTCTTCTTAACAAATCGATCAGTGCATTGTTTGGCCGCTTTTTCATTTTCCTCTTTAAGTTCTCCAGCTGTCTTTCGTTCTCCTTCTTCATATTTTTCTCTGCCGCACTTTTTCTTGCTTCGATGTGTTTTTCGTTTTCTTCACCAAATAAAGAAGTTGGACCTATAGGCCCTTTTTTATCATTATTCTTCTTTCTAAAGTTTTTCTTGGTATTCCAAACTGAAAAGCTGCACCGCGTACAGATAAACTATCATTCTGCAATGCACTAATAACTGCTTTCAGAGATTCTTCTGACCAATTACCTCTGACGGCAACTGCCGTATAAACTATACTTATTTGTAAAAAATAACACAAATTATTTGAATAAGACTTTATTTCTTAGCCATCGATATTAGTGGCCATCACATACCGATTTCTACTGGCCATCTCTCCTTTTTTTCCGGGAGAGATGACCATGCCTAATATAAAAACGAATCAAAACACAACTCGAGTAATTTTGAGGTTAGAACAATAAGATGACTGTATACTTGACAACAAATGTAAAAAATACTATTATTTCATGAAACTCATATCACAATCTAGTAAAACACGAAACCTCTAATAAATTTTTAAACTAGTTCAAACGATAAACAAGGGGTTTACTCACTTTTTGGTTTTTTTTCGCCGAAATGGCGGTCGTAGGCTAGCTCCCGCGCACAAATCCAAGCGTACTGAACTGTAACTGGCGACATTTAGTTAACGACTCCTTAAATTATTTGAGCGGGCCATCTCTCCCTTATGGCCATCTACCCCGGACTTACCCTAATATTTCATTACGTCGTAAAAATTTTCACCATACAGCACGGCTGTAGAGCTATGAAGGGCGATTATCAAAGAGAGTACTTACTTTTTTTTATTGCCCCGTTTTCGCAGGCGCTACTAGGGACAGGTTTCTTTGATAGATTTTCAACTTTATTATAAAAGGATAAGGTTCATGTTCATTTGGGAATATTTGACAGTTTGCGATAGCTTAAAGTGCTGGCGTCTGTCCATACCGAAAGTAATATAGACGGGTTATTACATCTTCATATTAATCACGAAGTCAGTCTGAATTCCTAGAGCGATGCGTCAGCTCATGATGATTTAATGTTATTCCGTGACATGGCGTGGAATGGCTGTTCGTAGGAAACGCGACCAATAAAACGAATACTAAAGCTTTCCCTTTTGATGGAATTAGTGGCTTTTGGAGATTATGGGCTAACTTTTTTATACAGGATGGGATATCATCAAATGACACCCATTCTGGGTGGACCGGACGGGAGTGTCAGACTCTTACTGACTAAAGCCCATTAAAAAAAACAAAATCGAAAGTCATTTATTCAAACTATAGATTAAAAATCAGCAATGTTACATAAGACAGTCCCCCAAAAACGCCCACCCTTCACCACTTCCTAGTGCTGTAGCTGGGAAGAAGAAGTGGCGCAACAAACTCCCCAGCAGCACAGCTGTCTGTCTAGTTGGAAGGACTTGATTCTACACATTTATCGTATGAGAAGTAATTAACATTACGAAACTCATCACATTTAAATCAATAATTTGCGACATATCAGCTAGCACACGCCAATATACCAATTAAAACGTCGAAAACTGACTGTACTCAAGCGTAAGTAAAAAATGTCATCCTCTCTACATAATCGAGGGCAATATCAATGAATAAACACCAAAAAATACAAACAGACGAACACAGAACCCGCCACCTTATTTGAAGTCACTCAAAAACTAGGACCTCATAAGTACATTGATCGATCCAATGAACAAGAACAATCCTACAGAACCTGATACTCACAAAATCAACAGTCAAATAAAGGTTGTTATTCATTAGAAATCAAAGTGAATCCACGGCACTTGTCCGTGGCCGCGCGAGGTCGTCTCTAATGTCTTTAGCGAAGCCCCACAGGCGCCTAGCGCTGCGCCATAAGCCTATGTTTACCTAGCCACGCGTGTGTCAATATTGTGCGTTTTCGGGGGCTAATAGGGCTGTGAGCTTCTTGACATGATTGCTCATTGATTTGATGTATGCATGAAAGTTTAAAAATCAACCACATTTTGGCAACGTGGACAATTTATGGAAGTTACACGTACGATTAAACATAACCACAAACATATAAATGTCATCACACAAATATTTCCCGAAGGTTAGGCAGATGTGTCCCCAACGGTAAGCGGGATTGTCCGAAAGGGATAGGTACCGCTACCCCGGAACATAAAGGGCTACGGAAGGAACATGGATGGGTTTTAGTCAGTAAGAGTCTGACCCTTCCGCTCCACCCAGAGCGGGAGAAGTCATTGGATGAATTCCCAGCTTTAAAAAAAAAAAAAGCCACACGGCTACTGACAGACACTTTTTTTTTTTATAAATATTTATCAAACTATTCTATTAATTTCAAAGGTCGAATGCTGTCAGTTATATACCAGCCATGTTCAACATTAGGTTACAGTACCTACTGCTTTGGCAACTAGCTTCATCTTTCTGAGTTCTGACTGACCGACCCTTTAACAATTCAAAAGTGCCTGTAATTGGTTTATTTAAAATAAATGCTTTGAGTGCGAATTTTGAGAGTTAGGTGTACATTTTGGGAACATAAGACTTCTTTATGAAAAAAATTACACAATCAATAAGTAGGTTCAAAACATAAGGCTGTATTCCCAAAAACGTTTATGAAATCAGTGTAGGGGGTATAAATTGGGTAAGCGGGATTGTCCGAAAGGGTTACCGCTACCCCGGAACATAAAGGGCTACGGAAGGAACATGGATGGGTTTTAGTCAGTAAGAGTCTGACACTCCCTTCCGCTCCACCCAGAGCGGGAGCAGTCATTGGATGATTTCCCAGCCTTAAAAAAAAAAAAAAAAAAGGGGGTATAAATTCTGCATATTCATGTCGTCAGTAATAACAATCTGTTAGCTATTCTGCCCTATGTTATGATCTCTCCCAAAGCTCTGGAATAGATCGTCTCTTTGTAGGAACTGTCAGTGGTCAGTTCATGTTGGGGATTTTTCATCAAGCTGGTGTGATTTAGAAACTGGCGTTCGTCAAGGCGTTATTCTTTCTCCACTTCCGCTCCACTGTTTTCATAAGATAGATATTTACAAAAGTAAGTGGCTTTTATAAAGATCCAAACGCTGTAACGTAACGTACGTATTAAATTTTTGGAATTACTTTGTGGCGGGTAGTTACCTATGTCAGATAACGTGACAAATCATAGGTGCCGTATTGAAATGTCAGAATATCATTAATCAATATGATCGACAACGACCAAATTTCCTGCAATTTTTTATCGTTCAAGCTATTTACTTACATAATATGTTTCACCGAAACACCATTGACAAATTTTTAGTTTACAAATGTTTCGTATACCTACTTACTTTTTATTTGACAAACAACTTATTCCGCAAAAGTTTTATTTTATAAACGCTCGCTTTACAAAAATTGATTTGACAAATGTTTCGGACGATATACATATTATAATCATTTACAAGTGCAATAAATATTTAGATAATTTTGAAAAAATCACGTTTATACTAAACATTCACATTTTATAAATTATATGGTTGCAATTTTCATTTGGGTCAAATAATTTATTAGTAAGATCGTTAGGCCTAGTAAAGTATTTTTTTCTATATAATCTAGTCGTTTCTGGCCACGGATTGTATTTACTTCGTGTTTCTGGCACTCAAACTCAAACTCAAACTCAAAGTATTTATTTCAAATAAACCAATTACAGGCACTTTTGAATTGTCAAGGTGTCGGTCAGTCAGAGAGATGAAGCTAGTTGCCCATTCCAAAGCAGTAGGTACCTATGGAGAAGAACGGGCAAGAAACTCCATGGACACTCTTTTAAACAATATATGGTTACAAAAAATTGGTTACATAGTTCATATTAATACTATACATGTGAGAACGATGCAGAACGTTAAAAGCATCCGATATAAAATATGTAAAAACTATCCAAAAAATAAATTAAAACAAGCCTTAGCCGCTAAGAGATGACCAGTCCCTACCGACAGCGCCCGTTCACGAACATGACGCACATATTAGCACCATTCAGCTCAACAATTTTGAAGGGAGCTAAATGATCCAACACACACGCCACCATCAGCGAGACATTAAAGTGAGCATGGCATACTCTCAGCCGCCAGGGCACATTCAAGTCAATGTATACGTACCCAACAAATGGTCGCTTTATAGTAGGTACATAGTACTCACATATGTGCTAAACAATTATACAATATTAAGAGATTGAATTTATACAATGCAAAGATAGTTTTTTTGTTGTTGATCTTCCGCAGCTCCAACAGTTTTTAGTAATCTAATCAATTAGTTTATGCGCCCTTGTGGAGCTAGACTAGCATTGACCCAAGCATTTTTATCAGCTATGTAATCTCCCAATTTATAATACGCTTGGCTGCATAGTGTGCGTTTTATACAAGTTTTAAATTTTGTTTCATTAAGTTCAAGAATGTGGGGAGGTATTTTATTGTAACATTCACTCGCCCGCCGCTGCCGCGGCACCGACAACATTTGCTAGCCTTATCCCAACTATGTTGGGGTCGGCTTCCAGTCTAGCTGGGTGCAGCTGAAACCCAGTATTTTACATGGAGCGACTGCCTATCTGACTTTCACAACCCAGTTACTGTTAGTGTTTTTATAAATAAATTATTAATTAATTAATTAATTATTTACCATTTATCGATCTCTACGATTATTTCAGTTCATTATTATTTCAGAAAAATAAAATGCTATGAAGTTATTTTTATTTTTTGGGCGTAGGTAAGACATTTATGGCAGAAAACAGAATAAGTCCAAAATCTATAAATTGAGTAAAGTAACTGATATATTGAGCGTTCATGTTTTTTATTATTTAAACGTAAAATAGGTAATGTTCAATGTTAGTCAAAGTTATTACATAATTAGTCAAATTAAAGATTAATTATTTATTTGATTAGTCTAAACTACGATTATGTTCTTAGTTAATCGCGTTTAATTTTATTTCCAACTAATCGGTTTTGGGGAAGTCCAACCAACCATAATTGCACACCAGTTCTGATTCAGCTCATAAAGTAGACTGGCATTTCACCGTGATTTTAATAACAATTTGCCGATAAGGTGGTTTTATGTGTGTGTGTGGTCAGAAGGTTTGGCAAATTAAAAGGCGTGTTCTCAGTTGAAGGTTTACTGAACGACTGACTGTAAAGACGATGGATTCGATAATATAATACAGTGGTTGAGAGCTTAGAGTTAACTTACGTGCTACGTCATACATGGCCAAAGACTAAAGATTAGGTACAAGTAATATGCCTACGCTACAATCCTCCCCCCTTAGATTAAACAATATTTTTTATTTGTTAGAATGAAATGAAATTAAAATGAAATTATTTGAGAATACAAAATTATCTATGAACTACTTAAAACTAAAGACGTTAACAATAAACAATGAGTTGTGAACAATGGTTTGACTTATAGTTACACTATGCTACTTATACTAGAGAGTATATTTTTGTCACATGTTGTTTACGCTACACTATAACTTTGTTTGAGGTTTGCACTCCCGATATTTCCTTGTAGGTTGGGTATCCCTGGTGGTGCGCCGATAGCACGTTGTGTGATCGCGTAGTTGATTCTTGTCTCGACGGCGGCTTCGATGCGGCGCTTGCAATAGCACCACCCCACGTAGAGTATACATAGGGTTACTGCTGTGCTGACTAGGATGACTGACTCGCTGCCCGACGCTCGCCCCGAACGGACGTGCCGCGCGCTACCTGCTCTCCGCTACCTGCTCGCCGCACCCTGTCTCGCCGCTAGTGTGTTCCGGTCGACGTTCCTGTCGAAGCCAGTTTCGTAGTCATCGACTACAAGTGTTTCCTGTATACTACTGCCTTTTTCAAGGAGGTAGTTACAGTCGCTATTTCTTAACAGAAATTGTGCCAAAACGTTATCGTCGGTCTTGGCCCCCTCTGGGTAAAACCACAGTTTCGTGGTCCTCGGTTGAAACCTCACGGTGTCAACGAAGCCGAGTGGGGTGTTGACCCAATCACACCCGCCGATCCCCTTCAGGGTGAGGCAGTCAATTGGAGCCGAGAGCTAGAAGTTTGGCCTTGGGGGATCTCCTAGTCAACTCTAGTTTCTGACTTCGTCCACAGCAACACACCTAGTGTCGGTTGGGAGTGTCTACCCCTTCGCACTAGACCCGGTCAGGGCCCGTTCGCACAATAAGATTGGCGAACGGTTTACAAGCTTAGGGCTCACCATAGGTACTCACCTCCCTGTCTGCGCCCGACAGGGAGGCTACACATCCCCGGGCCTATCCACCCGGGGAATTAGGTTCTAGGGCCGTTAGGTGCGAATGCCATGTGTTTTCGCATTTAGGTTTTAATTTTTCCCTACCGACAATGTCGGACTACGACCCGAGATGGGTCAAATATTTTCTTACGGAATTGCTCCCGGACCCGAAATTCGTGGCCCAGCATTCCGCCCGTGCTTTGCGTGCCAGTCCCACCGCGTCATCGTCGGCAGTAACTGGGTTGTGAAAGTCAGATAGGCAGTCGCTCCATGTAAAATACTGGGTTTCAGCTGCACCCAGCTAGACTGGAAGCCGACCCCAACATAGTTGGGATAAGGCTAGCAAATGTTGTCGGTGCCGCGGCAGCGGCGGGCGAGTGAATGTTACAATAAAATACCTCCCCACATTCTTGAACTTAATGAAACAAAATTTAAAACTTGTATAAAACGCACACTATGCAGCCAAGCGTATTATAAATTGGGAGATTACATAGCTGATAAAAATGCTTGGGTCAATGCTAGTCTAGCTCCACAAGGGCGCATAAACTAATTGATTAGATTACTAAAAACTGTTGGAGCTGCGGAAGATCAACAACAAAAAAACTATCTTTGCATTGTATAAATTCAATCTCTTAATATTGTATAATTGTTTAGCACATATGTGAGTACTATGTACCTACTATAAAGCGACCATTTGTTGGGTACGTATACATTGACTTGAATGTGCCCTGGCGGCTGAGAGTATGCCATGCTCACTTTAATGTCTCGCTGATGGTGGCGTGTGTGTTGGATCATTTAGCTCCCTTCAAAATTGTTGAGCTGAATGGTGCTAATATGTGCGTCATGTTCGTGAACGGGCGCTGTCGGTAGGGACTGGTCATCTCTTAGCGGCTAAGGCTTGTTTTAATTTATTTTTTGGATAGTTTTTACATATTTTATATCGGATGCTTTTAACGTTCTGCATCGTTCTCACATGTATAGTATTAATATGAACTATGTAACCAATTTTTTGTAACCATATATTGTTTAAAAGAGTGTCCATGGAGTTTCTTGCCCGTTCTTCTCCATAGGTACCTACTGCTTTGGAATGGGCAACTAGCTTCATCTCTCTGACTGACCGACACCTTGACAATTCAAAAGTGCCTGTAATTGGTTTATTTGAAATAAATACTTTGAGTTTGAGTTTGAGTTTGAGTGCCAGAAACACGTAGTAGCCACAAGGTTCGGGTTCAAATCCGTGTCAAGCAGCAAGCTCTTTTTGTAATCCTTACAATTTGTTGATTGTTGTTTTTTTTGACGTGGTTATTTTGAAAATCGAGTATGCCGAAGTGCGGAGCTTGTGGAAGATTTTTGGCAGTGAATGACGGCACAAAATGCTCGAAATGTCCGGGTTTTTATCACCGAGTCTGCGTCAACCTTGCTCCCACAGCAACATTCTCGGCAAACTGGATGTGCCCTGGATGTAAAGCAAAGGTGCCTCGGGAAGATAACTCTCAAACACCTGTGAAGGGAGCAGAGGAGTCCGGCTTATCCCCCAGTCCAGAAGCGGTCAGCCCCTCTGTTAATGTTGAAATCATCACTGCTGAAACAAAAAGTAACACACCGGACACTCAAGAGATCAGTCTAGCATTGGAAATCCGCAGTCTCCGCAGTGAGGTTAACGCCTTGCGAGATGAAATCCGTCAATTTCGAGATGAGTTCTCGGGTCTTGATGAAAAGGTGAACAAATGCTACAGTCGTGTGGATACCCTGGAGTGCCGCGTTAAAGAGCTCGAAGAGAATACCGAGCAAACGACTTCCCCACGTTTAATTCAACTGGAGGAAACAATTGGGGAACTCCAGCAGCAGCTGAATGAACGTGAGCAAGAGTCACTACTAAACGATGTTCAACTGTCTGGCGTTACGGAGTTTAGTGGGGAAAACCCGGTTCAGTTGATAAACACCCTTGCACTCAAACTGGCGATTAACCTCGAAGAACAGGACATCGTTTTTGCTAAACGTGTTGGGAACGTTCGGCGTGACCACACCGAAGGCGAAGCGACCCGCCCTCGAATCGTCGTTGTCCGACTAGCAAGACGCGCGACGCGAGATAACTTACTGAGTGCAGCGCGTGTCCGCCGCAACCTCACAACTGCTGACATCGAAGTGCCGGGAGCGCCGCACCGCATCTACCTCAATGAGCGCCTGACCAAAACTAACAGGCAATTATTCTATGAGACTCGCCAAGCTGCTAGTCGCCTGGAATGGAAATACACCTGGACTAAAGATGGCCGGATACTTGCGCGCAAAGAGGAGGGAAAGTCGGCTGTGCACATCCGAATGGAAAAGGACATCTCGCGTTTTTTCCACACTCAGTAGGTTTGTTCTTGTATACAGTAACAATAGCTATCAACGTGTTATATGTTTTATGGTCGAAATATGCGATACCACGTGATTATGTTCAAATTAATCCTACTAGCCTATTATTGTTTTATTGTTGCATGTCGTTTTTAAATACATGCTTTTCGATCTTCACTATTCTTGAAATAAATTGTACAATACAATATACAGATTACTACCTGAGTGATCGTGTTAGTAACTTAAGTTATGTAGCTTGCCATGTAGGTACTTATCATCTGCCCTGCCCACAGTGCCAGACCATCTATACTATATATTTTTTCTGTGTCCCTTATAATAATGCACGTACACTACACTTTATTTATTTACTACAACACCCTTGTTTACATACTTCTTTTATTAATCTGTAAGTTATTTTATGTTGTATATTCTGTAATATGTTTATTTATCGTTAGTAAATTATCTTTCCGATGATTTCTACGACTTACCTCAAAGTTGGTTTTTGGAACGCGGGTTCTTTAGGCACAAAACACGACGAGTTTATAGCAGCATTGCTGGGTTTGAATGTTGACATTATGGCCATTAATGAGACGTGGCTGCGACCAGGCGAAGAAGGGCGCGCGCCCTCCGTACCTGGATACAGGCTACGGCATATGCCGCGCCCATTATCTGTCAAGAAGGGACGTGGCGGCGGTGTTGGTTTTTATATCAAAAACGGAATTAACGTACGAAGCCACTCGTCCTGTCCTAACCCATTGCACACCACGGTTGAGCAGATGTGGGTCACAATTTCTGTGCGCGGCGTCAAGCTTGCAATCGGAACCGCCTACCGTCCGCCCTGGCAAGATGTTGATCTTTTCCTGGACGCTGTATCTGGTTCATTAAACTCCCTAACACAATGTGAATACACGATATTGATGGGTGATTTTAACATAAACATGCTTAGTGACTCGGACTCAAAGACGGATAAATTTGTTTCATTCTTGAACTGCCAAGATCTAAAACAGTTAGTGCAGACACCCACCCACTTCACTACGCATGGCAACTCTTTGATAGATGTCATCTGTACTAACGTTAAATCGCGCTCTATATCAGTTGATGTAATACCGGATCTAGGTGCGCACGCGATGATTTCTGGCGAATTTAGTTTTAAACGCCCAAAAATTCCGTCACGGACTATAACTTATCGACCACTTAAGGATATTATTAGGGATTGTTTCGATCAGGATCTCGAGTCATTTAACTGGAAAGCGCTAACCGAGCTATCAGATGTTAATACTATGGTCACTGAATTTAACTCGAACTTACTTACTCTATTTGATAATCATGCACCTCTAAAAACTAGTGTCGTTAAGGAGTATTGTTATCCTTGGATTACAGACAATGTTAAATTTATGATGCATCTGAGGAATAAAGCACATGCAGAGTATTTAAAAAACAAAAAATCTGATAGTAAAAAAATATATTACAAAGAATTGAAGTCACTTGTATCTAGGTCTCTATTTCACGAAAAGTCAGCGTACTATAAACACAAGATCAACAGTCAAATTAATGACTCCAAAGCTCTTTGGAAAAACCTAAAGTCTACCCTGCTCCCATCTAAACATAAGGAACTACCTCTGCACTTCAATGATCCCGACAAAATTTGTGACCATTTTCTGAATGTGCCAGGTGCGGATACGGTCAGTGCTTCATTACTTTCATTTTTTGAATCCACGCGAAATAATACACTCACATTTAGTTTAAGACCGACAACAGGTAAGGAAATCGCGAACATACTGAGTTCAATTAAGTCAAACGCTGAAGGTTGCGATGGCTTTACCATTAATATGATACTACTGACATTACCTGTAACTTTGGACGCTGTTACTGCTTTAGTAAATGCATCCGTATCATCTTCATCGTTTCCTGATTTATGGAAAATTGCCAAGGTGCACCCACTGCCGAAGACTCTTGATGCGTCAGATATGAAAGATCTTAGACCTATAAGTATATTGCCGGTACTTTCCAAAGTTTTAGAGAAAGTAGTTTGTACGCAATTGGTTGAGTTTTTGGAGACAAATAAAATCCTTCCGGATGTTCAATCAGGGTTTAGAAAGGGCCGTAGTACAACCACAGCTTTGTTGGATGTTACAGACAATATCTTGTCAGCTCAAGATAATGGGATGTGCACTCTTTTGGTATTACTTGATTTTTCACGCGCATTTGATTGTATTAATGTACCTCTGTTACTGTCAAAGATGGCGTTTTATGGTTTTGACGTTAAAACAATTAAATGGTTTGAGAGCTATCTTGGCGATCGTAAACAATTCGTTGAAATACGTCGAGCAGACGGCTCAACAGTTGTCTCTTGTCAGCGCTCAGTAGGAAGAGGGGTTCCACAGGGCTCGATTCTTGGACCAGTATTGTTTATTTTGTATTGTGCCGACATAATAAAAATTATAAATAAATGCAAATACCATATTTATGCCGATGACACACAAGTTTATATATCATTTAAGCCGGAAGATTACGAACAAGCATTAAACGATCTAAATACAGATCTTGAAAATATCGTGCAATGGTCCAATGCCAATACGCTTGCTCTGAACCCTACAAAAACCAAATATATGCTTTTTGGAACCGAAAACCAGTTAAATAAAATTAAACCCTGTGCCAGCTATGTGACTGTAATGGGGGAGCCTATTGAACGGGTCTACGAAGCACGTAATCTAGGTCTTATCATGGACACGGAACTTCGTTTTCACAAACACGTGTCTGAGTCTATCCGTAATTGTTATTATAGACTTAAGATTTTATACAAAGCCCGTCCCTATCTAAGTGAAGAATTGCGTGTCTTGCTTGTGGAGTCCTTGGTTTTATCTAAGCTAAATTACGCAGACACGGTGTTTGGCCAACGACTACTGTCAAAAACCGAAAAAATGATCCAAAGACTTCAGAACGCCTGTGCACGGTTTTGTTTTACGGTTCCCTTTAGGGGGCATGTTACGCCTTTCTTTAATGAGCACAACATTTTAAAAATGAAAGCTAGGCGTAAACTGCACTTGGCAAGCTTACTCTTTGGTGTCATTAAGTCTCACTCCCCACCTTACTTATATGACAGACTATCCTGGACAAGGGGACACAAAATCGGTGAGGGAAGAAAATGTTCCCAACAGCTGGCCATCCCTCAGCACAAGTCGGCGGCTTTTAGAGGCAGTTTTCGGTACGCAGCTTCTAAATGCTGGAACAATATCCCTCCTCCCATAAAGTTTAGTAAAAGTTGCTCGACTTTCAAACTCAAATTAAAAGAATTTTTACTAAACCACCAAAAAGATTTTGAAAATATTCGAGCCGACATATCCGCCATTTAAAACAAATTATTTTATTTTACAAATTTTGCTAACTTAATTGAGGTTATTATTACTGTTTTTTATTTATTTTTATTTTTTATTGATTTTATAATCTATTATCAGGTATTATATTAGTATTTATTTGCTAATCAGCTTTAATTGATTTTTATTTTTATTTTATTTTTTATTCTTATGCGTCAGTAGTTGACTTTACAGTACATTTCACGAAAACACACACTCACACACGTTATATTTTATTTATTTTACTTTTTTTTTAATGTAGTATTATTACGGACACAGAATTAATCATTTGGTTCTTTTTTTTTTTTAATTTTTAATACTAGCGTATGGTACTCGTGGGTTGCAGCTGAAAATCAGCGTCAGATGGTGCATACCATGTTGCCATCTGACATTATGCTGAGCTGAGGCCCTTTTGGCATTGTTATACTTGTTCTCTGTATTTTATTTTTATATATTTTTTTTCTTTTTAAGTAGGTAGTTTAAGGTTTTTGTTTATGTTATATGTAGATAATGCCAATAAACACACTTTTCTTTCTTTTCTTTCTTTCTTCTTCAGTCGCCGACTTCACCGACGCGCTCGACAGCCCGCTCTCGCCCCCGCCGGCCGATCAAGGCCTTATTCAAGCGGCTTGCTCAAACCCGCTTGCCGGAATTCCGGCTCCATTGTCATTACCGACAATTGAGCCCGCTTCCGCGAACCCAATTAGTGCGAGACCCATTGTCTCGGCCACCTCTATTGTTCCGTCCGCAGCTGCACTGGGCTCTATTGTCCCGGTAATGACAAAGGCTGCCCCCACCACCCCAGTCCAAGCTCTACCGGAGAGCATGGACACGTCCGCTCCGATCTCGGACGACGATGGCCCCCTCTCTGCCTCTTCCTCATCCTCGGAAGACGACTACGAGGTCGTCGGAAAAGGAGGGAAGAGGAAGAAAGGGTCTTCATCCCAGGCCAGCAAGGCCAAAAAGGCCGTAGCGGCCTCATCCTCCCCCACCCCTGCCCCTTCTCAGGCTCCCCGCCCCTGCGGCAGTAAGGCGAAACCCGCTTCCGCTTCTGGAAAGAAGCAAAAGCCCCCGCCTCCGGTCTTTATCCAAGACAAGGCCAAATGGACCGAAGTGTCCAAGATGTGCGTGGATCGTAAGATCCAGTACACCAGCGCCACATCAACCCAACAGGGCATCAAGGTGTCCGTTCCCTCGTCCGCGGACTACAGGGAGCTCACCGCTATGCTGCGAACGAGGAACTACTCGTTCCACACCTACTCTCTCCCGGAAGAGACACCGACTCGCGTAGTCATCCGCCGAGTCCCGAAGGAGATCCCTACGGAGGACATCAAAGATGACCTCTCTGCCCAAGGCATCTCAGTTTCAGCGGTGCACCGCCTTCACAAGGCGCGTCACGGACATGCCTACGACATGGTCCTCGTGGTGTGTGACCCTGTAGAAGGGCACCACCCGATCTTCAAGATCAAGTCAGTCTGTTCACTATCGGGGATCTCTATTGAGAAACCCCGCCGCACTAATATAATTGGCCAGTGCCATCGCTGCCAATTATATGGTCACGCGCAGTCTAACTGCTTCGCCACCCCCAGGTGCGTCAAGTGTCTGGGTGACCATGGCACAGCGGACTGTCCCCGCCCCAAGGATCGGGCTTTATGCACCGAACCCCCGAGCTGCGTACTGTGTGGTCAATCTGGCCACCCAGCCAACTACCGTGGCTGCCCTAAAGCCCCCAAGGCTTCCTCCCCCAAACTGGCGAAGCGCGCTAGCGATCGCCAGAAGAGGGAAAGCCCCTCGGCTACTATCAAGATGCCCTCAGCGCAGTTGCCAGTGCGACTCAGCCCCCAACGACCCATGCCCTGGGCCAACTTATTCCGCAGCGACGCTCCAGTCACCGCGGCCCCCATCTCTCAGCCCCCTGCTACCAACCCCGCGCCTAAGGTTACCGTTAACCCTGGGCTAACCCCCTCCCCCGTGGCCCTTTTGGCAACTCCACCCGCCGCCCCCTTGAAGCCTGCCTCGGCAGCTCCGAAAAAGGTCCCTTCCCTCTCCCCAGCAGGTATCAAGCCCACCACGACGGAGATCCTCGTCCACACCCTCGCGGTTATGAACCAAGTGTTCGAAACCCCGGAGGCAATCGCGATGGCCGATCAGGTCTACGCCGCCAAGGGCGACCCTATTAAAATCCTCATGGCATACCACAGCTACCCCGGGGTACTGCGCGCCATCTCCAACCTCACCTTTTAAATATCAATTATGGATATTACAAAAGGTGCTAGATGTACAAAGCCCCGGTCCCTCAAGCTAGGTTTCTTTAACGCTAACGGCGTTAAAAGTCAACGCGATGAGATCGCCGCCTTCCTCCGCGACCATCAGCTTGACGTCCTATTAGTTCAGGAGACCTTTCTGAAGCCCCATATACGCAACCCGAACATCGCCAACTATCGCATAGTTCGCAATGATCGGTCACGCTGTCACAAGGGCGGAACCCTCATCTATTTCAGAAGGACTCTCCATTGCATCCCGCTAGATCCCCCCCCTCTCCTCTCTCACTTGGAGATCTCTCTCTGTCGGCTCGCCATGACCGGTCATCAACCGATCACCATCATCTCCGGCTATTTCCCACCGACCAACGGTAGCGAGGATCATCTATCCATCGCCGCCGACCTCTCACTCCTCTTCGGCTTGAGCGACTCCGTCATCCTGGCGGGCGACCTCAATGCCAAACATCCCGCCTGGAACAGTAATCTCACCTCTACCAGAGGCAGATTACTGTTCAACTTAGGGGCCTCCCTTAACTTTGACGTCATCGCTCCGATGACTCCCACCCACTATCCCGGCGACCCTAACCAAACTCCCGATGTCCTCGACATAGCGCTCCTCAAGAATGTGAACCTTCGTTTGCAATCTTTAGAGGCGCTACAAGAGCTTAACTCTGACCACCGTCCCGTCGTCATGCACCTCACCCCCTACACGGGGGGTCCGCTTGACCCTGACCACCCGCCCCGCACCCAGTTGGTGACCGACTGGAGGAAAGTAAGCGAAAAGCTTAAATCCGACACTCTGTCACCTCAGCTGGAATCCATTCCTGACCTCATTGTCTCTGTCGATGACACTACCGGCGCGATCGCCTCGTTTACAGAACACGTGCAATCCGTTTTGACGGATTGCTCACGGGAAGTCCCGGTGGTGGAAGACCACCGCTGGAAACTACCCGCTGACGTACGTGAGCTGATAACCGAGAAGATCGCAGCCATCCGTGCCTACGACTCCTTCCCCTGCGATGCGAACAAAGCCCACATGCGCAATTTACAGCGTGCTGTAAAGAAACGCATTGCGGAAGCTCGTTCGGACAACTGGGACAAGTTACTCGGCGAACTTGAGCCCAATCACCATGCCTTCTGGAACCTTCAGAGGAAGCTTCGCGCTCCCGAAGAATCTTCCACCCCTCCACTCACCCGTCCTGACAAGAGCATCGCTTTCGATAGCTCTGAAAAAGCCGAGCTCCTAGCCGACAGTCTCGAGTCCCAATGCTCCCCCAGTTCCCTTCCGGTCGACCCAAAGCACCTCGCCAAAGTCGACGCCGAAGTCGAACGTAGAGCCTCTCTCCCACCCGTCGAAGATCCAGATGATCCTCTGCCCCCCGTCACCCCTGACGAGGTGCAAGACATCATCAAGGGTCTTCAGGCTCGTAAAGCCCCCGGCTCAGATGGAATTACCAATAGGGTATTCAAACTCTTCCCCGCCCAACTGATCATGCTCATGACCGCCATCTTCAATGGCGCCATGAGTAATAACATGTTCCCACAAGCCTGGAAAGAGGCCTCTGTTATAGGTATCCCCAAACCCGGCAAACCCAAATCAGACCCCACCAGCTATCGCCCCATCAGTCTGCTCAACGTGCTCGGCAAAATCTACGAGAGGCTTATTTATAAGCGTCTCAAGGACTATGCCGAGGCGAAGAGCCTGATTCCGGACGAGCAGTTCGGGTTCCGTACCCAACACTCGTGCGTCCAGCAAGCGCACCGCATAGTCGAGCACATCAGTGCCGGCTTCCAGCGTGGCGCTATGACTGGCGCCCTGTTCTTCGACATAGCGAAGGCTTTCGACAAAGTCTGGCACAATGGCTTAATATATAAGCTATACCAACTCGGCGTGCCCGACCGTCTCGTGCTCATCTTACGGGACTTTTTGTCGAACCGCACCTTCCGCTACCGCATCGAGGGCGCTCTCTCCGCCCCCCACCCGATTCGCGCCGGAGTCCCCCAGGGCTCCGTTCTCTCCCCCCTAATCTTTACCCTGTTCACTAGCGACATCCCCAAGAGTAAAAAGGCCCAATTGGCGTTATTCGCCGATGACACGGCCATTTACTACACAGGGACCAGTCCGCCAGCTATAGCTCAGACTCTCCAGACCGCGGCCAACGTCCTCGGCGCTTGGTTCCGGAAATGGAGAATCGAGGTCAACCCCGATAAAAGCCAGGCTGCTCTCTTTAGGAGAATTCGTAGGGCCCTCCCCAACCCCCCTAATCCGATCACCATGTACGGCAAGCCGATCCCTTGGGCGAAGCATGCCAAGTACCTGGGTGTCACTCTCGACCAGCACCTCAGTTTCGCAGAGCACATTAAGCAGGTCCGTTCGCGGGCCGCTTTCGCTCTCGGTAGGCTCCAATTCATGCTTACAGAACGCAGCAAATTGTCACTCCGGTGCAAACTGCGTCTCTATAAGGCTGTAATCCGCCCCATCATGACTTACGCTTGCGTCGTCTTCGCGCACGCCAAACCCAAGTATCTGCATCGAATGCAGACACTTCAAAACCGGTTCCTCCGTAAGGTCTCAGGAGCTCCCTTTTACGTCCGTAACATGGACCTTCATGTAGATTTTAAACTCCCCACAGTTCAGCAGTTCATGAAACGCCTCTCGAAGCGTTTCTTTGACACTGTCATAAAACACCGCAATCCCCTGATTGCGGCCGCCTCCCGATACACCCCGTCCCGCATCAGTAAGGTTCGCCGTCCACGGCATACCCTCGTTGCCCCTGACGATGCCACCACTCTCCTCCAGGAGAGCAGCCCGGCTACTAGCACTATTAGAGTAACATACAGATACAAATTTCCGTCGTTCCGTCCTCGCCGTCGAGGCCCGTCGCGACGACCCTGTCCACTCTCACCCTCCCGACCCTTGCTCGAGCCAGCCCGCGTTGCCGCTGAGCCAGTAGTTTTAAAAACCCCCGATCCAGCTGTCCCTTGCTGTCCCCCCCCAGCGACGCCCTAAGCCGAGGTCCGAACCCCGCAGGGGGTGCCCTTAGCGTGTAGTCGCTTAGTTTTGTAAGTTAGCTTTAGTTTTTATTAAGCCCTGGCTGGAGGCTACAATTCTTTTGTGGCAGCCACAGGCAAGCCCGGTTAAGCAGTAGACAACCCTTTGGTTGAACTGCGAGATGCCATTTCAAAAAAAAAAAAAAAAATGACTAGGATGACTGCGGCTAGCGACATCTTGTGGGTGACGGTAAGGGTTTCGTCTTGCAGCGAAGCCTTGTTGCCGGTGGCTGCGCTGTTCTGCGCCACGATAGTCATTTTGCTAGCTGGCTGGCCCATGATGTCTGACTGCTGGCTGGTATGAGTGCGGCGATAGTGAGCGTTTGTTGTAGAGTGACGGTTATTAATAACGTTGATAAAGACGTTGACGGAGGCGGCTCACATGTCGAATCTCACGGTCTTCTTAACGACCCGGCCCGATTTCGTTGTTATCGGCGGTGTCGTAGTACTCGAAGTGTCGTATGAAGTCGTAACGTTCGCCGGATGTGGGTCGGTGTCGGGTAACGTCGTTGTTTGGGTCTCCTGGCGTGGGACCGACACGTTATCAAAGTCTAATAGGTAAGCTGGTTTTAGACGATCAAGTGATATTGTGACTTGTTTACCGTTGCAATCCAAAGTATAAAATTTTGGATGACGTTTTATTACTTTATGACCTTCTTTAGGACCTTCGTAAGGTGGTACCAAAGATCTACGTGCTTCATTTCTAACAAACACATGAGTGTTAATGGCTAAATCTTTATGAACGAATACAGTATGGTTTTTGCTATGTAGGCTTGAGTGTGAGAGATTGGGAACGGATGACAATGACTTGGTTAACAGTTTGATGTAGTCGCTGTCGTTAATATTGGTTGTAGGTTTTGAATGAAATAGGTCACCTGGCAGTCTGAGACTACTGCCGTATAAAAATTGTGATGGACTGTATCCCAGATCTAATTTAACTGCCGAGCGTAACCCTAGGAGTACTAGAGGTAATTCCCGTAACCATTGTGCGCTATTTGAACATTTTGCCATAATAGCAGCTTTTAAGGTACGGTGAAGTCTTTCGATCATGCCGTTCGCCTTTGGGTTGTATGCAGTTGTGCGGACTCGTTCGATGCCGAGTCTTTTTAATAACTGCCGAAATAAATCTGATTCGAATTGACGACCTTGATCTGAAGTTATACGTATTGGACAACCGAAACGAGCAATCCAATGCTCTACGAACACCTTAGCAACCGTTTCAGCTGTTATATCTTTAACGGGTATAACTTCTGGCCATTTCGTTACCCTGTCGATGATGGTAACGCAATATTTGAAATCCTGTGCCGGTGGCAGTGGTCCTATTATATCGATGTGTACATTTTCGAAACGGTTTCCTGTGCTGTCAAATTCGCCTATCGGTGTTACTGTGTGGCGTTGAATTTTAGATTTTTGACAGGGAACACACGTTTTAACGAAATTTTTTATGTCGGTATTCATGTTGCTCCAGAAATACCTTGACTTAACTAAGCGTTGAGTAGCTGTGACGCCGGGATGACTCACATTGTGTAAAGTTTTTATGGCGAGTTCCCGGAACTGTAAAGGTAGATAAGGACGTATGTCATTTGTTGATGTTTCGCAGGCTATTTTTATCTCCGCATCGGGCATTGTTATTAATTTAAATTGGAGTTTGTCATGTTTGCGTAGATTTTGTAATTCTGGATCGGTTTTTTGTAGTTCGGCTAATTTTCGATAATCTACTAGTGATGGCATGATAATCTCATCGATTCGGGATAATGCGTCGGCGACTGTATTTTTGTCACCTTCTATGTATATGATGTTATCGCAAATTTGGGAAATGAAGTCTAGTTGTCTTAACCGTCTAGGTGAGTCTGAAGGCGATACCTTTTTAGATAGGGCGAAGGTCAATGGTTTGTGGTCTGTTAGTACTGTCAGCTGTCTGCCTTCTACCATATGGCGGAAGTGTTTAATTGCCATGTAAATTGCTAAAAGTTCCCTATCGTACGTACTGTATCTAGTTTGGGTATCGGTGAGTTTCTTTGAATAAAATCCTAGAGGTTCTAATTTATCACTAACTCTTTGATTTAAAGCGGCACCTACGCAAGTACCGGAAGCGTCTGTCATCAACACTAATGGTACGGTTGCGTCGGGATGCGATAACGTAACTGTATTATTGATAGCTTGTTTACATCGACTGAATGCTTCTAATGCACTTTCGGTCCATGTAATTTCTGTTTTGTCGCGTTTTTTTGAATTGTGTAAATACGCATTTAGTGGTGTTTGAATTTCTGCAGCTTTTGGAATGTTGAGCCTATAGAAATTCATCATTCCGAGGAAACGTCGGAGTTCCTCTATTGTATTGGGTTGTGGATAATCATTAATAAGTTGCGTTTTGTTTGCGCTCGGTTTTATGCCTTTTGAGTTGATGTGGTAACCGAGGAAGTTTAACTCGGATTTACCGAATTCGCATTTATCTGTGTTGATTGTTAACCCGATATTATTTAATCGTTCTAAAACTAACTCTAAATGTTTTGCATGCATTTCTTTTGAATCTGAAGCTATAATTACATCATCAAGGTAAGGAAATGCAAAGTCAAGACTTTTTAAGGCGTTGTTGACTAACCTTTGAAAATCTTGCGCTGCGTTACGTAATCCAAAGTTCATTCTAGTAAATTCGAATAAACCGAATGGAGTTATGACTGAAGTCTTTGGAATGTCTTCGGGAGCCATTGGTATATTATGGTAAGCTTTCCGAACGTCAATTTTAGAAAATATAGTTTTCCCTTTGAGTAAATATGTGAAATCAAGTAGTCTTGGTAATGGATAACGGTCGGGAGTAGTTTGTGCGTTGAGTCTGCGATAGTCTCCGCACGGTCTTATTTCACCGTTTTTTTTACTAACGCAAACAAGTGGGTTAGCCCAAGGACTATTCGAAGGTCTACAAATACCTAATTGCATCATTCTTTCGAATTCTGCTTTGGCGACTTTGTATTTCTCCGGATTAAGCGGTCGTACTTTTTCATGGACCGGAGGTCCATTAGTGTAAATGTGGTGTTGAACGTCATGTTTAGGATGCGTTTTAAAATTTTCTAATTTGGTTATGTCGGGAAATTTTTGTAGTATGAGATGGTATTCGTCGTTTACATCGATTGATCGAATACTCGATTCAGGGCAATTTGTAATATTTGTAGCGCGCGATATTAAGGTGAGTTTGTCTACTAGTTTTCTACCATGTAAATCTACTATTAGTTTGTTAGCAGCAAGGAAGTCGGCGCCTATTATTGAACGTTGTACATCGGCTACTATGAACTTCCATTGGAATGGGCGACGTAAACCTAAGTCGACTGTGATGGATTTTTCGCCGTATGTTTTGATTTTAGTGCCGTTGGCTGCATATAATATGTAGTCTGATGTGGATGCGTTTTGCCTTTTACCGGCTAAAACTGACACATCAGCACCAGTGTCGATAAGAAATCGTACACCAGTTTTAATATCCGTAACACATAAACGATAGGAACTGACACCGGCGACATTGTATATTTGACCCGGTGTCTGAATTAGTTTTCCGGGTTCCTTTTGTTGCAATTTATTGTGTCGCCGCATTTACGCGCATTCGTGCCATAAGTGAAATGGTAGAAGCACTGGTAATTCGCATCACCTGGTTTTTCTTTTTGTCTTAGGTAATTCTCCCTATTTTTATAAGTGATGTCGCGACTTTTAGAGCGTGTCCGGGAAGTTCCACGGCTGTAACGATCTCGGTTCCGCGACTCGCGGTTCTGACGGTTATTGGAATCGTTTATTTTATTGTGTAATTCCAAAATTTCTAGTTTTATTTGTTTCATCTCATTTACAATGGTTTCGGAAAGTGTTGGGTCTGCACTCGGAGTTGTTTTAGTAACTGGGGCTATCTCCGATGGTCTGGTATTTTCCATGATTTTATCTGCGATTTTAGCCAAACCATCGAGTTTAACCTCGTCAGTGTCGCATGCGGTTATGACGGCCCTAACTGAGTGTGGAAGACGACCTGTCCACAGTAATTTAAGAGTGTTGTCTGGGACTTTATTCTTCCCTAAATCTCTCATACGCCGTAATAATTGTGAAGGCTTTTGATCTCCGAGTTCGATTTCGTTTAAGAGTTGGTTCATTTGTTTGCTTTCCGACTCTTCGTAAACCGAAATCAACCTATTTCTCAGTGTTTCATATTTATTGTTCTCCGGCATGTTTTCAAGAATGTCACTAATATCAGGTAATTCGTCAGGTTTCAGCCTAGCTATTAAAAGTTGACTTTTGTGCAGGTCACTTGCCTTTAGAGGGTCCACGATGGCGTTGAATTGATGGAACCAGAGTCTTGGTCGATCTTGCCAGAAGTCCGGTATCCTCGGTGTCATCGAAACTCCAGTCATCTCTTGCGGCTGGTCCTGGGTTGACATGGCTGCAGGTTGTTGGTGAGCTGCGGCCTGGTAGCGTGGGTCGATCATTTTCACGCGCGATTGTACTTTTAAGTCTTTGTTATAAACTTGGAACTCGATACGCGCGCGATCACGTCGGGTCCACCACTTTGCCGATAAGGTGGTTTTATGTGTGTGTGTGGTCAGAAGGTTTGGCAAATTAAAAGGCGTGTTCTCAGTTGAAGGTTTACTGAACGACTGACTGTAAAGACGATGGATTCGATAATATAATACAGTGGTTGAGAGCTTAGAGTTAACTTACGTGCTACGTCATACATGGCCAAAGACTAAAGATTAGGTACAAGTAATATGCCTACGCTACAACAACATTAAAAATTGTAAACAAACTTTACTAGTAACACAAGAATATAACAAACGTAATTATCACCACTACAACTTCAGTTATTTTTATAATATCCCCAACTCCAAAACAAGACACTAGATGGCGCTGTGTCGATGACGCCGATTTCTACATCGCGGTGTCAAGATTCTCTGCGGTTGAATGACCCACCTCAAATTTGCAACTTCGAATTAAGACCTTACTTCATAGGATCATTTCTATAGTAAGCTCTTCTCGAGACTTTCACACCATGTGAGTCCTCACAAGTCACGTTGATGAGATGTGGCGCGGTGCCCTGAGCGTGAGGCGGGCGGCGGTAGATTTACCACCAGCCTTCGATGATCGTTCACCCCCTTCGCGAGAGGGGGGCGTGGGGTGCTGTCGCTGTCTGAGTGGCTATTTTTAAATCCAATATATAGAAGTAGGCTTGGTCGTTATATTATATAGCAGGATAAAACAGCCGTTTAAAAATTATAGCATAAGCAACCTGTTATTTGTTTTTAATTCTTTATGCTTTAAGCGTTTTAGCGATTAACGCTATCTATTAGATTTTGTAGGCACTATAAGGGATTTTTCACCAAATCAATTTAAATGTCACTTGCCGTCACCGACGGGCGACGTGGTTCTAATGATTTTCTCAAAAAAACGTAAGATGTCGTCGTTGTCGCAGTAATATTTGCTATCAACTTACGATCATATTCATTCGAATATATTCATTCTGATGTTCATCGTTCATTCGTTATTTAGCTTAGTAGCGTTTTGCCGTTGCGTGCGTTTGCGTCGAATATATATTCAGATTAGTATTCGTTCAGCTGTTCGACAGTTTTCGAGTGACCGTCGCCATTAAAATATTTGGTAAATGTTTTAACTGGCTGGATGCATGTTTGTGTTACTGTGTTTTCTTAACGTGATTACGTGACTGTATATTATTATACTGTATATATATTTTAATACAATGTAATGCTTGTTTCAAGCTTGACGCGTTATTGAATACAACAGTATAACACTATAATATAACGCAAACGCACGCAGCGCAGCGCATCACGTTGAACGTTAGGTGGTACTAAACTAATATATTAGCGCAGGATAAATATCATGTTATTTTTACGAAGCTGAACGTTGAAACGCGTTGTTGAATTAGAGCCGTTGTGCCCACGACTATATAGAAGTACCCTATCTATGTTGAGGTAACAATCCGTGATGATTGACTTTTTACTTCTTTCATCTTCAACCGACTAAGAGCGGCATGCATGTTGCCAACGACAGAGATAACTGCAGCCGTCCACAGCGGCAAGCGTCTGATTGTTGAGACACTTAACAAAATGTATTGCGTTGAGTGTAAATAACAAAATATCATCATAATTATTTCAGTACTGACCGGCAAACAGAATGAATAAACAGCAGACCGGCACGGACAGTGAATGTCGACTTGACTAAACTGAACTACATATATTATACAGCGCGCAGCGGTTTGCCACGTGGACTAACTAACCTGTAGTACTTTTCAACACACCCCTTTTATATGTTGTTAGTATCACTCAGGTATCCCTGCTTGTTAATTGTATGTGGCATGCAAGTCGCAGTTATTTTTTATAATACCTACACGACGTGCCTTTTTAATCTTCACTTATAATCTATTCAGCCAAAGGAGTTGCGTTGCTATGTCTTTTCTAAGCAGTTCTTATAGTATTCTATTCTAATTCTCTTTTCATATCTGACTCATTTTTAATATCGAATAAACATTATTTGAGACAGCATTTTGGGTCCATTTATACAGAAAGCTAATCTAATTACCGATTAGGTAGATAATGTGATTAAAAAAAAATCGTTACCGTCTTTACAATATTTACTATATAATATATGATTTTTTTTGTTTAAGTAGATGACAAAATAATTATAATACCTACCTACTGGTTGAATTGTTTCTTTTTTTATTTCGATAGTAATAATAAATAAGAGCTATTTTTAAATTAATAAATGTTAAAAAAACGTTTTTTATAAATGAAACGAAGGGAATAATAAACAGTTAAAAACAAGATGTGAATTTGTATTCAATGGTTTCTTTCCAATCGTATCCAAAACGTTAAAAAAATGATTATGATCATTGTGTTTAATTTCTTAATCAAAGCAATTACATTTTATTTAAGGTCTTGTACAATAAGTGTCCTTTTTTATTTATTTGTAGGTATTTTATTTTTTTTAACAAGTGTAAATAGTTTAATTTATTAATATGAATAAGTTAAGCCTTAGCAGCAGGTTCTTAAACATCTATTACAGAAACTCTCGAAAAAATCTTCACCAATTCACTTACATAATAAGACTAACAAAAATAATTATCGCTAGAATGATATTATCATCTATTTTTACAATAAGTAATCGTCATCTCCAAAACGTACTACTAGATGGCGTTGCTCCGATGACGCGAATTTCTACATCGCGGTGTCAAGATTCTCCGCAGTTGAATGACCCACCTCGAATTTGCCATTTCGAATTAAGACCTTACTTCATAGGATCATTTCTATAGTAAGCTCTTCTCGAGACTTTCACACCATGTGAGTCAAAGAGATGTGAGTCCTCACAAGTCACGTTGATGAGACGTGGCGCGGTGCCCTGAGCGTGAGGCGGGCGGTGGTAGACCTACCACCAGCCTTCGATGACCGTTCACCCCCTTCGCAAGAGGGGGGCGTGGGGTACTGTCGCTGTCTGAGTGGCTATTTTAAAAACCTTATAAATCTCTAAAATACTACTAGATAGTCAGTGTGTGTGACTGTTTGATTCAATTTGAAACCTGAAAATCTTAGTGTGTCGGGTGTGTCCCCTGAATCACCAAATCAAACTTCTTCTCAACTATGTCGGGGTCAGCTTCCAGTCTTACCTAATGCAGCTGAATACCAGTATTTTACAAGGAGCGACTGCCAATCTGACCTCCACAACCCAGTTACTGGGTATTAAACGATACCCCTTGCTAAAACTGGCTGGTTGGCTTCTAACTACCCGTAACGACTGTCAAGGATCCACGAATGTCAGCTGGAACCAACTGCTTAACATGCTTTCCGAGACACGGCGGAGTCTCGATATGTAAAGATGGTCACCTATCCACGGACTAACCTAACTTGTCTTACTAATTTCCTTAATAACTTTCCTAGAAACTTCGCAGTTCAATACACGTGTCTTGTGTTCTACACATTCACTAGTAACGTGACGTCATTGGTCTTTGTTAAACGTTGGGACTAACGAGTTGTGTTCGTGTTATGTTGCTATAACTCTTTTCAAAGGAGCCATTTGGGATAGAAAAAGGTTGTAGATTGTTAACACTTTAATTACAATCATCACATGCTTAAAAGTCGGTGAAAGTAAACATCGTGAGGAAACCAGCATGTCTGAGAGATATTTCTCAACAGCATGTGAGAAGCTAAGTCAGAGGCCCATGGGCAGCATAAAATCTCTGACACGGGACACCAGGTTAGTCACTAACTACACGAAAAGTATGTAATGTAAACTTAAACTCTTATTTTAAATAAACCAATTACAGGTACTTTTGAATTGTCAAGGGTCGGTCAGTCAGAAAGATGAAGCTAGTTGCCCATTCCAAAGCAGGTACCTATAATAATAATAATTTATTTATCAGACTAGAACCCCCTTCCCCCTTGGAGAAGAACGGGCAAGAAACTCCATGGACACTCTTTTAAACAAAATATGGTTACAAAATATTGGTTACATAATTCATATTATTATGATACATGCGAGAACGATGCAGAACGTTAAAAGCATCCGATATAAAATATGTAAAAACAGTTCATAAATTAAATTAAAACAAGCCATAGCCGCTAAGAGGTGACCAGTCCCTACTAACGGCGCGCGCCTGTTCACGAACATGACGCATGGATAAGCACCATTCAGCTCAATCATTGTATATATAGTTATCAATCTTCCTTAGATTGATTATACATTACATACTTGCTAAAAGGTTGGTAGCCACAGTTATTCATTTTGAAGTTTACCTCTATAATTATCCTGTTGATTAAATACTTGCTCAAAGGTTGGTAATAATAATTGTGTAGTTTACTGTGAACTTCATGAAGTATTTGTTATTCTTTTAATCATAAACATCATAACAATATCACGCCTGTAGTCCTCAAAGGGTTAAGCAGAGTTGTACCTGTAGTACACCCACATTTCGCCAGCTATGTTTGAGTTCCATAACATAGGGGGCGACCCCATCACCATCAACCGGGCATAAATCTCTTCGGGCTGTTATTGAGAAATGCCAGATGGAAAATCCCAAGAACACTTCGCCCGACCCGGGAATCGAAACAGCAATAGCGCGTGCGACTACTAACACCTGAAATACGTTATTCAAATCTTATTCCAATCAAAACTCCTTTATTAGGTACCCAGAATATGTGAGTAATCCCTATTCTGTGTTTTTAAGCAGTCTCGCAGTCATCCCAACTATGTTGGAGAGACTGAAAGACTGAAAGTCTTTTCCCAACTATGTTGGGGTCGGCTTCCAGTCTAACCGGATTCAGCTGAATACCAGTATTTTACAAGGAGTGACTGCCTACCTGACCTCCCCAACCCAGTAACTAGGCAATACGACTTGGTAAGACTGGCTGTCAGATTTTCGGGCTTCTGGCGACCCGTAACGACTGTCAAAGATGCACAAATGACAGCCGTGACCAACCTTAACGTCCTTTCCGAGGCACGGAGGAGTCTCCGTATGTAAAGATGGTCACCCATCCACGGCCAACTACGGCAAACGTAGCTTAACCTGATGGATCGACCTGTGCGGCTGTTAGTACTTAGCCACAAGCTCCGCGCAGTATCGTCAAATAATGTTTCATTACAAAGATAGTGACAAGCAGTTTTTAAATTTTCTACAAAGCTTCATTTTAAATACATGTTTTGCACAAAACGTATGAGGGTTACGCCGCCCAGCGGCCCCCGGTTGAATTCCACCATGTAATTGTGTCTGGTTTGCAAAGGGTGGCCCTTATAGGAGAGTAACCCTTTCCCCTAGTTAATTCTAACACACGGAAGCAACGATGCGACCCCTGTATGACGAGCACAACTTTTCTACATAAACGTACGTATAACTAGAATAGCTAAAACAAAGAATAATGATGTGTAAAAAAAATTGGAAGCAAAAGTTTAGTTATTAAATAATTTACTGGCAGCTTCGGTGCGAAAAATGCAAACGATGCCATATTAAAAACAAATTGTGTATTTTTTCTTTTAAAAATTATATGGCTCTTCAAATTTTTTTATGCGATAGTGGTCAGTTGGATTTATCTTTATTTTTGCAAAGGCAAAAGAAGCCCTTAAAAGAAGGCTCTAGTTCATTCTAATTTGTGAAAGCAATAATGTAACGCTCTGTTGAACGAGCAAGACTTTTCTATATAAACGTCTTAACCTTTTAACCGCCCTTGAGTCGTGTTTATTTGACTGAGAAATTATGTTCGGTTTTGCGTTTTTACGTCATTGCAGACCATATTCGTCGAAGATATTTACTTCTCGATTTTGAGATATAAAACAAGCGGTCAATGTACATGCATCTATAGGCGCATAGGTAGGTAATTGTAGATGATTAATTAATTCGTTAAAATATGTATAGAGATAAAGAAAGATCGTGGAAAGGATGACAAGTTAACTGCCTCAGCCCAAAATATAAGTGTAACCATTTTCTAAACCTTTTAATTTTAAATTAACGCTATTAATATTATTTGACAAAGAAAATAGTGTCAATCTATCAAAACTATGCTTTTGACGTCACTACTAGGGCATGGAATTATTCGCCTCATTTTACTCTGCGGATAATTCGGATACTGCCAGGAAACTATCCGGATAATATGGATATTTTCGATAATATTTAAAAATAGTTAAATCAGACTTATATACCTAATTTTTTGTAATGATTTAATGAAATTATTGGAAAATCATTTCATTACAAAAATCGAGTTATTCTTCTGTTACTAACAAATCAACGCCAACGAAACAACAATGCTTGAAGCTAAGCAGATGATGGAATATTTACAGATATACTTATATTATATTATTATTAATTAATTTAACAAAAAGTACCAGATGTACCTACCTATATAATGAAACAAGGATATAATTTTACAAGATAGTAACATTCTATTTCATTTTATTCTTAAGATCTTCATTACTTATTCCGGTCCTAATTATGAGTGAGATCTAAAATATAAAAATTGTAATCGTGTACATTCTCATGGCAATCCGGATAATTTTGATATCCGAATAGCATCCCCTAGTAAACATATGAATGACGCACACAGCAAATATTTGTATTTCAAGAAAGTCGCTATATCAAGCTTAATAGTTGCGAACAAAGATTCCGTACAACAATATAAAAATTCCTTTAGAAAAACAAAATTTCGAACAATAAATTAAAATGCCAACGTTCCAAAATGTTCTAAGAAAGTCACCTTTGAGAAACCTTGACGAAATAATTGGCATAACTTAACTTTCATACCTACAAGCCTATTATAAAAATCTAATCGTATTAGTGTTATGAAATGAACAGTGAGGCAAATATCAGAACCGATTAGTTCCAGACAGATTATAACGTCAAAGGGAGAGGGTGAAAAAGGGGCTGTGAATTTTTCCTTGCTACACTAAAATCAACCTTATTAGTGTTTCAAAAAGGTTAAAAGTTAATCGCCTAAAACCCATGGAATTGTAGAACGTAGATACCGCAAAACAAGGGTTCAATGACTTCTGGATAAAGGATAGAAGTAGGATTTTTAATTTAAATTAATGTTTATTAAAAAGTCGGAGGCTTAAAAAGTTTGGTAAATTTTTTTTTTGTAATGGCTACTGGCTACTTTTTTGAGAAAAAATTGTGTGATTTTGACATATTAAAAATAAATTGTTCTATTTCTTTGGAATATTAAATGGCGTTTGAATCCATTTTTTATACGATCATGAACAGTTTTATTGGTTAAAATGATTAAAAAAATGTGAAACAAACTGCTTTGCAGTGCCTTCTTAAAAAAACTACCATAATCAAAGCAAACTGTCATTTCTCTCTCTCTCAAACAATGCGGCTCAATTAATGAGCCGCATTGTTAAAGTTGTTTGGAAAATTAACGAATAAAAATATTAAGAAAACAAAAGGCAGCGTGTCTAAAACGTATATCTTGTTGAATTTATGAACACAGAAAAGCAAAAGCAAAATTTCACACGTATTAATATTTTTTGTATTTTTTTAAATTAAATCTTTCTCTTCGATCGTCATAGCGGCGCGGCGCATAGCAATTTTTTATAGGGAAGCACATTGTAGGCGTAGTTCGTAGACAGAAATGTACAAAAATATACGCTACGTCCCCTACGTGCTACGCCAATATAGTTTAAAATAACAATGATAGATGTCGTTAGTAATAGTTCACATGCGTTATTGATAAAGATGCGTTAATCCTATTTTTTTTAATTACATGTTTTGTCTTACATTTGCTGCGAATTATTGTAGATCTATAAACTTCATTATGCTTTAAAACGGCAACCTTATATATTCTTAACTTTCTTATTTTTTACTGAGCGTGAAATGTAGATACCTACAGTGAGTGGCAAGAGTCCATTAACACTTTATTTGTTTTAATATTAAGTATTGAGGTGAATTCATATTTCATTAAAATCGGAACAGAAGTAAAATTACAATAATATTAGCTGTTATCTTAATATGTTTAACATGAAATACTTCAAATAATTCAATGTGCCAATTTTATGGAGCTTGAGGCTCAGTAATAACAGCCGCACGGATCAATCAATCAGGTTAAGCTACTCTTGCCGCGATTGGTCCGTGGATGTGTGACCATCATTAAATACCAAAACCCCTCCGTAGCTCGGAAATCAGGTTAAGCCGTTGGTCCCGGCTGTCATTCGTGGATCTCTGACAGTCGTTACGGGTTGTCAGAAGCCCGATAGTCTGACAACCAGTATTACCAAGGGGCCTAGTGACTGGATTATGGTGGTCAGATAGGCATTCGTTCCATGTAAAATACTGGTATCCAGCTGCATCCAGTTAGACTGGAAGCCAACCCCCAATACACTTGGGAAGAAGCTAGGCAGATTGAACAATGTGTAAATTCAGATTATGTATAAAAGATCAGTGTTAATTGCCTTTTGTCGCTGACCGTACGTAAATAAATCCAGGAAAAATAGTAACAAGATACTTAAGCCACATTAAACCAACGCCGGTTTCCCTCACCCCTGTTCGCGTGTGTGGTCGGCATCACTCAGCAGTGTGACGTCACTCAGCACACTCGAAGCATTAGGAATTCGGAGTGAATTGCATGGTTTTGTAGACTGGCGCCACCTGGTGGATTTATGCGGAACTTGTTTCTAAATGCATTTTGATATTTTGTTCTATATTTCTTTTACATTTTGGAGAGTGCCATTGCTAGGTAATAACAGTTGCACGGGTAAATCGATGGTTAAGCTAGGCTTGCCACGGTCGGAACGTGGATGGGAGATCATCCATTACCTATAGAGATCGCTCCGAGCCGGAGCTCGGTGCCGGCTGTCATTCATAGATCTTTGATAGTCGTGACTACACGAGTCACAAATACAAAAATCTGACAACCAGTCTTACCAAGGGGTATCGTATTGCCCGGTAACTGGTTTGTGGAGGTCAGGTGGGCTGTGGGCTCCATGAAAAATAGTGATACTCAGCTTCATCTGGTTAGACTGAAAGTCGACATCAAATTTAGTTGGGAACTGGCAGATTTGTTTGGGTTGGTTTTTCAGAAACCCGCTAATACGATACCCTTTAGTAAGGCTAGCCGTCAGAGTTGCGGGCGTCTGACGACCCGTAACGACTGTCAAACATCCACGAATGACAGCTGAGATGAAATGGCTTAACGTGCTTTCCCAACAAAGCTGAGAAAATAGTAGACAAATGGAGAGTGTAGACTGGTAGGTACATCCATTGACTTTGGCTTTGGGAAGGCCAGTCTCCAGAGAAATTAAAGGTGTCTGTAAACTGTCTTTTTTTACCAACTTTAGTATTACTTCACTATGAGAATGAAACGGAGCTCCGTTTCATATTCACGAAGTATATTATTTCAATATTAAAATCCCTTGTAAAGTTTCGTTCCGATACACCCCAGCATCCTGATTCACCCCGCTTTATGGTAGATCAGTATAAGTTCCATAAAGTGAAAAAAGGAGTGATTTTTCGAAACTGCATAGGCTGCCACTAAACAAATGAAAGTTGGCAGACTTTTAGCAATTGTTTTTAAAACTAATCTTGGTGGATGTTTAAAGTACGCTTTTCATAACTAGGCCTTTTACAGCGTAGGTAGACACGGTGAGTACTTTTGCTCTATCGTAACATCAAGTTTATGACCTACCGCAACCTACCATATTACTTCGGTCCATAAAACTGCGTCGCCAACTACATAGCCTTGGGCCTGATATGGCTATTACCTTCCTATGAAATCTATTACTGATAACACATGTACACATCACCTATGTGTTGTTTACCTAATTAATTATTTACGTTCTTAATCAAACTTCGTGAAGTATAGAGCCTGCTTGGTTTTGCAACCTTCATGAATATTTTTTTCCTAAGGTTTAATTGATGGCAATTAACATACTTATTATAAGATCACCACTTTTTCGGATTTAGAAGATTACATATATAATAACAGAGAGTTAGCTAGGGGAGCTAACAGCGCGGCCATCTTGTAAAAAAACCGGCCAAGTGCGAACCGGACTCGCGCACGATGAGTTCCATTATCTATAAAAACAGCAAAAAAAACATGTTTGTTATATCGGAGCCTCCTTAAATATTTATTTTATTCTGTTTTTAGTATGTGTTGTGATTGTGTGAGAAATACATCATCTGTGAAAGTTTAAAATGTCTAACTATCATGGTTCATGAGATACAGCCTGGTGACAGACGGGCAGACGGACGGAGGGACAACGGTGTCTTAGGAGAAGGGTCCCGTTTAACCCTTTGGATACGGAACCTTAAAACCGAGGTACCGTCTCTAGGAATAATAATTCTATAAACTAAAATAAGGTTTTCATTTCATTATTAATCTCGGTAATATAGAGCGGGGTCCATAATTATAAGTTTTGGGTTTCTTTATTAGAAATTTCTCAGTTGCAATCCAGAGTCTGGACTTATGCCCGGTTGAGCTGCTCGTGGCTAATTAATTAATAGGTACTACGCCCGAAACCTGCGCCCGCGCAGCTGCCCGACGCCTGGAACGAAGATAACCGACGGCGCCCCCTACAATTATAAAGGGATAACCTGGGTGTTATCCTTAGGTAGGTAGACAACCAGGTAAGCAGGATTGTCCGAAAGGGTTACTGCTACCCGGGAAAATAAAGACTAAGGAAGGAACATGGATGGGTTTTAGTCAGTAAGAGTCTGACACTTCCTTTCGCTCCACCCAGAGCGGGAGAAGTCATGGGATGATTTCCCACCATCAAAAAAAAAGGCAGGTAGACAAATAAGTAATCAAAATTATATTTTAACGTTTTTATTTCCATAATTATTATACTGGCAGTCGTATATATCGTAGGTAATATCAACATAGTATACACACACACTAGGTATACAAAGCATCCACCGTGGTGGAGCACGCACTTACATTTAACAAGAGAGATAATGGACGCAAGCCATCATTACAGATATTAATTAAATGCTTTGGAACAACATTTCATTAAGTAAGTCCTTAATCAAGGCTATTAAGTCATTAAAGTCTGACTGATAATCCAGTGCAGTATTCCTAAAGCGTGAAGGTTTACAAAATCCCGCAAAGTATATCAGAAAGCTTTTTATAGCCTAACAATAGAAAATAATTCCTATATTTTCAGATTCCTATCGTAATAATACAATTTGACTTACAAGATTTCAACAATCTGTGACCGATTATTTCTTAAAAAAATTAATATCGCAAAATCCAGACAATATTAAAAATCTGAGATTTCATAACAATGTCAGCAGGGCCAACGGAAGGAAATTATGTCACTAGAATTAACTTCCATTTAATGGCACTTGCTTTTTAATATAAAAACACTAAGCACCTACAGTGTGCGTTACACGCATAAAACTAACAATTATTTACAATCTATCTTTTGCCACATTTTTTAACAATAAATACATTTTTGGTCTCATACTATTACGAACGCATCCATTCCATTAGGAATTGAGTTTTTTTTTTTTATAAGTATTTTTTATCTGTGCTATTTTATATTTTTTTGTGTTTTTGACGGGCGTGGCAAAGGACCGCGTTTTGAACGCTATTATAATGTTCAGTCACGCATTTAAGAGCTTAAGCTAACTTAAAAATAACAACTTAAGACATGATGCACTAAAATAGTTGCTACTTTAATATCCTTGTCCTAAGTTAAACAAAACAGACACTTAAGGTACGGAAGAGACATAAAGTAAGCGCACACGTGGTATTTAGAACTTACATTATGAAATTGTACATACAATAAAGCATAAGTTTTTTTTGTAATGACTTAAAACTTAACCTATTAGAGATCCATGCTGAATGTTTCTTGCGACTCGTCGAATGAGATTGAGTTGGAGCGCGCTTTTTGCGCCGCGGACGGTTGTATGACATTCGGGACTGAGTTAGGATTCTTTAGCAGTGCAGCTGGTAGTGCGCACTTCGGTGGGGTCTGCGAGATCGGTGATTGCCGTAGCGACATCATAAAGGATCTCTCGTATACTATCCTCGTGCCTGGAAAGAAGGAAATAGACTACATTAATAAAATTCAAAAACCGTGACTGACTCAAAATCAAAAGTCATTTCTTCAAACTAGGCTGAAATACAGCACTTTCTGTAGGTCTAAATTACATAAGATAGTCTCCCCAAAACGCCTGCTCTACACCACTTCCTAGTGCTTTAGCTGGGAAGAAGAAGTGGCGCAACCAGCTCCACTCAGATTGATCTATCTATCAACACATAATTACATCAATCCACTGAATGGATTGGGCTGAAATTTGGCAAGCAGATAGTTATTCATGACGTAGTTATCCGCTACTCTACGCGAACGAAGTCGCGGAAAACAATCTAGTAATATCACACTAATGTTATAAAGCCGAAAGTTGGTGAGAGTGTCTGTGTGTGAGTTTGAATGTTTGTCCGTCCTTCACTCTCAAACGGCTGAACGCACCTGGATGAAACTTGGCACAGAGGTAGTTTAAAACCTGGATTAACTGGATGGATACTTTTTATCCCGGTATGACGTTCACTTGGGATAATTTCTGACGTCCACGCGGGCGAAGCCGCGAGCAGCGACAAGTTTTAAACATAAAATTTATCTTTTTCTACCGAATCTCCTAGGCACTATTATTTATAAGTATATTAAACCTTACTACTTACGTATGTTAAAGCCAAATCTAAATTTATTCCATTCTATTCCTAATTATGTATTTTGTGAAGTTCAAAGATGTTATGTCATTGGACATAATACCTACATAGTGAATTTACGAGGAATACATTCTCGTAGTTTTGACGGCAATATTATGTTCGAAATCTATTTCGGCATTTCCGCGCGTCAATGTGTTATGATAGCTTTGCTTGTTTTGTTGAAAATATGTCGTTATGTAGTACCGTACGTAAGAGTTTAGCATACATATTTATTTTTATAGATGTTTACAAATATTTTCGAATACTTAAATTTTAAGGAAAAAATAAAAAACAATTGTGGAGGTTAGACTGAAATTCGACCCCAACATATTTGGGAATAGGCTAGGCAGATTGACTTGAAATAATAAGGTAAATACAAAGACTTTATTATAAAGGAGATTGGTTGCTTCCAGACGGTTACTCTCTTTCAAAGATCGAACGTCTTTTTTCCTAATTCAAAAATAATCAAACAGAAATTGTACCGGTTCCGACGTTCACATCGAATCCCGGTGATTTACACAGGTGCCACAATATTAACAACGAGTTCTTTAGATTACTCACATACACAAGCATACGATAACAAGTTAGTAGATAAAACAAATAGGTAAAGAATCAAGGTCTAGAGTATTTGCTAAAGGCTCGGTTCGGAATGTTTTTTTCACCATTTGAAAAGCGAGCTTTAAGCTCGCTTTTCATTGTAGGAAACCGAAGTTTCTTAGCTTTACCGAAAAACCGGTTACCCAAAAAAATAAGTAAATAGTAGTAGGTAATCCATCACTAAGGCCTAGTGCGGGTTGGTAGATTATCTGTCTTCGAATTTTTGGTTCTAGGACATACCGGTTTCCTTCACCACAAAGAAAAGCGATTGTCAGAGTTCGAACCTACAATTACAAATTGTAAGTCGCGGCCTTAACCAGTGGGTAACCACTGGATTGAATCCAGGACTTCGTTATTTCGTATATTTTCTTTCATAGCCCATCATGTAGTCCTGCCGGGTAAGTGGGATTGTCCGAAAGGGTTACCGCTACCCCGGAACATAAAGGGCTACGGAAGAAACATGGATGGGTTTTAGTCAGTAAGAGTCTGACACTCCCTTCCGCTCCACCCAGAGCGGGAGCAGTCATTGGATGATTTCCCAGACTTAAAAAAAAAAAAACATGTAGTAAGAGCCCACAATATAATCTTTACCTCAATATTTTTTAAATAAAAAGCATGCAAAGGTACAAGAGGGCGCTGAAACTGCCCGCGTCACTTTGATTCTGGAGATAAATGGGTTGTTAATGACCCTTAAGCCGCTTGAAGCATACACAAGCGTTTTCGTATAGCTGATGAGGACTCTGTTTTTAATGAGCTTTAAAAACCTGGCTTTTACTGGAGTCTGTTGTTCGAATCTTAATGAAAATTTGTAATGATTTTTCTACTAAAAATGAAGCTGCTTACTTTGAAGTTGGTTTTTGAATCATTATCGTTAAAATCTATTTTGAACGCTTATCTAAATTTAATACAAAAGTTCGATATCCTAATTTAATACTTTATAACATGTTTATTTATGCAGATTCTTGAATAAATAAGGTATTCCAAGAATACATAACAGCTAAACAGAAAACGCCGTTAAAATATATGGAAATGGTATTTATCATATAAATATGATTATATTATATTTAAAAGGCATGATTATAAACAATACCTGATACAAAACAAGATAAAATCTCTATAATTAACAACAAATAATCGAAAAACTTCCACAGGTTATCAGCAATGTGTCCAGTGTGCGCAAGCGCAAGCCAAGTGGACATAGTTGTTCCATTATCTTAAACAAACTGCGATCGTGTACGACTAGTTGCCAAGTCGTTACATAACTAGCCTAACTCAGTTAATATGCCACATGGCATGTTTACGTAATGAAATCACGTTTGCGTTTTATTGTTAGGTTATGTTGATGGCAGTAGGATCACCCCATTATACGGAATAGGTGGAATGTAAGTGTCGTGGGTACACCTCTGTCTAACTCTTTGAGGATTACAGGTGTGATGGTATGTTAGGTCTTCTTCTTCTTATCGTTTTGTTATTGACTCAGAGTTTTTATGCTGCCCATGGGACCTCTGACTTACTTCATGTCAGAGTTGACGACTCTACATGTTGTTGAGAAATATCCCTCCGACATGCTGGTTTCCTCACGATTTATTTTGTTTTTTATTTATTTATTGGTTATGTTAGGTAAGAAAGTTGCTATGTTTATTACAGCACAATAGCAAATCTTTTAATTTAGAGTCTAGGTACATTCGGTGTTGGTCCCCGAAAATAAGAATTAGTGCGCTGAATTAGTCTTTTTTTTTTGGTAAGGTATTTTTCTTTTTCACTTCGCTGTTGACAAAGTGGTCGTGAAGAAGGAAAAGTAGAAAAAGAAAACGTGGTTATGATGAACTGTTTCCAATCGCAGGTGTAGTCGTTGCGAGTTTCACAATCTCTATCTGGTTTTATTTTGTGTTTTATTTTGGATAACAGTGCGTCCAACCACGGATTTTGTTTCATCGGTGACCCCACGTGGCCTGCATCAATACACGCTCTAAGTCAAAGTTAAAGTCAAATCATTTATTTCAAATAGGCACAAGTAAGGCACTTTTGAACGTCAAAATGAACAAGAAATAGAATTGATTCTAGTCGCCCCTTCCAAAAGGTAGTTTCGTGTGGAGAAGAATGGGCAAGAAACTCCACCGTTACTCTCTATGGAGCTCTATTCCGCCTGGAGACATGACCTTGAATCTTCAGTATAGGAAACTGTACTAGGTATCTATAAGGTAAAGGTATATATACGACCGCGTCTTGCCCTCAGCGGCTTCAGTTAGTCCCTAAAAGTTCTAGATATAGGTATACAGCGTTTAAAATCCTTAGATTATTTAATGTCCAGTGAGAAATAATTCCCTAATTAGTGTTAATTTAAAAATTGCCCATTCTCAAGTGGTTTCGTTGGTGAGTTTGCGATTACAAACTAAATAGACGCCCTGTGTTATGATTGCAAAAGTCGTACTAGACCCGTTTGTGTGGGCAGTGTTATAACTATAATTTACGGTCGTAATATGTTTTTATGTGATAACATAAACAGCGAGTTACGATGTTGATAATCTGACGGGTTACGCAAACAAAGACATGGATTATCTGGTTTGAAAATAAGTAGCATTACTACATTGATATTTGTATATGAATGTTTTACTCTATAGTTGGCATATCATCATATTTTGATGTGCCTGCCTGCCTAGCCTTTTCCCAACTATATTAGTGTCGGCTTCCAGTCTAACCGGATTGCAGCTGAATACCAGTATTTTACATGGAGCGACTGCCTATCTGACCTCTACAGCCCAATCAGTAACTGAGACTGGCTGTCAGACTTTCGGGCTTCTGACTACCCGTGAATCATATTTTATTTATCATCATATTTTGATGTAACCTTGAGTATTCTTCTATATCTTTGATAGATTAACTAGAATCTAATATTGCCTTGCTGAAGATTCCGTTGTAGCTAAGTAAGATGTCTATGTATTTTATTCTCAATTATTTCTTTATGGGCAGGTGAAGAAACATTGTAGTTAGACTTCTTGCCCTTTAATCTATTAAACTAGCTGTCATCGTTGTAGTCTTTATTTATATGGTTTACATTATAAAGAGTATTTTATTCTATTCAGTTCTATTTCAAGTTGTATTTTACAAAGTACAAAAGACTTTTGCATGAATCCGCCGATAAAACAATAGTTGTTTTTATAGGTATTCAGTTCCTTATCTGCTATTAGCTACGTTGACAGCAAATTATTATTAAAATAAGCTTAATTAATCCCACTAATGAGTTTGTTTTCAAACAACAATAACATGAGTTCATTCATACTAAAAACCGTAGATTAATACCTACTGAAGTAATTACTAATTTTAATGTAATAATAATGTTTGAACTAATTTAACTTTTCCAAGGTTCCATTATCCAACAATTAAGCTCTGTGTTGAGTTCATTGCCGCTTCTAAAATTAGTTTTATAACTCATGAGGCTTGAAGGACGAATGCATAACGACTAACTATATTAAATGGGTTTGTACAGGACAAGGGGCCAACCACTGCTTGTTATGGAAGTATTATTTTAAATTGCTTCACATTGGGAAAGAGATGGAGTTATACAACCTATATACCTTCATCTATTTCTCAAACTGTAGTTAAATTAAAATAATACTTGTCTTTGAGGTGTTGGTTGGCCCCAATTTGTCTTTATCCAGGCAAATGTTGGCAAGATATTATTATTGTTTAGCTGTTTGGCAGTTTGTGGATATATTTCTCAGTTACTATTGTTTAACCGTCGTGTATGATGAATTAATTCTAACTTGTTGAAGGCTGTTGAACTTTAAGGCTTAGCCATATTATTCAAAATAGTTTTTTTATTTTTCTTTTTATCAAAAGGCTGTGTTATTTGCTACCACAGATACAAAACGTGGTCGTCATGACCCAAATAATTGCAGAAGATGTTTACCTCCGGGAGTTGTAGAGTACACAGTGCCTCCAGGTGTGCTGGAGTATACATCAGGCATCTGCGAGGGGTCGGTGATGAGGACCCTCCTTGAAGGAATGGCCTGGACGTTAGTCGCTTGCCTCGCAATAGGTGATGCTGACATGATTCCAAAAGTTTTTTTTTAATAATTTCACAAAGCACTGACACTGTTGGTCGACCAAAAATACAAGGAGGACTGAACCGGGTGTTGCCTGTGCCTAAAATAAATACGTTTACCATCCAAACGCACACATGCGCGTGTAGTGTATTGTAAACACGTCACACACGGGCGCGCCACATCAAAACACGCATAGATTATGTTACAGATAGTCTACTTTGTTGACCAGGCTTTGTGTCGACTTGACCTTGAGATATTGTTTAGTTATAAATGGTGATGTACCGGATGAAAATTTTTAAAAGATCCGTGAGAAAACTGACGGATATGGATACGGCCACGGAACTTATTTCTCCCGCGTATATCCGCGGATACGGATACCGATACGGATATCCGGAACATCACTAGTTATGAATAATGAATGTTGTTATGTCTTAAATATATGTATAAGTGAGTACATAACTTATTCTTCATCATCATCATTATTATCAACTTTGTTCCACGCACTATTAAGTATAGACCTCCTTCGTTTTGTGTCATGCTTTCCTGGGGGCCAGTAAGTCGTCCGTCCAACTGGCTGTTTTAATTACTGATAGTGAAGTGTAACAACCCATAAAAATCATATTTGGTGTTTTGTCGATATCATTATATCCATTTTAAATTTATATTTATTATATCTCGGGTCCCGGGCCTTTGGAAGGCGTACGAGTGGCCTAAGGCAGCTCGCAGCAGCCCCTTAGACCATTCTAAATGTTGAGGAGTGAAGTGCACCCAAGGACAGCCTCGGCTGATGCATTGAGAAGAACAATTTTGGGCTATGGATTTGGATGGCTAAAGTGTTATTATTATGAGCGTATGAGCCGGTTATGTCCCACTGTAGGGCAAAGGCCTCCCTTCCGTCTTTCCTACATCTGGCCAAACCTTCTTTATTATATCTATGGGCCAAACCTTTAGACAGGCATCCAATTTCTCACGCCATCTCTTTCTGGGCCTGTCGCCTCGCCTGTTCATCGGAATCCAATCAGTAAATAAAATAAAATAAATAAAAATATGACCTGCCTAATTCCACTTTAATAGTTTGGCGGCTGTTGCCTACGTCTGTGATTTGTGTTTTGGAACGAATTATGTTTAACAAAACGTAATAATTGGTTCAATTTTAGCCATATTAATTGCCACTATCAGTAGCCTAAGTACCTACATAGATAGTTTTTTCGCGAAGACGTCACTTAACTAACTGGCAGATTTTTCCACTAAAAATAAATGTTTCTTCTGTACTGATCATTAAGACGCAAGACAAACTGGTTTCAATATATCAGTCGATTTAAAAAAAAAATTATTTTAGACAAATCCCATAAGTTTTCTACCTATTCTCCCGTCTTATATACAAACTTCGTACAATCTTTGACACTCACACACAGCCAAGTAATGGTTGCCGTACGTTACACCCACACTTAGCCACGATGGTTTGTGCGTAGTTTATTCAGTCGATATGGCGATGTCAACTAATTTATATTCGTAAAATGTTTATCTCGTACAATCAACTTGTAAAGAGCAAGCGTGAAGTAAAAGATTTTGTTTTTCGAGTTTCTAACTCATAATAACAGGCTACTTGTAGGGACTGGTTGATCGATCAGGTTATGCTACTCCTGCGTTGGTCCATGGATGGATGATCATCTTTACATTGTCCGGGGTCTTGCCTCGGAAAGCATGTTATACCGTCGGTTCCGGCTGTCATTCATGGATCTTTGACAGTCTTTAAGGGTTGTCAGTAGCCTGAAAGTATTACAGCCAGTCTTACTAAGGCGTATCGTTTTTCCTAGTAACTGGGCTGTGGAGTTCAGATTGGCCGTCATTTCATGTAAAATACTAGTATTTAGCTACACCTGATAAGACTGGAAGCTGACCTGATAAGACTGGAAGTAGGTTGTTTGATTTGGTTACATGATCATCTTCAGTGGAGGAGCACACACTCGCACAAACATTTTAAATAGAAACGAACTACGTTTATTTATTTCCCAATATCATATGATACAGTTCATTAAAGTGTTATCATACTATAATTGATTTTCGACTTCCCGAGTAAATTGTTTCGATGTAGAGGTAGGTATCTAATTATAATCGATGTTCCCACGGCTCGATTTCTCTCGATTACCTTTAATCGATTACTTATTTTGTATAATAAATTATAAACAGTAATCAGTGCATTCGAATATTTTCAAAATTCGAAGACGATATTCGATGTATAATTTCCATTTATTTTCTATGCATATATTTAATTGATTGCCTCCTTGGTCTATTGGTCGCAAGCGCTACTGCTGAAAATGAGGTCTTGGATTCGATTCTCGGGCAAAGTATTATTGGGATTTCTTTCTGAATTTTTTCAGTACCGGCCAGGAGTCTGGATTTTTGCCCAGCTATTGGCAATGGGCTCTCCACCTATTACAAGGAAATTAAAAATTCTTCAGAAAATACAAGCGAGATGTTATGTTATGTTAAATTTATTTATTTCACCATTTATGCACACACATATAAACAGACAAGAAGAAAAGAACAGAAAGATACACGTTTGTGACTTAGCTCTTTTAACCAACCCATAATCTACACCAACAAAATGATTGCTACCAAACTTTTTACTGTACCAAGTTACCAATCATTACTGTCTTATGTTATGTACATGCTTACTTGTTATTTATATACCCGAAGGCCACTGACATAACCTCTTTGAGCCACGTGGCGTTGCGCTAACACGCGGTTTCCCAGACCTAACAAATGTTTTACATACGTGAGTATATAGGTCAAGTGCGTTGGTGCAAATGTTGCGCGTGCCCTCGGACGTTTGGCCAATATTGGGTTGGTATTTCGTACAAAATTTACTGCGCGTTTCTGGGAGAGAAAGAATTGTTTTTCATTACGTTGGTTACCCATATTTCGCTAGGTTTTATGCGGGTAATAGCAAGCGAGTAGTTTGGGAACATTGTAACTAGAGAATACAATCCCGGGATCCCGAAAATCCCGGGACTGTACTTGGCTAATCTTAGGATAATTTCGGGATTGCCACAAACAGCTCTAGTTTTTACTTCGTAGCCCGTTGCACCTAGAGTTTGCCTAGATTATATTAATAGCATTTATTACATATCGCCAAAAAAACAACGCTTTGATATGCGTACGATCCGTACTATACAAATATATGTGTTTTTATTAGTGTTGTGCAATAAAATTTAAAAAATATTTCTAGATAGTACTCGTTTGTTGTACATTTGAGACTAATTAGAAAACAAATAGTCTAATCCCGGGATAGCTCCGGGATCCCGTTATCACGCATCAAAAACCCCGTAATCCCGGGATCGAAAAACATGCTCGGGATTGTATTCTTTAATCGTAACAGCACGCAACGCCTAAACTAATTTAAAATATAAATAATTATATATTTAAGTACTATTTTTGCCATCGACACGCTAAGAAGAAGAAGCACTCCTATCGTATCCGAAGGGTTAAATAAAGGAGCGCTGAGGTACAGGAAATACAATAAGAAAGGAACATGACGATTAAGCAAACCAAGCAAGCAGTAAACAACTGTAACAATGAGAGGTATGTTAATTTAATTAATTGTTTTTAGTACTTGGAATTTAAAAAATAATTACCTTAGAACTACGTCTTAAAACATACCTACACACCGATTGGTTTTATACGTAGCTACGTCTACTTATCAAGTCTATCTATTTCTGTTTAACATAGCGTCCTTCGTTTGATGTAAAAGTCTTCTATCAGACAAGTCACTGAAATACTGATAAGAAGATGTAAAGATTTGTGTAAGTATTTATAAAAACAAATGATTTCTTACACCAAAATGCCAAGGATGTTTAACTGATAAATTCAATGATAGCTGAGTAAAAAATATAAATTTTAATTACTTTTTTGCTACGGCAAGGCAAAGGCTGTTTTCTGTTTTTGAAGGCACGTGTTGAGTCAACATTAATAGGGTTCCGCTGGCGCCATTGCACAGAATATTCTTTTTAGATACGGAACTCTTAAAAGTATATGAGTACTGTGCACACAGTTTGTGATTATGATGCACATTTCTTTTCCCATGGATGTTGACAGATACTTAAGAACGACACGTGTAACAAGTTATTACTAAGATAAGTAGGTATGCAGATGTAGGTATTTGATTATTACTGGAAAAAATAAACAAACTCCTTTATACCTAATATGTTTTGTTAAGAGTATCGGGCGTGCAAAAGCAAGGAATAACAGGTTTCCCATACAAACTTTAAGGTGTCCGTATACCCTTGACCCTGATATTTTTCAGATAAAAAGTAGCCTATATCCTCACCCGGTATGCAATCTATCTCTCTGCCAAAATTTTTCGAAAGCCGTTCAGTAGCTTAGGCGTGAAAAGGTAAAATACAGACATAAAGATAGAGTTACTTTCGAATTTACAATATAAGTATGGATTTATAATTGCACATAAAAACCTATTAACAGTTAAAACAATACAAACACATTAAATTGCTAAAAAAAAAAACTATAATGTACAACACTAAAATAAGCATATATATATTGCCAACTAACGATAAATAGAACTGTAAATATGTCGTACAATATTGTAAGCTGCAATCTACAGGAAATAAATACGTTTTTTTATTTTTTATTATTTTATAAAAATTGTACACGACATATACCTACAGTGCAGTCACTACTTACCCTTATTAAAAATGCAGATCCAAAATTGTCTGTCATCTTTCTTATACAGGGTGTAACCGAAAGGGTATATACATACAAAAGCATATGCTACAGACCACCAAACTGAACAACTTTTACTATGGAACCAACTCCGAAATCGTGAAAAAAAATAAGCTGTTCCCTACATTTCACGTAACCAAAAATGTACAGAGGCCAGCACATCAAGTTACCACAATCTGTCAAATTTCTTTGATAGTATTTCAACTTTATTGCAAAGACATAAGGTTCATTTTTAATTGAGAAAATTTGACAGTTAGGGATAGCTTGATGTGCTGGCGTCTGTACAGAACAACAGATTTTTATAAGAAGTGGTTTTACTACAGATATCTTTAAATCTTTATGGTATGTACAGAGGCCAGCACATCAAGTTACCACAATCTGTCAAATTTCTTTGATAGTATTTAAACTTTATTGCAATGACATAAGGTTCATTTTTAATTAAGAAAATTTGACAGTAGCTTGATGTCATGGCGTCTGTACCATTTTCTATGCATAGATTTATAATAAAACTAAGAACAGGGGATATTTCCACGGTTTCACTTTAGATCACTTTAGTTACTTATAATCTTATCATTATCTACACTATTGAAATTGGTGTTTTTAAGATAGGTTCCATCCAGAGGTTATTTTTAAAGGATCGTTTTTGCGATACGATCGCCTATTATGTCAACTCTTATAACATGTTCTACATTTATATCTGAAATTTGGTGTAGGTAGTACATAATACAGAGTATTATTCTATTCTGTTCGGTGTCTATTTACATTTCTGTAAAACCATGCGCCCGATGGGGTTGCCATCAGCAACAATGACGAACTTATATCCCAGCTCGGGCACAAAATTTAAAAAATCTGCCTTTTTTCTCCCACGTTACATGTGGAAATCTTTTGCAACTTTCAGCGGTTTGCGCACTGATAGTCTATGAATGTCTGTAAATATATTTTATACTTATATTATATTTTATATGATGTGTACAAGGGATATCCTATTTACTTACAGAAAAAAGATATGGATGCTTTATAAGATCTTTTTATTAGTATCCGTTTATTTGTCAACAAAATACAGGAAGTCTACAAATTTTCCTATAACACGTTTCCTTTTGAAAAAATGTTCTCATGTATGTTCCACGTAGTACCGTTTTTTTTTTGTTTTCGGGGGGAAACCTTCAAAAGGCGCCTGGACTTTCGGGGAAAAGACCAGGGAGTGTGGGATTCTTACCTCACTAAAACCACCCCGGTGATCACCATCAGCACGAGGAAGGGGCCCCGTTTCCTCTTAAAAGGCCACTCCGGGACCCCTTCTGTGCAACGCCTGTTAGGGCACATCGCTAAGGAAACTGTGATAGTCTCCCCTGAGTCTTGCTGTGCACGGCAGCACGTGATCACAGTGCCGCCGTTTCCCTGGAAGCTCTCGGTGGGAAATCAGACCGCCCGAGATTCCAAAGTCCCGCCTGCATTAAATGCTAAGGGGGATTTCGGTGTGTTAGGCGTTGAGGCGGCGCAAGACCTGCCTATCGGAGGCCCACGCAGGGCACTCCTCGAGCGTGTGCTGTGCAGAGTCTAGGTCACCTCCGCAATGGTGGCAATTTGCCGAGGCCTCTCGCCCAATCCTTTTCAGGTACTCGCCGAAACAACCGTGTCCGGTGAGCACCTGCGTGAGCCTGTAGGAGATGCGCTCCCTTCTTTTCAGCCAGGCTTCGAAGTGCGGCAGTACGGCTTCGACAACGCGCTTGCGCGAAAATTGCGGCTGCTGTAGCCGTTCGCGCCAACACTCGAACGCGTGTCGCCGTTCCTCCCGCCTCAGCCTTACGACAGCGATTCCTGGCAAGCTTTCACCACTTTGGCGAATGGCACGAATCCGGTTATATACCCTCGCGTCCATATCCGCCGATGTCCAGTGGCGGAAAGCGTGCCAGGAGAGTTGCCGCCTCAAAGGAGACCGTTCGGTATCCACGTGCGATGCGAATGGCCAGTCTCCGCTGCAGGCTGTTGATTTTAGTCCTGCAGCGCCGCACACCTGATAGTCGTTTTGACCAAACAGGTGCTCCATAAAGGATCATCGATCGCACGACGCCAGCGTAGAGGCGGCGAACTTCTTCCCGTGGTCCCCCAAGATTGGGCAACAGCTTTTGTAAAGCACCCACGGTCCACGTAGTACCTACCTATATTTTTTTCAGATTGAAATACTATCTTAAAAAACAAACTTGATAAAACCATCTGAAGGCTCTTCATATAAAGATAAACAATTTAACCTTATCATTATTCATAGTCTACCTACTGAGTCTATTATTTTTATCTGTAATACCAAAGTGCCTCGTTCACTATGAAACTAATTCAAAAGGGTCTGTGAAGTTTTGCCAGCTTATTTAATTTGATGCTGTAGATTGTAGAAGATGGTTTTTGGAGAGCTCTACCATAAGTTATAGGATTGTCTATGATAGTAAATGGTACAAAGCAAACTGATTTATTTGCATAATCGTGGATTCGCCCGAAACATGCGAATCAACCCTTTCCATTTTTTTTAGCTGAATACTTTTTTCTTAACTTTATAGCAAACAATTCAAAATATGCTAATTGCCTCATACGTATTTCGGGATTTGTCGATTCGCCCACAAATAATTTAACTTCGTAAAAATAATAGGTCGATACACTCGTTTCGGAAGAGTAAATTCGTTCGAATCAACTAATAAACCGAATCAACAAATAATTACTTATTATTGCATACTAATCTTTATTATAAAGCAAATCAGAAAACAAACTCTACTATCAGTCTTATCACTAAAAGCAATATGATGTACAAAATCCTGAAAAACAATAACTGACAACTAAAAAATCACGTTCTAAGAAGCATGAAATACAAAAATATTTCAATCTGAAATTGTTATGCAAAAACTTTTTTTTAATTTTTATCGTCTAGGTATTACTACTTTATTATAAACTACTTATACGTAATATATAGTGTCGTCGATCTTTGACAGTCGTTACGGGTATCCGAAGCCCGAAAGCCTGACAGCCAGTATTTCCATGGGGTATTGTGTTACCCAGTACGTGGGTTGTGGAGGTCAGAAAGGCCGTCGCGCCGTGTAAAATATTGGTCTCAGGTTGGACTGGAAGCCGAGCCCCCCAACGTAACGTAGTTGGGAAAAGGCTAGGTGGAGTCGGTGTTTCAGCCCGGTTTCAAGCTGACGAATTTTGGGCACACTGCAGCTCGATCCTTCGGGAAAATCAAGGCAATATAATAACTTTTAGATAGGATGGTATTGAAAATAACTAAGGTAGACCGTACTTCAGTTGTAGGTATAGTCGCTAGCATATATAGTTACCACAAACTCTCGAATTTGCTCAATCGATTTTGAACTTCATAGGCAGAGCTTTAAGGCTTAAAATTATTTGGAGGAATTCTTGAACGTGCAAATAGGCTCTGTTTGCTCAAAGCGTATTAGGAAGACCGTGGTTTCCAATTTCGTGTGACATAATCGCAAGTAAACATTATTATTTTGCTGAAACATGAGCATGTAGAGATAACATTAGTAATATTTTGTCTGCAAACAAAGGATAACAATAATTTGATAAGAATTATCTGACGGTTAAAGTGTTATCAGTCTATGTTTACTAAATGTATTATGTTCTTTTTTCAACATAATGTTAAAACCAGCAACATCTAGGAAAATTATAAAGTTTTTAAACTTGAGAGTTGAAATTGTGAAAGAGAATACAATCCCAGGCCTCATCCATCCCGGGATTTCGGCATTATTCCGGGCCTAGCATCTGCTCGTGGATTCACCCGCGTGTTTGTCTAAAATGATCCCAAGGGATAAAAAATAAATACCTTATGTATTAATCCAGGTTATAATCTATAGTGTATTTCTTTTACAGTGTCCAATTTGGTAAACAAACCCGGAACGAAAATTCAGATTTTTCGTATCAATCATACACTTTAAGTTGAGCATAAACGTCTTGATCTTTGTATAGGTAGGTAATACACATAGGGCACGAATTATAAATGCTTCAGAGACACATACAATACCTAGAAATCTTAACATTAGTCGCGATATTTGTTTACCAAATGAGACAACTGAAGAAAAATACACTATATCTTAGTGCCAAATTTCATTCCGTTCAGTAGTTTTTTGCGTGAAGAAGTAAGAAACTCACTAAAAACACACTCACTGAGTTTCGCCTTTATAATATTAGTGTGATTTGATCATGGGTTTCAAAATCGACTGAAATCGACTTATGGTTAACTTATGATCTCCTGCATCCGGTTAGACTGGAAGTAGACCCCAACATAGTTGTATGAAAGACTAAGCAATTGACTATTTGAATCGGTCAAAAATAAAATATGAAATCACATAAAAAAAGGCCGCTCGTCATAAAAACTTCCATCACCGTACAGAAATTAAATGTAATGCGAAGATATACATAATTGTTAAATTGTTTTTAATGCTAATAAGTATTCCATTTGATTCTAAAAATCTGTGACGTTACATTGTCATATTTCATGCAAATCACGTACAAATGCCGCGTTTTTGACAGTTCATAAAAAGTAACGTTATTGACTACCCTTTCGAATACCCAATTATCTAAGAAGTCGTGGCCTTCAATCACTATTACGGAACTGTGGAAAATACCTACAGGTTTCAGTACAAAAACAGAAAGTAATTCAGTAAAACAAACGCGTAACGAATGGTAACGATTACGTCTAGTTCGTAACACCAACACTAGATGGTGCTAATGGCCGTTTTATCACTAGGCAACACAGACAAATAAACCCGCGCTGTTAGAATTTCAACGTTCGGCTTAACGATGAAGGTGGAAAATCCATCAGCACGCTTTTATTTGGTGCTGCCCAGTGTTAAAGAAAGCTCGCATATGTTCACTTAATAACATTTATTACTTTAGAAGTTGCGATAACACTTCATTACCAATAATATGTTACGAATGTTATGATTATTATGCAAGGTTTTCAATGGCATTTAATCGTAAACTACGTACTGAAAAAAAACAACTTTTTTAGAAATAACTAGCTGTACCCGATCTGGCTTCGCACGGGTAGCATGAAGTATTTATCTACAGCTCACCTACCCTACCTGCCTACTAATCTACCTACCCTACCTGCCTACTAATCTACCTACCCTACCTATCTACCTACTGGAAGGAAGAAAACGCGTAGGCTTTCAAACGATGGTCGAAGTAGTGGAGGCAGGCCTTTGCTCAGCAGTGTGACAAAAAGAAACTACTTTTTCACCTCACAGGCTCGGAAAGAGTCTATTTGTCATTCGAAATCTGAGCCCAAAATCGCTTTTTGCTTTCTAGCGTGGAAAGAGTTTTTAAAATTCGAACCTTTCTATTTAATAATTTTCTATACTGCCAGTCCACTGAAAATGCATGACACGGTCTAAAATAAAATATTAAATAATACCGCTCACCTTAAAAACTTCCATCACAGTACAGAAATTAAATATTTTGCGAGGATATAATTGTAAAATTGGAATTAATGTTAATAAGTAGGTATTCCATTTGATTAAAAAAATCTGTGACGTCACATTTGAATATGCCATAAAATACTACCCTGTCAAATACCCAATTGTGTGGTAATTTATGTTTAATTTATGTAAATAAAATAAATACTAATATAATATGTTATTTAATCCTTTGCTTGGCAAAAATTAATATGTATTAAATTAAATTAGTTAGTTATTTGTATTAAATTAGTTTTTTTCTTTCATTCTCCTTAGAGGACAAGTAGGATATAGAACAAAATACAGGGTATTTAATTTTGGAGATATTCTATGTAACTCATAAGATACATTGCCAAGTATCTGTTATTTTCTTCACATGAGTCAATGTATCTGAGACGCTCGAACAAAATAAAACTCAACATATAACACCTTTTTTCTTGCACCTAGCAGTTTCCTCACTGTAGTGAGGTGAAAAATTGTGTTGCGCTCGGCAGCAAAGCTTTTCTGCGTCTCGTACCTTTGAAACCTTCGTTACGCTCAGGATTCTATATTTGAACCACTCACTTCGCTCATGGTTCAACCCTAGAATCCTTCGCTTACTCAGGTTTCAATAAAAGAACTCGCGCCAAAAATCAACTTTGCAGCCTTGCATAACAAATAACTATTTATGGACCTCGAAAAAGGAGGAAGTGCTATGTTCGACTGCACCACATGTACAGACGCCAGCACATCAAGATAGCTTGATGTCCTAACTGTCAAATTTTCTCAATTAAAAATGAACCTTATGTCTTTGCAATAAAGTTGAAATACTATCAAAGAAATTTGACAGATTGTGGTAACTTGATGTGCTGGCCTCTGTACATGACGACGCCACACTGACATGTATGTTTTTTTTTTTAATCTAATGGAACAAGTTGCCTAAAATAAAAATAGCTGTTAATAATCCAGATAATAAGAAAATACCTGAAAAAGCATTGCAAAATCCTTATTAATATTATAAATTACGGAAGTAACTCTGTATGTCTGTATGTATGTTACCTTTTCACGTCTCAACCACTGACCGGATTTCGATAAAATTTGTACGAGAAATAGATTGCATCTTGGGGAAGGACATAGGCTACTTTTTGTCTTTAAAATAACTCCCGCTATTGCGATATATCCGAACTTCACGCGAACGAAGTCTCGGGCTAAAAGCTAGTGATAATATACCTCAATGAAGTTATAAAAAGTGTAATGACCTAACACGTCATCATAAAGTATTTTCGTCTGGGCACAGAATAACTACCGGGTAATTGTCGGGATTTTACGTCAACAATCGGTGTATTTCGGGATTTCGGACCAACGCACGATTCGCTGTGTGCCTGCTAAAATAAGATGCACAGATTTACACGAAGATTTAACAATAAATCATGATTTAAATGGACATTATTATTCCCACGTAAATATCTTCTTGCTTCGATTTCTCAATAATTAACGACATCTCCTACAAAGGATGAAAATACGCAAGAATTCTTTCAAAGATTTCCACGGCATGTTTCAGTTTCTTTGATAGTTTTTCAACTTTATAACAAAACAATAAGGTTCATTTTCAATTGGGAAAATTTGACAGTAAGGGAAAGCTTGATGTGCTGGTGTCTGTACATATATTTTTTTATAAGTCCTACTCTGCCCTCATAAGCCAAAAAGCGTTATCTCAAAAAAGTGCGACTCGAGAAAATTCATGTTTTAGTTTTTTTGATTTCGCGTCAACTTAGTAAAGTAGTTTTAAAATTATTCATTCATAATACTAGATACTTATACCCATATTTCTTATTGATGTTTTTAAAAAAAGGAAAAATATGTTCTTTTACCTTATTTTTGAGATACCGCTATTGGGCTTCAAATAATATGTTTATTATTATGAGTTACCGCTTTTAGTTATAATGTGTTCATATGAATTTTCATATAAATGTTTTTCTATACATTTTTGCTAAAAATCCATGTAAAAGAACATAAAACACAAAAAAGTGCATTTGGAAATAATTTTAATAAACTTAAGATAAACATAATTAGAAAATTTTATATTTTGAAAATAGCCATCTATGTCATAAATCACTCAGAAGTAGGGAGCTCCCTCAAGAAGGACAGTCTATTGCCTGGTATTATATTTTGAAGGGATTTCAAAATATTGTTCTTCTTGGCTTGCGAAATTCCGTTAAGCATGGTTTTCTTCTTTAGAGGTGGAAGAGCATTCGTTTTTTAAATCTTGTTTCCAATAATACTAGCAGTTATATACTCACTATCAAAGGATGTCTTGTAATTAAAATCGAAACTAGCTCTCGTAGCTTCCACTTGCACCATATCGCAGATATAAGGACGTGGATTAAGGCGAGACAGTTTGTATTGCGTTGTGTAATCTTGCCATTCATAAAAGTCATTGTGATCCATTTTTTTTGGAATCACATTTATCCCAGCATTAGTCACAGCGGTATAAAAATCTTCAAAAAGTTATAAATCTTATTCATCATCCGCTTCATAGACAATTCAACTCTGTGATGAAATGAGTCGGCAGACATAAAAGTGCGGCCGGCTTCAAAAACTTTATTATAACAATTTTGTCAGCATTGATTTCACCCGAGTTAACTATATAAATTAGAAAAGAAAAGAATGTCCAGTTTTTATTTTGCGCTGAACAGTGATCAACCCATCTTTATATATAAAAATCAATTGCTGTTCGTTCGTCTCGCTAAAACTCGAGATCGGCTGGGCCGATTTAGCTGATGTTGAAATGAGAAAAGGTAGGTGGGTAGGTAGGGTAGGTAGGTAGGTAGGAAGGGTAGGTAGGTAGGGAAGGGTAGGTAGTTAGGGTAGGTATCATCGTTAAGACAGGACAACGTCTGTTGGATCAACTAGTATAATTATATTTTTGGCATCTCGGTGAAACAGTAAAAAATGGTAATGTGCACTGATAATTTCGTCCTTTGTCCTCTCAAATAATGCCTCATGCCACAACACAGGTACGACGGAATTTTGTCGACCTTTACCAGTTGGTACAAAACTCTCTTTATAAACGACTATCCTGTGAGTGAAAACAGCAGACCTAAACATGTCAATCCTAGGAAGCATTATTATAAATTCGCTACGCATTCAACAGATACCGCCAATGTTCTTAGAAATTTTGGCCAATTATAAGAACTTTTCTAAGCGATTCCACCGTAAGTAAAAATATACGGCCATTGTGTTTAAAAATAATGATAATACCTCTCAGCTCCTTAGTAATATCGTATAAATTTGAGATATGCAATATTTTCTTAGTAGGTTTTAGGTGGTTTCTGGTTGAAATAGCGCCATGTAACTTCATTTAACCTGTAGGGAATTTGTTAAGCTATCAGATGCAATAAAAATCAGAACTTTGTATTTTTTTGAGATACCGCTTTTTGGCTTATGAGGGCAGTACTGCTATCCTATAATAACGTCGAACTACAGTCAGAATCAGAAACTAAGCAGATTTTGCTTCTAATGCAATTAAATAAAAAAAAATATTAAGTAACAAATTGCAGAACGCCACCTGCAGCGATCCTTATATACCCCTTTTGTTTATTTAATTGATTTAAGCAGCTAAGTGCTAATAAAAAATACATTATTTTTAACACAGTGAATATCAACAACAATAAAATAGATTATTCTATATCCCTTCCTCGTGTTTTCGTACAACAAGCTATACCTCTTAACTCACACCTTTGCTAGCAGCTGTCGGGTCAATATTTAAAAACATTTCAAATTTTTTCACATGTCACATTTCGCCAGGAATGTTTAAATAAGTCTCAACTTAAAGGGATCAAGCCCATTGGCATCAACCGGGCGCAATTCCAGATTCTGCTACTGAAAAATATAGAAATCTTCTCCTTCTTCGTGTGGCTACTGACTAACTTGTTGTCAGAGTTTATATGCTGCCCATGGGCCTCTGACTTAGCTTGACATGTTGTCTCTCAGGCATCGTTTTCTCCGTTCTCTCGTTACCGCTACCCCGGAACGTAAACGGCTAAGAAAGGAACATAGAAGGGTTTTAGTCAGTAAAAGTCTGACACTCCCTTCCACTCCACCCAGAGCGGGAGGAGTCATTTGATGATCTCTCACCCGCAAAAAAAAAGGCATTGTTTTCTCACGATGTTTTCCTTCACCGTTTTTTAAGCAATTGATATTTATACAATACGCACATTAATCCGAAAAATCAGAAATGCGTGCCTTTGGTTCGAACTCGAGACCTATGACTTAGCAGTCCAACGATCTCATCACAAGGTTATAGCTGCAGAAATGACAAACGATAACACTTATCGAACCCAGGAGTTCGAACCCAGTAGAGCTGGCAACGACAAGGCCAACGAGGTGAGTCAATTTTAACGTAAACTTAGTAACTTAGTAATTTTCGGACTGCCAAGTCAAAGGTCTCGAGTTTGAACCCAAGGCAAGCACCTCTGATTTTACGGATTCATGTGCGTATTGTATAATTATCACTTGCTTAAAATCGGTGAAGAACAACATCATGAGAAAACCAGCATGTCTGAGAGATATTTCTCAACAGCATGTGAAGCTAAGTCAGAGGCATGGGCAGCGTAAAACTCTGACACCAGTTTAGTTACTAACCACACGACAAGAAGGAACTTTTAGATACACAAGTCACAACACGCCTGAAACTGCTGTAGAACCCGTTCCTGAAGGCAAGCGTATCATGAATTTAAAATAACTTTGTCCTTAACTTTATAAATGTTTGATTCAAAGAGGCAATCGCGTGACCCAGTTTGCGGGACGTAAAGTATACATGTAGGTATGTATATTAATATGTATTGTGTATGCTTAGTAGCGATCAGTGGGCTTATCTCGACAACTCACGTGTTATAAGTATACCTACATTGTTATGTACCTATTGCCATTGTATTTGGATTAGTGCGTGATATCAGTGCGTGGGTAAGTTTACTTTTTACCGCCAACGTACGCCAAAGGACGCGATGCCTCGCCCAGCGCCAAACTATAAATGCATAACGAACAAAATAGCAAAAAAATGCAGAACTTCATATGAAGTCGTGGCGCTGGTAGCACGAAAATCTGGAACTTCTATGTTGAATAGAAGTTCTTTTGAAGTTAGATTGCTTGGCGGTGAAAAGGTTAAAGTACCAATATTCTGTTTTAACGAAAGAGAGTGGGTAGTGTCTGCATCAGGAATACCTATATCGCAGAACAAAAGCTTTCTTTTGGAAGAATATAATACAAGAATAAGAAAATATTTTGTGCTTTAAAAACGAGAAAAAGGTAGTAAAAACCAAAAGCATGACGTAATTTTTGTTTGTTGCAAAATAAAGGAAAACAATGTAAAACAAAATGATGAAACAATTTCTTATTGTTACGTTTCTGTTTTACGTACCCAATTTATTTAAATTCTTAGGTATTTGTGTTAGCTACTGCGCATTTTTGGAATTAGTGGCCAGACAGACGGGCACTTTAATTTGTGTAAATGATTTCATCACTACTGCTCACGAAACGGTATGACGTATTTCATCATGAGGAAACCGGCGGCATGTCCTAGAACCAGTAATTTGAAGACATGTGACATCACTATCCCGCACTGGGCCCGCGTGGTAGATTACGGCCCACCAGGATCTCGAAGAGAGGAAGCCTGTGTCCCAACAATGGTAATATTATGGGCTGATTATCTATTCTTAGAAGATTCTTAGAATATTTAACGGCCGAGAAGGCGGGGCCATCCCCATAGCGCGCCGAGTGGAGGGGATGACGTTTGCTGTGTGGCGCGCTCCAGTACTGGAGTCACTTTTGCTTGAGCGTTCGGATGCGACGGTCGTGTTTCTTATCGTTTATAGAAAAATAGATTGTAGATTTGATTATTTGAGTAACGGTTATAATTTTTGATTCTAATTAAATAATTCGTTATTAGGTTATTCGTGTTTTCTTTTTAAAAAATTAATTGAGCTTCTGATCGCCAAGATCAGAAGTGGGATTCGAATTTAAATACACGCAACGTTAATTATTAGTTCGCCATCTTTTAGCAGTAAATAGTGCTAGCGTTCCTTGTTAATTTTTTTTATTATTTGTTCGCCACGTGTTGATAGTTTGATTTGTTTTTGTTGACCGCCGCGAGTTCAAAATCTTATTTATACGTTGTAACTATTTAGTGCTTGTTCATATGGATCAATAACCGTGCGTTAGACATTCTATTGTTTTCTTAATTTGTTTTAAAGATTACATAGTGTGTTTTAAAGATGTCAAGTCGTGAGTGTACGCCGCGTAAATCGTCATCTAAGCGCAAGTCTCGGAAGCACCGTAATGATTCGCATAGCCGCCGCGAAGCCCGTGCTACACGTCGTGACACTTATTTTGAATCAAGTGATAGGTCTGCTAGGCGTCAACGCGATAGATCACAAAGTTACGAGAGCTCACCTAGCCGCCGCGATAACGTCTATAGGCGTCGGAACAGCCCTCGACGCGATCCGTTAGATGAAATTCTTGATCGGTTGAACGCCTTGGAGGATAGGCTACCCTCAAACGAGACACAAAATACTACTAACTCGTCGCATCCCTGCGTTAGAAGCTTCACTCCTTTACTGGCTTCAGCGACCGCTGATCCACCTGGCACCAGTTTAGAGACGCCTGTTACGAACGGGACCGCGACCGATGGGACTTCGCGCGGAGCTGACGCTGCGGACAGGATTGTGGGTGCACTTTCTTCGCTTATTCAAGTAAGATCTAAACATTACTACATTTCTAATTTTGATCCCAGTGTTCACGACTTTGATGTGTGGTGTGCGGAGGTAGATCGAGGGCGTGTATTATGCCACTGGGATGATCGGGAATGCCTGGGGCGTATTGGTGGCTGCTTACGTGGTGATGCTAAGACGTGGCTCAACGATTGGGTGACCAATGACCGGTCGTGGACTAACTTTAAAGCTGAGTTCCGGTCATTGTGTCCGCGCGATGTGGACATGGCCACTGTACTATACGAGGTTATGAGTACCACTTCTAATAAATTTACCACGTATGCTGAATATGCGCGAAAGTCTCTTTTACGCTTGAACATTGTAAAGGGGCTCTCGGACGAGTTAAAAACCGCTATAGTGATACGTGGCATTTCCGATCCCCAAGTCAAGGCCGCAACCACTAACGCGAAGCCACAGTTGAAGGACCTTGTTGAATTTTTGTCCGCTTACTTAAAACCTAAAAATGCACCAACTACGACCACTGCCAGCAATCCTGTTCGCACGTCAACCGTAAATAACTCTGATCCGCGTAAACGCAAATTATATAGGCCTTATGATAAATTGACCTGTTTTTCATGCGGTAATGTAGGCCATAAACAGCGTGAATGCCCTAAAAAGTCTAAGTCGAACTCGGTAAACTCTCACTCAAAGGTCGAGCCTGCGAGTTCCACTTTGCAATCAAGTTCAAAGTCGATAAAAACTTGTACGTTCTGTAAAAAAAATGGACACTCTGATGAAACTTGTTTTGTTAAAGAACGTGTTGAGGCGAAATCAAAAACAAAAAATATATCGAATGTAAATTTTTGCTCAGAGTCTCCTCCAGACACAACAATGTGATGCCAGCCGTAGTTCAAAACGTACCCGTTGATGTTTTGGTTGATTCCGGTTCTGATATCTCGCTAATATCGGAATCTGTTTTAAAGCATTTTAGTTTTAATAAAATAGCAACCTATCGCCGTATGCGAGGTATTGGAAGTCAGGACATAGAATCCATTTCATATGTAAACACCATTATTGAATTTCCCGAGCTGTCATTAGAGGTAGATTTGTATGTTGTTCCACCCGATTGCATTCAGGCCCCTATTTTGATAGGTACCGATGTTTTAAATCGTAGCGGTGTTACATATATCCGAACTAATGACTCGCAACGTCTAATTAGAGTACCGTACGTAAATAATGTGTCCACTTTAGGGGTCGCTAAAATAAATACGCCCTTGGTTGGTGACGAAAAAGAAAGCCTGTTAGCTTTACTAAACGAATTTTCCGACACATTCACTACTGGTACGGCAACCTCTACGGTAAATACTGGCACTATGGAGATAAGACTTAATAGTGACGTTCCTATAAACTATCGACCTTATAAACTCTCAGCTGATGAAAAACGCCGTGTTCGCGAGATAATAAAAGACTTGTTAAGTTCAGGTGTGATACGCGAGTCACAATCAAATTACGCCAGTCCTATCATCCTCGTAAAAAAAAAGGATGGGTCCGATAGGATGTGCGTAGATTACCGCGCTTTAAACGCAGTCACTATTAAAGAACGTTTTCCATTGCCGTTAATAGACGACCATATTGACAGGTTGGGTTGTTATAGATATTTTACTAGTCTTGATATGACAACAGGCTTCCACCAGTTACGGATGAAAGATGACGATTCCATTAGTAAAACAGCGTTCGTAACGCCTGAAGGGCATTACGAATATTTAAAAATGCCATATGGGCTCACAAATGCCCCTATTGTGTATCAACGAATAATAACTAAAACTCTGAAGCATCTGATAGATACCGGCAAAGTGCTCATATATATTGATGACGTGTTGGTTATGTCCAATTCTGTCAGTGATGGTCTAAAAACTTTGCGTGAGGTGTTACAAACACTTACTAATGCGGGATTTTCAGTGAATCTTAAGAAATGCACGTTTCTGGACACAGAACTTGAATATCTGGGCAGACTTATTGGACATGGTCAGGTTAGGCCGAGCCCAAGTAAGACCGAAGCTTTAGTTAAGTCCCCTAAGCCCACAAATGTAAGAGAGGTCCGTCAGTTCTTAGGGTTAGCAGGGTACTTTCGTAGATACATCGCAGGCTATGCCTCCAAAACTGCTAGTATTGCCAAGTTACTCAGAAAAGGCGAGCCTTTCGTATGGGGCGCAGAACAAGACTTGGCCCGGGATTACGTAATTAAGAGCCTTACTGAGGAACCCGTTTTAGCAATCTTTGATCCGAGTTTGCCCACTGAGCTTCACACCGACGCCAGTGCAATTGGTTTTGGTGCAATTCTTATGCAAGAGCATGAGGGAAAGCGGAAGCGAGTTGTCGGTTATTTTAGTAAATCAACACAGGGCGCCGAGTCCCGTTACCATAGTTATGAACTCGAGACTTTGGCAATAGTTCGCGCATTACAACATTTTCGGCACTATTTAATCGGTATTCCCTTTAAAATAGTAACCGACTGTAATTCTCTCAAGTTAACAGAGCGCAAGAAAGATTTAATACCGCGTGTGGCGCGCTGGTGGGTCTACATGCAGGACTACCAGTTCACGATTGAGTATCGAAAGGGTTGCCTTATGCGGCATGCGGACTTTTTAAGCCGACAGCCCGCTAACGTCTATCAAATTCATAATCCGCGAAATTGGGCGAAGATTGCTCAGACGGCTGACTCCGAAACTCAAAACCTAATGCAAAAACTGAGAGAGGGTCAGTTAGATTCTACGCGATTTATTGTTAAGAACGAATTGTTGTACTATAAGTATACACCAACTGGTGAAGATTTTCGTTTCCTCTGCTTTATCCCAAAGGGGCATAGGCTTAGCTTGTTAAGAGTATTCCACGATGACCACGATCACATCGGAATAGACAAGACCACCGAGCTGATATTGCGTCATTTTTGGTTCCCCGGCCTGAGGCCTTTCATAAAAAAGTACATCGGTCATTGTATTGTTTGCTTGTCGCATAAGAAAGTACCTCGAGCTCCTAGTCAACCCATAGAGTCTTGGACAAAGCCTGATGTACCCTTTTCAGTTGTCCACACGGATGTACTTGGTCCCTTAACCGAATCGAATGGCTTTCGGTACATACTAATCGTAGTAGACTCTTTTTCGAAATACTGCTTATTGTACGCCCTATACAGACAAGATACCGCCGAATTAAAGCGCGTGTTTACAAATACCGTTTCCCTATTCGGTACTCCATCCAAAATCGTCTGCGATCGTGGCAGAATGTTTGAAAGTGCGTCCTTTCAAAGTTGGGTTACGGACCTAGGCAGTGACATGCATTTTATTACACCTGAAATGCACCGCGAGAACGGACAAGTGGAGCGGTACTGCCGAACGGTCCTCAATATGTTGCGAATAGAGGTAAACAATAAAGGTGCCCAGTGGTCCGATGCCTTATGGAAGATACAGCTCACCCTAAATATAACCAAACAAGCAGCTACCCGCACGTCACCCTTGCAGCTGTTAACTGGCATCGAGGGAACGACTCCTGTTTTAAGATCCCTTGTACGAGACGTCGCTTTGACTGGTTCACATTCCAATCGAGAAGCGCTTCTAACGCTGAGAAGACAAAGGGCATCTGAGTTGCTAGCTGAAAATCAGCAGCGTCAAGACTCCTACGTTAATGAGCGCCGTCGACAGCCACGTACATTTGACGTCGGCAGTTTCGTCTTTGTTAGTAAAGGTTCACAAAGCACCGGGAAGCTGGACTCCGGGATGCGTGGGCCTTATAAGGTTGTGCGAGTGCTTCCACACCACCGATACGAGCTCGAGCTGCTAGCTGGCTCGTACGGAAAGAAGACCCAGACCGCTGCTGAGCACATGGTGCAGTGGCGAGGCGAGTGGACCCCGGAGGCGTGTGAAGCGTTCTTCGGTAATGGTGAGTGGTATTGGCAGTCCCGACATTGTGACAGCTAACTACTCTGAGCCCCGACATTGTGGCTATCCCTTTGCCCCGACATTGTGGCAATTACCTATCCTTGAGCCCCGACATTGTGGCTATTCTTGAGCCCCGATATTGTGGCTATTCTTGAGCCCCGACATTGTGGCTATCCTTGAGCCCCGACATTGTGGCTATCCTTGAGCCCCGACATTGTGGCTATCCTTGAGCCCCGACATTGTGGCTATCCTTGAGCCCCGACATTGTGGCTATCCTTGAGCCCCGACATTGCGGCTATCCTTGAGCCCCGACATTGTGGCTATCCTTGAGCCCCGACATTGTGGCTATCCTTGAGCCCCGACATTGTGGCTGAGCCCCGACATTGTGGCTATCCATTGCCCCGACATTGTGGCAATTACCTACTCCTAGCCCCGACATTGTGGCTATCCTTAACCCTGACAGTAGTCGATCAAAAGAGGAACCCCGAGAGTGGTTACCAGGTTGCGATAGTGTTGTTGTTTCAGTAATGATTGAGGTCCGGAACTCCTTCATTGGTGATACAATGACAAAGCAGCGTCTATTTTTGTGTAATTGCTTGAGAAAATGCTTGTAATTTCATTGAAATGAACGGCCAAACTTATGCTTTCAGAACATTCTATTTATGTTTTCGCTTTTGGTATGTTTTAGATGACGAAATAACTAATGATGACCCAACTCATGAGGACCAAGTTGCCGACAACCGACCAACAGAGGGCCAATCAAGGGAGGATCAGGTGAATGAGCAGTTGCAGCCAGAAAACCAAGCTGACGAGGACGTTCAGCTGCCAGGAAAGGCCGTCTTAGAAGATTCTTAGAATATTTAACGGCCGAGAAGGCGGGGCCATCCCCATAGCGCGCCGAGTGGAGGGGATGACGTTTGCTGTGTGGCGCGCTCCAGTACTGGAGTCACTTTTGCTTGAGCGTTCGGATGCGACGGTCGTGTTTCTTATCGTTTATAGAAAAATAGATTGTAGATTTGATTATTTGAGTAACGGTTATAATTTTTGATTCTAATTAAATAATTCGTTATTAGGTTATTCGTGTTTTCTTTTTAAAAAATTAATTGAGCTTCTGATCGCCAAGACTATACTAATATTATAAAGACGAAAACTTTGTTTGTTTGTTTGGTTGTAATGAATAGGCTCAAAAACAACTGGACCGATTTTAAAAATTCTTTCACCGTTGGAAAGCTTAGTTTTCTAGGAGTAACATAGGCTACTTTTTATCCAGGGAAAAATAACGGGTCCCACGGGAAAGACCACGGGAGCGAAGCCGCGGGCAAAGTGCTAGTGTGCTATATTTTTACGATTTCGAGCGAGTCACGAGGGCACTTCCTAGTGAGTACCTATAACATTACTTTACGAGGTTATAAGCAAGCACGTTGTTTTTATATTTGATTACGTACTTATAAATTCTGTAAAAATAGTTAACTGAACATTCCATTCCTACGCACTTGCTCGCAATAGCTAGACAAAGTTGTTTATTTTGAATTTTCCTCTGATATTTATAGAGTTCATGTTTTCGCTCGTTCACAGAAGCCAGGAAGTCTAGATCGGCAACACTTAGATATTTTTACTCGAGCAATATTGGGGCAAATGGAAATAGCTGGCGAGCTGTATCTACTTACAACACAGGACCATTTATTTTCACCAACAGGACGTGTTGACTAAGGGGGAAATTCATCAATGAAAATAAACGCAAACAGCTCATAGACCCCGTTTAACCTTTTGAACGCCATTGTTACATATATGTGACAAGCAAGCGCATGCCGTGTACGCCAACGACTCAAATATGTGACAATGCGGGTACACTATAACACGAAATCGATAACAGAAGTTACAATAGAATAACACTAAAATCATTGAAATAATATATTAGAAAAAAAAAACCGGCCAAGTGCGAGTCGGACTCGCACACCGAAGGTTCCGTACAAACCTGTAGGTATATAAGTAAAAGTTCACCCATCACGAGAATCGAGTCATAGTTATGGTATTTTTATATTTTGAAAAAAAAAACATTTTTTTTTTTATTATATGATGTAACTAAAAATTTACGGTTTTCGCAATTTTTCCATTATCTGCACTGTAAAACGTTACTTTGTACCAAATTTCAAGATTCTAAGTTCACGGGAAGTACCCTGTAGGTTTTGATTCCCGTGCGAGTTTCGAAAATTTGCGGCATAAACAGCTGTATCTTTTGATTGCTTTGGCTTCGAAGTTTGATTTTTTCACAGCTCCAAGGGACAGTAGACTTGAGTATCCTACTACTATTATAAAGGCGAAAGTTTGTAAGTATGGATGTATGGATGTTTGTTACTCTTTCACGTAAAAACTACTGTATAGATTTGGATGAAATTTGACACAGAGATGGTTTATATCCTGGATTAACACATAGGATATTTTTTATCCCGGTAGAACATTCCTGTGGGATAATTTCCGACCTCCACGCGAGCGAAGCCGCGGGCAGAAGCTAGTTAGATATAAATTTCAGTTTGATACCTCCACGCGTGCCTGAGAAAAACGGTCTTGACAGACGGACGGACGGACAACAAAGTGATCCTATAAGGGTTCCGTTTTTTCCTTTTGAGGTACGGAACCCTAAAAATACCAAAAGGTCTATGAATAAGATGAGTAAGGATGACTTTATGAGTAGGTGAAGACAAAAGAAACGATGAATAGATTTTGGTGAAAGATGATATGGCTAGAGAGAGAGTGACTACCAAAATGAAGACTAATAGAGAAGTATGGAAGAAGACGAAATTTTGGGGCGATCCCAAATGAATTGGGATAAGAGCAGGAGATTGATTAATTGTGATGAGACTGCTTGGCCCAGAAAAGCAGCTTATCCGCACTTTTTTAATATCCTACTAACCACCCTCTTTCCGTATTTACCTCCTATTGGGTTGGTCGTTACTGGGTTGTGGAGGTCAGATAGGCAGTCGCTCCTTGTAAAATACCGGTATTCAGCTGCATCCGGTTAGACTGAAAGCCGACCCCAACATAGTTGGGTAAAGAGGCAGTCACTAGATTCTAGTGCATTTAATAAATTAATCCACACGCTTCTTACGATTTTCTGTTATACATACCAGAGTTAGGTACTTCGGAGTCACGGTAATCTAAATTTAAATGAACAGCGCGTGTTTCAGATCCATCATGGAATGTCAAAACATTTTGATACCAAACAAAAACAAACGTAGCTTTGTTTGTAAACGGGTTAAGATAAACTTTCATATTCGGCTAATAAATATTGTTATCTAAATGATGTAAATTTTACATTATTCAATACGTTATAGGTTATCATATGGTTACTAAATATGGTTTAATAAATCATTTTGAATGCCGTAATTACAGACGGAATTAAAAAGCCATTGTGTCTCGCGTAGATCTACGTTCCGGCAGTCAATGGGTTAACCACGTAATCAGTTAATTTTAGATTTTAAGCTTCCAATGTAAACGGATTAAGCGGGATTGTCCGAAAGGTTACCGCTACCTCAGAACATAAAGGGCTACGGAAGGAAGGGTTTTAGTCAGTAAGAGTCTGACACTCCCTGTCGCTCCACCCATTGGATGATTTCCCAGCCTAAAAAAAAAGTCTAACCGGATGCAGCTCAATACTAGTATTTTACATGAAGCAACTGCCTATCTGACCTCCACAACCCAGTAATTGGGTAATACGACACCAGATAGACCTTGGTAAGAATAGCTGTGAGATTTTCGGGCTTCTGACGACCTGTAACGACTGTCAAAAATGTACAAATGACAGCCGAGACCAACAGCTTAACGTGCTTTCCGAGGCTCGGAGGAGTCTCGGTATGTAAAGATGGTCACACATCTACGGTCAACCCCGGCAAGCGTAGCTTAACCTGGTGGATCGACCTGTGCGGCTGTTAGTACTTAGCCACGAGGTCCTCCCATTAGATACACAAGATACTACTATATATGCACGGATTTAACGTTGCCAACGTCACGAAGTCGCTTGTCGTCTACACATTTACGGTATACCATAATATAATATAATGTTATGCATATATAATATAATCTATAACATTACCATGAGCATCTGTGCCTACCTACATCCAACTAATTAACTTTTTTGCAAAAGTAATTGCTACGGCTTTTAATTTGTTTTTGTAAAAAAATGTTGAAAAGTAGAACTTCAATAATGTATAAGATATATCCGTAAGTAACCATAAGCGTCCAAAGTATGATACAGTACAAAAAATGGACTAATATCGGAAATCAATATGATTCTTGACTTCGTTAAGGCTATTCTAACATACCTTTACGCTACTTGCATCGGTAACCTACCTACTTGCTTGCTTTGTTTTTGTAAAACCTTCCACGTAACACATTATGGTAAGAAAATATACTTATTGCGTTTTGAGTAAAAACATCTAATATTAATGTATTTTATTCTCTTAGATTTGACCGTAAATATCAACAGAACCGACGACGTCAAAAAAGAAATCAATTTCAGTCGACGAGAAATCTTTGAAAGTTCACTTACTAAATTGTTTTCAAATACTCATTTCAGAATGAAGTACCTAAAGAACGAAGCACCAAAGTCGAAAATATATTTATAAAATAAATAAAAATTTCGATGACAGCTGTTCAAATAAAGAACGATAATATTTAAACTCTATGCTCTTTTCCGTGTGACAAATATATCATAGAGATGACAAAGCAAGTTAAATTCGTTTAAATCATTGAAAATCATTAATGCCAAACACAAAACAATAGCAAGCAAAAGTACACATTAGTCACGCATTTGAACAACATATACATTCCATATACTATATGTACATACATGTATATACTCACACGAGGCTAAATGACCTTGACCGTGACTGTTGTGAATGCTGCCATTACCAAACATAGTAGGTACATTATATAAGTTTTATATATGTTAGTAGGTGAAATAAAAAGACGCATATTATACGAAATGTTCATTTTAACCTTAACCTCTTATAAATACAGATAAAATAAGGTAGGTATATGTACATATTTAGCAGATAGTCAGAGTAAATAGGTTCTATTTCTGGAATCATTATGAATCTTGAATCTTGTTGATCCAAACAAGCGCGACCGTAGCAAATTCATATTTTTATTGACTCAACATCTTTTTACTCAGCGATACAAATTGATCTAAAATGTCATGATTTCATGAAATTCAATAGACTAATATTATTATTATTCAATGAAATAGTCAATTCAGTACCAAAAGTAGTATTAGTGATTTTAATTATTATAATTATGTAAATACCTACATATTTGTTACATTCGCGAATAATATTTTGATCAAAGTTCACAATAAGAAATAATTAAAAAACGTATTTATCAAACAAGTATAAGTACCAAGAATAGAAAAGAACACAGAACTTTTTATTATAGGATTTTTTTGTACTTTTTTAAATGGAGTCTCATCTGACTAAGTAAATATAATAAAAGTACAGACGGAGGCAGTTTGTTGTCCGTCGCACCGAGAATTCTCCACAACGGGTTTAATTACATTCTAATGAATCCTTTTCTGTTTGATAAACATTGCAAATAAACAAACAAATGAAATCATGAAAATGGCTTTGAAACACTCCGAATTTCGTTTCTAAAACCGTCTGCTACCTAGTTTGTGGAGAAACATGATAACCGTCTATTTGCCGTCTACAGTTCATAAAACTTGCATAATGCATAATACCAAGGAATTTTAAAATAAGAATGTGAGTTTAAAAACCGAGTCTGGGCGTGGTTCAGAAAGCTGGCAACGGCGCAAATAGCTGTCAAAAAGTTTTGATTAGTTTGTCCATATAACTGCTTGAAAACAAGTACAGTCCGCGAGGTATAAGCTGAGCTTTGCATTTGTGTGAGTGTACATGGATAGTGTAGGTGTGATAACCGGCCTTAGGCGCGGCGCCATTTTCGCCCGGTAAAAACCGATTTTGGGTAACCGGCCTGAGGCGCGGCGCCATTCTGACTGTACTTTTGGTGATCACTCACACTAATGCAAAGCTCAGCTTATACCTCGCGGACTGTAATAAGGTTTAAGATCATTTATTATCATAAGAATAACACTATTCACTTATGTAATATATGCCAGTGGCAAAATTTATTGTCCTGTAGTGCGTATTTGGAAAATTTCTTTTTATCCCTGTAACTGTTAAAATACTAAATTGAGTGTTAATTTTTTTAATGTTTTTGAAACGTCACGAGAGAGGGCTCGGTACTTTGGAAGGCGTAACGTAACGGGCCGAAGCCAACTCGCAGATTGAAATGAAGTGCGAACCACCAACCGAGTGTTAATATTGTGAGTAAAGCCTTAATCAAGTCAGTCTAATTATTATCCTGGTTTTCGGGTGATTAAACCTGTCCGTTTCAAGTCATCGAATTTTATGTTTCCTTGATTTAAAGGCGTCCTAGGTAGTCTAAAGAAACCGGTTGTAATTTATGATTGTGTTTACTACTGCTAGTCACGTGTGGAATAAAATAAAACTGAGTTTTAATAATTTTAATTTAAATATCAACACTGTTTACTCACGAATTGCATCCGGGCACTTAGAATTTTTATGCTAACTTTTTTAGCAATGATCTAAAAAAGATGGTGTCCCAGAAAACAAAGTACTGTAAAGCTCAAGATCGAGAGAAGTAGAAGTTTATAAATTTTTTCATGTATTAATTTCAAATATTACAATAATATATACAATATAAAATCTAACACTAAAACTAAAAATAATATAGGTATTATGTACAAGTATTAAAACTAATAACTAACGTTGAGCGTGCCCGCCTGCTGGCAGTGGGTGAGTAGGAGTCGGGCCTCTGGCTTCAGGCACTACCGTCACCCAACATAGGTACCATGCTGTGTGACACCACCTTCCGGGTCGCTACCTGTCTGCGTCTAGGCGCTCCTTGCGTGGCTCCGCATCGCTGCCAATACGGTGAAGATGTCGACTGCCTCGGACACCATGGCCTATCCTGCAGTAAGAGTGCAGGCCGGTTATCACAGCACGCCAGCATCAATGACATCATCCATCGTGCTCTTGTCACCGCCGAGGCGCCAACTGTTTTAGAACCTAAGGGCTTGGCACGCGACGATGGGAAGAGACCAGACGGAATGACACTGATGCCTTGGAAGGTGGGTAGGCCTTTGGTGTGGGATGCAACGTGTGTCGACACCCTTGCGCCATCCCACCCTTCTAGTACGCACGTGCAGTACTGCAAGTGCAGAAAACCTCAAACGGCGCAAATACTCCAACCTTATTGGGACTTACATGTTTGAGCCGTTTGGGGTTGAAACACTAGGGCCATGGGGTCCGAGTGCACACTATGTTTTCCGAGACATCGCCAAGCGGTTGATCGACTCTTCACGTGACCAAAAATAGGCCAGCCCGCCTATTTTTTTTTCAAAGAATCAGCATTGCCATACAACGCGGCAATGCTGCCAGCCTTTTGGGAACTTTTCCTGTTGACAGCGATGTGGACGAATTTTTTGATGCTCTTTGATTATATACTTAGAATATTTAGCTTTTAAATGTGAATAACTAACTAAAATATGGCGTCGAAAAAATCCTCCGCATCGCTGTCGACTGGTAATGTACCCAAGAGACTGGTGGCATTGCCACGTTGTATGGCAAAGCTAAACCTCTGACCAAGGTAAAAGTCAGCCCTTGGGTCACGGAAAGTGTCAACCACAGATTTCTTTAAACAAACTATGAGCACTTGTTTCATGTTGAAGCAATATATATTAAGTAGGTACCAAAGTAATCATTTTCGCTTTCAAAATTCAATAAGCGAATATTCAAAGCAGCAGAATACCATAATATGGAGATGCCAAAAATAAACGCAATCGTACAGACATTTCTTCAGAAACTGCAATCAAAATTCATCAGCGTCTACCATTGGTTGGTCTTGAATACAAATCGGAGAATCTGGTCTTTGGTTCGTATTCTGGCGACAGACGTTCAAAGAAAAGTACATTTATATGAAAATTATTATCGACGCGTTTGCCCTTGGCAGTGATCACTGGCCACATTGTTTTATGGCTATATTTGATTTAAAAGGGATTTACATACTCAATGTGTTTCTCAGTGAAATAAAGAACACGTGCTACGGATGACCATTTTGCTTCATCCAAGTCCTTGGTTTTGTTTCATTATTATACTGGGTGTAACCGGAAAGTTATATACTTTTAAAAGGATATGCTACAGACCACCAAACTGAACAACTTTTACTATGGGACCAACTCCGAAATCGTGAAAAAGAAATCAGCTGTTCCCTACATTTCGACGAGCCACGTGACCAAAAATGAATAGAACAGCTGTTTTTTTTTTTTTGAAAAGTTGTTCAGTTTGGTGGTCTGTAGCATATACTTTTGTATACCTTTTCGGTTACACCTGTATAGTAATATAGGGAATTAGAAGTACATCTCCCTCATAAAGTAGTGTACGTCAAGAGTTCGAAACCAGACAGGCACTATACTTTGTGAAGATATTATTGTAATTTCATCACCACTGCTCTCAAAACGGTGAACGAAAACAACCGTGTGTGTTGTACATAAAAAAACCGTGCCTTAATATGGTCAGAAACGACACACCCATTAAATTACTATGCTAAAAAAGCCGTATTCAGTCAACTAATGCCGTAAACAAGTCTACAAAAACGCCTCGCTGCTAGTTTCTTTCCGCAACACCTATGTCCGCCATTCTGATTTTTACGTCACAATTTGTTGTTTCGCACTCAACCGGTCGCACTCGCCAGAAATCGCGTGATGGGAACCTTGAATGTGTTTACAAAAACTGCGCTTATAAAACTCTTCACTTACATAAGTGCGCGTGAGTCAGTGGACACGCCCCCTTGTTTACCCACGTAGTGGTGTAACACGTGGTGGTCGGATACACGGAGATAGTTGACATTGAAAGTGTTGTTGTATAGTACAGAGGAGCACATCAAGCTACACCAGTCTGTCAAATTTCTTTGACAGATTTTCAACTTTATTTCAAAACAATAAGGTTCATGTTCAATTGGGAATATTTGACAGTTTGGGATAGCTTGTTGCGCTAGCGTCTGAACAACCACACTTTCAGAATTTTTGAGTGATCGACTGCGTGTATTGATATATTATTTTGTTTGTGTGTGTTTTTGAGATATTGATAATTGATAAGTAGTTAGTTAGTATTATAATCAAAAACTTTACTTCGAAGCCGTGCATTTACACATGATTGTGTTCAAAACATATGACCGACATATTAATTAAAATTTGTAGCCCTGTGTACTCGCGAACAACAGGAAGCTACGCCTACGCATAAAATCATACCAAGTTTTGAATAAACTTGGCGCCATTTGTCGCGTCAAGTATGAATTATGGATCTCAAATAGGTGTTTAGCTAATTATTTATGTAAACAGGAGCTGTCCTAAAACGCGGAGGAAATAATAAGACCTTTAAATGGAAAGATATTATGAATGAGTATCTAGTGATCTGTACATATTAGTAGAATAAAATAATTCACATATCTATACCAATATTATAAAGCTGAAGAGTTGTTTGTTTGAACGCGCTAATCTCTGGAACTATTGGTCCGAATTGAAAAATTATTTTTGTGTTGGATAGTCCATTTATCGAGGAAGGCTATAGGCTATGTAACATCACGCTACGACCAATAGGAGCCGAACAGCGGGAAAACCGCGCGGGAGCAGCTGGTAATTGATGTACACAAAATATTGTAAAACATTTTAAAGAGTAACGGTGGAGTTTCTTGCCCATTCTTCTCCACACAAAACTAACTTTTGGAAGGGGCGACTAGAACTCTATTTTGTTCATTTGACGTTCAAAAGTGCCTTTCTTGTACCTATCTATTATAATATAAAAATGAATCGCAAAATGTGTTGGTAAGCGCATAACTCAACAACGCCTGGACCAATTCTTTTTTTGTTTTGTTTCTTATTGTCAGGAGAAGGTTCTTACATACAAAAAAAATAGGTAGGGTAGGTAGGGTAGGTAGGGTAGGTAGGGTAGGTAGGGTAGGTAGGGTAGGTAGGGTAGGTAGGGTAGTTAGGGTAGGTAGGGTAGGTAGGGTAGGTAGGGTAGGTAGGGTAGGTAGGGTAGGTAGGGTAGGTAAGGTAGGTAGGGTAGGTAAGGTAGGTAGGGTAGGTAGGGTAGGTAGGGTAGGTAGGGTAGGTAGGGTAGGTAGGGTAGGTAGGGTAGGTAGGGTAGGTAGGGTAGGTAGGGTAGGTAGGGTAGGTAGGGTAGGTAGGGTAGGTAGGGTAGGTAGGGTAGGTAGGGTAGGTAGGGTAGGTAGGGTAGGTAGGGTAGGTAGGGTAGGTAGGGTAGGTAGGGTAGGTAGGGTAGGTAGGGTAGGTAGGGTAGGTAGGGTAGGTAGGGTAGGTAGGGTAGGTAGGGTAGGTAGGGTAGGTAGGGTAGGTAGGGTAGGTAGGGTAGGTAGGGTAGGTAGGGTAGGTAGGGTAGGTAGGGTAGGTAGGGTAGGTAGGGTAGGTAGGGTAGGTAGGGTAGGTAGAGTAGGTAGGGTAGGTAGGGTAGGTATCATAGTTAAGACAGGACAACGTCTGTCGGGTCAGCTAGTTTGAAATAAATGATTTTACTTTAACTTTGACTTTGAATACGTTGCTAGAGCAATAGGCTCGTCCCTATTTCATAGGACTTAAATATAACTGGCGAAATGTGGGTGCACTGTAGGTACCTCCTCCTGGAGGAGGTGTATCCTCTTCCTAACTCTTCAGGAATTACAGGAGATATGGATATGTTGCGTTGAGAAAATGCTAGATGCTGAAAACATTATGCCTCATCTACAATGGTATCGTTTTGTAGCCAATAAACATAGTTATTACACATAGAATTTTTCGAAATAGAACGGCCCGCTACCCCGAAACATAACGGCCTTTTTTTTGAGCGTTGGAATTCATCAAATGTCTCCTCCCGCTCTGGGTGGAGTGGAAGGGAGTGTCAGACTTTTACTAACTGAAACCGATCCATGTGCCTTCCTTAGCCCTTTATGTTCCGGGGTAGCGGTAACCCTTTCGGGCAATGCCGCTTACCTAGCAGGCTTTGGCCGTAACAGGCCCCTTCAAAACATAAAGGGCTAAGGAACGAACATGAATGGGTTTTAGTCAGTAAGAGTCTGACACTAAATTCCGCTCCACCCAGAGCGGGAGGAGTAATAAAAATGACATGACATCCACCATAAAAAAAAATACGTTACAGAATAATTGTAGCTACACATTTACATATTTTTGAGGCTGACTATACGCGATAATTCTCGATTGTATTCAAGGATTTGATAATATTACCATTAACAACAATATAAGATGCAGACGATGTCAATAGCTACTCGATATTTATTCAAGTGCATCCCTGTGTTTTCCATTTGTGGTCTTGTTTATAAACATACTAGCTTCCGCCCGCGGCTTCGCCCGCATAATATGTCGACTAATTATACACAAAAACCTTCCTCTTCAATCATTCTATCTATTAAAAAAACCACATCAAAATCCGTTGCGTAGTTTGAAAGATTTAAGCATACATAGGGATATAGGGACAGAGAAAGCGACTTTGATTTATACTATGTAGTGAAGAGTTTCTTATTGAATAACTAGCTTCTGCCAGCGGATTCTCCCACTTGGATGTTGGAAATCATCTCACGGGAACGTAGGTACTACCGGGATAAGTACCTACCCTATGTGGTAATGCAGATTATAAACTATCTCTGTGCCAAATTTCATCCAGATCCGTCCAGCCGTTCTAGCGTGATTGAGTAACAAACATACAACCAAACTTTCGCATTTATAATATTTTTAGTGAAATATGGAAATAAGATAACCTCTACTTACTAAGTAATTCTGTTATGTATTACGCCTTACTCATAATTAATTAAATACATATGTTTGTCTAGAAACGTCCTATTTATCCTTCTACACGTGCAGTTTGTGGGCCCATACACGCAGAGGACATTATGATGCGCTGCCCTGATGGTCATCCATCCACTGACTGACCGCGGCAAGCATAGCTTAACCTGTTCAATCGACCCGTAAAGCTGTTATTACTTAGCCACGGCCCCTTTGACCGAGGAAGTTATGTAAATGACGCAATACCTTCAGACTATCCTAAAATAACTTAGTCCAAGTCCCACCGCTAGAGGTACAGGCTACCTCAAAAGGTTTTTCTATAGCTATAAAGTATTTTTGTACTGTAAAAGTTTTAATAAATTTCTAAAGAAAACGACGCAATTTTCCTTTCTTCTTTCTGCGCACTTATATGGTCTCATACACTGACGTCATCTACAGTTGTGTCAACTTAAAATTAAAATAAAAAAATACGGAAAGAATTTCACAACATATTTTTATTTATACATCGCTGTTTTCTCGCGAAACCTCTCAAAGATATTAAGAAGTTTGTTATTGTTCGTTGGTCGCTGTAGTAAAGTCATCTTTTTCTCTGTATCCTACTCTATACAGGGGTTAACCGAAAGGGTATATATACATACAAAAGCATAATATATGCTACAGACCAAACTGAACAACTTTTACTTTGGCACCAACTCCGAAATCGCAAAAAAAAATCTGCCGTTTCGTACATTTCGACGAGTCACGTGACCAAAAATGTATAGAAAAGCTGTTTTTTTTTGCGAATTTTTATAGCAAATTTTTTGAAATACCTACTCTTCAATATAAATAGCACGTCAGCACAGTACCCCAGCGGGATTGTCCGAAAGGGTTACCGCTGCCCCAGAACATAAAGAGCTAACTGAGCTTAGGAAGGAACATGGATGGGTTTTAGTCGGTAAGAGTCTGACACCACCCTTTAACACCCTCCCTTCCGCTCCACCCAGAGGGGGAGGAGATATACTATGATGGTTTCCCATCCTTAAAAAAAAGTAGGTACCACTGCAGTGCCTATTACTACAGTTTCTTCTGCCATTAGAAACGTGCGGTTTGTTTATTTATACGAGCACTTAAACTGTGAGTACTATACTTAGTCTAAACAAAATTGTCTTTATATTTTATAATCCACTAGTGTTTTTATAACTAACCTTGCGCAACGCTATGGAAAAATACCACATAAAAACACCACGAGTTGACAAACACATTTTTTTTTAACTACAGGAAGTCGAGCACCTCTTACTGTGGAAAAGAGATGAAACTATACCTTCTGTAAAGCTCCGTCTCATTCTCACACTGAAGTAATATTAGAAACTTCTTTAAGAGGTTGTCGTTCAGGTCCTAGAGTACCTTTTTTCTTTTTTTTCTTTTCGGGGGGAAACCTTCAAAAGGCACCTGGTCTTTTGGGGAAAAGACCAGGGAGTGTGGGATTCTTACCTCACTAAAGCCACCCTGGTGATCACCATCAGCACGTGGAAGGAGCCCCGTTAGCTCTTAAAAGATCGCTCCAGGACCCCTCTGTGCCACGCCTGTTAAGGCACATCCCTGAAGAGAATGTAAAGAGGTCTCACCTGAGCCTCGCTGTGCACGGCAGCACGTGACCACAGTGCCGCCGTGTTCCCCGGAAACTCTCGGTGGGCGATCAGAGTTCCGAATTTGCATTCAATGATGCAGGTGGGGTTTCGGCGTGTTAGGCGTAGAGGCGATTGCCTCCTCGACGCCTTCTTCTCAAGTCCAAGAGTACCTACCCACAGAAACACCGGATCTACGAAAACACATAAGAATTTTAAAACCCAAAAACATTAACAACATTTAATTTTATGGCATGGCGATAGCAAATAATTGTTCTATTGTTATTCCGCCATTTAAATTCCATCCAAATCGGAAACGAAATAGTATAGTAAACAAGGTTTTTTTTTTAATAAATTAAATTAAATTACTGCCTTGTTGGTCTAGTGGCTGCGAGCGCTACTGCTGAGCTTGCCGTCCTGGGTTCGATTCCCAGGTCAGGCAAATTGTTATTTGGTTTTTTCATCAAGAATTTTCCAGGAGCAACCTGAAATCTGATTTTGTACTAGTTTGATGGCAATAGGCTCGCCCTCTATTACATAACTGGCGAAATGTGAGCGTAGGTACCGTATACTAAACGTACACTTCTGCCTAACCCGTTGGATATTACAGGCGTGATGTTATGTGTGGTTTACCTGAATGGTATTGAAAAATGAATCATAATATCACTTGCCTTAAAATCGGTAAAGGAAAACATCGTGAGGAAACCAGCGTGTCTTTTATTTTTTTGAAGGCTGGGAAATCATCCTATGACTGCTCCCGCTCTGGGTGGAGCGGAAGGGACTGTCAGACTCTTACTGACTAAAACCCATCCATGTTCCTTCCGTAGCCCTTTATGTTCCGGGGTAGCGGTAACCCTTTCGGACAATCCCGCTTACCCCGCAAGGCTTGGCCCTGAGGGGCCCCTTCATATGCTGACATCTCTTTGAGGCGTGCGTGGAACATATACGCGCCGTACGGCACGGATCTGGTGCTGATCGGACGGTGAGTCACCCATTACTCACCGTCCGCAGGCCCGCGCCTACGGTGGCCGGGAGAGTCGTCACGTGGCTCCCGACGCCCGGGGCGTCTCCTGCGGTGGCTGGGACGGGAGGACCTTTCTCTCTCCCATCCCGCCACCTCCTTCGCGAGCATGACTTTTTCGCAGAAGGAGGTGACTGCCTCCCACTCCCTCTCGCCCCGGACCATGGCTTGCACCAAGGCCGGGCGCGAGAGGTCGCGAGAAAAAACCCAGCGTGTCTGAGAGATATTTCTCAACATCATGTGAAGCTACGTCAGAGGCCCATGGGCAGCATAAAAACTCTGACACCAGGTTAGTCACTAACCACACGAAAAGAAAGAGGCTGAATGTCGCTAAGTTGATTTTAAAGAGTGTCCATGGAGTTTCTTACCCGTTCTTCTCCATAGGTACCTACTGCTTTGGAATGGGAAACTAGCTTCATATTTCTGACTGACCGACCCCCTATAATTGGTTTATTTGAAATAAATGCTTCGAGTTTCAGTTTATATAAAAGAAAAAGAATTATGTTCATAATCTACTAGTTTTTAAACTGTCATTGCTCAACACCCATAAAAAACACGACAATTTGATAAAAACATGTTTTGTTTAACTAGGAGTAGGTACCCCGCGCCCACGGTACCACCGGATCAACGAAAACAAACAGGAATTTTAAAACGCAAAAACATTAACACCATAACAAATAATCGTTCTATTGTTATGCCGCCCCATTAAAATACCATTCAAATCGGAAACGCAATTGTTATAGTAAACAAGTTATTTTTATTACGAAATTAAAAGAAATGGGGAAACAACTTAGCGTGACTTGATCCAGAATTCTAGCGTCCATCAGTTCTTGTAACGTGCTGACGACACGACATGGTGTTGTGTCCCATCGCTTGTGGCACAACACCATATTTACGCTCCATGGTGGAGTCACTCAGCGGAATTGTCCGAAAGGGTTACCGCTGTCCCGGTACATAAAGGGCTAAGGAAGGAACATGGATCGGTTTTTGTCAGTAAGCGTCTGACACTCTTTTCCACTTCATCCAGGGTGGTAGGAGTAATTTGATGATTTCCCACCCTCAAAAAAAAAGGGTGGAGTCATCTGTGATTCTCCACCTGAGCAGGTTTTCTAAACTACGCTCCGGACTCATTATATCGAGCCACCCTGAATTTTCTTTGCGGATAGAGCCAACAGCTAAATACCAGTATTTTAAAAGTTGCGACTGCCTATGTGACCCCTACAGCCCAGTTACTGGGTACTACGATACCCCTCGGTCAGACTTTCAGGCTTCTGCCGAACTGTAACGAGTGTCACAGATCTAGATATATGACAGCGTGGACCAACATCTTTACGGGCTTTCCGAGCTCCGTGCCTCCAGGTCTCGAATGAGTGTCACCCATCCATGAACCACCTACCCGACCCTGGCAAGCGTAGCTTAAATTTTGATGGAACCATGCGGCTTTTACTATTTAGCCCCGAGCCCCTTTTATAGCTAGAGCAGTAGATATAACCATAATATTCAAACCACAAGAATAAATACCCGCAAACCGAACCAACGTATAAAATCTTTTATGCGGGCGACAGCAGCAGGGAGGTTAAACCACTAGAATTCAACCAAAACCAGTATATTTATAGTTCAAAGGACACCCACATCTGATAGCTGTACCCAAAACTTTGAGAAGCAATTACAAAGTTATTAACTATGGGACGGTCTACTATGCAAAGCTACTATGCTCTATGCTTCATAATTCGTAAAGATACAAGAGTCTTAATGTTAACCGTACATTATAGGAGTCAGACATTATAATAGGCTGTTATGTAACTTGTAAGCAAAGGGTAAAGATTTCCTAAGAAGCTTAAATAGGTAGGATAAACCACTGCCCTACAGGAAAATTACATGACAGAAGGAGTCTACTTCATCTTTCTGACTGACCTCTTGATAATTTCTTAGTGCCTTTTTTTTTAAGGCTGGGATATCATCCAATGACTGCTCCCGCTCTGGGTGGAGCGGAAGGGAGTGTCAGACTCTTAACGACTAAAACCCATCCATGTTCCTTCCGTAGCCCTTTATGTTCCGGAGTAGCGGTAACCCTTTCGGACAATCCCGCTTACCCGGCAGGCTTGGCCCTGAGGGGCCCCTTCATATGCTGACATCTCTTTGAGGCGCGCGTGGAAAATATACGCGCCGTACGGCACGGGTCTGGTGCTGATCGGATGCTGAGTCACCCCTTACTCACCGTCCGCAGGCCCGCGCCTACGGTGGCCGGGAGTCGTCACGTGGCTCCCGACGCCCGGGGCGTCTCCTGCGGCAGCTGGGACGGGAAGACCTTTCTCTCTCCCATCCCGCCACCATTTCTTAGTGCCTGTATTTGGTTTATTTGAAATAAACGCTGTGAGTTTGAGTTGGAGGACGAGCTCATGGCTAATTACTAACAGCCGCACAGGTCGATCCATCAATTGAAGCTACGCTTGCCGAGGTTGGCCGTGGATGGGTGACCATCTTTACATACCGAGACTCCTCCGTGACTCGGAAAACACGTTGAGCCGCTGGTCCCGGCTGTCATCTGTGCATCTGACAGTCGTTACGGTTCGCCAGAAGCCCGGATATCTGACAGCCTGTTTTACCAAGGGGTATCGTATTGCCCAGTTAGTGGGTTGTGGAGGTCAGATAGGCAGTCGCTCCTTGTAAAATACTGGTATTCAGTTGCATCCGGTTAAGCTGGACGTCGCCGCGTCGACCCCAACATAGTTGGGAAAGGGCTAGGCAGAATGGTAGTTTGAGTTTGAGCTATATATTTAAAAAAAAACAAGCGGATTAAGTCGCGGGTAAAATGATAAAAATCTAAAAAGTTTTCCCAACTTAAAACCTCTTTTCTAACTACTTTAACTTATGTAACTTACCTATACTTTACACTATCAGAGATGCTTGAAGCCTGTCGTAATAAGTTTGCAAAACAAAATGGTACCTTACCTAAGGCGGTCACTGCCAAGGTCGTTCCGAACCGTATATAATTGTTTTTAACGCATTCTTGTGTGAACATTGTGATGTGTAATTTCTATTGTTTTCTCGAAATGAATGGAAAATAAATTAAATTTCCGTTTTCCTTATTTTTTTTATGCTTTTGCGTTGTATCGAGATGTTATCTAACATCTTATGTGAATTATGAGAAAATTTACAATAATAATGTAAACATGGTGATAAATTATATACCTAATGATAAGTTCAAGATAGCTGTTCAAGTGAAATTTGTGAAATGCATACAATATAAAACTCATCCAGATTTGCCACAAAACCCATTTATATTTCCTACGAAAGCTATCTTTGTTTACGAACCCATCGACATTTGCTGCGAGGTCTATCCTGCTTTGTTACTAAACCCATAGATATTTTCCTACGAAAGCCATCGATTTTTGCTAGAAGCCGATCCTGATTTGCTACGAAACCTATCGACATTAGCTACGGGAGCCATTGACATTTGCTACGAAACCCATCATCATTTCCAAGAAGCCCAACCAGATTGACTACGAAACCAATCGACATTTGCTGCAAGGTCCATCCCGATTTGCTACAAAATCCATCGACATTAGCTACGAGACCTATTTAGATTTGATACGAAAGCTATCCAGATTTTCTTGATGTACAGAGGCCAGCACACTAAGTAACCACAATCTGTCAAATTTCTTTGATAGTATTTCAACTTTATTGCAAAGACATAAGGTTCATTTTTAATTGAGTAAATTTGACAGTTAGGGATAGCTAGATGTGCTGGCGTCTGTACCATCAGGACATAATTAGTATATAAATAAGTACCTGAAGGTAGTTTAAGGATGTATTCTTCCAACCCTACTTGAATTCGTGAACACAAAAAGGTCCTCTTTGAAAAGAATTTATTACCACAACATAAATAGTACAAGGTATTACTCAAATATATTTATTTGCACAAAAAAATAGTATAAAGGTGGACTTAATTCGTTAGGCATTCTCTACCAGTCAACCAAGAGTGGTGTAGAGATAAGATGACAGGTGCTTTCTTTATCATTTGTGCTTGTTGCTAAATAACAGGGACAACGATAAAAAACTGCATAAATAGGATATAACCTTATAATACGAATAAATTCTAAAGTAACTCTATCTCTCTGTATTTACCTTTTCACGCATAAACTGATCGGATTTCGATAAAATTTGTCTGAGAGATAGATTGCATCCCGGTGAAGGACATAGGCTACTTTTTGGCTCAAAACTATCCCTAAAGGGGGGGATATAGCGGATGAATATTGCGATGTAACCGAACTCCACGCGGACGAAGTCGAGGGCAAGCTAGTACATAGATAAATACTCATCGTTACAAACAACTTTTACTATGGGATGAACCCTGAAATCGTAAAAAAAATATGAGCTGTACCATACATTTATGCACACGTAACTCAATAAAATGTAGGTCAGGAACAGCTCATATTTTTTTCGAAAGTTGTTCGTAACGATGAGTACAATGCTGCCACGAAATTTTTAGAGTTAATTTCTTAACACCTAGTAAAATAAACACATTTCCTGAATAGCATTAGTTTAAGAGGTTAGGCAGGTTGCCAGCTCTGCAACTCGACACAATTTTTGCTGCTGCGATCAATGCAGTTTTAATCGGCGTTGGCAACTGGCCGATAGGAAGAAAAATAAATTGTCTTTGCTATAATGTTGTTATGAGATATGCGGTGGTTCTCTTTGGATGTACTGTTAGAACTTTGAAACTGAACGCATTCAAGAGCTGTCATTCTTAAAAAATATTGACATTGACAGCAGTCGATCGTGGTTTAGTTATTTGCTAATCGCGTACCGTTTCATTGGTGAAATCGGCCCTTAATATTGCCTCAAAACCTCAAAATATGAGGATGGTTCTCTAACAGTAAGTCTATTTTTTTTTTCACGATTCTTATCAATACTCAAACTCAAAGTATTTTTTTTTTAATATAGTTTTTGGGTTTCAACGGCGACGTTCTTGCCCCACTAAAACGTATTTAAAATTAAAAAACATCTCCTTCATCTTAAAACGGTGAACAGAAATAAATAGAACGATATTTTTAAATTCTTTTAGCGCTAAACGCGTGAGCAACAACAATGATTAATTAACTAAAGGAAATCCATACGTTCTCGTTCGTCGACTGGACAGAAAGCAGTTCACTGCCAAGGCTGCTCCGTCCTCTTACTCACTGGGCCAAGGTCCGAGTTCAGTGAACTACACTTCACGACGAAAAATATCATCGTTTAAAATTAGATGAAGTTAACTTGAAGTGAGCTATCAATAGTGGCATTCCCTGGTACACTGACAACTCACTTCATCTAGGTTCTCATGGTGAAATTTCGACGGAATGGACTAGCACAATTGGGTATTTGAAAGGGTAGTCGTCAATAACATTACTTGTTATGAAATGTCAAAACGCGGAGTTTGTACGTGATTTGTATGAAATATAACAATGTGACGTCACAGATTTTTAGAATCAAATGTAATACTTATTAGTAATAAATGTAATAATAATAGTAATAAGTTATTACCATTAAAAGCAATTTTACAATTATATCTTTGCATACCTAATATAGAATTTCCGTACGGTGAGGGACGTGAGGGACGAGCGGTCTTTTTTACGGTAGTGTACCGCATTGTCACATATTTGTGTCATTGAGGTACAGGGTATGCGCTCGCTTGTCACGTATATGTGACAATGGCGTTCAAAAGGTTAAAAAAGTGCTGCGTTCATTTTTTTGGTAAAATCCGAATAAAGCCAAAACAAATACCTACTAAAACGCGCAATAAAATACTAAATGGAGATATAAAACCTTTGCCCTTTTCTTCAGGCGCTTAATGTGTGCCACTTCAAGCCGAGGTTCACAAATAAAATAACCAACTTTATCTTCGCTGACATTATTATAGCAAAACTTTATGCCAAAGGGTCTCGTTGGACCGAAATTGGATCCTCCCACACTGGCCTGAAGACATCCTATTAAATGTAAATCTGTTTTCTCTTTTAAAATATTTGTTGTCGCTGGTGTTATGGTCTTGGTTCGATTCCCAAGTCGAGCGAAGTGTTTTGTTTTTTGAATTTCTCAGTAGCAGGTTTTTTTTGAGGGTGGGGTATCATCTAATGACCGCTCTGGATGGAGTGGAAGGGAGTGTCAGACTCTTGCTGACTTAAACCCATCCATGTTCCTTCCTTAGCCCTTTATGTTCCGGGGTAGCGGTAACCCTTTCGGACAAACCCGCTGATAATACCATGACCTCAACCATCACCTCTATAGCTACCTCGTATACCTACAGTGGGAAAGATATGGAGCTATAAATCCTGTATAGCTCCGTTTCATTTTCATACTGAAGTTAATATTGTGATAATACTACTTAAAATGGTGGTGGTTGGCCCCCACGTCTGAATAAAGTTGGTCAAAGGAGGCAGTTTACAGACACTGACCCGTAAGGGCTAGTTTCTCTGGAGACTGGCCTTCCCAAAGCCAAAATCCAAAAATGGATGTACCTACCAGTCCACACGTTCCATTTGCCCAGCTTTTTCCCAGTTTGTGTTGTTTATGTTCCGGGGTAACGGTAACCCTTTCGGACAATCCCGCTGATCAGTAGCGGGCTGGACTACGGATTTGTGTCCGGTTGATGGGAATAGGCTCCCCGCCTATTGTGTGGTGGCACTTAAACATAACTAGCGGAATGTGAGAGAATCTACTAAGGTACACCTCTGCCTAACCTTTCAAGGAAGAAGGCGTGATGATGTTATGTTATGAGTATATTTAGTTACGGCTAATCCTAATCGCAACAGATTGATAATTCACTCAATTTACTCTGGTTTACATAGATAACCATATCTAATTCCTGTTATCAGTGATAACCAACTCTAGGTAAAATACATTATGTAACCACTTTTATTTACATTATATTTTTAACATCACAGTAACTCGAACAAGTAGGTACTTATGTTATAACAAATTTATTTATCACATTGACATGAGTGTTTTGATAGAATAATGTTGACCGAATTTCAGATATTACTCGTGCGCATCAAATGTATTGATTATTGCGTTTACCTATATTTTTTTTTAGGAAAACGTAACTGTCAATATCTTGCTTCAAGGCTGATAAATACAATGTTGATATAATATCTGAAAGCAAAATAACAGTTGAAAAGTAAACAGTGTGTTATGTTTAACGAGGGACATACTTTTAGGTTGTATAGGTAGTACTTGTGAAAATCAATAACTTTGTCCATGGCATCAACTCTGAAATATGAAAAAATATATCAGCTGTGCTATACATTTTGGCGAGTTATAACATAAAATATTCCGAGCAGCTGATTTTTCAAGGTAGCAGTAAGGGCGAAAGATGGCGGCACCGGGCACTCAGTGCCATTCTCAGATCCTTTTATATTTCCGCCAAGCAATAGTAGATAAATATTACCTAATAATAGCCAATAGTATCTATTTTATGATAGGTCAAGGAAATCCACTCAATAAGACAAATGAGATAATTTGTATTCATTTACTTATTAATATTTCACCTCACGAAATAAGTTACTGTTGTGTGAGATCGAAAACTTGTTATAGGTACCTCCGAACTTTACCAATAGTGTGTGATTATTTTGTGAGCTGTTGAAAAGCAGCAGAATTTTCATATTTCATTTGACACGGTCAAAACTAAAATATGGAATCACATAGAAAAAAGACCGCTCGTCTTAAAAACTTCCATCGCCGTGCAGAAATGAATATGCGAGGATATAATTGTAAAATTTGATTTAATGTTAATAAGTCGGTATTCCATTATTTTGATTCCACTTGACCTCACATTTTAATATTTCGAAGAGTTATCAAGGACCGATGACAATGCAATAATTTAATAAGTTTGTCTCATTATCCTCAACAGTATCTTCAGGATTGGGGATTTTTATGAGTTCTTCGAACAGTAATAAGATTTGAAATAAAAATTAAAAAACACTCTTAGAAAATCGAACAAAAAACCACTTACTTAAAAGTGCAACTGAAATTCTTACTTTCTACTGTTCATTACCTACATATATATATCTTTGTTAATTACTAATATTTAAAACTTTTATTACAACACGAGCATGCGTACAAGACCTTCCACGCGATCGCTGCCTATCAACAGAGTTCGTTTTATCGTCCCAGCGGCCATTAATAAAATAAATAAAAAATGTTGTAGTGCACACATCACGCATCCACGATCGGCGACCTTGACTGAACAACTGCGTAGTTCGCGTTTACTGTTACCACGCGATCGGATTTCGTCGGAAAAGTTCGGCTTACGTGAGCGACGCCATTTTTTTTGGTCTTGGTACCTACCTGTCCGTCGATGTTGTAAAAATCTCACCGTGATAATTTAGATGAAGTGAGCTGTCATTCGATATTTTGCAAGAGATTGACACTATTGATAGCCCACTTTAAACTCACTTGACCTACGTTTTCACTGTGAAATTGTTACAGAATAGCACTACAGGAAATCCAAGCAAAAATTTCAAAGAGTCGTCGAAATTATTTACGTACCGCCTTTATCATGGTCTATATGAAGACATTTTATTTACACTAATATTATAATAGTGTATATTATAATATTAGTCTATTATATTAAAGAGGTAATTTATATATAAGTTTGTGTATAAAGGGTAATTTCTGAAACTACAAATCCAATTCTTAAACTTATGCAGAGCTACATTAAACCTGAGTGTCATATTATAGGTTATATTTAAAAAAATTGAGCAGCTGTGCACTCTGTGCAGACTAAGTCACGGGCGATTTGCTAGTCTGTCTGCTATACTACGTGTATTGATTATTGCTTATTCGTCTATGAGACTACATTGTAATCACTTAATCAGTTACCTATTAAGATTAAGACCTTTAGTTCTTTTTAGTACAAGTACTTAAATATAGTTGCACAGACCTACTGTGAAAAAGTGGAAGTCTAGGTTACTGTACACCTCTGTCTAAACCCTTCGGGTAATACAGGCGTAATGTTATGCTAAGTAATAAAAAGTTGTACCCTGCTTTCTATTGAAAATTATGATTTGGTAGGTACAGACGTCAGCACATCATGCTATACCTAACTGTCAAATTTTTCCAATTGAAAATTAATCTTATGTCTTTGCAATATAGTTGAAATACTATCAAAGAAATTTGAAATATTGGGGTAACTTGATGGTCTTGATGTGTTGGCCTCTGTACATGGATATTCCTACGCGATATCTATGGTTGATATACCTTCTATAGGCGCAGTCTACAGGGTACAGTAAGTAACCTTTCATAAATATGGTCGACAATCAACCTGTTGTCAATCTACAACAAATCCATGTTTTTAGGAATTTGGAACATGGTCACCCTACCCACGCCACGTTATTTAACGTGGAATAAAACTAATAATGCCGTGTATTCGTTACACTGCCCCTTATCTAAGATAACACATGAAACACCTTCGAAGTAACACAACGACTGATACGGAACAGAAAGTTATAATCGAGGGGTCAGGCTAGAACGCGATGACGAAAATATTGGTCACTTTTACATCATTTTAGATTGATACAAAAATAGATAGTTTTGTTTTTATTTAGTTATTTAAATGTTTCTGTGTCAAAATAAGATTTTTGATTAAACATCCTTATTATCATCCAAGTAAATATATTTAGATACCTATTTAATTTAGACATGTCTACCTATTTTACCAGGAAATAATTATGCAGGTTCTTTTTTGAGGGTGGGAAATCATCTAATGACTTCCCCCTTCTTCTGGGTGGTGCGGAAGGGAGTGTCAGGCTCTTACTGACTAAAACCCATCCATGTTCCTTCCTTAGCCCTTTACGTTCCGGGGTAGCGGTAACCCTTTCTGACAATCCTACTGTGTTTAGTAAAGCTTAAGAGTTAAAAATATAGACATGTCTACCTACCTCTTCCAGGACATAGACACAGACATAGTAGATATGATCATTGAATATGTGGAGTGTGAGAGCAGAGGTGGTTGTTATTGAGCTCGACCCCAGGCAAGCACTTTCCAGACCCGTGCCGTACGGCGCGTATATGTTCCACGCGCGCCTCAAAGACATGTCAGCATATGAAGGGGCCCCTCAGGGCCAAGCCTGCCGGGTAAGCGGGATTGTCCGAAAGGGTTACCGCTACCCCGGAACATAAAGGGTTACGGAAGGAACATGGATGGGTTTTAGTCAGTAAGAGTCTGACACTCCCTTCCGCTCCACCCAGAGCGGGAGCAATCATTGGATGATTTCCCAGCCTTAAAAAAAAAGGCAAGCACTTTACTTTATATCCCCACTGCTCTCAAAACGGTGAAGGAAAACATCGTCAGGAAACCGGCATTTCCTAGACCCAAAAAATTTAAAACATGTGACATCTTCCAACCAGCACTGGGCCCAAGTGGTCACAGTCATGCTACGTGGACTGTTCGTACAGACGCCAGCACATCAAGCTATCCCTAACTGTCAAATTTTCTCAATTAAAAATGAACCTTATGTCTTTGCAATAAAGTTGAAATACTATCAAAGAAATCTGACAGATTGTGGTAACTTGATGTGCTGGCCTCTGTACATTTCCCCTACATAGTCTGCGTGTCTACAAAGACATGACACAACTGCACTTAAATGCACATGGCAGTTGTTCAAACATAATCAGCTGAGAAAATATACTGTAATGTCGATAACAAAAATAATGAGCAACGCCATTCCTCTTCATCAACATCATCAGTATTTAAGGAACCTTGTTCCACACACTCTACTCAGCAGTGACTTAGACCTCGTCCCTTTTGAGAGATCTTCTTCTTTTCGTGTGGTTAGTGACTAACCCGGTGTCAGAGTTTTTATGCTGCCCATGGGACTTAGCTTCACATGCTGTTGAGAAATATCTCTCAGACATGCTGGTTTAGTTTCCTCACGATGTTTTCCTTCACCGATTTTAAAGCAAGTGATAATTATACAATACGCACATGAATCCGTAAAATCAGAGGTGCGTGTCTTGGGTTCCAACTCGAGACCTATGACTTGGCAGTCCGACGGTCACACCACTAGGCTATCACTGCTTCCCTAGGAGCCACCCACCACCTCAAATAGCAGTATTTTATTGTTTCTTGACATTGGGCAAGAGGAGCTATACCTCCAGCATAGCACTGAGCGCTGAGCGATGGCCGTTTTGAGCGGGTGTGTCGCATATTTTCCCCCCAGCTTGTTTTTTTTTTACTGCGCCATGTTTGCCGCAAATAAACGTATTTCTTTCTTTCTTTTCTTTGTAGCTTTATCTCTTTCTCAGAAGTAATAATATATTAAAATAATACTGCTTTAACATTTTGAGCTGTTGGATTTACCCGATAAATGAAAATGTGCCCAATACTGCTGGGGAGTTTGTTGCGCCAGTTCTTCCCAGCTAAAGCACTATGAAGTGGTGAAGAGTGAGCGTTTTTGGAGGACTGTCTTATGTAACTTAGACCTTTAAAAAGTGCTGATTTTCAGCCTAGTTTGAATAAATGACTTTTTGATACACGCCACAGACGGCTTTTTTTTTTAAGGCTGAGAAATCATCCAATGACTGCTCCCGCTCTGGGTGGAGTGGAAGGGAGTGTCAGACTCTTATTGACTAAAACTCATCCATGTTCCTTCCGTAGCCTTTTATGTTCCGGGGTAGCGGTAATTAACCCTTTCGGACAATCCCGCTTACCCGGCAGGCTTGGCTCTGAGGGGCCCCTTCATATGCTGACATCTCTTTGAGGCGCGCGTGAAACATATACGCGCCGTCCGGCACGGGTCTGGTGCTGATCGGACGGTGAGTCACCCATTACTCACCGTCCGCGGGCCCGCGCCTACGGTGGCCGGGAGTCGTCACGTGGCTCCCGACGCCCGGGGCGTCTCCCGCGGTGGCTGGGACGGGAGGACCTTTCTCTCTCCCATCCCGCCACCTCCTTCGCGAGCATGACAGACGGCTAAAGCCTACAAAAATACAACATTTTTTAAATACAAAATAAGTACAATTTGTGATTTGGTGTTGGAGGAGACGCCGATGCGTTTACGTTCTGGCGTTCAAAAGGTTAAATGGAGGTGGAAATCCAGTGCACGACAAAAAACCATCGCGGGAAAAAATTACATTGCATACTAAACCCCGCTAGGTCTTATGGAAGTGACAACTAAACAAGAATGTATATTATAAACAAACAAACATTACAAATATGGAAAGTTGACATTAAATATTTCCATCATAACATCGTTATTATTGCTTAATATGATGCAATTTGAAAAGGCGCACCTTGGTGTCCCTTCAAAATGTGCTCTGACTACATATTTGTGTTAGGTGGAGCTGCGATTACCTTGGTCCACCGCCCTTTAGCCCCCGCCAAACAAAATGGCGTTTGCCGATTGAATTTAGAATTTGTATTGTTTAGATAAAATTATACAGTGAATCTAAATCGTAAGCGGCTAATCGTTTGGAATGGTGTTCAACATGACAACATCGGCTATTTTAATTTAACATTCTACTGTTTGTCTGCCTAGACCAACTATTAAATGTCCTATTAGCATTTTATCATCATAATTGTTAAATGTATGAGGCTTCTACTTTGGTATTTGAGGAGAATTTTGCTGTTTAAGTCAATAGCTTAATTTATAGTAGTCTAGTTGTCCAGCACATTCAGCATTAACACCAGCTACTGTTGTTGTGGCCACCATAAATATATTGACTTTTTGCTACTTATATTAATTGAAAATCACAAAGACTGAATTTGCTTCAATTACTATCGACTTTGATTGTAATTCACATGGAATAAATTAGTGGCAACATGAAATATATGACAAACACTCGGTCAATTTTTTTCCAGGTATGTTTCAAGACCTAGCTTCTGCCCGCGTCTTCGTTCGTGTAGAATAGCGGATGCATACGTGATTACTTTTCATAATTATCCGTTTACCAAACAGCTCCATCCGTTCAGCGGTTTGAGCTATGGTGTTGATAGATCAGTTTTATTTTAATGGGAGTCTCGCAGTTCGCTTGCCTATGGATGCCTCAACAAATTTAGTGCACCAGTCAGGGCTTAAACAACTTACAAACTAAGCGAAGCGAATACACACTGAGGGCACCCTACCGTGGGGCACGGACCTCGGATTAGGGGGTCACTGGGGGAGGACAGTTAGCGATAGGCTGGATCGAATGAAACACAGTCAGTCAATCAGTCTCCTTTTATACATACCTAATGATTTCATGTAACGTTTCTCTGTACCTACTCGACATTAAAAGCTTTGGAATCGCTGATTAATTTAACGATGGTAAAGGACGAGCTGATTTACTCTTCTTCTTATTTTCGTGTGATTACTGACTAACCTGGTGTCAGAGGTTTTATGCTGCCCATGGGCCTCTGACTTAGCTTCAAATGCTGTTGAGAAATATCTCTCAGACATGCTGATTTCCTCACGATTTGACTACTAATTTGTTGTTTTTTTTTGTTTTTTATTTTACTAATTTTTACTTAAAACCTTTATCCTCTACAGTTCTAATTGATCAACGACAACAAACAATAGAGCAGACGGTACTGTAGTCACGTCGTCTCGGCCGGCGGGTATTCGTGTAACGCCACCTACATATTTGACAGAGGTTAGTAGGTAAGTGACCGGCAGTGCTAACAGATGGTATTTTCAGTTTGGCGAACGTGCTTGTTACACGGCACACGTTTACGGGTAGTAAAAAACAAATAGGTATATAAGTACTGATAGACCTCTGATCTTTTTACAAACTTTTAATTATTGTTCAATGTATGTTTGTTCGGATCAAATCTTGCAACTGAATTTTAAAGCAGTTATTCTCGAGCGATTGAGGTGAAATTTTGCATCCACGTTTAGTTTGGATGACAATGCATGGTTAGTTATATGACGTCATTCTAAACCCAATATTTCGAACCGCTCAAGATGGCGGACTAATTATTTTTATGCACTTCCATGATACGGATATCAAGGAACGGTTTGTATTACCATACATCTTAAAACACAAAATCAAACCCGACTTATCTATGAGGCTTACAATAAGTGCTTAATAGTTGTTTGACCCAATAGTTAGTTGGTCTGCAAAACCTGGGTACTTACTGCTTTAAGTAAAATGACAGGTTACAACACTATGTTTATGTCTATTTAACATTTTAGTCTCTGATCGAAGCGCAGTGTACATTCCTCCCCCCTCTTTGCATTTAGTCGTGGGCGCGACGTAATCAAAACATACGGCGATCAGGAGGCCTACCACGAGATCTTAACGCGATCCATTTTCCGAACGTCAGCGGAAGTAGGATTGGTGTGCGTCATCAATTTATCATTGAAGAGCTTGTTTTTCAAAACATTTGGAATTGTTATCAGTAACTTTTAATAGAAACTGTCAGTCGAAACTGTAGTGATAGCCTAGTGGTGTGACCGTCGGACTGCCAAGTCACAGGTCTCGAGTTCGAACCCAAGGCACGCACCTCTGATTTTACGGATTCATATGCGTATTGTATAATTATCACTTGCTTAAAAATCGGTGAAGGAAAACATCGTGAGGAAACCAGCATGTCTGAGAGATATTTCTCAACGGCATGTGAAACTAAGTCAGAGGCCCATGGGCAGCATAAAAACTCTGACTCCAGGTTACTTACTAACCACACGAATAGAAGAAGAACAGAAACTGTCGCATAGAACTCGTTTCGCATTCCATTTAATCGCTACGTATCAACAACAACAATAATAAATTAAATGAATCACTATTGTCTATCCCACAATCAATCTTGGCATTAAATACAGAGTGAACTTGTACCACTCACTACAACCTAACTATATTCATTTCTGACGCATGCGCATTTGAATATATCAACGATATTATGTAGATTTATTAGAATTGCAAGTAAACAAATAAACATTTTATGTAAGTACCTAGTTTGTGTCGTGTCGGAATATCATATTTCATCTGTAGATATTTTTATAAGAAAATAGCTAACTAGCTTTTGCCAGCGGCTTCGCCCGCGTGTATGTATGAAATTATTCCACGAGAACCGTACATTTTTCAGGGATAAAAAGCGTATATGCTATTCCAGACTATAATCTATCTTTGTGCCAAGTTTCATCCAGATCCGTTAAGTTTTGTTGAGTTTATTCGTAACAAACATACTTACATACATATCTTTCCTCTTTATAATATTAAGTAGTAGAGACTAGCTGCTGCCCGCGGCTCCGCCCGCGCCTATGTTAATTATTTCGTACAGACGCCAGCACATCAAGCTATCCGTAACTGTCAAATTTTCTCAATTAAAAATGAACGTTATGTCTTTGCAATAAAGTTGAAATACTATCGAAGAAATTTGACAGATTGTGGTAACTTGATGTGCTGGCCTCTGTACAATCGTCAACCCCCTATTTCACCCCTTTACGGGGATGTTTTCTAAAATCTTAGCTGAAGTCTCCTATTCAGAATCTACCACTGTGCTAAATTTCATCTTCGTAGCTCCTGTCGTTTATGAGGTTTCGTGTTTATTCCTTTAGATCTGTATCGGCGCCCGCTACTGTTGGCCGTGTCGACAGCCAGGACCAAACTACTCACCAAAGCACCTGTGATCTGGCCAATTCGTATCATTTACGAACTTCATGGAGAAATTGATGTGTTCTTTTCATATTTGAGTGAACTTCATGGAGAAATTGATGTGTTCTTGTCACATTCGAGTGAAATTGCAAGAACACTGTTATTTTTTTTCTTATTGACTTTTAATATTATATAATTTTAATATACTTATAACTGGTGAAATGAGGGTGTACTCAACTCTGCCTAAACCTTCCGGAAAACAAAGCAGCATGTTATGTTTTCTTTTTTTTTTCAATAATAGGTAACTCTACTCCTCCCAAGTCCTCACTTATATCAAAATAATAGAAGTACCTAATCTACGTCGATTTTCTGAATAGAATTCGTCAAAGTTGTTTGTTTATAATAATCAGCTCTGCTGACAATGACAACTAATAGTCAATCACACATTTGTTACCCTAAACTAAAACAAGAGAAGCGCTTACAAAAAAATAATAGCTAGAAAACATTAAATTTGTCGTACGCGTCATTGCTATGAATTTTTGTGTAGGCGTGTGGTTGCGCGATTTTATGGAAAGTCAGAAATCTTGACCATGCTAGTAACCAATTATAGTCTTCTTAGCGTGTCATTGGCAATCTAAATGGACCAGAATTCGGCTACGTGTTTGGCGCCATCACTAGCGTCCATCAGTTCTTATAACGTGCAGACGACAGGACACGCAGAACACGATTTTAAGTGTCCCGTCGTTTGTAGAACAGCAACACACTCCAAGGCGGAGTTATCTATGAATATACCCGTTATAGTCATTTAAGGGATGGCAAAAATTAAAAACAGACAGATTAGGATTGAAACAGTTTTAATGTGTGGTCATCTATTTGGAAGTTACATTATTATTCATTTTTAATAAACATTGCGTCTACAAAACAAAAGTGACACATTCCGTAACGGGTTTTCCAGGAATCAAAGACGACAGATTTTTTTAGAATTATCATCTACTTGACATTGCTAAATTGTGCGCTTTTTTAAGCGGTTACATTCAAGATAACTGGTCATTTAGCTCCCGGAAAACATTTCCATCCACTGCTCATAAAAAAATAAATAAAATCAAATACACGATTTTTGTAAACAATAAAATAAAAGTTCTGAGTGCAGTCTTTTCATGTTACCTCTCTTAAATATTAAGTTTAAAGTACCGATGGGGATATGTAAATGGCATTAGGGTAATATTAGTGACATTAGTGATAAAAGCCTCTGTTTATATTAACCTTTTGAAAGCCAGAGCACAAACGCACCCGCGTGCTCTCCACGCTAAGCTAGAAATGTATTTCTTATCGCTATCATGAATTTCCCAATATCCATGGTGTCTTTTAATTTGTTTCATGTCATTAAATACAAAAGTAGGTAATGATTTAATTGTTTATTTCGTGTTATAGTGTTGTTGCCAGTCACATATTTGTGTTGTTGGCGTACAGGGCATGCACTTGCTTGTCACGTATATGTGACAATGGCGTTCAAAAGGTTAAGGAGGAAGCGCAAGTTTTTAAAATATACAGGTCAGTATTAAGTGTCATATTGATCAATATTTGTAATTATGCTTTTATAATTTCCATTTAACCACTAATGATACTAACATATTTAAAGTAAGATTAGATTTTACGATATGTAAGGTACAGTACGCACAATGAGACACAAGATTTGTTTATGCGTATGTCACTGACGGTATTCTCAACACTTTTCATACAAACCAAATGGTAATGGTACTTGCACACCTGTAAGTATATAATGCGTTTACTTATATTTTTACCATTGTCTTTGTTTTGTTCGTTCTGAATGATTTCTAATAGTTTGTCCATCTATTTTTGGACTTTATATAACACATAATTAGCATCTCTTTAAGACTGTATATTATCATTAAAAATAAATAAAACTATAATTAATAAATATAATGTTAAAACGAGATCAGTAAAGGCTAGATTTATAAAAAATAATCACGAGGATATAAATTAGTCTTGTAATTATTAAAATTGATATGCTTCCATTAGCTAGGTACACTTAATAATATCATTAATTCATAAAATAATCTCATAAATGCCTCCTGTAGTGAGTATACATCTTAGTTGTTTAGTGTATATATTTGTAACTAACACATTTTTTATTTTGATCAATCTACCTAGCCTTTTCCCAGCTATGTTGGGGTCGGCTTGAGCGACAGCTTTTCTGACCACAACCCAGTAACTGGGTTATACGATACCCCTTGGTAAGACCGATTGTCAGACTTTCCGGCTCCTGACGACCCGTAACGACTGTCAAAGATCCACGAATGACAGCCGGGACCAACGGCGCCACGGAGGAGTCTCGGTATGTAAAGATGGTCACCCATATACGGACCAACCCCGGCAAGCGTAGCCTAACCTGACGGATCGACCCATGCGAATCATTTACGAAAAATTAAATCACTAATTCTCGAGAAGTTACAGATAAATACACAAACCAAAAACTCCTTAAGATTTCATCCTAAGCGACTGCACGTATCTCGTAAGTACACAAAAAAAACCTAAATTAAAAAAAATAAAACCTAATAGATATGCTTCGAGTTCCCATAGCTGGCGCACGCGTCTTTAAAGTTAGTGACGTTAAAACTAGCGAAATAATCGTCGTGTATAAACCTGACTATATTTTCTATGGAACAGAGATATGTATTGTAAATCTTAACATCATCAATAGGATCAACAACTTTCATGACGACATTTTGCCGATATTTGCAAAAACTTAATTTATTTGTGACGTCTTCCCCATTATACACCACGCGGAAGTAAAAATCTTGTGCGATCGCTTTTCGTTTCGTGAATTTGAACTCGTCGCGTAAATCCTTTTTTCTATAAACCTCGAATATCATTCGCGAAGCGTATTGTATGTTGTAATGTTGGTAGTTGTGGAGTCCTAAGGCTAAAATCAACGCTTGCAACGTCTTGTCGTGGCCCGAGTACACGACAAACTTCGGTTTATTTTCGGAGATCATTCGTATCATATTCTGGACAATATTATGTATTAGTCCATACGCCACTAGCAGCCCTCTCCGTCTGTTATGTACGTTTTTGATCTCCTGTCGGTAACTCCACTCTAAATACGCAAAAAGAGACATGACATGTTCTTTTTTTATGCAGAAATCTTCGGAACTATCCGGAGTGGGTTCTTTGTAGTCTTCGTCAAAGTCCGTGTCCATTCGGGCGTCGTTCGGGAAATTGAAATCGGCGTCTAGATTCTTCTTTACAATCACCACGTCTTCGTAACCGTCTGCATTGTCTAGGTACCTTTGTTGGTAGTACAGCAACTTCTCTCTTTCCATTTGAGCGTCAAAATCTAAAGGTGCTTTTTGTTTGCTGTCATAATACTTACCAATTATATCTCTAGCTTTTCTCCCAATTTCATTATTAAAGTCCATTTGGTTGTTGATGTAGTCCAACTCCATATTTAGCGTGTCAATGTCTACATCGAGAATTTTCCGGGAGGGGACGGTGTTTGTGCGAAATTTTCGGTGTTTTTTTTCTAGAGATAGTTTTGTCTTACTTGGTGTTTTCGGTTTTTCTGAGCAGGGCAGCGGGGCGTCGTGGCACATGTAGGCGAGGAGCGCGTCTCTCACGACGTCTGCGTCGGGATGCTCTTGAGATTCGAATAGTACTTTGGACAGCTTGCTGACTAGCTCCTTGATCGCTGGATGAGATTCGAGGCGGTTCTTCGCTTGTGAGTTTATTTTTCTGTAACGTGAATAATGTTGAATGTGTAATAATCAGTGATCGGAGTAGGTAGATTGGTTTTTGGTACTTGTATCATAAATGCACATAGAAAGAATAACATAGATAAGCCATTATTCCGGAAAGTAATTCCGGTATTTCCGGATTCAATGTAATATTGTTAATATTGGTAGTGATATTATTACTACTCAATCAAAAATTTAAAGGAAGGTATCAAAACTAAATAAATTCATTATTTATCTGTTGATTAATAAAAACATTCGAACTACGATCGAAGCTTTAATAGTTTTTATTTTTAAACTTTTTATGAATAATGTTGTTAGTCAATTTGAAAATAAATAATGGTTTGCGACACAATCTGATCTTGAATCACTAAAATTCTCACAAAACAAAATTTTGCTCGTAACTTAGCAACGATTATTTTTACAACTACCTACATTTTAATTATGACTCTACTAAGGCATGAAAGATCTACAGTGTTTTTTTTCATTGAAACCGTAAAGGGATACTCTAATCCATAAGACATACGGGGAAGCCGTGTCATGAATCATTAGCTATTTTATTCATGAAAAAAAAAACGGAATTACGGATTTTTTCACTGTTTCGAAATAATCTTCCAGACACCAACACTAAAGCTACATATTTGACTATTTAAATCACACAGATAAAAGACCGCTTGTCTTAAAAACTTCCATCACCGTACACAAATTAAATATTATGCGAAGATGTAATTGTAACATTGCATTTAATGCTAAAAGGTATTCCATTTGATTCGAAAAATCTGTGACGTCACTGACTCCTGTAACACAGGTCTCACCTAGCTCAGGAGTCAGGGTTTCAAACTAAAGTGTATAACCTTTTTTTTTATGTCAATAAAACATTTTTTTTTTCATTTCATTCAAATTCCGTGTTTAGACAGTTCATAAGAAGTAACGTTATTGACTACCCTTTCAAATACTCACTTGTTAAGCGCGTGGTGCGCGGCGCAGGCGCAGTCCCGGAAGCAGAAGGCCACGGAGTGCGCCTCGCGCGCCGCCTGCGCCCGCGCGCCCGCCGCCCCGCGCGCCGCGCCCCACCACAGCGCCAGCAGCGAGCCGAACGTGCGGCGGTAGCGCGTGCTGTACGACACCAGCGAGCCTGGGGGGACGTGGCATGCCACTAACTATACGACTACAAAAAAAAGGACTCCCCTTCTATACTAAAATCATAAAGATTTTAGTATAGAAGAGGAGTCCTTTTTATTTTTGAGGGTGGGAAATCATCCATTGACTTCTTCAGCTCTGGGTGAAGCGGAAGGGAGTGTCAGACTTTTACTGACTAAAACCCATCCATGTCCGGCACAGGCCTGGTACTGGTCGGACGGTCAGCTACCCATTACGCACCGTCCGCAGGCCCGTGCCTACGGTGGCCGGGAGTCGTCACGAGACTCCCGACGCCCGGGACATCTCCCGCAGCGGCTGGGACGGGAGAACCTTTCCCTCTCGCTCGGAGTGGAAACAGCATATCGAGAAACGTAGCAAGAAACGCCTTCCAGCTAGTTGGACCAATGACCTCAAAAGAGTGGCTTGTGTAGACTGGATGCGGAAGGCGGAAGACCTGGTTTAGTGGCATAGCCTGGGAGAGGTCCACGTCCAGCAGCATCATCATCTGCCGAGCCTTTTCCCAACTATGTTGGGGTCGGCTTCCAGTCTAACCGGATGCAGCTGAGTACCAATATTTTATATGGAGCGACTGCCTATCTGACCTCCACAACCTAGTAACTGAGCAATACGATACCCCTTGGTAAGACTGGCTGTCAGATTTTCGAGCTTCTGACGACCCATAACGACTGTCAAAGATGCTCAAATGATGCCTAACGTGGAGGAATCTCGTTATGTAAAGATGGTCACCCATCCACGGCCAACCCCGGCAAGCGTAGCTTAACCTGATGGATCGACATGTGCGGCTGTTAATACTTAGCCACGAGCTCCTCCATGGCCAGCAGTATAAAAATATAAATATCAGCATAACATACCTGTATCCTTTTTCCCTTGTGCTTCAGCAGTTTCCAGGTTCAGTTTCTCCCCATATGCTTCCCTTAAAATGTTACCTGAAAGGAGATATAGATTTAAAGTAGGTGAGTATTCATTTAAATATACTGTTAGGTTTTCATACTGCCGATCACGATCACAATCTTCAGAATTTAACTGACCAGGCAGATATTTATGATGTAAGGCTTTTCCGGAAGTGTTTTAGTACCGCGCTTGTATTTGTTCACCTAGAATGCTAGCTTGTTTGTATGAAGTTTTCTTTCTGTCAGGTGACAATCTATGCGCGGGCCTGCGGACGGTGAGTAATGGGTGACTCACCGTCCGATCAGCACCAGACCCGTGCCGGACGGCGCGTATATGTTCCACGCGCGCCTCAAAGAGATGTCAGCATATGAAGGGGCCCCTCAGGGCCAAGCCTGCCGGGTAAGCGGGATTGTCCGAAAGGGTTACCGCTACCCCGGAACATAAAGGGCTACGGAAGGGACATGGATGGGTTTTAGTCAGTAAGAGTCTGACACTCCCTTCCGCTCCACCCAGAGCGGGAGCAGTCATTGGATGATTTCCCAGCCTTAAAAAAAAAAAAAAAAAAAGGTGACAATCTATAATTTCATAAACATGTTAACCTTTTAAACGCCAGAGCAATAAACACACGCGCGTGCCCTCCACGCCAAGCTACAAATTTATTTCCTCTTGTTATCATGAATTTCCCAATATCCAAGGTGTCCTTTTTCATGTCATTAAATACGTACGAGAGCTTAAATTTTTAAGATATCTATATAAACACACACAAAAGTAATTATTTATTTGTTTATATTGTTACATATTTGTGTCGTCGGCGTACAGGGCATGCGCCTGCTTGTCACGTATATGTGACAATGGCGTTCCAAAATATTAATAAGAAGTCTGTTTCCTTGGTTTTAACAACTCTATATTAGATGACATCATCGTGCGCTCGTATTCCCGAAGAAATACGATGATTCCCGAAACGCATACTTTGCCTTTATATTTTGGGAAACTGTTCATGGCTGTAAACATGGCAAAGAAACTTAAAAATAAAAGTTCGGTTTTATTGAGTATCTATCAGTCAATCCAGTGTAACTTTCTGAAGCTCGATGTGTCATATTTACGATTAGCTGACCCGGCAAATAAATGATTTCTGATTCCGGCGAACTTCGTTCCGCCTAACAGTAATTTTTCTAAAGTAAAAAGATTTTTGTTAAAATAAACGTAGCCAAGTTACTATTTATTACATCAGCTACCTGACAATAAAAATCGGTCCAGCCATTTGAGACATAAGCCGGAACAAACAGACAGACAGGCAGACAAAAATTGTAAAAAATGTTATTTTGGTGTATGTACCGTATTATAATCATATACATGTAGTAAAAAACGGTTATTTCAATGTTACAAACGGACACTCCAATTTTATTTATATGTAGGTATAGATACTGTACTGATGGCTTACCAACTGTGATCATCTGCAGTAGTCCTCTTGGTGTGAGCTGACCGAGTGCGCAGCGAGTACCGGCCGCGCGCGCCGGCAGTGACGGGAAGTTGTGGAACGGACCCGCCACTGACACCCACCACGCTCGCCCCGAGGAACTCCCGTTGCCAACGAACTCTTCGTAACTAAATATACGAAATCACGTTTGATTGGTTTGTTTTTTCCAGCACGAAAAGAAATTCATGGTAAGGTCTTGAATAGTCAATCATAATTTTAGCTGATATTAAAAAGGGGTATCGTATTGCCCAGTTACTGGGTTGTGGAGGGCAGATAGGCAGTCGCTCCATGAAAAATACTGGTATTCTCCTGCATGACTGAAAGCCGACCATACATACAAAAAAAAACTTATCTAACATAAGAAACCAATTGATATAAAAATCAAACATACTCACATTATCATTATCATTTAATGTTGCTGTTGCTGTCTAAATACTAGTTTTTTCTAAACTTTAGAATTGTCTGAGTTTCAGAATTGGGTATATGAAAGGCTAGTACTTACCTATAACGTTACTTTTTAAGAATTGTCAAAACGTGGAATTTGTACGTGATTTGTATGAAATATAACAATGTGACGTCACAGATTTTTAGAATCAAATAGAATACTTATTAGCATTAAATGCAATTTTACAATTATATCTTAGCGTAATATTTAATTTCTGTACGGTGGTGGGAGTTTTTAAAACGACGGGTCTTTTTCTATGTGATTTCATATTTTATTTTTGACCGTTTCAAATAGTGAATTGGGTGAAAAAGGGCAGATCCCGCCATCAAAGTAGTTACAGTCGCCTGGCGCATCAAGCTACCCCAATCCGTCAAATTTCTTTGATAGATTTTCAACTTTATAACAAAATAATAAGGTTCATGTTCAATTGGGAATATTTGACAGTTTGTGGTAAATTGATGTGCTGGCGATTGTACCAATATGTTTTCTCAAAAGCTATGTAAATATAACGAGTTCTACCTTTTCAGGAGAGGCGACACGGGCTCGGCGTCGCATGGTAGTTTGTCTCCGTTCTTGAGATGGGTCAAGGGTCCTCTGTCTCCATGGCGCGTCACGACTAAAGCCCCTTGCAGCAACCATGTGTCACTATCAACTACACCTGGGACAAAGGGTTACTTGATGTTACAAAGCCAGATATTTTTTTTAAATGGCATCTCGCAGTTCAACCATGGCGTTGTCTACTGCTAAACCGGGCTTGCCTGTGGGTGCCACAATAAAATTGCAGCCTCCAGCCAGGGTTTGATAAAACTTAGAAACTAAGCGACTACACGCTAAGGGCACCCCCTGTGGGGTACGGACCTCGGCTTGGGGCGTCGCTGGGGGAGAACACCAAGGGACAGGCTGGATCGGGCGTATTTAAAACTACTGGCTCAGCGGCAACGCGGGCAGGCTCGAGCAAGGGTCGGGGCGGGGATGGACATACGTCGCGACACGCACGACGCGACGGAAGGACGGTAATCGGTGTCAGTAGGGTTTCCTAACGGTACTAGTTGCCGGGCTTCTCTCTTGGAGGAGGGCAATGATATTGTCGGGGGCAGAAATTTATTAACAATGCTGTTGGTATTATACCAACATAACATTGATTTATTGACAGAATGATGTCAGAAGCGCATTCTGTCATTGGTCAGAATGTAACAATAGATCTCCCTGTATAACTAAGACGTGCGAATGGACAACAAAGAAACACATATTTAAATTCAAAATGTGCTATTTTAGGTCCTTTTAAAGTTAAACTTAACTATAAGGTTAAGTTTAAAATTAAAAAGTATGATTAGCAAAAAAGAAACATTTTGAATATTAAGAGATTAGTTGCTTGTGTTTTGCATTCTTTTAAGGTTTTTAATATTTATTTTTTTAAATTTGGAGTACATAATTAATAACACCAAATTCACTGTGACATAAACAGAGATAATCTGTGTTATAAACAAATAGAATCTAATTTAAAAATGAAGTTAAGTTAAAGAAAAACAACTCATCATTATATTTATTTTAATTTTCATGTAAATATTCAGTTTTTTTTTAACTCATTATTCAAAACCATAACATACCTTCAGATCCTCTCACAATACTGTCCGGAGGGTTGCAAGCTCTCAAATAGATCTTCCTAAACTTGGCATCACTTTTTGATATGTATTCATTTCGTATTATCTTCTTCACTGCTATTGTTTCTTCTCCCAAAGACATGTATTTATACATTACTGGAACATAAAAAGATAAAAGAATGTTTAAGCTTGCTTGGGACCCACTAACTTTTTTTTTGTCATTGGCCTCTCAGATGGCCTCTCAGGCCTGGCAGTTCAACCATAGGGTTTTCTACTGGTTAACCAGACTTGCTGGTGGATGCCACTAAAGAATTGTAGCCTCCAGCCAGGGCTTAATAAGACTTACAAACTAAGCGACTACACGCTAAGAGCACCCCCTGTGGGGTAAGGACCTCAGCTTAGGGCGTTGCTGGGCAAGGGACAAGCTGGATCGGACATAACCATGGCCTGAAATCAGCTGGCTGACTTTTGTGTTAACAAAATTTCCTATTTAATAACTCATTTGCCGAGTCTTCTCCTAACTATGTTGGGTTGGCTTCCAGTCTAACTGTCTAAAAGGAAGCAGCTGAATACCAGCATTTTACATGGAGAAACTGGTCCGCATCAACAGATCAACCTATTTATTGGTATCACTTTAATATTTGAGGACACTAATGCTCTTGCCTGTTGATCTATCCAAAAGACAATACAATACCACGGGTGCTAGAGGGTGCACTAAGAAAAAAAATGGTAGGTAGTGTTCCCACGGCTGGGATTCTAGCCCCAACTTTATCAGAAGAACAAGGCATCAGGGCCAGATATTTATAAGCAAACTGTCTCATAATATTATATTTTCTGGATCTTAATAAATAATAATAAACAAAGAGTTTGAAGTAAAGAGCAGGCCCAATCTACAAAAAATAAATTTTAAAACTAAAAAAGACTAATTTTTAGAATTTCTATCAATACTTAAATTTAGCACAATGGTTCTAGATATTGGAGAATACCCGGAAGAAAGGATAGATATTGTCAACAGGCAGGCAGGCAGAACAAATAATCTATAGTAAAGTGTTTTTCTCATCACAATATTATAATTGTCTTCATCCAACCTGCTTATTGAGGATAATATAACAAAGAATAACATCTGATTGATGATCTAAAGTTGTAGGTTGTAGACCAAACAGAAAAAACTAGTTTGCTTGGGTTTACTAATATATTCTTGGTGTGATTACTTGATTATGATTTTGGATGGAAAACTCAAAAGTAGTGCTATCTCTGTGAATAATAAAAGGTCAAATGACCATATTGTTATCTTTTTTGTAAAGAGTAAAGATCACATTTGGTAGATTGCTTAAAAAATCGACCTTCAAGAAAGAATAATACAGCACCGAAATAGAAATAAGAATTCTTAAATCTATCTAAAATAGTAACTATTTACCTGTTATAAGAAAAAATATCCAAACACTCATGCCAAGGTAACAATAAAAAGCTCTGTGATGAAACGAAAACTTCATCATTTCTGTTATGATCTTACTTCTATTTGAGAAAGTTGTAGACATTGTAGATCTTTCAGCAAATATTCTATTAAAATATGAAAATTGCAGATTCTGAGTTCACATTTTTGAATTGAATGAATAAAAATAATTATATGAACTTATAACCGACCCACAAAATAAACGATACAAGACAAATATAAATGATCATTGTGACTAAAGATAAACGTTGACTGTTTTTGCTTTTTGTAAACAATTTTACAACAACAATCGATTGAATTGATGGAAATCTTGCTTGACGCCTACTCAATGACATTAATAGAGGTGCTCCGGCTCATCGTCTAACCCACGTCCAACCAACTAAATCAATTTCAACAAATTCCGTCCACTTTATGAGACGTTATGCTCTAAAACTTGTCCATATTTTCCATCATGAAATCTATTGGGAAGTTTCCTGGTCATTTACTGAACTATCGCTTCTGTTAAATAGTTTTTACGTATAACTGGATTAAAAGTTTTAATCTTCTGTGGTTTTAATTTAAAACCACAGAAGTTTTCCATACTTAAAATATCGTTAACTGTCAAGTATGTCAAACCTCTCCCTCCCTGTCAACTGTCAAGTGTCAGGCTGTCAATCAAACAAAACATAAACTGGTGTCATACTTGTCGGAACTTGTTTAATACCGGGAAAAAGTGAAAAGAAATTATTGATTGTTTTCTTCCCGTATTTATTCGTAAAAAAAATAAATTCTAATCTATATTTGGTTATAGTTCAAGATGTCTCAAGGTACTATCATTATTTTAGATATAGGACGAAATGCTTCTACTATAGACGAGAAAGATCAAAAAAGCTTTTTTGAAAGTGCGAAAGAATGCGCTGCTCGTATCATAGAACGGAAAATATTGAGCCAGGGTAAGAACTTGATTGGTATAATACTGCTGGGATCCAAGAAAACCAAGAACAACTTAGCAAGTCAGTACGAAGGTGCCTTCAGACACATAGATCTAATATCAGAATTGCAGACTCCCACTTGGAAAATGATAAGGAATCTACCAGATAAGGTAATTAAAACAATACATAAATAATATCCAAGTGCAATAAGGTCACGATGAGATCACTCAGACACTTATCGCACTTCAAATCATGGTTTTCTTAGACTAATATGCCTTCCTTTTTAAGCTAGCCTCGTTTCTTGCTTTCCTATGCACATATGATCTTTCACTATAGGTTAAAACTCTTAGTCCATCCGCAACCCCTCCACACTCCTCCTTTAGAACTACTAACAAGCACCACAATGTGTGGTATGCCTGAATTCCTTCCAAACATTGACATTTACTAATCAACCATTTTTTGAATAACATTGCTGAGATTCTAGCTAAGCTTATTATACCAACACTTACCGTGACCTAACTTGTGAACAATACTTTCTTTCTGTAATAATAATAAAATCTCCTTAATAGTCTTCTAATATCTGTTCCAGCCATCACAAAGCAGAGGTGACTGGTTTGATGCCCTCCTTGTAGCAGCAGACTATTACAAGAATGGTGTCAGTGGAGTCAAGTTAGCTAGTAAAAAGATTGTACTGATGACCAACTTCAAGAAGCAGCCATCTTTTGATCCTGATTCCGTTGAAGGGGTAAAGTTTAAAATATATAAATGTATACCTGTAATTTGCACAAAAGTCTGTAACACCTAGGTGTGCTGGCCTTCCTTGAGGAGCTGAGGGGGATTGAATACTCATACACAAAACACATGCATTGGTGTGGAGTTGCCAGCCCATATTACGTAACTGGCACAATTATAAACTTGCACACTATCATGACATTCACCAATCAGAAGCTGTTATAATTTGATGGCATGCAAGTTCACAAACTTCTGAGCAAGTTACTGGCATGTATATTATGGCCCCTTACCCGTTCCCCGATTTGGTTACCTTATGTTTAGTTCAATCTATAAAAATTCCATATTCCCTAAAAATCCAGAGTTATTAATTTTTTATGTTTCCATTTACTAAGCTATTCTTGTTGGAATAAATAAAAAAAACTGCTGTTTACATATCTTTCAGGTTTTAAATGGATTTAAAGAAGAAGATTATGAAGTTGATGTTATTGGTCCAGACATTTTTTCCAAAGAATTTGACAATGATTCCACAGAATTAATCAAGCAATTCGTAGAAGCCACTGATGGGGCAACAGGGACATTGGAAAACATCATGAAGTATGACCTACTATTCCACAGAAAGAAGACTACAAGAGCCATCCCATGGAATATAGATTTAAGCATTGGCCCAAATATACAGATCCCAGTCTCTAGCTATGCTAAATTGAAAGATGATCCTGCTGTTAAAAATTGGCAGAAAGCTGTTAAAGACCCTATTACATCTTCATCTAGCACATCAGAAGCAGTTGTGAAAACAAAAGAATATATAAATCAAGAAAGTGGTGAAACAGTTGAAGCATCTGAAAAACTCCAAGGACACCAGTATGGACAAAAAATTATACCATTTTCAGAACATGATAAAACAATGCTTTATCAACCTGGAGTAAAATGTTTGTCAGTGTACGGCTTTACTTCAGCTGATAACATTAAGTGGCAGAACTTAAATGGAGATGGTTTGAATTACGTATTTGGCAGGAAAGGTGATAATAGAGCACAAAAAGCTGTCAGATGCCTTGTAGAATGTCTTCATGAACTAAATCTTGTTGGCATTGTACGCAAAGTACATTTCAATAACACAGCGGCCAAAATGTTTGCACTTATGCCTGTTATTGACACAAATAATTACGTGTGTCTCTCTTTGATTGGTATATGTTACAAGGATGACATAAAACAGATGTCATTCCCATCGACCAACTTAAAAAAACATAAATGTTCACAAGAACAAGTTGATGCTTTTAAAGAACTCATTAATGCTATGGACTTAACCAAGGCTTATGATGACACATTTGATGATACTGAAGCATTCCCTATAGCTGAGTGTGTGAGCCCTTCTGTACAGTATGTACTGGACTGCATTGCTTTTCGTGCCCTGAATCCAGACAAACCATTACCTAAACCTAGAGAGGAGATAACAACTCTTTTCAAAGTACCACCCCTTCTGGAAGAGAATGCAAAGAAACCTTTGGAGAAATTGAAGAACTTATTCACATTGAGAAAGATTGAAGTAAAGAAAAGAAAGAATAAAAATATTCCATTGGATATTGACCAATTTAAAATTCCTGTTGGAGATGTTCAGCCAGATGATGGAAACATTCCAAATATACCTAAAATTCACTTGCCTACTAAAGATGCTGTGGATGAAATTAAAACTATAAGCACTGTTAACCCTATTGAGGACTTCAAAGTCCTTCAAAACAGGAATAAACCGCTGTCAGAGTTGGCCACAGAAATGATCAAAGCAATTGAGAGTCTGATTCACAATAACATTGATGGAAACTATTCTAAAGCATTAGATGCTATGCGGCATTTGAGAACCGAATTTGTGAAGACTGATCCCACTGATTACAATGATTGGATAAAGAAATTGAAAGCAGAACTGGTGGATTGTGATAAAACAAAGGTAATAGATCTGTTGACAGAGAAACAAGTGAGCTACATATTGAAACAAGAGAATAGTTTAAGCACATATGAAGATGAGCAAAGCCACGAAGAAAGCCAGATGTATGAGAATGATACAATACCTAATTCCACTGAACTGACAATCAGCACTGATGTTCAGAATATGTTTGATGATTAGATTTTGAGATTTATTATCAGTTTTCACTTTTACACAATTTAAACAAGTTTTAACACAATATTTAAGTCTATGATTATGTTACAGTACTGTTGTTTTTTTATTAAAAATAAATATTCTTATAAAAAAATATGTATTTACTGTGCCAATTAATTTCCCTGACTTTTGAAATAATAATACAGAAATTAGGCCTGAATATTTAATAGTACTTCAATAAAATCTAAAATTCACATTTGCACACAATAAATTCATGTAAATTTTGTCTTATGGATAAGTTCATGGGGATGGCCCATGGAGCAATCATTGTACACCCGTCGGACTCATTTTGTTTTGCGACTGCAGCAGCTCAAGGAATTCCTGGAGAGATAGATCTTCCTGGCAGTCTGTATCCAGGTCGTGCTCAAGTTGCGCCTCCATGGAGTTAGCCTCAGGACTCAGAACAATATTTTCATCCAAAACGACGTGGTTCAGTCGCGACTTGAGGCTCTGAAGGATCTCTTCCAGTTCCAAACACTTGTTTCTGATGGACGTGCCGAGGTCCGACTGGGGGTCTATATCGTCTATTGTGGAATTCTCAGAGAATGAATTTGCTGGAGTCCGCGTCCTCGGAGGTTGTATCATACTGAATAAATTCTCAGGTAAACCATTCCCATTTCTCGCAGCATCGGGAGATCGCGAATCTGTAAACTCTGCGAGTATTTCATCGATAATGTCCTCAGCATTTTGCCGCGGATCCACTGTTTCTTCAGAGAGATCAGCGCCGCTCTCGCTGTTTATCATTTTATTATTCGAGTCCAGTTTCATGATTTCGTCGCTATGCTTGCTCCAAAATATCGATTCGTTATCAAAATAAATAATAAATATGAAAGAGACGTCGAAGTCGTCGAGGACAGTCAGATGATTGTTTTTTTTTTTTTTTAATGATTTCTATTTTTTAGTGCTTGAATTCTGTCCCTTTTGACCATTGAAAAATAATTTCTTAGTGTTGCTAGTCTCTAGAATAAAATAACAACTAATACCAACCTAGGGTAACCTCTTCCTCAAATCAAATTAAAAATTACACATTGTCACAAAATCGACGCTGTGGGAAGAATAGATCCAGATATGCTTCCTTTCTCAATTTCTTCACTATCTCTTCGGACTTCATTATCTTCATAGCAGCCTTGCAACTGTTGTGTGAGTGCATGAAGAAGCAGTCCCTTACCGGCTGTACATAAAACAATTATTTTATTAGTTTATATTTATTTTATCTCTATACAATCAGATAATAACACTTCCATTATGGACGATAGTAAATAATAATACCTTAAATTCAGCAAGTTTAACGCCTTGGAATTTGGACAGGCAATGTTTGAATAATCGATCATAGTGTTTTCTGCATAGGAATATTCTATTTTCGAATTGCCAGTAATCACCCTGTTGTGAGCACGAACAGCCGCAATATTCACATTGATCCAAATTGTATGGTATACATTTTATCTAAAACCAATCGGCATTTTGGTTAGATTAGCCAATTATGGCTGTAATAGGCGGTTACACGAATTATGTTTATGTATTGTACATCGGGAAATTTCTGAACGCGTGTGGTCTTCGGGTACTGGTTGTTGTAAAGATTTATCCTAAAAATTCTCGATAAAAACACACATGAGAAATATTGGATATATGTCGACAGCTGTTTTGTTGGCAAGAATGCACTCATTTGTCGCAGTTTTGCAGCGCATTTTTCATTTCGGCCAGAGACTAATAACAATGTGGCAAAAAGTAACATAAATTATTATTTATCCTTACCTCTACGGGACATTTAAGTATCTTTTTCGCAGAAAAGGAATATGCGAATTTCATTTCCTTTTTTACGTATGCAGGACAGTAGTCGCAGGGTCTAAAACACCAAAGGAAATGGCTTAGATTTAACCGTGGGGAGACGAGGGGGCAATGCAGTCCGCAGGCCGCACATAAGACAAAACTGTCGTCACGCCCCCCACCTCATCCCGCATTTCTAACATGCGTACAGTGCGTGGTACAGTGATATATTAGTTCAAACTAGAGCTCAAAGACTACAATATGTATGAGCTACCCCAACGGACATTCTTGTCCCAATATATCAATTATTCAGACAAAAGTCCCATAGAAAAAAGGACGTTCCACTTTTCGAGTCATTAACAATATTTCATTATTATAGGTAATGTACCTACCTACTTACCTGAAGTAAAAATTAATTAATAAATAAAACCTAATTTAGACTACTACAAACATTTTAAAACAAAATAATAGCCATAACGATCAAGCCGTTCTCAAGTGATGCGCTTACCAACGAGTAGCATTTCATTTTATTTATAACATAACACGCTTAAATTCCTTGAACGCGGATGTGTACCAGCAGTATACGCATATTTTCAGTAATTATGTTTACACAGTCCCATTTAATCGGGGGCGGGTCTATGTCCATAACCAGGAAGAAATCGTGACTACGGGCTTGCTGAGAAATTCAGATGGAAAAACGAAATAACACTTTGCCCGACCTGGGAATCGAACCCTGGACCTCAATCTCAGCACGTGACTATCAGACCAAAGAAGCTGTTGTAATTGTGTTGCAAGTTGCAGAGTTAATTCAATTTATTTAAATAGGTATATGCCCACAGTGTCGCCTACGTGGATGTGGGAAAATATCTCATGAGAACGTACCACCAGAATTAAAAGTACCCATTAAGCCAGATTATAGACTAAGTTTTTGCGCCAATAAGAAAATACATCCTGACAAACACACAACCATTCTAAAAACAACATTTTAGGCATCAGACTCGTCTCCCTCTAGCAATGACTTTTTCAAATATTCTTATATTACTTTTGACTTCGTTACTATTTTACGCCTATAGATTAACATGGAATTCTTACGCTGGATAGCTCGTAGAAGAAAAAATCCCCTTTCTCTTAGATGTGGCATTGAAAGGTGCGCAATTTTGCTTGATCGGAGTTTTTGGTTGGCGCTCCTTAAGAGGAGGCTGATATTCGTGTTTCACCAACCAGCGTGGAGATTTAGCACCTAGACCGTATTTACTATAAATCTGAAAAAAAAAACAAAAACCTCATGGAACTTTGGATTCGAAATTGCTGATCTGTAGGCGAAAGTATTTGTTGTCCAAAATAACCCGCCATTCTAAAATTATTACAATAAAAAACGTAGTATATTCATTCATCTATAACCCTCACCACGGTAATAATATTATCTATACAGTATTCCAACTTCATACATCTCAGTCGAGGCGCAAATATTTTTCGGTCGCAAATTTATAAGACCGATTATTAAAACATAAACATGTTTTTTTAATTTTAATAGATAGAGCATAAATTATTAAACTTAATATTTACATACCTAAAACATTATTAATAACTATGTACAAGTATATAACAGGAGGGAAAAAATAAAATAAATCAAAGGGCATTTCTACCAATCAAAAAACAACAAGCATTTTTATTGAACACAAAGTATTTTATTTGTTTATAAAAAAAGTGTATTTACAATCACAAAACTAAATGGAAACACAAAGTAGGCAAATGTAATTAAAATACTGGAGGCGGGCAGCCCTATCGCATGTTTACGTACCGCGCGGCTGTAGGCATTTATTTCAAAGATGCGGCTGAGTTACAATACTGTATAGATAATATTACCGTGCGCTCACCGATCACAACGATTTTTTGCTGATTATTTTTATGTTTTCTGGGACTGATGTGATTAAGCCTTCACTGTTTATGGACAAAATGAAAAGCGTGCAAGCAAATGCCTTTCGGGATTCAAAAAGATTTTTTTTTTATAAAAACTTTAACTTTGCTCGAATACAATCGCTTACCTTCAGATGAGATAGTAGTCAAGCGCGAGGCTATTAGTAATTAAAAAAAAAAAACCTATGCATGACGATTCGGCGTTTTTTAAACATCGTTTCCGATTTAGAATCTGATAATTACATATTAGACGCTTTTTAAAACTATGTTATTGTGAAATAAGTAGAATAAATTATCGTCCACCTTGGACAACATCCAAAATTATGAGGATTTTACCCTGCTATATAATTTAAATTACGTACCCGGTTTTGAACATTCGAAAACGCATTTCGTTTTTGTTCATACGTGGTGGGTCCTATGTTGTCTCTTAATTCTTTTGCCATTCGCCTCATAAAGGGACTCAACCCAGGACCTTTGATTGGCATCACTTCCCGATCTTGTGCAGATAGAAAGCATATCCGTGGTTTGGGCTTTTTAGTAACTACGTATTCGAAATCTGAAAGAAAAAACCATTAGGTACAAGTTTGTATTTAATTACTGAAATTTAAAATTTTCGTGAAGGTGAAGCTACCACATGCGAGCCAGCCCAAGAGCTTCTATTTTTACTTTGAATTCTTAAAATATTTACAATAATTTCACTCTACCAGCTCTTTTGTGTGACAGTTACACCCATGAGAAACATGCTTTTAATTTATTTTGAAGAAAAAAAGTTTTAATTTTCTTCTGTTTACTTTAACACCAAACACAAATGGGTTCTTTTAACTATTAGTGGCTTTTAAATGTCAACTTTGCTAAGTAAATAAACGAAACTTTTAAAAATCTTTACCGCCATGGAAGGCCTCTGCCATATTGTTGGGGGCCAAATAACGTCGCGCGTACGGTCGCTGCATGTTTATTTTCCGCCTACACTTTTGTATACTACCGACTAGACTAACATTCTCGGTTAGCGAAGCTTTCGTGATTGTTGGGACAATAAAAAAATATGACAAATCCAACCATATTACGCTTTATTGAGGCGCACGCTCGGTGCCTTTGTGAGTGTGTACACGTCGCATAATAATTTGGGACATTTCTCGGACATCGCTTATGATGGTTTTCTGCAGTTATACAGAACGGTTGTGGTAGAGTAGTATTCGATCACAAATCCATTATTAACCTCTTCATTCTTGTCCACAGCTGATTAGAAAAGTACTTAAGTAGGTAGACAGTTTTCCCCACCTTTGTAATAGGTACTTACAAAGTATTAAGTAGTAAGCATTTTTTTAAAGAGCAAAAATACACTCACCTATTTATTTTTTACTTATTTAACCAATTTGGCAAAGGTACACATATAAACTGACAAGAAAAAAGGAACGGAAAAATACGTACAAACGTGACGCTTATTTCTAAAGAAATCTCATCCAGCATACCTGCGATAGGAAAGTACATAAAAATAGATTTATACAACTTATATAAACTATAATAAAAGAAAATTCAAAATTGATAAAACATAGACTAATTTAAATATGAACATACCTACATTATGAGAATATACTTAAAAAATACTTACATACTTGCTCTTAAAACACATATCACTATATACCTACTAATAAAAAATAATAAATACTTACGCAACTATGACCAAAGGAAAAAGAGACAAGAAACAATAAGAAAGTACTGAATTATGAGAAAGTCTAGTCATCCTAGAATATCAGCAATCGGACGAAACGAGGGAATCATTTGTTTACGACATGAAACTGAAAGACATGAAAAAATGCCAAAGGTCGTGTCGATGCAAAAACATAGTTGAACGTTTATTTATTACTTTATTATACGATATCCTTCGTACCTATGACCTCTTTGACCTAGTTTTTGTTGGAATTATGAAGTTTATAGGTGATAAAAAACATGAGGTTTTGAGCAAATCAAAATGTAAGTACAAAAAAAACTGATTCATACCTAATGTGATATCCCAAGACATCCTGCTATTGTAAAACAATCCAAAAGCGATTACATAAAAAATATCCCAAGTCCCAGAAAAGAAAAAACCTGAAAACGAAAACAAAATAGGAAATGCCTCATTTATATTCAACCTGTGAGAAAGGGCAAGTGTGGACAATTATCTGAGTAAAATTGAGTTATGAACGAGGAACCAAACTATTAAGGTTTGATGGAACAGGTTCGTGCAATCAGTCACGCGATTGCATGAACAAGCAATGTCATTACGCTTACTTATCATTTTCGTGTAAGCAGAATACAAGGTCGAGGCATGAGGGAAGGGTAATAGGTTTTTTCGGTATTGAAAGTTCACTCCAATCATATGTAGTTAAATAAAAATAATATACCAAAAATCGTGTATAAAATAAAAGCCTCTTTTTCTTGTACTCCTATTTGAGCTTTAAAGATGGGTCACGAACTCACGATACTGATAACGATTTGTTTAATCGAGGCCTGTATAGCCTATCGACATTATTAAAATGATAAATACCTGTTAAAGCAGCAGATATCAAAAATAAAAATTTGAACCCGGCACTATTGCACACACAGCATATACAACGTCAAGTTGTTTTTTTTTCTGTTTTTATCTGCCATTTTGTCATTCACTATCAAAATAGGTGACTACCTAGTGAAATGAAGCCTTTTTTTATAATAAAGTGCCACAAACGTATCTGACGGGCGGGTGGTGGCTGGAACTAACGAAACTATAGTGGTTTCGTTAGTGGTATAGTGCCTAAATGACCTTAATCTGTCGTACTTTGTTCACCGACAGATACGCCTGTGAAGAAACACCGGGCCAAATGTTTCTGGGGGTAATGTAATTTTTAGACAGTCCATGAACTCCTGTGGACCCACAGTTGTGTCAATACTCCAACACCATCCACCATAATTGATCGAAGTTCACCATAACCTGAACATTACAGGACTTACTCATTGTTTGGTCCTCGTTGTTGTGTAGGAGCGGCAGCAACCTGAGAATGAACACACTATTTATAAATTAATTAACAAAATTACATCCAGGTGCTTAAATTATTACAAATATTATTGAGTGATTGTGATTTTATGTGATGCTTGTTTGCTTAGTCTGCAAACAAAATTCTACCATTTTTTCTTTTGGTTTTCATTGGCAACATTCATCAATAGTTTTTTTTTCACAAATTGTTCACAGACAGAAAATATAAAAAAGTTACGATCTGTCAATTTTTATCGAAAATTCCCAAGATTTGTTTGTTGAAACACTAATACACACACGTGAAATATCGCTTTTGAAGTGAGAACTTTCTGTTGGTGCAATTTATTTTTAGTTGGTGTTGAAGGCTGAAGGTAAATAAATGATTTAATTCTTGTGGACGACAAAGTATCATGTTACTTGTGTGAAGTAATTTTTACTCTCGATATTATGTCATAGCTGTTAATAGATAGTTTTATGTAAAATCGGCATCGGTACAAGGTAATTCGCACATTTGTAGAACAGCCTTCTATCGTGAATAAAACCGTTACCGTTTATGAGCTTCTAATTTTTATACTGTGTGACTGTTTTCTAACTTTCCTTAGAGTTGCAACCAAATCATCGAAAGGTTGATAGTTTTTCCAGTAGGAAAGAAAATGACTCGATCATTGCAGATTAATTGCAGCGGATTCCCATCATATTATATTTATTTATTGACTCATACCTACAATTTATTTTATAATTATAATGTTCATGTTTAAAATAGGTATTAATAACCATTGACTAAAAATAACGGCTTGATCTACAAACAATTGGATAGCTTTTTCTACCATGCAAAACATTAAATGTTAAAAAAAAAAAGTTAATTTGTTGTAAAAGTAAATTTTACTTTGAGATACAAAATTTAATGTGTTGGTAGTATTTTGTGCATGCTACCAGTCAACAGCAATGCAGAGTAATATCTTGATGCCAACCAACCATTTACTTATTGTTACTAGTTATTTTTAAACTATAGCATATTTTATTCATTCAATATAAAATTCTAGAACAACCTGTAAACTTGTAAACAACTGTGTGTAAAATTTTAGTGAAAGTCATAAATAAGGTATTAAGTAAATTGCTTTTATTAAAACTAAGAATAGAAGAAAATATGATCTATTATTGATACAATTATAGTTACAAATCAGAAACAGAGGTATAACTTTTAAGAAGTGTTTATTCAAACTGTATTCATATTGGATTCATGATTTTAAAACAATATACTTGCACTAAGGAGGATGGAACAAAGACTCTGGAATCGTAAATCAATTCTCTATGCTCATAAAGAAAAAATCACAGAACAGTTTTTCTTTTTTTTGTTCTAGCACAATGCAGACAAAGTTACTCATACCCATAGCCCTTGGCTTTTCTTTGGTCACAGTCAGTGCATTTGTAGTGTACTACGTATTCAAGAAAGAGGAGGATGAAGAAGAAAACAAACGAGTGAAGACTTCACGAGTAAATGTCATTGAAGTGTCAGTTCCGAAAACTATTGTAGCCGCTCTGATTGGTGAGTCACATTGCATTGTTTATTGTTTGTATTTGAATGTTAATTTTGTATTTGTTTTCTAGCAAACTTATTGTCCTGTTCTACTTCAGCACAAAATAATAAAAAAACAAGATGTATTTAGGATGTTTTATGTTGTCATGAACAACTTATGCGCTAACTTTTAATTTTACAGTGTTTTATCTGTTTTGAGGTTTCTGTATCAAGGCAATGTTTTTTTTAAATTATTCTTTCTAAAGAAGTCTTATAGTTACTAAAACTTTTTTGCTGTTTAGTATAGTTTCATTAAAAGTGTTGTTACTGATTACATTGGGAATACTTGAGAGACACCAGTATATCCAGGAATGGACATCTTTTGGGTTGAGATAGAAAGATAATATAATTCCAGTATTATCTTAGACATTAGGACATTCCAAATTTGAAGAGGGAATACACTCTCTTATTTAACCTTTAGAACGCCATTGTCACATACATAATATTATGTGACAAGCAAACGCATGTCCTGTACACCAACAACACAAATATGTGACAATACGGGACACTATCAACACGAAATAAACAATTAAATCATTACTTTTGTGTGTGGTTATATAAATATCTTAAAAATTAAAGCTCTCGTACATATTTAATGACATGAAACAAATTAAAAGACACCATGGATATTTTGAAATTCATGATAACAAGAAGAAAGTATCGTAGCCTATTTCATTCTGCCTAGCCTTTTCCCAACTATGTTGGGGTCGGCTTCCAGTCTAACCAGATGCAGCTGGATACCAGTATTTTACATGGAGCGACTGCCTACCTGACCTCCACAACACAGTAGTTACTGGGTAATACGATATCCCTTGGTCAGGCTGGTTGTCAGACTTTTGGGCTTCTGACTATCCGTGACGACTGTCATGGATCCACGAATGACAGCCGGGACCAACGGCTTAACGTGCTTTCCGAGGCACGGAGGAGTCTCGATATGTAAAGATGGTCACCCATCCACGGACCAACCCCGGCAAGCTTTGCTTGACCTGATGGATCGATCGGTGCGGTTGTTATTACTTAGCCACGAGCTCCTCATTAGCAGCCTATTTATTAGACTGTATTTATCTAATAAGTTGTTCCAACTCCCGGAATAAGCGGTAGGTCACACCTTATCTTTGCATGTCGAATCCTCGCAAGGCTATTTAGTACCGCGCTTTTAAAGCGATAACTTTTAGTGAGATTATTATTTTATCGAAATACCTATACCTATTTTAAAAAGAGAGGTGCTCATTTAAAAACAGCCGCACGGGTCGATCCATCAGGTTAAGCTACGCTTGCCGGGGTTGTTCCGTGGATGGGATGACCATCTTTAAATACCGAGACCGTGCCTCGGAATGCACGTTAGGCCGTTGGTCCCAGCTGCCATTTGTGCATCTTTGACAGTCGTTACGGGTCGTCAGAAGCCAGAAAATCAGACAGCTAGTCTTACCGAGGGGTATCGTATTACCTAGTTACTGGGTTGTGAAGGTCAGATAGGCAGTCGCAATGTACCTAAAATTCTAGTATTAAGCTGTATCCTGTTAGACTGGAAGCCGACCCCAACATAGTTGGAAAATGGCTAGGCAGACTGAAAGATAATTTGGAATTTTGAAATTTTTTGTTGGTTATAACAAATTGCTGTGCCATGCATTTTCACTGTGTAAATTTGTTGTTTCAATTTATTTTATAACCAACGAAAAAGTTTGGATGGATATTTGTTACTCAATCACACTAAAACAGCTTAACGGATTTCCATGAAATTTGTCACAGAGATCTTTTTATAACCATATAACACATTTCTTCTTACTTTTTCTTCTAAGAAAGTTACGATCATCTGTTGTTTATTAGCCCACAAAAAGATCGATGATAGTAAATCTATTTGTCGAAGAAGAAAACAAACAGAATTATGTTATTACAACAATATTAATCTTGAACTAGCACGCACTCAGTTTAAAATACATCTATGAATGAAACGTATCTTGCATACAGTATTAGCGTATCTACTTTGGCCTCAATGTGAAGCTAAGTCATTCAGAAAGCTCCTTATTCAAACGGAGAACCGTTTTCTCCACGGCTTCTAATAATAAACACAATATTTATATACATACATATATATCACATGTTTGTTGCGTACGTTTTCTTTGAAAGTTTGCTGTCCTGAAAACCTTTATGGTATCTACTTCACCCATCACATAACTTTTTTTTAAGCAGACGCCTTGTGCCTTTGCTTGCCAGAGGCCTCCCCCAAATTCTATAATTAATCTCCAAAGAAAAAACTCTTTACAGCTAGTCCTTTAATCAGTAAAGTTCGGTATGCAGAGCTCATTTGATTAAGATTTATAACATTGTTATCATAAGTACAAGATAATTATATCGAGAATAATTTATATCCGTTATAAATATACGCTGAACGAACTATAAATAGCTTAACGTATACGAACGTTGAGCGTGTCACTGAAGCGTGCATCCTTAAATAGCTAAAAATAGATGTCTCACTTGATATACTTTGTCAAACTGCACTCGTAGACTGCAAAAAAATCACACTTTCAATCACTCTCCGAAGAATTTCGAAGGAAATTGCTAAGTCAATTACATTTTTTTGCTGAGCAAAATAGCACTCACTCAAAGCCTTCGAAACGACTTCTAGAGCCATCTCGATCCGTCTCTTGCGGTACGTGTCTCGCCACCTCTTCCAGGGTTTTCTCGACGGCACCGTCCATCCTCAGGCACCCACCTTGTGGATACTGTTGTCCCTCCACCCAGAGCGGGAGCAGTCATTGGATGATTTCCCAGCCTTAAAAAAAAAAAAAAAAAAGTAGTCACTGTGCATGCGGCTAACGTGATCTGCCGATTCCTATTTCAGCTTACCAGCCTTTTTGCCAACATCTAGAATCCCCGTTTTGGAGAGCAGCGTAACGGCCAAAATGCTGCGCTCCATAGCTCTTTGATAAACCCCATGGTGGAACTTCTTCGATTCGATGAGTGACCAGATCTGAGCACCGTAAGTTAGGACGGGCAGGACACACATATTGATGAGTTTTCGCTTCAGGGAAAATCCGTACATCGCCTTTAATGTGATGGTCCAGTAGCAGTTCCAGGCATTTTCGACGTGGCGATCGATTTCCTGTTATTGCGTGTTTTCGAAAGAAACTAACTGGACAGCGTAAAAGGTGCGATGCATGTTGCTGATTTATTAAAATGCATTGCCATTGTAAATAAATATGTTACGCAAATACTCCTCTTATTAGGTTAGTAAGGCTTTCAATTTTATTATCAGAACAAAAAAACATGACCGTCATCCTCCTGTTCTTATTCAATTTCTTTGCGATCTCAGCATTCTCAGCACGACATTTTGGTTTCATAAGTCTCTATAATACCCATGATCAGTGGACTTCCTGCCTTGCTATCATCTTTCACACAATCCAATATCAGTCCATCTTTTCTTTGATACAACGAAACTCCTTCATATTTTTTGCAACCCCATCATAATGTCAAAAACTCACTCCGAACATAGTCTATCTTCATAATTTTATTGCTCAGACGAGTCCGTCGCCCCTGGAAGAGGGCGTTGTCCGCTACCTGACCACCCCTCCTCAAACGATAGCCTAGACCTGAATCCTCTAGCAGTGTGCTTAGAGAAACACTAATACAGCAGTTAATTTGTCAGGTTTCCATGATTTAAAGAGCCTTCCTACTTAGTGGCTTGTTATCCAACTCATGCCCTTGTATATATTCAGGGCTAAGGTAACTGAAAGGCTTCGTTGACAATGACTTGTTGAAGACGACGTATCACGATTGTTTGCGATACTAACATGTGTGTGAACCGCTGTGTAAGGTTAGTTTAGGTATGGTTTACAACGCCATCTTCCTGCCCCCCTTAATGGTGGGTCCAGGGGTGACAGACTCGGGGACGTTCCCGATTAGCGTTAAACGCATTTGCAGTAAGTTGTGGTGCAAGTGGGCCGTATTGAAGTATTTATCGGCAGTCCCATTATATTCAACTTCAGATGTTTAGCTGCACATAATGATCAGCGATAAGTAATAATAATATCCTTGGACATTTCACACAACGCCACATAGTCCCAAGCTAAGCAACCTAATGCTTGTGTTATGGTAACGAGATGGCTGATAAACTACGTATACCTATATATATATTTTTCCATCATCATCATCCATATTATAGATAGAAAAACACCCAGACTCGGAACAAATACTTGCAGGTCGTACAAATATTTGTTCCGGGCGGGAATCGAACCCGCAACATGCTGCGCAGTAGTCGTCAGTAGAATAGGTAGGTAGGATACTAGGACCTATATATCTAGCTGTAGTAGGTAAATAGACCAGCAGCTGTCCCGCATGATGTATTCATGCTAAATTTAATACATTACTGCTATACTTATTACGTATATCTGCATTACTGTAAACTAGACACGTGCGTGTGATGTCAGTGCGCAATGAAGGTTAGAGCTTATGGTTAGGTTTAAGCTCTAGGATTTTTGTCAAGCAAGAGCAGATATATTATTATATTCTTTATTATGTACACCATAAAAATTACCAATGCAGAACATTTTACAAGGGGTGACATAGTGGGGTGTTTTCTCGTGGTCCTTCTATTTTGTCCTACCAGTAGGACCAAGAGGGTATATTATTGCTGTTGGTCCTACTGAAGTTTCCAAACCAAAATACAACATAATTATCCTCGTAGTCCTACTTCTTCTTCTTCGTGTGGTTAGTGACTAACCTGGTGTCAGTTTTAATGCTGCCCATGGGCCTCTGACTTAGCATCACATGCTGTTGAGAAATGTCTCCCAGGCATGCCGGTGCCGGTGTAGTCCTACTGGTAGGACAAAATAGTAGGACCACGAGAAAACACCCATTTGGTCAGTGTGTGGTGAGCAGTTTTGGTGTGAACCTCAAACATACAAAAATCTTACTTACGCATTTATTGACGTTATGTACAGACGCCAGCACCATCAAGCTATCCCTAACTGTCAAATTTTCTCAATTAAAAATGATCCTTATGTCTTTGCAATAAAGTTGAAATACTATCAAAGAAATTTGACAGATTGTGGTAACTTGATGTGCTGGCCTCTGTACCTACCTATTATAAAGTTGTGCTGTTATGACGTCATTACTTTTTTTGGACGCTTGTCATGTCTGTGATTGGCCGATATTGGAACCGTTAGACAAGTGCCGATAGAATTGCGACTTATCGCGTCATCTCATGTCGTCATCGTCAATAATGAATGTCTCGTCATAGTACCCTCATCTGTTCTACTTCGGGATTGTTCCTACGAATGATTTACTGCCAAGTCACAGGTCTCGAGTTCGAATCCAAGACACGCACCTCTGATTTTACGGATTCATACACATGAATCCGTAAAATCAGAGGTGCGTGCCTTGGATACACACGTATCACTAGGCGTTAAATATTGCACATCGACCTCTGGAAAGAGACAATCGGCTACTTGTCAAAATGTTCAAAATATACAGGGTGGAATTTTGTAATGCCACCTGAAGGGAAAGTACTCTTAATACTGTAGATAGTAAATTTTACTCAAAAAAAACTTTCCTTTATTTTTGAATAGAAAGAAAACTGCATTCAAAAATTTTCAAAAATTCGCTTGCCACACCCGGGAATCGAACCAACTAAAATCTGTAAAAATGACACCCTGTACTTTTATTGCGTTGATCGTTAGGATCACTTATAAGGATGAAATCTTTCTAAGAAACTCGATAAATTAAATGAGAGGAAAACCAGGTGGCATTACAAAATTCCACCCTGTATATTTAGAGTTGTTAACACCCACAATACACAGTTGTTACAAGAATTTAAAGTTGTACTATGGCATATTTAGGAAAAAGAGGGAAACCTTTACGAGGTCAGTCACAGAGGTCGATGTGCAATATTTATCACCGGGTACTGTATATTTGTTACGAACATGAAAACACACACTTTCGCCTTTATAATATTAGTGGTGGGCTTAATAAATGAGAGAAAAGTCTTCGTATCGAAAATGTTGCCAAGCGGTCTTCTAACTCAATCCGTCTATAAATATTTATAAAGACAATGGGAGACAAAAACATATGCCTATGTAAATGTTGGTCAGTGTGTTTCCAAACATTACGTGACACATAGCATGCCGTCTGCCAATAAGCCGCGCCCTTGTACTTTCACCCCGTCCCCTAAATAGATATTACTCATAGAGTACTGAAAAAAGGTTAAAACACACAAAAAAAAAACACATTTACGTGAAATTTTATTTTGAAACTGCGTCATTCATAATCTATCGTTATAATAAATCTTTTGGCATGGATTAATGTCTTTCGGTTTGTCGATCAATGAATACAGTAGTATTAATCTAAACGAATACTACATAGAGAAAAGATTTTAAATATTGTATGTTTGTTTGTTACGCTTTTACGCTAAAGCGGCTGAACGGATTTGGATGAAAGGCATTTGGGTTAGGGCATAGGATACTTTTTATTGTCATCATGACGTCAACGCCGGCTGTCACTGAAAACCGTTGAGCTTCTGTCTCGCATAGGGACACAGCATTATGCTGAGCGATGGCCGTTTTGCGTGCATGTGATGCATATTCTTCCCTAACTTGTTATTTTGTGTTTGTGGTCTTTCTTTGCGTCATGTTGGCCGCAATTAAACGTATTTTCTTTCTTTTCTTTATTATCAGACCAACATTGGTAGCATACAATGTGTTAGGTTAAACGAGAGACATATATACTTTCGAGCGTATAGTAAAAAAATCTGCTGTTCAGTACATTTTCTATTTTATGCAAATATAAAATGTACTGAACAGCTGAATTTTTTTCGTGATTTCAGAGTTGGCGCCATAGTCAAAGTTGTTAATTTTCATGGGTACTGTAACCCCTGAAAGTATCTATGTCCCTTGTTTAATAAGTAGTTTGTAAGGTATATACATTCTTTTTAAGCCGTACTGATATTTTTATAATTTTTATGATTTTATATGTTTTATTTTTATATGGAATTGAGTTTTAGCAATAATTTCTGTGTTTGTATTTGTATTTATCTGTCGTTATTTTATATGGGTCTCGGACCTGAAATAAATGATTATTATTATTATTAACCTAACATACTGTATACTTAACATACGTGGTGTTTTCCATTTGAAACGAGCCGAGACAAAATACTACTACTATTATTAAGATGTTCCTGTCCTACTTTTGTATCACATTCATTCTGCTATCTGTAATTTATTTGTACGTCAAGAACATCTGGATTATGTAGGCTATGGCCTCCACACAGCTTTCTGGGAAATGATTGCATAAAAACTAAATTAAATAGAACGGAGAGTTCAGTAGATAGTATCATATTATTGAGTTGCAGGAATCTGATATTACACTTAAGTAATAAGAAACTCTAATCTTGTAAAACAAATTTTGTCATGCATATTTCATAACATTTGTAATCGGAGTTTCGAACCAAGGACGTAAGTACGTATGTCTATTTCGCAAAAATATTGGCGGGGCACTACGGCGTGATTTTTGATGTAATTCGTTGTATAACTTTAATTTTTACCCGGCCGAAGGACGGTTAAGATTTTAACAGGCTCAGGCTTCACCTGTCCAGTCATAACTCCTAAAATACTTGTCATATTTTGACCAACGAGGTATTGTTAGGAGTGTCATGTGGTGATGGTCGATGAACTTTTAACTCTTGAGGGTGCGGTTCAACTGAAGCGGAGCTGGACGGAGCGGAGCGGAGAGGTGCAGGAACCGGCCAACACATCCGAGACGAATGAAGCGATGAGGATTTCAACCATTGTGATTGGTCGATACCTGTACGTCGCCGCTCCACTCCGCCCAGCTCCGCTTCAGTGGAAACGCATTCTAAGAAACACCATCTATTTATATTACTACTAGCTGCTGACAACGGGTCCGCCCGCCCGTGGGTTTCGGAAAATATCCCAAGGGAAAGTATTACCGGGGTAAAAAGTACCCTATGTATTAGTCCAGCTCAGAAACTATATCTGTGCCAAATTTCATGTAGATACGTTCGAGCGTTTAAGCGTGATGAAGTAAAAAACACACTTACTCACAAACTTTCACCTTAATAATATTAGTGTTTTATTCTAACTCACTCACTCTTATATTTCTTGTCTCCAGGTCGAGGAGGGTCCAACATAAAACAGATAGAAAAGACGACAGGAGCGAAAATAAACGTCAAAGAGTTTAGCGACAAGGATCACGATGTGTGCGTCATCAGAGGGCGGAGCGACGCCACGCAGATTGCCGAGACCCTCATACACGACTTCATCAACCAGCAGCCGGTTAATATCGAAGAGAGTATGAGTGTACCGGCCTGGGCTTGCGGCAGGATCATCGGTAGGTGGTCTATAAGGCGTACAGATTTTGTAATATAACATACTAGCACTTTGCCCGCGGCTTCGCTCCCGTGGTCTTTCCCGTGGGACCCGTTATTTTTCCCGGGATAAAAAGTAGCCTATGTTACTCCTAGAAAACTAAGCTTTCCAACGGTGAAAGAATTTTTAAAATCGGTCCAGTAGTTTTTGAGCCTATTCATTACAACCAAACAAACAAACAAAGTTTTCCTCTTTATAATATTAGTATAGATAACCACTTGTTATCTAACTCGTCCACATTATTCAAGCTTGCTCATCACTCTATAGAAATATCACTACATAGTATAAAACAACTTCTACAACAACTCGCTTTCTCTGTCCCTATATCCCTATGTATGCTTAAATCTTTAAAACTACGCAACGGATTTTGATGCGGTTTTTTTAAATAGATAAAGTGATTGAAGAGGAAGGTTTATGTGTATAATGTGTTGACTTATTATGCGGGCGAAGCCGCGGGCGGAAGCTAGTGTTATATAAATACTCTCTGTCCCTCTTTTCTATTTTACAATATAAAAATTCTGAATATGTAGTAATTATTAAATAATGGTGACTGAAGAGTTGTGTGGTAATCGGTTGTCATGGTATGGGCGTGTTATGCGGAGGAATGAGGAAAATGTTGTCAGGAAAGTAGTGAGCATGAATGCGGATGGCTATACAAGTAGAGGGAGACCAAAGAAACGATGGATGGATTGTGTGAAAGGTGATATGGCTAGAAAGGGAGTGACTACCGAGATGACGACTTATAGAAGAAAAAGACACGTTGCGCTGACCCCAAATAAATTGGGATAAGGGCAGGAGAATGATGAATAAAATTGTGTGTTGTGTTTTGTCTTATTTTAATTAATGTACAGGTCTCCAAAAGTGATAATGCGCATAGAAATCTTCGCCACTGTTCGGCAACGGTCGTATTCCCCGAGCGTCAGAAGACGATATGTATATAAAGTGGTGAAGTGCATTTTCTTCATGCATAATTTAGTAAGATTATGTGTTTTGTCCTAAAAGAGATAAATATTGATTTATCAGTAACGAAATTTGATTCAACAATTCCATGTAAGTAAATAGCGAGCTATAATTCATATAAGACTAAATCTGATTTTTAATATGTTTTTTCTAGTACTTAATATGTATTTTACGTAGGTGTTTTTAATTTTTTTAATATTGAAAAAACGTGAAAAATGTTAGTATATTTAAATATTTTACAAAATTAACTATTTAAATTTGAATAAGATAATTAAAGTTGAAATTTAATTCACCTTTGATAACAAAACCAGGAAGGGTGTGTAATAGCAGCTCTATATAATTCCAGACAAAGAGAACACGTGCAGTCACCACCAATATAACAAGACGACTGACGGACCTTTGACTGACCGCCGACCGCCGCCGACTGCCAGAATTGTTTTCGATTGTGTACACATGATATGGACTCCTATTTCTTTCGAACAAGGTGCAAAATGCAAGTGCATTGTTTAGGACTCGAACGATTCAATGATTCGGGTGTTTCCGGGAATACGACAATTAGCGAAGATCTGCATGTGCATTATTAATTTGGGAGTACTGTACCTATGCTATGATCCAACAGTTGATAGAAATAAAGGAAATAATAAAAATAATAAATTCCGAACCATCTTCCTCCATCAGGAAGTCAAGGCGAGAACATAAATTCAATAAGCCACCGCAGTGGAGCGAAGATCAAGGTCTTAACACACGACGACAAGGGAACCGAACGGAAGGTCACGTTCTTGGGCAGCAAGGAACAGATCAAGATTGCTAAGGATCTCATTGATAACTGCGTGAGTGTAACTTCTATATCTACAAGGACAAATTTAATTAGCTAGTGAAACTTCACAGGCGTGACGGATATCGATATCCTAACACGGTGAAACATAATCCTTGGACAGACTTCAAGTACCTACCTACACGGTCATTGACCCCAAAAAGTGGTCTAATTTTTACGGGTTCCGTACCTTTAAAAGAAAAAACGGAACCCTTATAGGATCACTTTATTGTCCGTCCGTCTGTCTGTCTATCAAGACCCTTTATCTGGAGGTTACCCTCTATACGCGTGGAGGTATCGCGTTGAAATTAAAACCATATACTCAGGTTAACGATCCCTTGAAGCTGTGAAAAGATCAAACTTCTAAGATAACTCTAAAAAAAGATACGGCCGTTTATGCCGGGAAAACGTATACTTCGACACTCGAGGGAATAAAAAATTAAAGGGTAATTTTACGTTGACCTAGAACTATGAAATTTGCCAAATAATATCGTTATGGTCCTAAACGTTACCGCTACCCCGGAACACAAAGGGCCAAGGAAGGAACATGGATGGGTTTTAGTCAGTAAGAGTCTGACACTTTTCCGGTTTTTTTCTACACAAAATGAGTCCCATCTAAACTCTACCCTTTATGTTTCAATAATCAAACGTAATTTATTCAAACTAGATTTTTTGAACGTCAAAATTACATAAAACCCATTTCCTAGTGCTTTAGCTGAGAAGAAATGACGCAACAAACTCCCCAGCAGTTTCTTTGTGTATTTATTCAAACTGAAACTTGAATCCAAAATTTAAAATCAGCATTTTACAATTACAGATAGCCCAAGAGAAATGTCGCCGTGAAATCGAGCAATCAAAACGCAGTCCGCGCCACGTTCAGTCGTCATCCAAATCGCCGTCGCCAACGCCCTCTGTCAACACCACCGACAACACTGAAGACGCGTCAGGTGACTCTAACATGCAAAGGCATGTCAAATATAAGAGGCCTGGTAAGATTTCCTAACAGCATGCTCATTTATACACTTCACACATCTTGGTCATAATAAGAACCTTGTCATATTTTGTGAGAAAATTAGTGACGTCAAAAATAATTATGCAAATTAGCTACGAGTTTAATGTTACTAAGTCCAAAAGCAAAAATCGTTTCCTCCCCAGATCTCCAGAATTTAAAACGGAAACTAAAGTTATTTTGAAGTTTGTTAATTTTGAAAGTCGGTTGTAGTTTATGAAGGAAAAAAAATCATATTTATAATTAAGCTCTAATTTAACTTGCTATGTATGTACTTATGTATGTTTGTTTCAGTATGTATGTGTCTTGCAACCGTTTGAGCTTAAATTCTGCATATACGATAAGTTTCGAAATAAAACGCATGGTTTGCTATATGACGGCATTCTAAACCCAATATGGCGAACGGCCCAAGATGGCGGACTATTTATTTTTTTATGCGCTTTCATGATATGTGTATCAAATGAAAGGGTTTGCTGAGAATACGCAAAAAAATTTAAAAAATCATTCTTAAAAACAAGCTTATTTTGAACTAAAATTACTAAATTAAACTTTAAAACATAAAACCGAGTTGAAGTGAGGCTCACTTTCATTATTCTTGCCCTCAAGTAATTTCGAAATCAGTGTCAATGCTAATTTCCAAAAAGGTTTGACCCCTCCTTCCCTAAATTACAATTTTCTTCTCTGCGTACGCCTCAATAATACTAGCCTATCATTGTCCTACTGCAGGACAATGTCCTCTATAAGCTGATCTCGCATTGTATAAATAAGATTTCCGTACAATGAGAGGTCTCAACTTATAGCTTGAAGTATAGCTGTGTGAACTCTTGTTTTTGCAGTTAGGCCTGCGGTGCTTAAGTACTGAGCAAAGTACAGTAGCGTGTACTCGACTGAAGTGTCGTAATAAGTACCGTATTATTGACGGAGTTGAAGTGAAAATCGCTTGGACGCATATTTATGGATTACTGGCTTTGGCCCGCGCCTCCGCAAGTGTTGATGTCGGCAATTGGTTATTTCAAAGGGTAGTTACTTTTTAAGAATTGTCAAATAGCGGAATTTGTACGTGATTTGTATGAAATACAAAAATGACGTCACAGATTTTTAGAAAAAAAAGGAATATTTATTATATTATAATGTTATTACATGCAATTTTACAATTATAGATATCTTCGCATAATATTTAATTTCTGTACGGCGATGGAAGTTTCTAAAACGAGCGGTCTTTTTTCCATGTGATTTCATATTTTATTTTTGGCCGTTTCAAATAGGTAGTAAATAAATAAACGCACGGGAACGTAGTACCGGAATAAAAACCCACAGGACATAATGTGCGTATTTGTTCCATTTTGTTACAGAGCACCTTTATTAATAGATTATTTATTAAATTCCTTCACGTCACCGGTTGTCTCCCATCTTATATTTTATTGAGTAAACACGAGATACAAATTTTTAAGCGTTCGCAAACAGCTAAGATGACGAATTTTCAACGGCCATCTACTTGATTATTTATTAGGCAAACATGTTGACTATCACAATGTCGCTAATCAGTATGTCCTTAGCCTATATTTGAAGGAATTTTACGGTGTTTGTCATTATTATGTAAACAGGGTCAACATAAATTAGCTAGCAAAACTCCGAACGAAAAATGGTTTTATAATTCACTTTTTTTTACTTTTCAACAGAGCCCCGAATTCTTGTGTGCCCAAAGACCCCAGCATGGCTTAAGACTGCTTTGCCCCCAATGGGTTATCCGTCTTGTCAGATACATTTTTAAAAGACTTCATAAAAAAATCAAATCATTTGATGATGAAAGCAGAAGCTATACCAGTAAGCTCTTTATATTGTTAGGACTAGGACCAAAATAAGCGGGATTGTCCGAAAGGGTTACCGCTACCCCGGCACATAAAGGGCTAAGGAAGGAACATGGATGGGTTTTAGTCAGTAAGGATCTGAAACTCCCTTCCGCTCCACCCGATGATAATTTTCCACCCTCAAAAAAAAAGGACTATTAAAAATAACGAAGTGACATAGTTTTGGGCAATTCGCCTTTGACTTTTAACTTTACCCCAGCCAGCTTGTACATTCAACACATCAAGTTACCGCTATCATATTTTCTCAATCGATTTTGAACTTACTCACAACGTTTTAAGGTTTAAAATCATTTGGCGAAAATTGACAGTTTGATATAACTTGTTGCGCTGACGACCGTACATACCACGAGGATTTCCATATCATGATTTTAAACTTCACAAAACCTACGCCTGTTTCCCATGTGGTATGCTCTGTGTGTATTAATATAAGGGTAAAATTGAATTCATGGGCACTTTCATTATGGGAACAAATCTGAAATCGCGAAAAATCAATGTGCCATACATTATGCTCGCATAACTCGTCAAAATGTAGGGAACAGCTGATAATTTTTTCGCGATTTCAGATTTGTTCCCGTAGTGAAAGTTGATAACCTCTTAAAATAAAGCCCATGAATTCAATTCCACCCTGTATAAATATATATTTAGATATGGTATTTATACGTGTGTTTATTCGTTTTTTTTGTGATGTCCGAGTGCCGTTTTTGAGTGTTGGGTAATTAGCAAAAGTTTGTCAGTGTGTTTCAAGACTATGGGTTTGAGGTGGTAGTATAGTAAATCCTTTAGGCATTTTCTGGGTTAAATATACAGTGTGTAAGGTTAAACGAGGGACATACTTTCAGGGGTTACTATACTCATGAAAATGAACAACTTAGCTGTACCTGAAATCACGACAAAAAATCAGCTGTTCAGTACATTTATGTTCGCATGGTTCGTCACAATGTATGGAACAGCTGATATTTTTTTTCATATTTCAGAGTTGGTCCCATGGAAAAAGTTGTTGATTTTCATGAGCTATACAACCTGAAAGTATGTCCCTCGTTTAACCTAACACACTATATACATAAAATAGGTAATCAACATTTTTAACACAAACACTGCCACTATTTTTTGTGCTATTCTAAGCTCAGTGACTTCAACACACATACGTGTTTATGGCAGTCTATGGGTTAAAAATTTAGTTCATAAGGCGTGTTACACACTTGTAAGGCAAAATCGCCTATGCCAATCATGCTGACTCGAACGAGTGTGTAGCACCTCTTAAGGTTTCAAATAATATAAAACATGGTTTTGGTGGTTAGGAGTATGCACGATCAAATACGTAGAATTATGAAGGTATTGGAATTCCACCAAAAAATATATAAATTGGGGATATCGATTGAAGTGGAATATAAATATAGTGTTCTAAATTCAATTTAGGGTCCGTTTTTAAGACGAGATACATGGGTTAATTTCGTAACGTTGGGCTGCTATTTATAAATAGTTTCGGTAACCTCAAAAACTCATTCTGTATAACCAACGGGCAGATGGTTAAGCGGACCTTGGAGTACTGTTTGGGAGGCGTATTCAGTTAGAGAAGTTTTAGAAAAGAAACCCTAGATGTATTTAAGTCTAATCTATTATATTATATAATTAACATATGTTTTTTTTTTACTAACGGTTTCAAACACCTCTGATAATCCATCAATTTGGTCTAGAAAGCATGACTCCCAATAACATACGCAAAACACATGATGACGTCATTAACATGGCTGGAATTCTTCGCACAGAGAACAGGGGTGCAGCGATCGAGGTGTACGTGTCAGCTGTGTCATCTCCCTCCAGGTTCTGGGTACAGTTCGTGGGGCCTCAAGTGACACAGTTGGACTCGTTAGTGGAAGAAATGACGGAGTACTATGGCAAGAAGGAAAATAGAGAAGCACACGCGGTTAGTATTAACCTTTCTTATGCTGAAATTAAAGACAGTTAAACAGCTATTGGTCAAGCGTATATCTGCGTTCCGGCAGTTAATTGGGTTGCCGTTTTTTTTTAATCTCACGGTGAAAATTTAAGTGAAGTGAACTTGAAATGAGTTGTCATTCCGCCTGATGCTAAGTATTGTGACACTGTTGACAGCACACTTCAGCTTAGTTTTCACCTTGAGATTTTTACATAGTTTACTCTGTTATAAATAGAAAGAAAAAAAAATGTTTGAAATAGTGTAAAACAACTAGCTTTATGAATTGTAGAAACATCTTTCTTTATTATACGTTGTTTTTCTTCCAGTTGGCGCACGTATCTATCGGTCAAGTGGTAGCTGCGGTGTTCCGACATGATGGTCGCTGGTACCGCGCCCGAGTACACGACATCAGAGCCAACGAGTTCGACGCTACACAGCAGGTAATTGATTTTTTGTTTCTACAAAAGAATTTGAGGGAGGTCTTTACTTACAGGAGGTCACCTTCCAGTCTTACCGAATGCAGTTAAATACCAGTATGTATTTTACATGGAGCGACTGCCTATCTGACCTCCACAACCCAGTACCTGGGTAATAAGATACTCCTTGGTAAGACTGGATGTACTTTCGGGCTTCTGACGACCCGTAACGACTGTCAAATATCCACAAATGACAGCCGGGACCAACGGCCTAACGTACTTTCCGAGGTACGGATGAATCTCGGTATGTAAAGATGGAAAAACAAAATATCAACAGAAATTAAAACTCTGTTTAACCCATTCAAGGACACTGAATGACACACAATATAAGTTTTATGACAAATGAAGTATTAATACAAGATGGAAGCGACGCGAAGTATCATTCTGAACCACCCAGCGTAGAAATCTTTCGTCGGTTATAAAAAATAAATTCTCTTTCACAGAAAATTGCGATACTTACGCAGTGAAAATGTAATTAAAATAGTTGTCCGCAGGATAGCGGGCTTGCCCGAAAGGGTTACCGCTACCCCGGAACATAAAGGGCTTAGGAAGGAACATGGATGGGTTTTAGTCAGTAAAAATCTGACACTCCCTTCCGCTTCACCCAGAGCGAGAGGAGTCATTTGATGATTTCCTACCCTCAAAAAAAAAAGATTAACATGTGTACAGAGACTGTCGGGCAGTGGCCCAGCAGATAACCCTCGGTGGTGGGAGGTTCCTCCCTTTTCAACGGTGGATGAGGAACTTTCCACCGTGCTCCTCATACCTTCCTTCTTTTCGTGTGGTTGGTTGGTGACTAACCTGGTGTCAGAGTTTTTATGCTGCCCATGGGCCTCTGAATTAGCTTCACATGCTGTTGAGAAATATCTCTCAGACATGCTGGTTTCCTCACGATGTTTTCCTTCATACACAATACAAACATGAATCCGTAAAATCAGAGGTGCGTGCCTTGGGTCGAACTCGAGACCTATGACTTGGCAGTCCGGCGGTCACACCACACACCATACCCTACCACCCCATACCTCTAAAATTAAAACTAATATCTATGTTATGCTTGCCCGCTTTAGGTAGCGGACGTATTCTTCCTGGACTATGGTGACAGCGAGTACGTGGCGACGCACGAGCTGTGCGAGCTGCGCGCTGACTTGCTGCGGCTTAGGTTCCAGGTGCGTGGCGCTTTATTCACCTTACCTGACCCACAGACGTTGTCCTTCCCAAAATTTAATCGATAAAAACAAGATAGTGTTCTCGAATTTGATGTTTTTCCGGGATCATTTTTCCAATATATGTTTAAAATTCTGAACATATAGCTATACAAAATAGCCAAATTGGTGCAGCCATTTTCAAGTGACGTGCTTAACAACAACCAACGTTCAGAATTTTATTTTTCCTTGTACAGAGTTGATATGACAGAGGGGCATTAAATTACACTACGTATACTGTACGTGTTTAGTATAATTCGATACGGTATAAAATAAATAGCGCCAAAAATGAGTTTCTTTTTTCAAACAAACTAAATATTACAACATTTATAAATCAGAGTAAAACGCAACCACTCTTTGTAAATAAAAACTGGCCTTGTAACGACGTATCGTAGGTAATACTAAGATTAATCGTTTTAAGGTGAATGTCCTATGCGTATAAACATTATCCAGTTGTTAGGAAAGATACATCGTGTTCCAACGGGGCAAAAACATAAAAAATCATTTGCGACTAAACTATTGCTCCTATTTAATTGATTTTTGGTACAGAGCTTGAATGGTCCCTAGTATAGGCAGTTTAAAGGAAAGCCCTCTGTCGTATCTTCTCTGTATAAATAATTGATTTCAGAACCGTCGTTCATTTACATTCTTAGCCAGTGACTCCTTATGTATGTGTAACCTTGATTCCCAATGCTGTGTGCAGGCCATGGAGTGCTTCCTGGCGGGCGTGCGGCCGGCCGCGCACGCGCAGTCGCCGCCCGCGCGCTGGCACCCGCAGGCCATCGAGCGCTTCGAGGAACTCGTGCAGGTACCTCTTTTTTTAGGGTGGGAAATCATCAAATTACTCCTCCCACTCTGGGTGGAGCGGAAGGGAGTGTCAGACTCTTACTGACTAAAACCCATCCATGTTCTTTCCTTAGCCCTTATTTTCCGGGGTAGCGGTAACGCTTTCGGAAAATCCCGCTGGTAACTGCACTATACGGCCTATTGAAATTTTACCCTCAAATTAAGCCATTTTGTATTCCAATTTTGAATACAAAATTGGCGGCGCACGCTCGTAAAATAGATGCGTGTACCGATGTTGGCGAACTTAAATACATGAAAATAATCCGTCGTTTCATATTAAACTTGCCTATTATCCTATTTCCTACCAATATTATACGTCTGTACATTTGTTAAACTTGAACGCCAAAGCGTAAACGCTTCAGCGTCCTCTCCCACGCCACAAATTGTAGTATATTTATTTTATACGTAAAATGTCGTTTTCTTGTCGGCTTTAGCCGAATGTGGCATACATAAATTTACACCTTCTTTCTATGGGAGTAGGCAAAAAACTATAGAATACTCTGCCACGATCCTTACTCCGTTGGCATATTTAGCAACAATTTTAGTTTACCTGTTACTTCTAAATCTAACATTATATTGTTTGTATTTTAAGGTGGCCAGATGGAAGCCATTGCTATCCAAAACGTGCACGTACAAAAAGACAGCTACTGCCGAGGGCGAGAAAGAGAGGGAGATACCTGGCATCAAGCTGTATGACAACACAGACGGTAAATACTTAGTTAAGATCTTAAAATTTCCGCTTTGGACTTTGGCGCAGTGAGTCCTACTCCCTTGGAGCGCAGGATTTTGGGTGTTAAACGACAGAATACGAAACACTACGCTGCGTTCTAAAACAGGGATCTTAGTCATAAGCCAAAAGGCTGGCAAGCTGAAATGTGATTGGGTGGCTCACGTTAGTCGCGTGGGCGCTGTGTGTTGGAGCACATGTTGCGCAAGAGTTCCTTATACAGGGTCGTGAGGATATCGACGGTCATCCTGTTACCATAGATTCGGGACATGATTCTGTATCCCTTTTAAGAATAGGGACAATTTTAACATTTTTGTTGTTGTTAAAATTTCACTTTTCATGACAAAAGTGACTGGAAATTAATTTAGTTAGTAGAATAATCAATCTGCCTAGCCTTTTCCCAACCATGTTGGAGTCGGCTTCCTGTCTAACCGGATGCAGCTGAATACCAGTATTTTACATGGAGCGACTGCCTAAAAATTGTCTATAAAAAGTAGATTAATGTCGTTGTTTTATTACAGAAGGCGAGGTGGACATTGGCGGGGCGTTGATCGCAGAAGGTTGGGCCGAACCCGGGCCCGGCGACCGACCTTCGCCCACGACCAACAAACCACCCTTTGGAGACCTTGGCAACTCACGGTAAATACTCCTTATATAAAAGAATATAAATAAATTATTTTATACAGTCGCCAGCACATCAAGTTACCACATTCTGTCAAATTTTCCCGATTGAAAACGAACCTTATGCTATTGTAATAAAGTTGAAAATCTTTCAAAGATTTGACTGTTTGGGGTAACTTGATGTGCTGGCCTCTGTTCATAAGATATCACCATCTCTGTATTCCCTGAAGAATTGGACCGAGGTGTAGTACACCACATTTCGCCAGTTATATTTATAATAGCAGCCGCAGCTATGCCATCGACCAGGCACAAATCTTGCGTCTTCAAATCATCAATACCACTCTTTAAGTACACATAACCCTATGGACTGACTATTCAGTCGAATAATGACATTTGAGGCCAATGTTAAAGAGTCGTTCAAGTATTATGTAAGCACTACAGGTGGGCGGGGGTTTTTTCTTTACTTATTCTTGATGACATGAGTGTGGGACTAAAACCTGGATGGGTTTTAGTCATTTTTACAGTTGTTGTTTTTGTAAGAGTCTAACACTCCCTTCCGCTCAACCCACAGGAGGAGTAGTCTTGACGATTTGATGACTTCCCATTCACAAAAAAAAAATACTTGTCAAACCGTAAATATGAATGCCTTTTTCACATAATTGTACATATTGTTTATATTATATGCAAGCTAATATGTATATGTATTTTTGTGTATGCTAAATATGGATGACAAAGAGGTACAAAATGCACTGAAAAAGTAATGCACGATTTGAAAACAACATTTATTTAATTAGTGAAGGCACTGTAATAGGGTAGAATTGAAAACTCGCTAAATGTAATGTTATGTACAGGGTGTTGGGAATGTTAGAGGGAGGGCGTAGCTCCTCAGTACCGAAGGACCACAAGGATGATCGCGGCGAGCTGACACAAAAGACCTCAGACGACTCCGAGAAAGGTAAACTCATGTCAAATTTTAACCTTCCAGCCCCAGTCGGATAAATACGACAAATTTTACCGCCCCAGTCGGATAAATACAAAAAATTTAATCGCCAAGTCGGATAAATACGACAAATTTAACCGCCCAGTCAGATAAATGCAACAAATTTAACCACCCCAGTCGGATAAATACAACAACAATCTAAAATAAATCCAATAATACAATAGTAGGGATTCTATATACTTTGTCGTTAAAAAATTCGTTTGTATTATAATAGCATTTTTTTATTAGGAATTGTTTTAATTTTCTTATCACTCACTCTCACTCTCTTGTCACTCCCTTTCCAGCCATATTATATTTCATACATCCATCGTTCTTTCGTTTCGTTCCATCGTTCGTTCGTTTTTTTTCTTCCTGATTTCTTTGGTCATCTCTACTTGTATAGCAATAAATTTAACATTCAACTTCATTTTTTTCAGATAACGACCGATTGACAACTTCGAAATCTCTGGGCTCGGGCCTAGAAACCGGTGAAAAACCACTGTCCATATCTAATTTCGACCTCTCGTATCCGGACAATTCCCTATCGAAAGCCTTGAACGGGTCCCGTGAAAACTTCCTTCATATGGAAAAACAGAATTTAGACAAAGAAGGTAACATTGAAACAGGTTCTATAGATACGTTAGTGCCTCCCGTGCCGACCACACCTAATCTGTCAAAGTCGCCCCTAGATGAGTTCAAGGCGAATATGAATAGAATAGACTCCCATCATACTCTCGAGTTTCTAGCGAGGTCGCAGCACGAGAGTAAGTGAGTTTTAGTTTGTAAGTAATTGTTTTGAGGAGTCCTGACGATGAGGTTGTATATAAGTTACTGGCCACTTAAAGTTATCGTATTGATTTGCTTTTTTTTAATCATCAATAAAAACTGTCAATGTCAAACAGTTGACAACTATAGAACGATGTTTTAAATTCGTTTAGCGCTAAATGTATTTAGTTTGCACATGAACCTTTTTTTTTTTTGAGGGTGGGAAATCATCCATTGACTTCTCACGCTCTGGGTGGAGTGGAAGGGAGTGTCAGACTCTTACTGACTAAAACCCATTCATGCTTCTTCCTTAGCCCTTTATGTTCCGGGGTAGCGGTACCCCTTTCGGACAATCCCGCTTACCCGACAGGCTTCGGCCTAACACTCACTGTACGTACGTGAAACGTGCGTACGTAAATTACCCCAACGTCGTGTAGACGTAATACGAAAGCAACCTAAAACATCAACCATCAAACAGTTTGATCGTCACGACTTTGAAATTTGAATAATACTAATATAAAATATGTCCGGATTTAAGATAATTTACTGTTGTATTAAAAGTTATTTAAGTATATAAATGCTGAATATGTTAGCAGCATAATCTGTTCCTGTTCCTATAATGTTCCCACTGGTACGACACAGGCCTTCCCTCTTCGAGGGGCTTCTTGGGCTGTAATCTATCAATACTAGTTGGTAGATGTCACATGTCTTAGAAGTTCTAGGACATGCCAGTTTCCTAACGATGTTTTCCTTCACCGTTTTGAGAGCAGTGGTGATGAAATTATTTACACAAAGTAAAGTGCTTGTCTAAGTCGAACCCGCGACCTACAACTTTTAAGTCAAGGCCGTTGACACTTAGGGCACCACTAATCTCATCTAAATATGGTATATCATTGAGAAATGTATCCCATCCTCATACCTTTGTATCCAGTATGTGATAAGGAGTCTCATATAGTTGATATGTTTTCTATAGGCACACAAGTACTAACTTTAAAATGGGGTAAATAGGGATACAGGGGTGAATCGGAACGAAACTTATAAATGGATTTTAACATTAAAATAATTTAGTTTGTTGCCAACCAGAACAATTGATAATTAATTATTATACAGTAAACACAGTACGAGTCCTTCTTGGCCACAAACTATATTATTTAATGCTTAAATCACTTTTAAAGTTTCATTCCGATTGACCCCTGCATCCCTATTCACTCCGTTTTACGGTATTTTTAACAATAATAATAATATCCTTGGACATTTCACACAGCGCCATATCGTCCCAAGCTAATGCTTGTGTTATGGTAACGAGATGGCTGATATACTACAAAGTTACAATGTTATGCCTCACTTGGCAATGAAAAATAAGCCATAAGCTACCTACTTAAAATATTTTCCTATCTTATGAAATCTTATACTGTTATCTTCCAAAAATGTTCGAGTATGTTTCCTTAGTCTGCGAATAAAAAAAAGCTTTAATTTATGTACAAAAGTTGAAAAGAGGTTTTTTTACTAGGTTGCTGCGCATTTCATAATGCTACTTCTTTCTATTTCGACCATAGAGGAAAGTAGATGTTTCTTTTGTTATATTTGTGCTAAAGTAGAGCTATAAGGAAATTTTGACGCCTGAACCACATTGAAAAGGAGGCGTTGTTGGTAAACATTTGTGAAAGTGTATTGACAAAACAAGATGGCGGTGTAGAGCCGAATTTAAATTTTAAAAGCAGTTGCGTAAACTTATTTCATTAATAGTTTCATGTGTAAATAATTATCTTATTACACGTGAAACTAATAAAAGCCGCGTCAGCGTACGGTATTAGAGTTGCTGAATTTTGGGCCACAAAATCCTGTTATTTTTGATATCGACACGCTAAGAATAAACCCGGATGAAATGACATAAATCTACAGTACCACGACCTGTGCCTGTACAAAAAATTCTCCCTACATAGAATTATTATGTCTTGGAATCATGGTTTTAGTTCCGATTTTGGTCACGCGTCAAAATAACCTTTTAGCGCTGCATGTATGAGTAGTTGCTGTGTTCCTATTTTAACAATAGAAATGCTTTTTGTATAGTTAGTGTTAAACAAGTTGTAAATGATTAAAGTACGTAAAATTAAGAATGGGTTATGTGTGATTTTTGTTTGCTCATAATAAAAAATAAAAAATTTAGTTCAAGCTAAGTAGAATTTGATCTGACGTCTTTGGATTGAATACTTTGAACACTCTGATTAATAACTTTAGGAGCTTATTCCGGAGTCAGAGTAAACTGTTGCCGCAGTTAGTAAATTTTAAATTTGAATTTTATATTCATCTGCCTTCAGCTCCTGGCCTGTAAAAGAAAATAACGAGATTGACATAAAATAGATAATTACATGTTTTAAATGTTGAATACATGAACTCTGCCTAATAAGATCCTGAAAACCTAATCTCTTAGGGGTCAACTACCAAAGAAAATTATTATTTTAATATTATTTCAGTGTGACAGAGACGAAGCTATACAGAAGGTACAGCTCCATCTCTTTCGCAATGTGAAGCTATATTAAAAGAATATTGCTATATGAGTTGGTAGTTGGCCTTTTTTCTCTTCCACAAAGGTGCCTTTAACATTAAGCAGAAAATAAAGCCTTTGTGGGAGACTGGTATTCTGCAGTAGGAAAAACCTGTCACACAGATTATCAGGCTGATGTTTGTTGCTATGATAGACTGAAATATCAGTTCATCAGAGCAATTTACATGAGATGTCAAAACTCACTATACGGGCCATTACAAACGCTAAGTTAGATTTTGTAAATCATTATGTCAATAAATAAACATAATACAATTACGCTCAACACTAGCACCGCAAGGGTGAGTGCGAGCGAGAGGTCCGATAAAAAATATTTATGACTCGTAACTGCTTTTTTAATGGCCCGAGTACAAACTTGTAACATATGAAACTAATTTCTAAGTATACTTACAATTTAGCACCCATGTGAAATATTTCATAAGTATATTAAATAATGTAGTTTCTTTTATTGTTTTAACACTAAGTGCGGATTTCATCAATGAAACTGAACCTTATCAACGCATCTAAACCGCGTTCAAGTGATGTCACTGTCAAAATTTTGTTTGTGACGGCTCTTAAACGGGGTTTAAATTAGATAAAAGCGTTCAGTTTCGTAGGTGAAATTCGCCCTAAACAAACAACAGGAGTGTTTGAAATTTATTTCTAATGTATTAAGTACCTATCAGTTTTCTACCTTCATAGTATTTATATTTTCTACCAATTCGTGTTGCCAGACAAAAATATTCAGTATTTTTTTAATTCATCTTTTGAACCCATAGTTTTTTATTCTGCAATTTAAGGAGATTGGAAAAATTAGAGATTATTTTTTTAACATGGTAGAAATATTTCTGTGATTGTTTACAACATAGGCTTAAAGTAGACGCGAACAGTCGCTTAGTAGAAACAAGTAATCAATGTATTTAAATTGTCACCTCTGCCACATTTCAGTTACTTTGCCTGCATTTTTGACATCGATAGGTATGTTGTTTCATTTATTAGAAAAGTCGAAAAGTATTTAACACGTTGAACGCCAACGCGGTCACCGTGTGTCCGACAAACAATAGTTTTTCTATTGTGTCTGCTGCGTGGCAGTCAATGACTTAAATATATTTCGAAACACGTTTCGTAGTATTTGTTTACTGCAGAAACATGCAGTGCCTAGTCCCTGAACAATTCAAATCAATCTTCATTCATTTCAACTTCTATTTCAATTTAAATTGTTAACTTTTGAATATATGACTTATTAAAAGAAATAGCTTCGCATCATGTTCTCGTTTAATCGAGTAGTTTGTTTAAATAATATTGTATTTTTGAAAAAATAATCCAGAGGCTGCCTTCATTTTTTTTATAATGTTTCGAGTAACGTTGTCTGGGGGCCGACCACTACCTCTTATAGCAGTAATATTTTATTACATTACAGTGGGAAAGAGATGGAGCTATACGTCCCTCTCATTCTCGCACTGAAGTAATATTAAAATAATACTGCTGTAAGCGTGATTCAGGTCCTAATACGTTTTAGGACAATATTGGCACGAAAAGGCACGATTTAAATGTTATAAGGATGAACTCAAGGAGTATAAAGGTACATTTGAAAACATTGTGTGTTGAAATTATGGTGCTAACAGACTAGGGTCAAAAGAGTTCTTGTAACATCCCTATCCTAGTGACGTAACACATTTTTGCATAGACAAAGTATACTCCACTTTTTTTCTCAATTAAAAATAGAACATTAAAAATATTTGAACCTATCTATTTCTTAAAATGATGTACGCCATAAAAAAGTACGTACGAGTTAAACTATGATTATAATTATCTGCCTCTTAAATATTATATTTCTTTATGGTTTAGTACTTATCATTAAAATGTGCTCAATATTTTTCCAGAATTTTCTTTTGTGTAACTTTTAATGTTACAAATATGTTGTGTAATTTATATGATTATGTCAAACGATTCACTGAAACATTTTCATATATTATCTTTGATCTGCGCACGAGTGAGAAAGTACCAACCAATCATTGCCTACCGTGTATGCTTACGGCGTAGCGTCAGCCAATCAGAAACGAGAATCGTTGTTCGAGTCCAAAATGTGATATTACTATTGGTTGTAACTGAAAATGTAATGGTGCCATACCATGCTAGTACAAACCTGCATGACGCAGAAAAAGTATTGTTTTCTAGTTTTCGAATTAATTTGTTATAGTTTTGGTTTTTTTTTAGTAATAGTTGTCTATTTGTTTAGACTTTTGTTATACTTAACCTCGAATATATTTTGTAAAATGTTGTACTTTTGTAAACCCCTTTTCAACATAGAAATACATTGGTGGAAAACAGAAAAGGTTTTTTATTTTTAATGGCACGTTTTTCTTTGCCAATCCTAAATAATTCTTCGACTGGACACCAGAGCCCATCATCTAGCTTAGTCGACAAACATCAGGCAGTGGCTCAATGGCGGTGTTTTTAGTCTTCTTCAGTCATATCTAAATATAAAAAACACAAATAAAAAACAACACTGCGCACATCATGCCTTTTTAATACGCAAATGTACAGAAGAAAAAGTCGTGAGCGAAAAGCGTCTCCATCATCCAAATGCTAAGGTAATCATTGGTCATTACACGGCATGTTTACGTCTGTCAGTCTTCAATACTAGTAAACAATGCTATTAGTCCGACAAAGTCTTGAAAGCGTGATGCTCTCTCCGGCAATTGTAATGTATTTAGTTTTGAAACGGTTCCGAATGGCTGTCGTTAAACTGAAATCATTGTTACGGTGGTACCTACAAGCGATGGAAATTGACGGATTGATGAGTTGGACCTATGAAGAATTAATTCACAAAAGTAATAACCTTTTAACCGTCCCAGTCTGATTAATACGACAAATGTTTCCGTGCCCGTGCCGCCTGAGTAGGTAGTGTTTATACGAATGAGAATTTATGTTCGGTTTTGCGTTTTTAAGTCATTTCAAGACCCTATTCGTCGAAGATATTTATTTTTCGATTTTTGAGCCTAGCCCTGGGGGCACGGCAATTGATATAGGTAAGCGGTCAATAGGTTAACTATTGTCTTATGGTTTTTCCATCTGGAATTTCTCGGCGTTTAGTTTTTAGTGCCCGTTTGATGTCAATAGACTCGCCCTTTATTAAATGGAACATGGAAAAACCAGATACCCACAAACAAAAGTGGCCGACCAAGGAATTGAATTGACTATCTTTGCAGGATGCCGAAGGTCTCCCATGCTCGTGCGTTTAGATAAGAACAAGGCTAAATAGATATGTAATATGTATATTGGTATGCTAGGCAGCGGTAGAAACGCAGATTAATATTTTGAGACATGTAGATCGAAAAAGCAAGTAGCTTGCCTTGCAAAGGCATACAATTTTAAAGTGTACGTTACTCCAACAAGAAAGTATCTCCTAGAGATATATGAGTAGAACGTATAGTTGGTCAAAAGTAAATTTTTGACGTTTGTTTTTAAGAATGGTACATAAACAACACGTTCCGTAAAAGGGAGCGAAGCCTTGACCAGCAGGTCAGTGTCTCGGTGAGGCTAAATTAAAATAAGACCCCGACATGTAGGTAAGTACCTAACACCTACTGCTGTATAAACACTTCTAACTGCTTATTTAGTTTTGCAAACACAACAAAAGTTGAAATTCGAACTTCTGTAAAAATTTCACGGTGAAAACTTAGGTAAGTGAAGCTAGTGTTTCTATATGCAATGCAGTCGGATGGAGGAAAGACACGCTAAACATATTTCTGCTAACACGCGACGTAGGTATTTATATTTCCTGCAACAGATGTAGGCCACTGGTTCAACGACATTCAGCAAAAGACTTTTACATAACACGATATCAACCAAAGAAACCACCGGTTTTTTTTGTAGTCTGTTTTTTTTTAACACTTTTTATTTGAGGGTGGGATTATCCAATGACTTCTCCTGCTCTGGGTGGAGTGGAAGGGAGTGTCAGACTCTTACCGACTAAAACCAATCCACGTTCGTTCGGTAGCCCTTTATGCTCCGGGGTAGGGGTAACCCTTTCGGACGAGCCCGCTTTTTTTGTTTAGCTCTGACATCAGGTTAGTAACAATCCACGTGAAAATAAAACTAAACATTTTTGTTACGTAGAAGCCCATATACAATGACCTTTTCTCAGGCTAGGTGGAGCGACGATCTTCAGAGGGTTGTTGGTAACCACTGGGGAAGATAAAGGACGTGGATCAAGCTAAATAACATGCAATCGGTTAAGCCACGTCTGTTCAGTCGAGGCCTGCTATAGGCTGATAAAGTTCAGCTTTCTCTAATAAACGTAACCGACACTGACTATATCAATAATTATAGCGGTGGAACTCCTTAGATACTGGTAGTCAGAAGCCCGAAAACTTGATAACCAGTATTACCATGGGATACCGTGTTACCTAATAAGTGGGTTCTGGAAATCAGATAGGCAATCGCTCCATGTAAAATACTGGTATCCAGCAGCTGCGTCCGGTTAGACTGGAAGCCTACCCCAGAATAGGTGGGAAAAGGCGAGGCAGATAATGAGCAGCAGAACTCTCTCAATTGATTAATAACTTATTTGTCACAAATCAAACACATAACTTCTGGTCGTACTGTTACATCTTACCTTTGTTCCCTTCCTGGCCTACTCAGCAGCCTACGCTGCATTCCCGCTGCTGACGCAGCATCCTATCATTCCTCTCTCCCGCTCCTCGCAATCCAGCACCTCAGTCGTCTTCCATCCTTCCAACCGTGCACATGTAACTTGCACTCGTGTATTTAAAAGTATAATACAAAGTTTATTTTTAGTTTAAATGGTTTTTCCTTTTTTTAAAAACCTAATCCGGAACCCCGTTATAACATTGGTGGCAGCGTAAAAGGGATTAAATATCCTTGGAATTCCGAAAAGTGATAGTCCTTAAGTGAAAAGTGCCAAGTTCTAAAAAGAAAAGTGCTAAATCCTAAAATCCTTTAAATTCGAAGTGCCAAAGTGCTTCAAAAGCTCCGGAGACGACTCATCTCACCGGTAAACCCGGTACTGACCAAATTCAAGGTCAATCCAGTTCCAGTTCCAGTTCCAGCTCCAGATCTAGTTCTATCCAGCGAAAACATGAAGAAAATGTGGGCAATAATACTGTGAGTTGTGAAGTTACCTTTTTAAATACTAAAGTGATCAAAGTTCTGTCTACAAATATCTCACAACAGTTTATGTTGAACATTCCAATCCTCGTATCAACGGATGTTGTCTCGCCACTCGTCGCAGTTCCCGTCTCAACGCAGAGCATAAGCGATAAGGAGAGCTTCTAAGTTACATTGTTTAATTATTTTACTTACAGCTATCAAATCTTATTCTTTTAATTTTGTAACGATTTATTATTGTTAGTAATTATGTCGAAAGAATCAAAAGCCCTGAAAGAGGAGTCTAAAGAGGGAATACCCTTAAATGTTATCCTTAAATTCATTAAGCCCTTTGATGGCAGTAGAGAAAAATTAAATGCTTTTATAAATAATTGCGATAATGCAATTTCCTTAGCCTCCTCTTATCAAGTTGACATAGTATTTAAATACATTATCAGCCAATTGGACGGCAAAGCTGAAATTGCATGTTCAATTAAGGAGTTCGATTCGTGGCTATCCCTCAAAGATTTCCTCCAAAAACAATTTGGAGAGCGTAAACATTACGCTCACCTCCTAGCAGAGCTCCAGGATTGCAGACAAGGCGCACAGGAGAATGTTAACCAATTCTCACTTAGAATAGAAACCTGTCTGTCTAAATTACTCACAGAGATCTCCGTATCCAGCCACAAAAAGAATGAAATTCCCGGCAGAGTAGCTGCAATGGAAGATCTTGCTCTCCACACATTCACGATGGGTCTTATTCCCCGCATAGCTAACATTGTTAGGTGCAGGGACCCGAAAAACCTTAATGACGCGATAAACTACGCGATTTCTGAAGAAAAATTGCAGCAATATTCCTATAAACAAAATTTAGCTGCGAAATCATTCCGTCAAAATGACACTGGGTTTAAACCAAATAAATCCAATAATTCTAATAATTCTAATAATACCCAATTTCAAAAACCTACCTCTTATCAGCCTTCCGTTAATGATTCGTTCTGCAGATACTGCAAAAAATCAGGGCATATTCTAGAAAAATGTCAACTCCGCGAATTCAATAATAAAAGATTTAATCAATACAAACCTTCCACTTCCAGCGCGCAACCGAGCACATCTACTTTCAAACCCCATATTAATGTCGTAACCGAAGTAGAAGGTTATGATACGGTTGACAATAATTTAAACTAAATAATGTCCCGATTAGGCGTCGCACGGGACAGATAACCTCTATAACAGAAGACGCCAAAACCCAAATAATGACCCATGGACAGGGTAACCAGCCCCAAACTCGAGGTCATCATTCCATTGGAGCCAAGCAGCAGGGTAACCAGCCCCAAACCGTAGACTCTATTTCCTTAAAAAATATTAAAGTCAAGCAACAGGGTAACCAGCCCCAAATCGTAGACTCAAACCCTTTAAAAATTCATGAAGTCAAGCAACAGGGTAACCAGCCCCAAACTGTAGACGTCATCCAGAATCCTGAAAATAAAAAACATATTAATAAAGAAATATACGAATTTACATCTAATATACCAAATAAATACTTACCTTATATACAAGTGAGTACTCCCGTATCCACTAATGGTCTATCCCTCCTCGTCGATACTGGCGCATCTATAAGTATAATAAAAAAATCAGCCATTAGCAATATGCCCATAATTAATAAATCAGTTACATTTAAAATCAAAGGCATTGATTCAGCCTCTGATAATCCTCTACGCACACTAGGACAAATCCCTATAACTATGTATACACATGATAAATCCCACAGTGATTGTAAATACCTTACACATATATTCAATCTAGTCAATGAATTAAGCCTACCCTATGATGGTATTATTGGCAACGATTTATTCAATTCCATAAGTAGCCAAATTAACTATGACGAAGGTATACTACACCTTAAGGACATTAAACTTAAAATGCATTTCAATGAACCCGTCTATAGTATTATTCCACGTACTGAAACCGTAATTGAATGTACTGTAGCAAACCCAGAAATCGGAGAAGGCTTAATAATTGACCAACATATATCCAAAGATCTATTAATAGCAAACTGTATAGTCCAAGTTAAGAATAACAACCGTGTTAATATTTCTGTTGTTAACACCTCAGAAGAATCTGTAAGCATTGAGTCTGACCTTAGATTACGTTTAATTCCTTTTGATCCACAAAGTTCAGTATTCATCGGTACCACAACCGAACCTCATATTCATGAACGCACAGAAGAGGTTTTAAAACAGCTTCGCGTGTCCCACCTTAATACAGAAGAAACTGAGGCATTATACTCTGTCTGTTCTCAGTTTTCAGACATTTTTCACCTACCCGACGACCAGTTAACTTGCACTGATGCAATAGAGCATAAAATTAAAACCACTTCTGATAACCCAATTCATGTTAAAACATACAGATTCCCCGAATGTCACAAAAAAGAAGTTGACTCTCAAGTTGAAAAAATGTTAAAACAAGGGATAATAAAACCTTCTATGTCCCCATGGTCCTCACCTATTTGGGTAGTACCCAAGAAGCTTGATGCGTCCGGTCAAAGGAAATGGCGCGTCGTAATCGATTACCGTAAACTTAACGACGTGACCATTGGAGATTCCTATCCTATCCCAAACATAGCCGAAATCCTAGACCAATTAGGCAAGTGCAAATATTTCAGCACATTAGACCTAGCTTCCGGCTTTCATCAAATTAATATGTCTCCTAATGATTCTCCCAAAACAGCATTTTCAGTCCCGACAGGGCATTACGAATTCACACGTATGCCATTTGGACTAAAAAATGCACCGTCCACCTTCCAGAGATTAATGAACTCCGCTCTATCTGGTCTCCAAGGCATTCAATGCTTCGTATATTTGGATGATATTGTAATTTACTCATACGATATCCCTTCTCACATAAATGACCTAACTAACGTATTTTCTAGACTCCGCCAATTCAAATTAAAACTACAGCCAGACAAGTGCGAATTTTTACGAAAAGAAGTTTCTTATCTAGGCCATGTCATTACCGACAAAGGCGTAAAACCAAACCCTGAAAAACTAAGAGCAGTTCATGAATTCCCTATACCAAAATCTCCCAAAGACATTAAATCATTTCTTGGATTCGTCTCTTATTATCGCAGGTTCATCTCTGATTTTTCAAGTATCGCAAAACCCTTAACAAATCTGCTGAAAAAAAATGTAGAGTTCGTATGGACAAATGAACACCAATTATCCTTTGAAACCTTAAAAAACAAACTAACTACAGCTCCGTTACTATCATATCCTGACTTCTCCAAACCATTCCTTCTCAGCTGCGATGCATCCAATTATGCAATCAGCGCTATCCTTTCCCAAGGCGAAATAGGCAAAGATAAGCCTATCGCCTATGCTTCCCGTACACTCAACAAAAATGAGTGCAATTATAGTACAACTGAAAAAGAACTACTTGCAATTATTTTCGGCTGTAAAACTTTCCGTCCATACCTCTATGGCAGAAAATTCACTATAATCACTGACCACCGTCCTTTACGATGGTTATTCAATCACTCTGACCCCAGTAGTAAACTCCAGAGATGGAGACTAAAATTGGAGGAATACGAGTATGAAATAGTATATCGAAAAGGGAAACTAAATAACGCCGCTGATGCATTATCCCGCTATCCCATAACTAAATCCATTAATCCTATAAATCCTATACCGAGTACTTCTAATCAAAATGTAAACTCACCTGATCACGATGAACCATTAAATCCAGATATCCTTCCAGCTGTTTCTCCGGATGATTTAATTCAACTCGAAGATCTTACAGATCCCCTTATCCAACCTTCGAGCTTACCAGAGCTAGGCAATCTTGATGACCTAGATAATATAGTTAATGAAAATTTAACTCCACCTCCCACTAATCATCCAAATCCAACATCACCTCCTGATGTCTTGAGCCCTAGTAGCTCCAATACTCCAGATGGTAATTACTCAGAATTCCTTAAAACCATTTCTAAAGACTTTGATCCTAATGTTACTATAATAGAACATAACGAGAGCCTATCTAAAACTGATAAAAGATATGTTATCATCCCTACGTCTATAGATATGGATGAATCCATCCCGTATACTGAAGAGATCGTATCCAATATTCCTAATTTAAACGAGTTTTCCTTACTAGAAAGAACACTGCATTCTTTCCTTAAATATGAATATCAAGATAAAATTTATTATTTTATTTTTACCAAGGTCAACCACTTCGACACCTGTACATATGAAGATATCTACAAGTGTCTTAAATCCGTAAGAAATGAGTTAGTTGTCAGTCTCACAGGTCAAAATAACCCTGAAATAGCTATTTCCGACTTCAATAATCCTTTCGATACTCATCAGTATATTAAACTATATAATATGATCCTGTATTTATTTCACAACTCAGAAATGACAATACACATCTATAAGAACACTATTATCTATCCATCACTCAGTGAAATTCCTAAAATCATGAAAGAGAATCATGATCTCCCTATAGCCGGTCACTTAGGTTCTGGTAGAATGCTGAAACGCATACAGGAAAAATATTACTGGAAAAATATGCGTGCAGACGTAGAGAATTACGTAAAGAAATGCCCGCAATGCCAAATCAACAAAGCCCTTCGAAAAACCAATCGTGCCCCTATGCAAATCACATCTCTTTCCACGCGCCCTTTTGATCGCGTAGCTTTTGATATAGTAGGACTACTACCAGAAGCCGGTAACGATAGATATAAGTATATCTTAACACTCCAAGATGACCTTACCAAGTTCTCAGCCGCTTATCCAATCATAAACACTACCGCTGAAGAAACATGTGAATGCTTGGTCCACTTTATTACATTATTTGGAATACCCAAAACAATCCTAACAGACCAGGGCACCAACTTCACAGCAGAGCTGTTCAAACAAACATGCAATTTATTAAAAATAAAACAGTTATGGTCCACCCCATACCACCCTCAGACTCAGGGTGCTCTTGAGAGAAGTCATTCTACCCTAAAAGAATACTTAAAGTCCTATGTAAACGAACAACAAAATAATTGGCCTCGCTTTGTGTACACGGCTATGCTTGCGTATAACACAGCCATTCATTCAACCACTCATTTCCCTCCCTACGAACTTGTGTTTGGACACAAACCATATATACCTAATTCCATTTACGAAGAAACATCAGGCGCCACTTATCCTGAATATGTCCGCATACTTCAGAATAGACTTAAATATTGCCGAACAAAGGCAATAGAACATATCCAAAAATCAAAGATAAACTCTAAAAATTATTACGATACTCACACAAGGCCAATTAAATATAAAGTCGGTGATCTTGTTTACCTTAAAAACCATTTGCGCCTTAGGAAAGCCCTTTCACCCATCTGGAAAGGCCCATTTAAAATCGTGAAAATCCACGGAAATAATACAGCATCACTACTAATAAATAGACGTCACGTCAAACATCATTTCGATGAAATGAAATTAGCCACTACTAACGAGACATAGTATTATACAATTTCGTTAATTTAAGTTACATTTCCTTCCAGAATTGGTTACATATATCCTATCCTGGCGTCGAACAGCCAAGAATATATCCAGCCAGCATCAGACGACGCAGGCATATATTTCGACCCCATTGGCTCTTTAAAAATAACCGATGATACTCTAGATATTATCATTCCCATAGATGTTTCTTTTATACAACCACATTTAGATAATATAAGGGATATCCTAAGAACTTCTAAATTGTTATGTAATCAAAGCAATGCATACTATGAAGGCGAATGTCACTATTTGTTCCAACCATTGTCATCTCGTTATTCTGATATAGTCAGAGACTTTGATTCTATTTCCCATCTTATATCCAAATCTCATAAGAGATCAGCTTGGTTTGGCGGAATCGGCTCAGTAATTAAACAACTATTCGGTAATATGGACCAAAATGATGCCGAAAAATATAGTAATGCCGTCCAAACCTTAGAGAATGATCAAACCAAATTGGCGACCCTCATGAAAGAAAACATGATGGTCACAACATCCACACTCTCGTCTCTGAAAGAAGTTGTCGATAAAATTAATGCTAACGAAGTTAGTCTAAGTTACGCTATTGATACCCTGAACCAGGAAATGGCGAATTTAACACTAGTTTCCAATAAACTATTAATGAGATCTAAAATATCGGGACTGTCGAATATTTTAGAAAGTAGTTTATTAACATTATCATTTAAGTTAGAAGATATTATTAGTGCTATTATGTTTAGTAAGTCTAATATACTATATCCATCTATTATTACTCCCAAACAACTGTTTTCAGATCTTGTGGGTAATTATAGATTTCTACCTAGTTCTAAGCAATTACCTGTACCTTTAATTTTAGATAATATCCATATTTTAGAAAATATATCTGATGTGTCTAGTTATTACGCAAATAACAAAATAATATTTGTATTACAAATGCCCTTAGTAAATACAAAAGAATTTGACTTGTATCATATTACACCTTATCCCATTGCCCTTAAAACTGTAAATGATACTTTGTACTCTACAATTATACCATCCACTAAATATTTGGGCATAACTAAAGATAAATCATCTTATTGTAAATTAAACTCACTCAATTCCTGTAAAGTTATAAATACACAATATTATATTTGTGAAATGCCCAACGTATACTCCACGTTAGCCGTACCAATATGTGAAACTGAGGTTATTTCAAAAGCTTTGACATCTGTTCCGCCTCTTTGCAAAACTGAGTTTGTAAATGGTAATTTCGAAACATTTCATAAATTACACAATAACCAGTGGATATACATGATTAGTCAAAATTCTAAAATTACAATAGAATGTAAAAATCAAGATCTATTTGAATCTTCCATTTCCGGTACTGGTATATTAACTATACCAGACAATTGTATTGCCTATTGCAACGACAATAAGTTAATACCAAAACATAATATTGAAATAAAAATCAAACCAATAGTATTGCATTTTGAATTAATTAACGATACTTGTTGTAGTTCTACTACATACATAAAAGACAACATAAGAGTTCCTTACGTTAACTTAAAAAACATAGATAATTTAGACTCTCTTTTCTCAAATTATAATAAAGTAACCAATCAAATTAAAACAAACCTTAATGAAGTAATTGAAAAACCTCATATTGTCCTTTACGGTAACTATTATTCCTATACTACTGTTATTATAAGTTTAATTATAATCTTAGTTATTTCATATAAATTGTATCGTTATTATAAGTTAGTTAAGACTTCTAGATGTAATCCTGTACCCGACACTCCCATAGAAATGGCATCCATAGATGTCGAAGATATTCCTGCTCCTCGACTCCGGTCGTCCTAAATACCTGGAAAACTTACCTTTTCCTTCCCCCGTCAACTTACCTTAAACCCGTAAGTTTCCTCCTAATCGGGGGGCTGTTACATCTTACCTTTGTTCCCTTCCTGGCCTACTCAGCAGCCTACGCTGCATTCCCGCTGCTGACGCAGCATCCTATCATTCCTCTCTCCCGCTCCTCGCAATCCAGCACCTCAGTCGTCTTCCATCCTTCCAACCGTGCACATGTAACTTGCACTCGTGTATTTAAAAGTATAATACAAAGTTTATTTTTAGTTTAAATGGTTTTTCCTTTTTTTAAAAACCTAATCCGGAACCCCGTTATAACAGTACGTTGCTAGCCGTAAAACTTCAAATAAAATCCCATCCACGGTTCATTACAATCAAATTTCATCCAATGATCCTATTACTACTTGCAACTTGTTTGCTACATTTTTCCAGTCTGCATATGAGCCCTCTACATTTGATTGTAACTCTTGGGAACCACCATCTAAAAATGCTGACCACGATGTCTTCTTATGCCAACTGCAACTATCCCTTAGTGAAATACAAAAAGAACTAAAATCACTTGATTCAACTAAAGGTCCTGGTCCTGATGGGATACCTTCGATTTTTCTAAAAAACACGTGTGATACATTATGTTATCCTTTACTTATATTATATAATAAATGTTTATCATGTGGTATTTTCCCTGAAGTTTGGAAACATGCAAATATTGTACCAGTTCATAAGAGTGGCTCCAAGCATGACGTAGTGACCTATCGACCTATCTCTATACTATCTGCTTTTTCCAAGCTATTTGAGCGATTGGTACATAAGAAATTATATCCTGCTATTCGCAGTGTTTTAATAAAAGAACAGCATGGCTTTGTTAAAGATAGATCTTGCGTTAGCAACCTCCTCCTTTTCACGTCCCAGCTATTTGATAGTCTCGATAATAGACAGCAAATTGATGCGGTTTACACAGATTTTCAGAAGGCTTTCGATAAACTTGACCACACACTTCTACTTAATAAAATTGCTTACAATGGAATCAGAGGGGACCTTCTACGGTGGTTTATATCTTACATAACAAACAGAACACAAAAGGTGGTTGTTAATGGCTTTGAATCTAGCTCTTTTCGGGTCACCTCCGGTGTACCCCAAGGTTCCATTTTAGGCCCTTTATTATTTATTTTATATATTAACGACATAAAAGAATGTTTTCAAAATTCAAAATTTCTTCTTTACGCGGATGATTTAAAGGTCTATAAAATTATTTCTGATAAAGTAGATTGTTTTAACTTCCAGCAGGATTTAGACAGTTTTTCTCACTACTGTACTTCCAACAAGCTTTACCTCAGTCTTCCAAAGTGTCATGTTATAACATTTACCAAAAAAAAGAATGTTACTGAGTTCGAATATCGTCTTGCTAATACGCCAATTAGTAAAGTTAGTTCTCTCCGCGATCTTGGTGTTCTTCTTGACTCGAAGCTCCATCTGGATGCTCATATAGATAAAATTGTAAACAAAGCCTACCAAATGTTTGGATTTGTCATGAGATCTTCCAGGGATTTTCGTCGACCTTCCACCTTTTTGCACTTATACAAATCAATAATCAGGCCACAGTTAGAGTTTGCAGTACCTATTTGGAACCCTTTTTACATAAAATATAGTGAAAGATTAGAGCTAGTACAACGTAAATACCTTCGTGCTATGAATTATAGGTGTTTTCGGAATAAAATGTCATATCACTTACTTCTTAAAAAGTATGACCTCCTGACCTTAAAGTCCAGACGGAAACTTCTGGAAGTTATGACTCTGTTCAATGTGTGCCGCAATCATTTTGACTGTCCAGACTTAGTTAGGAGTCTATGTTACCTGGTTCCTCGAACAGTTCATGTACGTGAGGTTCGCACTCGACGTCTATTTGCTACCAGCACATGCAAATCCAACGCTGGATCGCGCTCACCACTTCATCGCTTGGTCGAGACATATAATAATGAGTTTAATTTAATCGACATTCTTTTTCTTAATAAAAATGCATTTAAAAAGCAAATCCTAGCAACCCTAAGAGACCAACAAACCAATACACAATGTGTGACATAATTAACGCAAGACCTTATACACCCCAATTAGAAATTAAGATAAAGAGTTAAAATCATAATTACAATGTATGGTCGCCAGCGCATCAGGTTACCGGACTGTCAGGTTTCTCCAAGTGATTTTGAACCTTAATAGGTTAATCCTTGAGTTCGGTATCGATTGAGAAGATTTGGCGGTTTGTTGTGACTTGTTGTGCTGGCGTCTGTACAATACTTATTTTTTATTTATTTTTTTCTGTACAATGCTCTTTTTCTGTACAATGCTCTTTTGCTGAATTATTTAAGTAATGTTTGTGTTACTAGCTAGTTTTAAGTACTTTAAATGGTAATCTGTGGAGAACGTAGTGGGTAGCATAATTGTTCAAAATGTTATATTTTAGATTTTGTAACTATCTCTTATTGTGCTACTGTTTGTTTTTCCTTAAATAAATAAAATAAAATAAAAAAAATAAAATAACATCACGGTTGTATTCCCCGTAAGGTTAGGCAGAGGTGTACCTATAGTACTTCCACATTTCGCCAGTTAACCTAATGACCGCATGGTTTTACATCAATGGCTCTGCGTGCCCCTAGCACCAAACTCTTAAAAAAAACTTTATTTCAGACGAATAGGGTCTTTCAAATTACATAAAAAACGAAAACCGAACATAGATTCTCAGACGTTTAAACACGACTCAGGCACACGAAAACATTTGTCGTATTAACCCCCCCCTCCCCTCCCTTTTGTCTCCTATTGGAGGCGAGCATATTGCCGACAACCGAGTACAAATTCATAATCTGGGCTGCTACTAACTATTACCAGATGGAAAAAAATAATAACACATTGCCCGACCCGAAAATCGAACCCAGAACCTCATCCTCAGCAGCAGACCTTACTACCAGACCAACGAGGTAGTCCAACAAATCGAATACAAACAAGTTTTGGGAAACAAATGACATAACAGTTCACTTCTTGTACCAAATAGAGTGAACAATATAATTTCTAGCGAACAGACCAAGTGCAACAAACGAAAGTGTTGAGCTAAGGAATTACATAAAATCTATCGTGGCACTGTGACGGCCACATTATCGATGAAGTGATAACAGTGGTTACGCAAGAAAACAGCAGCGGAAATATAATTAACAAGTCGATGGCTTGACGGTGAAGAGAAGGCCACTATTTTTCCATTCGGAAGTGTTCTGTAACGCTACTAAAAGTTGATAGGGTATTGTAACGGAATATTCTCCATAAAGTATATTACTAATAGAACTACCAATTAACTAACAATTTTACAGGTATCACGAAAATCTGGAACTTTTATTCAAGTGCTTGGCGGTGAAAAAGTTTAACTAAATCAAAGGTTTCCATAGCTAACAACAATTCGTCAATACGCACTTAACTGTTTAATACTGTTTACTCACCATTTTGCGAACATTTCTATTACCTACCTATACGTTTCTAGATTACCTGAATGGTTAGGTCAGAGTTAGAGCTTGTGTAGTGTACCTATTGTAGGGATTTCTATCGTACAAAATACAAACACACGGGGCAACAACGGAAACATGCGTCAAGCAACACGGCTATTGACAGAATCTTCTTTGCTTTTATCTCCACCTTTTCATTAATCACTGTATATGACTCCGCGTCATCTTCAAACAGTTCTATAACAGCCTTTCACTCAATAACTTCCTCTGATCCAATGGACAAGTGCCAATCTTTATTAAAACGTTCAATATCGATGTTATTTTTGTTGAATTCCACATCGTGATCATCATAAAACTCATCATTAGATATGTTCTGAAAAATAATCATGTTTAATACATGGACTGGACTAACCCGAAAGCAATATAATTCAATAGCTGTTGTCCCATGTGTTTGTATATTGTAGGATAGAATTCCCTACAACACACTACACAACCTCCACCACCACGCCTTCACAATACCTAGGTACTCTTTTTATTAGTAAACTTAATAATCATAATACACTTAAAGCACAAGCATCTAATTAATATCGGCGGTTAGTTTGGTTAACTTATAAAATAATTAGTAGGATTTAGATTGGTAGGTAACTACAACGTTTTATCAATTACGAAAAATCAACGTAATAATTAAGATAATTACAAGCAGTGGGTAACTACTGTAAAATTAATTAGTTAATGTTTACCACGCTCTCTTTGGTGTACCCTTGACCACACTGTTTTGTTGTATTGCCCGCTTCGAAAACAACCAATTGATTATAATAAGACCATATTTTGCACCTACTTTGTCTGTGTCAAGCTTATGGTTTCCTAAGAAAGCGGTGAATAGACATACAAATACAATTGACTATTTAAATCGGTCAAAAATAATGTATGAAATCACATAGAAAAAGGCCGCTCGTCTTAAAAACTTCCATCACCGTACAGAAATTAAATATTATGCGAAGATATACTTAATTGTAAAATTGGATTTAATGATAATATGTATTACATTTGATCCTAAAAATTTGTGACGTTACATTGATATATTATGCAAATCACGTACAAATTCCGCGTTTTGACAGTTAATAAAAAGAAACATTATTGACTACCCTTTCAAATATACCCAAACACTTCCCAAGCATTTTTTGACACTTTAATGACAAAATACTTACTAGTGAATATAACAAACTCTCATGAAGTCCGGTAAGTACCTACCTACAATATGCCGGCATTGTTTTCCTGGTCTACGAAAGTTATCTTCCTCTTAAAAAGGTGTGCGTTACCCTAGCAAAATCATGTCGAAAATTGCCATTTAAATCTTATAGATAATTAGTTGCCCCATTTCTGAATTTGTTGCGCACATTTTTAAATTTGTTGCACTTATAGTTTTTTAGTTATTTAACAAAAACATTTTCTGCTGGGGTAACGTTACTAACGTTACCGCAGCCAGACCTTTTTCTTTTTAATGGGAATATTGAAATAAATATTAGCTATATAATTAGTTGTCTAGACGAGGTAAATGTTGCATATTATTTTGTATTTGTTCTTCCTTCGGCTGCGAAGTTATTCAAGATCCTGCTGGAGTAACGTTTCTGGTTTTGCTGGATCTCTGAAACGGGTAAGCGGATTCTTATCATCTTTTGTACATGACTTCTTAGGAACTAGTTCTAATTAGTTGTGCAATAATAAAACCAATATAATGTACTGTTTAAAAGTTATTTAATTAAATATAAAAACCCTTCAATAGGTCCTACCACTCTGAATAAGAGCTCTACAGACTTACTTTAAGCGATATGCTGTAGCTTGTAACTGCCTTCAAATGTATGTGAAGTTTCATTAGTATACTATAAGTAATTAACAAATTATGATGATATTCAGTTCTCCACGTTCGCGGTCACGATGCGCGCGGAGTTATTTGGCCACCGAAAAGCCTGTATTTGGATATTTAAACAGAATTTTATACCAATAATTAGTTGCTTACTTCAGTTTTATACCTGTAAAATTTCAGCATCGTACATACAATAATTAACGAGATAATAAAATAAAAGTCATTAGGATGTGTAACCCGACCAAGTTTAATGGTTACAAAAAAGCGACCGCGTAGAACATTAGGCTATCTTCTTAAATATGTAGGATAGTGTTACCAAGTTTAGTACTGATGTGTACACAAGTGTTAAAAAAATACATGTTTTTTTTAAATATTTTTATTTACAGGTAAAATAATCATTGCAATTGAACTATAAAATATTAATTGAACTTAAAAATAATCACAGATAAAAATTACAAAAAGCAATTTTGCTTTTATGGTATTTTCCATTATTTTTTAAATGAATAATTACAAGCTACAGAATATCGCTTAAAGTAAGTCTGTAGAGCTCTTATTCAGAGTGGTAGGACCTATTGAAGGGTTTTTATATTTAATTAAATAACTTTTAAACAGTACATTATATTGGTTTTATTATTGCACAACTAATTAGAACTAGTTCCTAAGAAGTCATGTACAAAAGATGATAAGAATCCACTTACCCGTTTCAGAGATCCAGCAAAACCAGAAACGTTACTCCAGCAGGATCTTGAATAACTTCGCAGCCGAAGGAAGAACAAATACAAAATAATATGCAACATTTACCTCGTCTAGACAACTAATTATATAGCTAATATTTATTTCAATATTCCCATTAAAAAGAAAAAGGTCTGGCTGCGGTAACGTTAGTAACGTTACCCCAGCAGAAAATGTTTTTGTTAAATAACTAAAAAACTATAAGTGCAACAAATTTAAAAATGTGCGCAACAAATTCAGAAATGGGGCAACTAATTATCTATAAGATTTAAATGGCAATTTTCGACATGATTTTGCTAGGGTAACGCACACCTTAAAAAGGGTTAAAAAGGAGTATAATGATACCTTTATAAGTAGGTACGTCATTGGTCTCAAAAGAATTTATTTAGGTATTTACATTAAATCGTGGTATGATATTTCAACGTGGCTAAGTAATAACAGCCGCACGAATCGATCCATCAGGTTAAGCGCCGCTTGCCGGGGTTGGTCTGTGGATGGGTGACCATCTTTACATATAGCGACTCCTCCGTGCTTCGGAAAGCACGTTAAGCCGTTGATCCCGACTGTCATTCGTGGATCTTTGACAGTCGTTACGGGTAGTGAGAAGCCCCAAAGTCACACAGAGACTGACTGTCTACCAAGGGGTATCGTATTACCCAGTTACTGACTGGGTTATGGAGGTCAGATAGGCAGTCGCTCCATGTAAAATACTGGTATTCAGCTGCATCCGGTAAGACTGGAAGCCGACTCCCCCATAGTTGGGAAAAGGCTAGGCAGATTGTTTTTCTTTTGTTATTTCAACGTGCGTAAATCGTAAGATCTAGTAAACAAAAATAAACATTAAGTTACCGTGATCGCGTGAGATAATAACTCACTGAATGACAGTTGTTAGTCCATCGCTTACGGACTGTTGAGTAACTGCTTCCTCGGTCGATTCATGCTTACAACGGAAATATGCAGCGTTATAATAATATAGACTTTTATTTGTTTTTGTTTGTTGCTACCAGAGGCTTCGCCCGCGTGGTTGTTGGAAATTATCCCAAGGGAACGTAGATACTACCGGGGTAAAAACCGCTCTGTGTTCATACAAACCAAAGTAGAAAATCTGCATTCCATGGATCATAGGCATACCTTATAGGCACAGATAATTTAATTATTAATTATAGTCTAGTATAAGTATAGTTGATGTTGGAAATTATACCAAGAGAAAGTAGGTACTACCGGGATAAAATCCTATGTGTTAATCCAGGTCATAAACTACCTCTGTACCAAGTTTCATCCAGATCCGTTCAGCCATTTGAGCGTGAAGAAGTAGCAAACACACTCACTCACAAACTTTCGCCTTTATAATATTAGTGTGATGGACAATGTTTTTGGTTTTATGCTACGTACGGACATGGTTGCTTGCCTGAAGTTCATTTTGATCGAAAAACCAGTGGATACCTAGAATCAAAAGGTCGTCAGTAATAAAATATTAAATTTAAGAAATCGCGAGTTATCGAACAGTTACACTTTTCGGTGAGACCGAAAAGTGTAATAAATAGGTCTTTAATAAAGAAAAATATACTAATGTAAAGTAATATATCAATTGTTTTTATAAGGATGGGTAATCTTTAAATAAACCCTCCCCCTCTGGATGGAGCGGAAGGAAGTGTCAGATTCACTAACTAAAACCCATCCATGTTCCTTCCTCAGCCCTTTATTCTCCGGGGTAGCGGTGACCCTTCGGACAATCCCGTTGAAAGTAATATGTATATGTATAATATTGGTAATATTTGTACATTAGAATCAAAGATTCGACCTTATAATAACCTAATTATGTAAGCTTCAGACAGACTTTAATCTAGCTGTCCAGATATGCAGGTCTTAGATATGCAAGCCAAGCCGCCTTACTTTCCCTTTGCAATTACAGCTTTCCAACAATACGAGCAGGTACCTACCATGTACTATATAGGAATATAATGAAAGACTTTCTGGTTTGTTCGCTCACTTTCACGAGACCTAGCAGCGACGGGATCTGGATCTAGGCATAAGCAATGGCTAGAAAAGGAGGCAGTTGTGATGAAGAAATTGGTGTCGATCCAGTCATTAGCCGTGTTTCTAGATACTACTTTCTTACTGGGGCTTGTCACGATATATCTAGAATGTAGCTTTTTTATTAAAACCGTGAACGTATGGACCCGATTTTCCGCAATTTCCGCGTTTGATATGCAAAAAAAGTATGGTAGATGTATTTATTTATTTAGAGCTCGTGGCTAAGTTATAACAGCCGCACGGATCGATCCATTTTGTTAAGCTACGCTTGCCGGGATTGGTACGTGGATGGGTGACCATATTTACATATCGAGACTCCTCCGTACCTCGGATAGCACGTTAAGCCGTTGGACCCGGCTGTCATTCGTGGATCTTTGACAGTCGTTACGATAGTCAGAAGCCCGAAATTCTGACAGCCAGTCTTACCAAGGGGTATATTACCTACCCAGTTACTGGCTGGGTTGTGGAGGTCAGTCGCTCCATGTAAAAATACTGGTATTCAGCTGCATCCAGTTAGACTGGAAGCCGACCCCAACATAGTTGGGAAAAGACTAGGCAGATTGATTCATTGCACAGAAATGTACAAGGCGGACTTAACGCCATAGGCATTTTCTACCAGTCAACCTTTGGGTGATGCAGAGATAAACAGTGGTAGGTGCAATAGGAAATTAAGTGTAAATATTTATTTAATAACAATACTCTCTACAAACTATAAATATAATAATAATAACTAATTATCTTATTATATCTTTATGATTTCGATTGCAAAATAGATTAGGCACCTACATTAAAAAACTCGTCGCGCTCATAATTTATCTAATTATAAAAATCTTTGTATCCGTTACAGAAATGCATAAGCACAGAATTAATAATTAATATTGGTAATTATGCTAATTTGCTGCTGATCTGCATCAGACAGAGATTATGCAATTGTGCCAACTTCCAACTTAAACGAATGATTTGCGATATTCTATATTTAGACATTGGAATTTGAATGAATTTTTCGTTATTTTAACTTTGTAAGTATATCTTGGGACGAGCTAACGTACACTGAAAAAATATTAGGTACGTAGGTATCCATTTACCAACCTTTCTACGAGGATCGCTAGGTAGGTATTTGAAGTATTTAAAGCAAACGAAATTACGCAGGCGAACCTTGATTATTTAGTTTCTTTTTCTTTCTCTCTACTCCATCATCACCCATTCTCCTGCACTTTTTTTTTCAGGCTGGGAAATCATGAAATGACTCCTCCCGCTCTGGGTGGAGCGGAAGGGAGTGTCAGACTCTTACTGACTTAAACCCATCCATGTTCCTTTCTTAGCCTTTTATGTTCGGGGTAGCGGTAACCCTTTCAGACAATCCGGCAAAACCTATTCTCCTGCCCTTATCCCAATTTATCTGTGGTCGGCAAGATATTATGTAGCCATTCCACATTCATACTCAAAACTTTCCTGACAGTTTCTTCCTAATTCCTCCATAATATGTGTAAGTAACAGGAGTACCGATTTCTAGACAACTTTTCAGTAACCGCGGTGTCACTTTTAGACTTCCCTTTCTCTACTCCATTGGCTTAATCAAGGAGGTAAGGGTAGGAAGACAGTCTTTATCGAGTTGATTATCAAATCGTAATCGATATTACGTAACATCGAGATCGATCAATTATCACAAGAGAGAACTGGCTTCTAATAGTTAATGAGTTTGTTACACTAATCTAGTTTTTTTTTGTTTTAAGAATTGTAATTTACGAACTTGGACGGAATTGATACGATTCAATATTTAAGATAGGTAGTGTTTTGACGTCTTTATTATTTAACTAGCACTTCGCCCGCGACTTCAGCGTGTATTCTTTTATAAATATAGCCTATGATACTCAGGGATAATGTAGCCTCCCATTAGTGAAAGAATTTTCGGAATCGGATCAGTACCTACTGCCGAAGATGACCCCCTACATATAAAACAATTGTTACTCCTTCATTTATTAGTATCTAGAAGAAACTCCATTTGGACTGAAGTCGAACACATATTCATCATTGTAAATCCCGAAATATATTGAAATATATAAGCAGTCAGAATTTCAGCCTCGGATTCCAGCCGAAAGTGGAAATTACTCAATCCTAGTGATTGAATCTAATCGCATGATTCGGAGCTCGTAACTAAGTAATAACAGACACACGGATCGATCTTTACATATATCGAGACTCTTCCATGCCTCGGAAAGCACGTAAACCGTTGGTCCCGGCTGTCATTCGTGGATCTTTGACAATCGTTACGGGCAGTCAGATACGAAACGAAGATACGAAAGTAGAAAGAAGACAGCCAGTCTTACCAAGAGGTATCGTATTACCCACTTGCTGACTAGGTTGTGGAGGTCAGTCGCTCCATTTAAAATACTGGTATTCGGCTGCATCAGGGTAGACTGGAAGTCGACCTCAACATAGTTAGGAAAAGGCTTATTGGCAGATTGATTGACATGATGAGAGGGTTTCAAGCTTACGAATTAGGAGCACCGTTATCAGGACTGCATATAAAATCAAACCATTTCATAATGTACTACTTATTTAAATTTCGCTTGACTTCAGTCGCGTGTAAAATTGATAATAGTGGGTTAGTGAAGTAACTTAATATGTCGCAAGCGTTAATTATAGTGCAATATGCATTGTGCATATTACAGCGTTTACACACATTAAGTACACGAATAAAAGAATGGACACGGTTAACAAACATTCACACACATCCATCATGCTATATCGTCGCAATCATAACAGCTTAATTATGCATGGCTGAGCCCTAAACAGGCCATCAAGCACGAGATAAAAGGTTGGGCACAATGCACACCTAAACTAAAAAGACATTAAAAAAAAAGTCACAGCTTCTGCCAGCGGTTTCGCCCGCGTGAATGTCGGATCCGCGAGATCCTACCACCAGGATAAAAAGAGTATATGTATCTGTTAATCCAGGGTATAAACTATCTGTGCGGCAAATTTCATCCAGATCCGTTCAGCTTTTCTGGCGTGAATGAGTAACAAACACTAATTCAAAGTTTCGCATTTTGAATACCTACTAGGTACTCCCGCACGGTTTCACCCGCTGCTCGGCTACTATTGGTCGTTGCGTGATGTTATATTGCTTATAGCCTTTCTCGATAAATGGACTATCCAACACAAAAAGATGTTTTTAATTCAGACTAGTATTTCCAGAGATTACCGCCTTTAACATTAGTAAGGAGGAAAGGATTATCTTCTAGATTGCAGTTTAATTACTGACGGATTAATAGGCCACTGAAATTATCAAACATTCAAAGACATAACATCACACACACGCACGGGGTCCGCGTGATGTAACGGACTACTTCGTTTCACAGAAAGAGCAGTGGCGAACATTATAGGCTGATTATGTTTATGCTAATCATATGAATTTGTGCAGTTTTCACACAAACAAGATTTGATTCCTATAAGTTTATGGGGAACACGCTAAGCAATTTGCATATCAATGGAAGGTTGTATGAATCGCGACCGTAACAAATAACCATTTACAGAATTATAATTGTTAGATTCATTCATTCAATACAACTCTCTTAAGTTAGCATTGACCTCAAATGTCATTATTTCATATTTTCATACAATAAAATGAGTCCCAATGAAAATATGGAAAAAATTATCCCTGCCGCTCTGAGTGGAGCGGAAGGGTGTGTCAAATTCTTACTGACTAATACCCATCCATGTTTCTTCCTTAGCCCTTTATGTTCCGGGGTAGCGGTAACCCTTTCGGACAATCCCGCTTAGCGTTGCCATTCCCAAAACGAAACTAAAATGCCTCATATTCCTGGCAACACCTTCAACTCCACCCTTACCGGAACACAGCCATCTGCGTGGCGGCTATTATCAGTATTTTCTTCTTAACTTATCGATAGCAATATATTTAGCATTGGCACGGAACTTGGCTACAAGCCCTTCAGAAGTTCATAAGTTCCTGTAAAATACAGACAATAGGACATGCAGGACACGATATTGTGTGTCCCATTGTTTGTGGAATAGCATAACATTTACACACCAGAGTGAAGTCATCTATGAATCTCTGCCTGAGCACGTTGCAGCCACTTGGGTCCGAAGTCTTATAATTACTTGACACGTCTAGGTGGATCATTTTTTAGCAGGTGGAGTGATATAGATGGTGGTGATTTATTCATAAAGAGCTCTGCTATCTACTTGCTATTAGTACAGACGCCAGCACATCAAGCTATCCCTAACTGTCAAATTTTCTCAATTAAAAATGAACCTTATGTCTTTGCAATAAAGTTGAAATACTATCAAAGAAATTTGACAGATTGTGGTAACTTGATGTGCTGGCCTCTGTACCTACCTTAACACTTTGAGGGACACGAAACACCTAAAGACTTAATAACAATAAAACTTCTATCGTGTCTCGCTCGTAATGGGTTAAAAAACACGTAAATGCAGTTCTACTCATCTAACCGGCACTTTTGAAGGTACAGGTATTCAGGTATTTGCACATCGAGAAAGGAAAATAAAATACTGATTAATTATGACTTGCCTATTGGTATTACGCAGAAATTTTACACGGCTTTCTGAAATTCCCACATTAAATCTATTATAGGTATTGCAATCAACTCTCGGAACAACAACTCGGAAAACGCGTCATAAAAGATTTCTTACCTTCAACAGAACTGTCAAATTTTTCCAAATGATTTTAAACCTTAACACGTTAAAAGTAAGATTCAAAATCGGTTAAGAAAAATTGCCAGTTTGTGGTAAATTGGTGCGCTGGCGACTGTACGTAGGTCATATACATTTATCTACTAATCATAAATGCATTTGTTGCTTTTTCCTAATGAATGTACCTAATGGAGCCAGCCTTGATAATAGATGTAGTCTAAGACAGGCAGGCTCTCTGGTGGTGTGATTCTCCTTCGTCCTTTGTTACCTATACAAACCTAAAAAATGGTCCATACGACCGGACCAGTCAGAATATTTTTTTTTAAATAGCTGCAACCACGCGGTTGACCCGCTGCTCAGCTCCTTTTAGTCGTAGCGTGATGTCACATAGCCTATAGCCTTCCTTGATAAATGGACTATCGAACACAAAAAGATTTTTTAAATTTGGACCAGTAGTTCCAGAGATTAGCACGTTCAAACAAACAAACTCTTCAGCTTTATAATATTAGTTTCGATTAAACAACACTCCCTGGTTACAGTGTCCAGAACGCAGCGAATTTAGGAAAAGGGCGTTTAAAAGAGTCAAACACTGTCTGCATCCAACCCCTCCCGTTATACAACTTTCTATATCACGTTTTTGCTTCCAGAACTACACGGAAGTCACTCATACATTACGTTAAAATTCAATCCAATTCATGCATCTTTAAAGGTTAGAAATCTGTATTGGTTAGTGTGGTTACGTAAGAGGGGTAAGTAGCCATTTTATATGCAGGGCCCGTGCCGCGCACACAATGTGAGAACTTACTTTAACTAACTCGGTTAAAGTGTGATGAAATAAACAGACGCCGCCACCACTTCGGTGGCACCTGATAAAATCTACAAAACAATTGACTACTTGAAACGGTCAAAAATAAAATATGAAATCACATAGAAAAAAGACCGCTCGTGTTAAAAACTACATCACCGTACAGAAATTTAATATTATGCGAGGATATAATTGTAAAATTGCATTTGTTGATAAAAAGTATTCCATTTGAGTCTAAAACTCCATGACGTCATATTCATAATATTTCATACAAACAGTTCATAACAGTAACGCTGTTGACTTCCCTTTCAAATACCCAATGGTAGATGAATAATTATGCCAGTTATTTAGCGGGCAGAAAAAAAGATACACCTAGCATTAGTAACTCGTTCATTTTATGATTTTTGGATTTGTTTAAGTTTTTGCAGCTCCGTATAAACTAGAATTAACATTCATCTAGATCACAAGCTTTAATTAATTTATGAGAAATAAATTGTTGTGTCAAAATGTACTTCCCTTATGGAAATGTCAACAGCAAGGACACCCAGTTATAATTATTAGATTGGACTGCATTTTAGTCCACTTGCATTTACCTACTTTATGTCTTTTTCAACAAAGATTTGATATAAAAGAGGTATTATTCTTTATCAAATTGTTATTTCCTGTGGTAACTTTAGATTTAAATCAGCAATTTCGTCACCTAAAGGTAGGTAACTTTCTGCAAAATACCTATCTACACTTAGATGTTATTCATGCATTGTAGGTAGTATAGGTATATATTCTTTGCTACAAATCTGAAACAGGGAAGTGGTAATTTCGGAGATAAGTTTGCCGATGAGAGCAAAATGAAGATCATTCTGTTCTGTTGTTATTTTTTGAGGGTGGGAAATCATCAAATGACTTCTTCCGCTCTGGGTGGAGCGGAAAGGAGTGTCAGACTTTTATTGACTAAAACCCATGTATGTTCCTTCCTTAGACCTTATGTTCTGGGGAGCGGTAACCCTTACGGACAATCCCGCTTATGTAGGTACCTATTCTTGTAGTTGTCATACTTAGTTTACCAAGTCGCCTTTTCTCATTACACGCTAAGCTTTACATTCTCATGTAAATAAATGATATTTTCTCCCAGCCGTGTCTAATTCAAGCGTGAGAATAAAGACAAAAATTCAGCTTATGTCAAAAAGACATACACGTTTTCCGGTCTTTTATAGTTTTTAGTGTGTCAACACTGCTTTAGTGTTTAGTATACTTAGCCAGTATTAATCGATAACCAAAAAGACTATCGTAAACATGAACACTGCAATGAAAGTTCTGAGTCAGTCCACATCTGTTAGTTATTCATTCCAAAATTCATCTCGAAGTAAAAATTCACACCATGTTTAACGCGTATGCAAAAATATCATTTTGTGTTCAGTTAACACACTATAACAATGTATTTCTTTCATTCACAGTTTAAAGTGGAAATCGTCAGGAGAAATCTCGTAATTATCTAACAACAATTTTCTAATGCGTAGGTAAGTACGGTATTGAACAGTACAGGGTTACAGATAACCTAGAATGACCCCAATTGTACAATGCCTTTTAGATGTTGTAATGATTACACGAGTTTACACCAGAACAACTAATTAATTACAGATACATATCTAATTACTACATTTCAGACAGTTCTGACTTGTTTATTGCGCGCAATACCGTGATTTATATCAAATGTGCATCTGCATTATGAATATATTTGAATTTTGTTCTTATATGGTGTTATGGACCCACTTAATATTTAATGGAAATTGTGTCATGAATTACAAATAGGTACTAGAACGGACCGTTTAGGTTTTTATTAGACCCACGCCACGTAAATGAGTAACTTCTGCACGGTAAAATACCTACAATAGATACAGTCAAACGGGGTGAATAGGGACGCAGGGATGAATCGGGACGAAACTTCAAGTGATTTTTATATTGAAATAATATAGTTTGTGGCCGAAAAAGACCTGTAATGTGTTTACTGTATTATAATTAACAATTACAGGTCCTTGTTGGCCACAGACTATATTATTTCTACTTATGTTAAAGTAAATTTTCGTTCCGATTCACCCCTGCGTCTCTATTCACCTCGTTTAACTGAATCTATTGTATAATCATACATACATAATCCTGAAATAGAAAAAAAAAAGTTAGAAATTAGTTACCTACTTAGGGCACAGAATAAAAAATAGTATTGACGTATTAGGACTTCCTTAGATCACTAAAAAGTTAAATATGTACCTACCTTTACATTTATTTCTACGTGGTATGTACAAAGGACAATATCTGTATTTTGAGTTGATTTAAAAAAGGCCGTCAAACAGTCCTAACGCAAAACACCTTCGAAATATTTAGAGGGTCTGTTCTTATTGATCTCATAAACAAAGAGCTCGTAGGCGGTTCTAACAATAATTAGCTTACATAACCTACACATTCTATTCATTTGTAAGTACAAAAGGGTCGGTCAGCGGGATTTCCGAAAGGGTTACCGCTGCCCTGGAATACAAATGGCTATGGAAGGAACATGGGTGGGATTTAGTCAGTAAGAGCCTCCCTGCCGCTCCACCCAGAACGAGACGGGTCTTTTGATGCTTCCCCATTCTGAAAAAAAAATACAGAAAGGTTATTCGATTAGGTAGGTACGAATTGGTGTCCTAAACTGTAATCGTAACGTGCTGGGGAGCCGCACAGGAAAGGCGCAGAGCCTTAGAAGATTCGGGATCTCATCCAAATGTCCACGATAACTGTTATCGAGGACTTTAACAGAATGCTGTTGGGGTTGCCCCGTTTCTGCAGTGCATCTGCTATGTTCGCGTAATTTTTTGTCGATGTCTTCCATGCCGTCATAAGACAGATATCTGCCTCATTGCTCTGCAGAGTGCGGGCGAGCCCCAACTCCTTCCTGAAAATCATAGCTGTGAGATACGACTTTTCGATAATGCATGGCATTATTAAGAGAAGTATCTCTCAGAATAATCTTGTCGCAACGTAATAATATTAAGCTTTGCTAACATAGTCATAACATTTCTGCTTAACTACTAACCCACTATGGATGTTACATGCCTGAAATAAAGGTTATATATTTATTATACCTTACAAAAATTTGACGAAAATCGGAGGAGAGTATTGCGAAGATCGTTTTTTCCGGTAGTAGTAGATACGTTCCCCTGGGATAATTTCCGACATCCACTAAACTTATACTAGACTATAATTATATTATCTGTGCCTATAAGGTATGATTCATGGGATGCAGATTTTCTACTTTGTTTTGTAAGAACACAGAGCGGACAGTTCTCGTGTACTCTTATATGAGAGCTATCCGAAGTCGTGTTTGGAAATTTGAAACCAGTAGGTAAAGCAACTACCACACTGCCACGCAACTTTAATCGAGTCCAGCTGATTTTTACTGAGTCACACCGCATGGTGTGTCAAGTTCGCTTCGTATGCAAATACCACCTCTATAGAACTCGTATCTCGAGTACTATCACGACATATGGCAAGTGGCTCGAAGGACCAGAAAAATAAACGCATGGTCTTGTCTCCTGGGGGTTAAACAGGCGTTCTTTGTTTACCATTCAAGGCGTAAGAGTTATGGCACCCGTAAAAAAGTGGATCATGTTCGACCGGACCCCAGTAGAAAGTGAAACCGCTCCGTGCGGATACTTTATAAATTGTAGCAATGTTTGTTGCGAGCTCAGTCGAGGCAAACGCGTCGTGCCGCGTCAGTCACGCCATCTCTGGACGAAAATGGTCAGTTCACAATTTACTTTCGATTTGTTTCGTCTTGTGTTTGTTTTCTTTTGTAGTTATATCACTTTAATATATATTATAATATAGTGTATTAATTATATTTAGTGTTTATCATAGTGTATTTACTTTTAGTGTCTTGGTATTTATTTTATGCTTTTTTATGACGTATTACGGTAATATTTTATTTTAATTTCGTCTTAAAATACGACTTGTATTAGATTATTCATGTTTTTTTAATAAAAGGCTGACAGACTAAACTTAGGATTTTATGTATGAGATATTTCTGCTTAAATTATTAATCATTAAAGTATTTAACTTAATGCAATATACCTAATTGGGCGCTAATCATAAAGTTAATAGAGCGTCAAGTGACCGAAATAGGTGCTGAAGGCAATAGTGCTCTTGTTTAATGAAGTTTACACAACTGCTTAACAATACTGTATGCCCTAGTTAAAATATTATTTCTATACAACGTCTTGTAACTATTTCTTTATTATTTTTATGAAAAACATTGTATTTAAACAAGCTTTTGAACGGTTGATAGCTACTGATATTGAAAAAGGGTCATTTCTTAGTTCATTTTTTTTATATTGTACCTACATTGGTATACCTACCTACTTACCGTGTACACATTTAATTATGCAATTTTTAAAGATATTTGCCTTTTTTTAAATTTAATAATTGCTACTCTCCAAGAAAAAATAATGAGGTAGGATGGGATTATGTTACCTAGATATTTACTGCAACCAGTGATCAGGAACAATTCATTCTTATTACTGATTTACTGTTGCTTTATTTCTTTTTAACACGAAAATATAATATTATTCTCAAGTTCTATCAATAGACAAGAGATAGAGATAAGGCCTTAGAATATTTCTTAAGATAGTTTATCTACTCTATAGGTAATACCTAAATGTTACCTAATGTATCTATAATTATTAAACGCAGATTTTTAGGGTTCTGTACCCAAAAGGTGCCAAACAGAACCATGATAATTATGTCCGTCTGTCTGTCAACGGCCGGTATCTCATGAACCGTAATAGGTAGACAGTTGTGTCCTGACTTCACCGGTTTTTTACCATCCTCAGATACTAAAATATCCGATAAATTTTGACAGTTTTTGTTACCACTCAAATGTCATATGAACCCCATAGGTTCATGAGAAAAATCCTCTCGAAACGACAATATGACCATATAAATCGTTGAGCTCTTATAAGTAAGCTTCTAACAGGCAAACATAATGGGTTAAAGAAAAACCGAAACATAACAACGGAAAAACTTAGATCAGTATCCTACGGAAATCCTACACAGAAATAAGCTTCCTAAAGGGTACAAGAAAAAAAAATGCATGTCATGTCTATCAGGTTTTTTCTCTACCGGCCTTGGTACGACATATTATGCTGGCAGTAGGTATAAGAACAGCATTATTTGTTATATTTATAGTTACAAAGCAAAAAGTTATTTGACATTGAGAAACCTTTCACCCGCGTAAAGATTGAAGGCGATCAGGAACGGGTGGGGCAGTTGCAGTGAGCCGGAACATGATTCAAATCTCATTTTATTACGAAGACAGGTTTATTTTTTATCAGAGCATTTATGTACCTACATTTTACAGTAATGACAAGAAGCATGGCTGCAATTCCTTTGTAGGTAGACGTTACAGCTTTTTATTTTACGCGAATTGTTTTTTTTCAAGCAGTCATTTCATTGGGATTTTTGTGTGACCTTACATTAAATAATATTTTGTTAGGTAATGCATAATAATCCGCGTCCTAAGTGCCAAGTTCACCAACGAAACTGAACGCGATCAGTAGGTACCTACATCTAATCTGTGTTCAGTAGCTGTCAGGTTCAAAATTTCCCAACAATTTTGATATTGACAGCTCTTAACGCGGGTAAAATTATCCCTTAGTCGACGTCTGCTATTTAGGTTTAAGAAGGTTTACCGGATTACATAACATTTAAAACTATTAATTGTTCATAAGAACTGTAAAAGAGATCCATTTAATTACCTATTACATGTGATGTGTTGTCGACATAATATTTAAAAGACAAACCATTTCATTTTAAATTAAAATTATGTAATAGGTATTAAGAATATACTTAAAATATAAATTGTACATAAAATTATATTTCATTTGCAAAATACAGCTAATTTCTACGCTGCAGTTAAAACATATCTACTTACTTACATAAGTTCAATATTTTACGATCAACTATCATTGAAAAACGTAAAAAAAAAAAAAAGACGGCAAACGAGACGAAAAATCGATTAGCTTTCTGGTTCAAAAGAAAAGAAAGAGTCGGTTTTCTTTTAATCGTTTACAATCGAATCGGCGCTGGCGCAGGTTGTATAATTAATACGAACTGGTTCATAAAGCCATGAAATTGTATTTACTCTACTTTCTAATTGTAATTTGTACGTAACAGTTGTTATTAGGTTCATTAACTTGGCTTTGAAATGGATACGATTAATAAAATCTATTCGAATGAACAAACAGCAAAGTTGAACAAAATTTTAATAGCTGAAAGTGAAATAAAATTCCCATCTATATGTACAGACGCCAGCACATTAACCTATCCGAAACTGTAAAATTTTCTCAATTGAAAATGAACCCTATTGTAATAATAAAGTTAAAAAAAACTATCAAAGAAATTTGACAGATTGGGGTAACTTGATGTGCTGGCATGTATTTACCATAGACTTACGGATTTTTTAATATAATGGAAAACGCATGTTGCTATCTGACCTTTTTCCTTGGCTTGATGTAACAAAAAAAAAACAAAAAATGTCTCGATTATGTTATGTACGACTTGCATAAACGACTCCAAAAACTTTTAAATGTTCACCAAAACGGATAAAAACTTGTCGGCATTTTGACAACAAATCAAGCATGAAAACGACAGTTACATAACGTCATTTCGCTTTCCGACGCGGTTATTTGAAAGTAAATCGTGAGTACGGCAAACGCGAGATGTGATAACTTGATGAGATCGCTCTGCTACTACGTAAAACGTACAGCATTTATTTATCAGGACCAATTTATATTCTGATATATTACTTACATATCTACATCATTATTAATATATGTAATAATATTAATATTATAAGTAATCTCCAAGCGTAAACTAGCAGAAATCATATTAAAAAAAACAATAAAAAAATGATTACTTACTAAAAACAAAAATAAAAATTAAAAAATATTGAAATAGATATATTTGTAGTTGTAATATTGGTTTAATAATAATTTAACTCAATTCTATATTTAAATACATTCTACCTTTTGAACATTTTGCATACCGTAAGTTAAATGTATGGGGACTATTAATAAAAATTACATCTTATTTGTAGGTATCCTTCTACATTATGAGCGAATAAATGATTTTTATTGCTACAGTTGCCATTGGACAAAAACCTTTACAATTTACGAAAAACCGTTTAAAGCATTATCTTTCATTCGCACGGACGTAAAAATATCGCGCCCTGGATTTTCAACTCTCGGTACTAACACTGAGCATTGAAAATCCAACAAAGAGCATACCAGCGCGTCGAAATAACTAACTGTTGAATTTTCAACTCTCTGCGTTAAAAAGAGCGTTCAAAATCCAGTGCGCGGAAAAAATCGCCAAAACAAACCTGGGCAAAAGCAAAACAACATTCAGCCTTGTCCTACAGATTGTTGCGCATGCACAAAATCTACCAACCATTGTTATGACCACAATGTGTGAAATTTTTTAACAAAACATGTGAAGATTCTCAAGCGCGTAACAAATGTTATATTGTTCGGCGCTGAGGTGTCAAAACGCCGTCATTATAATTGCCTAAATTGCTCTGAGAGCTGAGAAAATTAAGGCATCAAGATCAAGCTAGACATGAGAACGAATCTGGATTAAGCGGGATTGTCCGAAAGAGTTACCGTTACCCTGGACCATAAAAGGCTAAGGAAGGAACATGGATGGGTTTTAGTCAGTAAGAGTCTGACACTCCCTTCCGCTCCACCCAGACCGGGATGATCACTTGATGATTTCCCATCCTCAAAAAAAGAACAAATCTGGAACTGCTAGGTGGTTTTTTATAATGTGCTAACTAGGCCATAATTTAACTTTTCCTATAACAATAATTCTCGACCACCTCGACACCAGTTGACTAGCACACATATCTGCTTTACCCTTCGAGAAATGCAAGCGTGATGTTATGCATTACAAATTACAACTACCTAGATTTCAGGAAAAGGTTACCTACATCAAACATGCAGATTTATCTTCCTTATTAGTTAAACAAATTAATCACTTCTGCGTACGCGCACCTGTTAATAATGACAGGATAATTAAGTATTGCAGGACTTTCACTACCTACAGATCCGAAAGGAATTTATTCCTTTTGGGACCTTTTCCTTATACGTCAACAGATTTCTCGTAAAGGTGATAAAATACAGAATTAATATGTTATGGAAGTCGTGCTGACATTTCCACTGACGCAAACTGGCCATTAAAAAGATTTTGTCGCGACAGTTGCTAAGGTCGAATGTTATAAGGCAGTTTCAAGGTTTAAATGGAAAGTTCACAGTGGGTGTATAGGTATATCCACCGCCTACTGTCGGTAACTATTTAATTTAATTGACAACTTACACCTACGGTCACTGCCTACACAAAGTAGAGCTGTGCCATTACGAAATTTCAATAATTCAAGGTATGTAAATGCATAAATCTTTATAGTCGTTTTATGTTAGTTTTTGAGTGGGATATGTAAGTTGTGACTCATTCAAGAATCGTTTGAATACTGATTGATGAGTTATATACTTATCTAGTTTGTTTTAATTGTTGTTATCTAATAGTTTTGTACGATGCGTTTTTGTTTTAACAATCAACTGTTTCTCTTTCGCACGATTGCACGCTGCAATCCTGCAACTACACCAAACTGGGTTAACGATAATCCTACGTGACACGCTTTGTCTATTCAAGTCTTCATTTGTTTTCCAATAGCAATCATCAATTTTACATGGTGTGTACTTAAAACGTACTTCGCCTTCGTGTCAATGGGCTAACCGCCCATAGGTTTCTGCATTACTGCAATCTCGAAATTTGATACGATGTCTTTGTGTCTCAATAGGTATGCACATAGACTCGAACTACAGTGAAATACCTAGTATATGGACATTAAACACTTTGGGTAAGTGTATATTTAGTCAAGTTCTTAGGTAACCATGGTAACTTAAAACTTGCAAAAAATCGATCGATATCTTTTTCTCATTAATTGTCGGCGTTTCGACACTGAAAGTTTTCGTGTGAAACAATGAACTCTGCGGTCCAGTGCTCATGTCTTGGTTGTCGTGGTTACGCAACGCGGGCGGGCTCCAATTACTACCGTTGCGCAAGCGCCGCTAAACGTTAACTTACTGCCAGTTCCCTTATTGCAGTATACCGTGTCATTTGTGAGGCAATGTTGGTAAAGTTACATATTTGTAACTTATCGTGATCGCGTGGATATCTTTGGATGTACTTGTATGCTCCTTTTATGGTTACGAAATAAATGATACGTCCTTCGTAGAAGGAGTTAGAATCTCAAATGTTTTTAAGATTACCTCCGACTACAACTTTGATTCGGAATTTTCACATTTATTTATTTACTATAGTATAGTTAAAATCTCGCTGCAGACTTGGTCATAAATCATAATCGGAGTAGGGATGTGCGCTAGTTGCGCGCGCTCAAGGCCATTATCGATAACAGAATCATTAAAGTTATAACGTAAACATACTGCATTCATTAAGTATGCAGGTTAACTAATGAGTACTAATGTGTTTTTACGAGACTTCCTTCTCGTAAGAACAACGTAATTTGGTAATAAAATAAAAAAAATGTGTATTTATTTCTATCACCCATTTATAAATATATAAAACTATCGATATCACTCATCGACTGCAGTAATGCACAGGACTACGTGTGGGCGTGGCCTGCCCATAAGGCCCGTGAGTGGGAAAGAGAGCGAAACACTCGAATGATTTATGATCGAGTCTGCAGCGAGATTTTAACTATACTATAGCTGCTCTCGCGCGGTTTCACCCGCTGCTCGGCTCCTATTGGTCGTAGCGTGATGTTACATAGCCTATAGCTTTCCTCGATAAATGGACTATCCAACACAAAAAGAATTTTTCAATTCGGACCAGTAGCAGAGGAACGCGCTTATCTCTGGAAGATAAGCGCGTTCCTCTTCAGCTTTATAATATTAGAATAGATTAGCTTTATTTTATCCCTTATATTTAGTTTTGTGTTGTGTACTTATTTATTTATTTGTTAGTAATATTAGATTCGTACTTAAATAAGAATAAGTATTGTTAGGTGTAAGGGCCGCCTTTTGCGGTAAAGGCCTCCCCTCCTACAAACCGTTCCAGGTGGATTTTTCACATAAAACTAATCAAATATCGCGCAGTTTCAATTCAACATCGCAATCGTAACTGCCATTGTCTTTTAAAGATAATCGTAAAGAGAAAGCAAAACGCCTCGTCATCCTACTTACTACGCATAGTAGTCTAACTATAGAGCCACTTAATAAATAATTCACCAGCTGACAAACATTACCTAACCACAATGACAAATTACTAAGAGGTTTGTTACGTGGTGTAACAACATTATAATCACTGTTACCCACAATATGGCACTGTAGTCTAAGGATATTAGTAGGTCTACCTACCGTCTACGAAATAAGCCCGTAGAAAAGACAAAGGCATTAACCCAGTTTGTTTTGATTCACGCACGCGAGAATATCGGGATATCATCTGCTCTGCCTTTTCCCAACTATGTTGGGGTCGGCTTCCAGTCTAACCGGATGCAGCTGAATACCAGTATTTTACATGGACCGACTGCCTATCTGACCTCCACAACCTAGTAACTGGGCAATACGATACTCCTTGGTAAGAATGGCTGTCCGATTTTCGGGCTTCTGAGGACCCGTAACGACTGTCAAAAATGCTGCTTTCCGAACCACGGAGGAGTCTTGGTATGTAAAGATGGCCACGGACAACCCCGGTTAGACTAGAAGCTGACCCCAACATAGTTGGGAAAAGGCTAGGGAGATGATGAGTTTTAGAAGAACGATTTCTAGAAACATAATACTTACCTAAATGGTCCTATAAGCATCGCTATTGTGTACCGGAAGAGAGAAAGTAGTCTCATTAGTCTAGTCAAGGACCACATCGCAGTTTGCACAACTGTTCACACATTTAAAATAGTTTCGTGGAGCAATACATGAACCGGTCTAAATGTATCTCAGCAATGAGAGACTGACAGATCGACCCACATTTTATTTGTAAAGACTTCGAAAATAAGCATCAACTCTTCAGCTAACTGAGTGAAGAAACATGGCTTTCGTCCGCTGCCACTTTGGAGTTAAATAAACTCTTTTGCGTCAATAACAACATGTCAATCGTTAATGTTCTTTGTAAAGAGATCTTTTAAACTCAGGCTTTTTGGCTTGATCGTCGAGACTCCGCAAATCTAAGCCACATTTCTTGAAGTGAAAACTTCTTTAGCGGCGTTGTGCACTTTTTTGTGATGGGTAAAAAATGTTAAACTCGCGTCAGGACATGTGACCAGCAGGTGTATTATGTAAAAATCTCACCGTGAAACCTAAGTGAAGTGAGTTTACTGGGTGCTGTAAATAGCATCAATTCCATAGCATCTGATGGACACCTCCCTTCACCAAAATTTTCCGGCTGATCGAAAATTCGTAAGACGGAAGGAGAGATAAACTTTTTAATGTAAAATAATTGTAATGGTTCTGAAGTGTTAAATTTTTAATGTTATGTAAATTGTCATGTTTGTGTACGATAGCGCAATAAATGAATATTGTATTTTACCACATAAAAATGATAGTACTTTTATACTGATAATTAGAGCAATTCATGCAAAATTATGCCCTAACCATTCCAAAATATCAAATATGCACAATTTTAATATTCAAGTTTTCACTTCTGCCGGCACTCCCGGAGTGCAACCCGTTTTTTTCATTAGGATCATTTTGAAGGTAGTCCTTTTGATATTTCCGCATCTTTCTATCATATTAACCATATCGTCTTCTTACAGCACACGCTAATCCTGGCTGCTCTGGCCGCCGTTACCACGGCCATGCCTTCCTACATCGCGGTACCTGCTGAGCAGATCGCGTTCTTGGATCTGTCACAACTACACGTGCGTCGAGTGCCACGGCAGACTCTGTCGCCACCGCCACTGCCGCCACAGCTACCACAAGCGTTATATGAACAGGATTATCAGCCGATACCGCTGCAACAATACCAGCAGCAACGTAAGTTTTTTTTTTATATCGATTTCAAACAGTGTTAGCCTAGTGGTGTGACCGTCGGACTGCCAAGTCATAGGTCTCGAGTTCGAACCCAAGGCATGCACCTCTGATTTTACGGATTCATCTGCGTTTTTTAAAATTAACACTTGCTTAAAAATCGGTGAAGGTAAACATCGTGAGGAAACCGGCATGCCTGAGATATATTTCTCAACAGGCAGCATAAGATCTTGGACACCAGGTTAGTCACTAACCACACGAAAAGAAGAAGATATCGATGATACTCAAAATTCTAAAAAGTCCAAAGTTTGAGCATAAAACGTCTTTAGTTAGTTAGTTACTAAGGTCCGTATTACAGAACCTCACTCAACTCAAGCATTACTTAAAACTAGTTTTGACCAATCAAATGGCTTTAATTGAGACTCAAGCAATGCTCGAGCAGCATCTTTATATCTTACATATCCTTTATATTGATGCCTTTATCACTTTCTTTTCAACGTTAACTACATGCATTAGCTGTACACGGTTACTTTTTTTTAAATACCCATGTCATGAATGGTTTTAGATAAAACTCTTTATTAACAACTTATTACGTTTGCAAGCAATTAGATTATCTATTGGATTTCTATTTTACTGACCTAGAGGAAATCAAAGCGGCGTGCGGCAAGGAAACGTGTTTATTTATTACTCAAGCTTGATTATTATCATTTATAACTATGTGGTAATACACACATCAAAAGTGTCTAGGGATCAACATATATTTTTGCAATAACTTTTCTCTTGATTGATATTAATTTAAATTTTCTTTAAGGATTCATCAAATAAAGTGTTTTCGTTTGTCACAGTAACGATAAACCAAGTCACCTTTGCATTAATAAAGAAATTTGCCATTTTCCTAATAAAGGGATTTTTGACATTTGAACCACTAACATTAAAGTTCGAAAAAAAGACTGAAATAACAGTTTTCTTTAAAATTTTATTGGGTAACTTAAACAATTAATAATCCGTGTTTCTACCGCGAACACTAACAACACAAGAACATCGGTTTGGCATACTCAAAATGAGTTCATCCAAATCACGCTGTGGAATGGCCGCCCATGTTCGTTGCAACAACAAAAAAAGGTGTTATCAGTCGACTTTGGACACGTTACCGAAGCACTGGTACCGTGGCTGAGCGCCATGAAGGACGGTATCGCTGCACCACACGGAGACAAGACCGATACATTCAAATCTTAACTCGAAGAGCTCCAACAATAACCGCCATGATGTTAGCCGTGAGGCTTCATCACTCTTCAGGGAACTTAATTAGCGACCAAACAGTCAGAAACCGCTTGCATGAAGTGAACCTTCATTCCCGAAGACCGCTACGGGTACCACCTATAGCAATGCACAATCGTAGGATTCGATATCAATGGGCTCTTGAACACAGAAATTGGGCAGAAGAACAATGGCGTTTCGTGTGCTTTTCTGATGCGTCTCGTTTTGGTATGAGACCGGATACAAGACGTATACGACACTGGAGAACCCCTGGACGCCAACAGCGATTAAAATCCTGCCAGGAAGTCCATCCTTATAGTGGTGGAACCATCATGGTATGGGCGGGTATTTGGATCGGCGGAAGAACTGAGTTGATTTGGATCAGAGGCAACCTCAACGCTCAAATTTATGCTGAGACGATTGTATCTGACGTCATCGTTCCTCTACAAGTGCAAATCGGTCCCTTATTTCAGTTAATGCATGATAATGCACGACCGCACACCGCAAGAGTTGTAAGACAGACTCTCGCCGCAGCTAACATCAATGTCCTGCCCTGGCCTGCTCAGTCGCCAGACTTGAACCCGATTGAGCATGCATGGGATATGCTACAGAGAAGAGCTCTGCCGAATATGGAGGGTATCCAGTTGCAAGAAGACCTTTTTTTGTTGTTGCAACGAACATGGGCGGCCATTCCACAGCGTGATTTGGATGAACTCATTTTGAGTATGCCAAACCGATGTTCTTGTGTTGTTAGTGTTCGCGGTAGAAACACGGATTATTAATTGTTTAAGTTACCCAATAAAATTTTAAAGAAAACTGTTATTTCAGTCTTTTTTTCGAACTTTAATGTTAGTGGTTCAAATGTCAAAAATCCCTTTATTAGGAAAATGGCAAATTTCTTTATTAATGCAAAGGTGACTTGGTTTATCGTTACTGTGACAAACGAAAACACTTTATTTGATGAATCCTTAAAGAAAATTTAAATTAATATCAATCAAGAGAAAAGTTATTGCAAAAATATATGTTGATCCCTAGACACTTATGATGTGTGTAGTTACGAAGAGATTCCTACGCAGCCATGACTTTTAAAATTAAAAAGTTATTAAAAATTATCGCTCAGCATTTCGAAAGTACTTCCTGGCACCTTTCGTCGTACTTGGCGACTCGATTGTGAAATGGCAGACGGTGAAATGGATCTTTAATGTCGATTCGTATGCCCATCAATCATGATTACCTTGGCCCCATCACTTTCACTGCAGAGTGCAGAACAAAGGATCAACTGCTTTCTATGCAAGTGCTATAACTTGTTTTACATTCAATGGGATCGTGTCCGTTCACTCAGCGAACAAAGACGTACTTACAAGCTCAAAGTACCGTTTACTTTCCTCATTGTTAGATCTTGTAAAATGATTTACGTAATCTTGCAAAAATACTTTTTTTCACAATCATTTTTGATTATGTTGTAACTTTGATATCACTTTCGATTTCGACGTGGTCGGAATAAACTGTTTAGTTTGATGTAATTGGTTTGTGAGTTTGTACAGTATAATTTTGGCATAAATCGTTGGAGTAAGTGTTTCGGGTAGGCGGCTATATTGCAATTCTTGTGTTGTAGCTACTCCAGTACTAGCGCGGGGTAGTGTTGGCGTTGTCCAATTAAGTGCGGTCACGCAAGCTTAATTCGATGATTGTGCATGCTAAAAAAAACGATTACCCTCTATTTCGTAAACAATATTATGCATGCGAATGCACATTTCCTCCAGTTCGGATTTGCAAACGTTTCGTATAAAAATATTGGCCGTGAGAATATGCTCATTAGAGAGAATAGTTTGTTTTTTAACTCGGTTTGCATTCAAATCTAGATCAAGATAAAAAGTTACATTTTGCAACTTTACTTTTATTTTTTCTTATTCTTAGTTAGCCTCCTTTTTAAGTTATCAATCATCTCACAATCACATCATTATAAATCTTATTTTTCTAGTGCTTATTGTGCTTGTCACGAGTAGGTCATCAAGATAAAAATCTTGAACTATTGTTTTAAACGTACTGCTTCCAATTTGGTTCTCTGGTACTCAAGTCAAGTCTCTTTCTCATTACAGCGGTTGCCCTGGCCGCACCCTCGGAAAATGAAGCCCCCGCAAGACTTCTAAGAATACAGCAGCAGCCACAAGACGCGTCAGGATCAGCGTCCTTCGGCGGAGCCTCACAATTCGCGGAAAGACCGCCTGACTTCGGGGAATACGTGGACTTCGGAGCCCACACTGGTGACAACGGAGCCTTTGGCTGGTACGCTGACTATCCGGTCAATAACCACCAAGATTCTAGTTACAGGAAATAGGTAATTGAAGGTGCGAATAGAGCTAATCCTGGCAAACAGGTTGAAGGTTAATCCCGCTCCGATATGTCTGCTTATAGAGAGATTTTAGGTTTAACAATAACTTTGAAGTTTTTGTTAAAGGTTAGGCGTTTGGTAGGAAAGTATTTAAATATTTTCTATATTATAGAGTGGATTAACTAACCTTCCAAAATAGGAGAGCTCTTACTCAAAATCTTGCCAATTTAGTGGCTTAATTGTTGCACTTATCTTGCCACGCACTTGTTACTCAAATAAGACCAAAGACAGTATTATTTCAAGTGATATTATTAGGTTTAGTTTCGTAGCTGAATAACCGCACATTTGTTACAAACGGTTCATTCCGCTCAACGTTTTTTAAATGCACTTCCAACGTTAGTTCCTTGTTTCTTAGATTTAAGTTTACAAAGTACACTGTGATACGTACTGAGGTAGTTCTTTCTTCTTCTCTTGCTTTATCTTTAATATTTCTTTCTTCTTTCTATCTGCTATCATTTGTTGCACTTCACTGTTATGCTTGCTTTTCCACGCTTTCTTTTATACATTGTTGTACGCAAAAACATATACATAATACTATTATCTCAAGTACAATATCATCATCAAGTACAATTCTAACATCATTCTTACTATATACTATACCTATCTCATTTGCTATTTCTTATCTATCTGCTATTTCTGTATCGCTTTCATTTATTTTGTTTGTTTACAAATATAATGTGTTACATTCTTCTTCGTTTCATTTTATGCTATCACTTCACATATTTACTTTACTCTCACGCATTCTCACTGTGTTCTTTACTACTACTTACTTTATATATCAACATCATCCTACATATTAATAGCTCTTTCTACTGTGTTTACTCTTGCATTTATTTCCCTTTTCAATTGCCAAAACCATTTCATAGATTTGTTTTGGAAGCAGAATGCAGAATAACTCAACGTTGCCGTCACGTTGCTATGTTTTTTTTCATGGAAATGGTTCATGTCAAATGCTTCTATCAGGCTATCTATTTTCTTATCAAATCAGCTCAACACTGACTATTCTAATTTCGTCCTACACTCAAATATCATCATCATTTTATTAAATCATACAAAAAAGCATTGCAAACTATTCTCTCTTCTTATTTAAACATCATCATACAGTAAACCCATTAAAACATTCTTATCATAACCATCTCAATCAATTAATGCATTCTAGTACATTTTGCAACTGATTTGAATGTCTTATACTTTCTATCCTTCCTGTTTTCTATACAATGTCATATTTCATAAACTCTTTTTCAAACACAACTTTATCTATAAACTTTACACTTTCGATATATCTTAATTTGTCGTTACTATTTTTCTTAAATAAGTACTACTTTGCACTGTTCTATTTCTCCTATTTCTCTTGAAATCAACATGTTCACCAGGTTCAATGACTGCGCCTTTCTTTTATTTTTCTTTCAATTGATCTTATCTATTCTTTTCTCCAGTCTTTCTTTACTTTACTTTACTATCTTCTTCTATCTTACTATCTGTTTCTTCTACTATCTTCTTTACTCTTTCTTCTTTTTTTCTATCTTAAGACAAATTAAGTGATATTTGTCTATTCTACTTCTTTAAGACTGCCAACTTGTGGTTTGTCATCTATTTTATTGCAACTGTGCCCTTTTATTGCTAAATCCGACTCTATATCTCTATACCTGTATCTTTGTCCTGACTCTATATCTTTTTCAAAACAAGTATATAATATTTTATAGTATTTTTTTAATCAACGTATTTTCTTTCTTTGTTTTCAATATCTTGTTCTTAAATTGTTCCATTTACTTTACACTTTTTTTACTTATTCCTTATGTTTCGATCTACTCTTGAAATATTTTCTCTTTTTCTTACGCGAGTTTCTACTTATACTTCTATTTCATTCTATGTATTTTTCCTTCTTATTTAAATCTACTGCTATTGTCTCTTATAAATGTTATTGTATCCTCATTTTCTATTATATTTCGATCTGATTTTATTTCTTACTTTATTACTATTTCTATTATATTATATTAAAAATAGTAAGAACTCTATTCTTCCATCGTCTATTACAATTTTTATTTTATCGTTTCATATCTCCATTCTTTCCAATTTTCATAATACATTTATTTCTGCCTGAATATGACATTAAATCATTGTACTTCTTGTTATCATATCTGACACATAATCACCACTTTTATCGTAAACTCTTCTACGTCATCATATATATTCAATGAATTCATTCCACTGCCAGACAAAGGCCACTCGTAGGCTGCACTATAATACCCTGTACTCTGTCTTCCACTAGTTTCTACTTTTAATCTAATTCTATCACACTTCGTTTCTGTCTTTAAATTCCAAAATTTCGTATTTCATTATCTCCTACATGTGTTCTTCTAATTGCCTTTTGTTTCTTTGACTTTCTGTTTCCAAATCATTGATAAATCTATCTTCTAACTTCTATAATGATATCTAATATTGCCTTAGCCTTCTATATTATTTCACAAAACAGCCTATTTTCCAAACATTTGTCTTTTCATTTCCCAAACATATTTCTTTTCTTACGACTTAATTTTTTTCATAAATTTGAATACTTTGCTTACGATCTATTCCGAAAATCTCCTATATTTCATTTACCCATTATGTTCTGACGTTGACCAAACCTGTATTTCTGAAAACTGCATCTATCCTATAATTTCCTTCTTTCCATAACATCATCATTATATTCTATCATCAAACCTACCTATATTTTATTTGTGTACGGCAAAATAGGTCTTCTGGCAATCTCTCGTCACCTTTATCGCACATCATATTTATCTTTTCCTCTTGCTATATCTTCCTATGAATTCTATTTATTCTTCCTAAGAAAGCCTCTTTTTATAATGTTTAGATTTACTTTGCCTGGCAAGCGAAAGACGTTTAATTCATAAGTAGTTATTTCTTAAAGACGAAACAAAATGGCAGGCTAGATACTCGTATATAGAATATTATACCGGACAGTTGGGAGAACCGAGTCAGCCGTGCATATTATGTGAAAAATGGGACGGACGGATCTGATCAGCAATTGTGTATCATCTTCCATCTTGGAAAAGATGTGTGTCTGTAAGGTGCTGCTTGGCAATTGTCTACCAGAGGTAATTATGATGTGTATACTGAACAATCAACGTTTGGACCAATTCTTTATCTATAAGAATAACGATGATAACATGGTTGAGCTACAACACAAGCCCTTTACTATACACAACAAGTCTGATAGGCATACAACATGGATTTTAGAAATGATTGATGAAATGTGGATGCACTATACACCTCTCCGTCTCCACACCTTCGAGAACAGGCATGCTACGCTTCTTGTTACACAAATAGACGAAAAAACGCACCCGAAAGTAGATATATCTTTGCATCTGCTATATCTACTGACTTAATACTCCACTATGTCTACACTTGTTTCCCCTATTACTATCGATCTTTAAGCTTTCTTTTTTATTTCTCTTCTTTATTTACTTTACACAGTTTCAATCTTTGCTCTGTTATTTTTTTACTTCTCACTTTATACGCTTTCTTTAAACCTTCTTTCTGTTTTTCTTACACACTCTTACAGATCTCATCTCATCAATTTTCAACAAATTTTCTAATTCCTTGCATTTCTTTATTCTTATTTTTCTATTCTCTTGCATTATTTTTCTAAATCTCTATCCTTCTTTCTTACCAATCTTACTTCTTTATTACTTTCACTTTACACTCTTCCTCTTCTTTCCTTTCCAATTTCATTTTTATTTTACTTATTTTTCTAATTCTCTATTCTTCTTTCTTACCAATCCTACTTCTTTATTCCTTCCACTTTACACTCTTTCACTTATGCTTTTTTTCTTTTCTAGTTTTATTTTTCTTTTCATTATCTTTCTAAATTTCTATCCTTCTTTCTTACCGATTCTATTTCTTTATTCATTTCACTTTACACTCTTCTCTTCTTCTTCTTACGCTTCTGTCTTTTCATATTCGTACTTCTTGTTTACCCTTTATCTGAAACCTTGCACTTTATACTACCTACTCTGCACCTGCATTTGTGCACACACTTAAAGACTATAATGTATCCTTCGTGGATGGCTAGTTTCTGCTGAGATTGGGCGCCGAGATCAAACTCCAGCCAGGAGGACTATAGTTACTCTTTTATCATTTCACGCTTCATCTCAATCTTACTACATGCTTCTATCTATTCTATCTTCTTCCTCTATATCTTCACTATTTCTTTCTGTTGTTCACTTGAGTTTACAACTTACTCTAACTATATCTTTACACACTTTTTCATATTCTGTTCGTCTTCTTTATTCTTCTGCTTTTCTTTATTTCACTTTAAAGCTTTTCTGTTTCTATACCGAATTTAATTCTGCTGTTTGTCTTTTCTTATTTTACCCTTACTTCAGTTTACTTTTCAATTTCTTTCCTTCTTTCTAAAACTTTATTCTGTTTTCCTATTACTTTTCTGTTCTCTTACTTTTTCACACTTCTTTATACCAAGCTACCTGGTGCGATTTAGAACAAATTATTTATAAGTTTTGTTGCACAATACTGTTATTTGTTGCTGTTAATTAAACCATTGTTAATTAATCAACGTTTTGTTTGTTTTATCAGCCTTTTTTTCTGAATCGACGATAAATAAAAATATGTTGACAACATGTTTTGTAATTTCATTTTATTTTACCCGTTTATCTCCAAAACTGTAATCATTATATTATGAGTATTTATGAGTGTGCAAACCAAGATATTGTTGAATGTATCGATGACGTCGTAATGATTTTATCACCATAATATTTAATGTCACTAAGGGTCGATTGTTCAATGGCTTGCTATCGTTTACCTGAAGAATAAAAATGGCGGTTTGACATATTTTCTATGTAAAAGCTGTCAAACTGTTATATTTATTCCTCCATTAAAACTTATCTGACTATTAAAAAATCAGCACTTAATCATCTTTCTGCCCTTGTTCCTTGTTACCTAGAGTCGGCGAAACACTTATTTTTCTAACCTTGTGAAGTTTCAATTTAGAGGAAATAGTTGTAAAAAGTGGTAACGCAATTATGTAGTCGAGTGTTCACTGTCCATTCAATGCATATGGTAGGAAATGTATAGTTTTTTTTTGAGAAAAACACTTTAATCGTTTTAATACTTTTATTTCTTACACTTAACATATATTCTCGTACAATGATATTTAAAATAGATTTCTTTGATCTGATCAACAGCATAGATAAGGGTGTTTCGATCTAAGATTCTACTAACATGTTTATGACATAGACTACCGTACATAACAGGTATACACATATACAATCAGAGTTATATAAAATCAAGTTGTACATCTAAAAGGTAGTTTTTTCATGAAGAAACGTTAGTAGATTAGGCATCGAAAGTTTTCTTTTAAAGTGTTGCATTCTTTGTTAGCCCGCTGGGTTGCCAGGTTTACGTTTCGGCAAAAAGTTCGTGCGTGAAATAGATGTTTTTTTTTTAATAATATTTAGCCAAGGCTTTTTGTACAGACAGATGCTATATATTACATAGATTTTCATGACATTTAGCCAGTGTTTGGCACATTTTGATGAACACCATTTTGTCTCCGTAAGCCGATTTATAGCCTTTTTGTACAATATAGACATTGGTGCACATTATTAAGTTTAAATCAAACTTTCTACTCACCACATTTTTTTGGTATTTAAATCACAAAAAAAATTGTATATCAAAAAGCAAAAAGCAACTGCCATGTAAAATGTAATACAGAACAATAATTAATACTGATAAACTCAGTCCAAATAAATTAAAAATCACAGTAGCACTTAGAGATCTAAATAAATAAATCAATATAAATAATAGGGATGATGACAGAGTAAAAAAACGACTAAATTTTATTTAGTCCGTTAGTCAGATAATAACAAAATATTACACGTATTTTTTGCTTTATCATAAAAACATAACACGTTTTTAAAACATCGTGAGGAAACCAGCATGTCTTAGAGATATTTCTCAACAGCATGTGAAGCTCAGAAGTCAGAGGCCCATAGGCAGCATAAAAACTCCGACACCAGGTTAGTCACTAAGTCACTAACCACACGAAAAGAAGAAGATATTAATAAAAAGTGACTTAGATATAACGCATTAAAGTTGGGGAGTGGGGGTCCGCTACGTCATAACTCAGTATAAAATCTACATTGGAGTGCCGTAATGCGTCATCTCCCCGACCCTTGCTCGAGCCAGCCCGCGTTGCCGTTTTTTTTTTTTTTGTGAATGGCATCTCGCAGTTCAACCAAAGGGTTGTCTACTGCTTAACCGGGCTTGCCTGTGGCTGCTACAAAAGAATTGTAGCCTCCAGCCAGGGCTTAATAAAAACTAAACCTAACTTACAAAACTAAGCGACTACACGCTAAGGGCACCCCCTGCGGGGTTCGGACCTCGGCTTAGGGCGTCGCTGGGGGGGGACAGCAAGGGACAGCTGGATCGGGGGTTTTTAAAACTACTGGCTCAGCGGCCACGCGGGCTGGCTCGAGCAAGGGTCGGGGGGATGAGAGTGGACAGGGTCGTCGCGACGGGCCTCGACGGCGAGGACGGAACGACGGAAATTTGTGTCTGTGTGCTAATCTAACAGTGCTAGTAGCCGGGCTGCTCTCCTGGAGGAGAGTGGTGGCATCGTCGGGGGCAATGAGGGTATGCCGTGGACGGCGAACCTTACTGATGCGGGACGGGGTGTATCGGGAGGCGGCCGCAATCAGGGGATTGCGGTGCTTTATGGCAGTGTCAAAGAAACGCTTCGAGAGGCGTTTGATGAACTGCTGGACTGTGGGGAGTTTAAAATCTACATGAAGGTCCATGTTACGGACGTAAAAGGGAGCTCCTGAGACCCTACGAAGGAACCGGTTTTGGAGTGTCTGCATTCGATGCAGATACTTGGGTTTGGCGTGCGCGAAGACGACACAAGCGTAGGTCATGATGGGACGGATTACAGCCTTATAGAGACGCAGTTTGCACCGGAGTGACAATTTGCTGCGTTCTGTAAGCATGAATTGGAGCCTACCGAGAGCGAAAGCGGCCCGCGAACGGACCTGCTTTATGTGCTCTGCGAAACTGAGGTGTTGGTCGAGAGTGACACCCAGGTACTTGGCATGCTTCGCCCAAGGGATCGGCTTGCCGTACATGGTGATCGGATTAGGGGGGTTGGGGAGGGGCCTACGAACTCTCCTAAAGAGAACAGCCTGGCTTTTATCGGGGTTGACCTCGATTCTCCATTTCCGGAACCAAGTGCCTAGGCCCGCGTTGCCGCTGAGCCAGTAACTTTAAATACCCCCGATCCAGCTGTCCCTTGCTGTCCCCCCCCCAGCGACGCCCTAAGTCGAGGTCCGAACCCCGCAGGGGGTGCCCTTAGCGTGTAGTCGCTTAGTTTTGTAAGTTAGTTTTAGTTTTTATTAAGCCCTGGCTGGAGGCTACAATGCCTACAATTCTTTTGTGGCAGCCACAGGCAAGCCCGGTTAAGCAGTAGACAACCCTTTGGTTGAACTGCGAGATGCCATTTCCAAAAAAAAAACCGTAATGCCTCATTTTAATGTAATCTTTTGATTACATACGTGTTCAACATTTTTTTATTATCTTGTTGACGGACAAATAAAAAAAAATAAGTCATCATCCCTATTGAGATCAAAACTTAAGTATACTTGCATTATGTTTGAGCTATACAGAACATCATACCTAATTCACACCTCGCTAAATCTTTAAAACAGTTCTACACATCGGTATCATATCCAAATTCTCTCATTTATTGGATGAGCGTGGAATCTATGATATTGCTATTTTTGTAATAGTTCAAACGTGTCTTTCATGCTTCTTATTGCATATTATTTAACTGGAGATATGAAAGAAGAAGAAAATACGTTTGTTTGCGGCAAAAATGACGCATAGAAAAAAATCAATCAATTTGCCTTTCCCTACTATTTTGGGGTCGGCTTCCAGTCTAACCAGATCCAGCTGAATACTAGTATTTACATGGAGCGACAGCCTATGTGACCTCCACAACTCAGTAACTGGGTAATACGATACCCCTTGGTAAGACTGGCTGTCAGATTTTCGGGCTTCTGACGGCCCGTAACGACTGTCAAAGATGCACTAATGACAGCCGGGACCAACGGCTTAACGTGCTACAGCAAATATCTGTGATCAAGGCATGATATTATTTCACACTTCTCGATACACCGATGTGTAAAACGGTTCTACTATTCTCATACATGTCCGTGTACCATTGCTAACCATATCCTAAATAGCATATATAATAAGACACTGTTAGACAATCACATCCTTTTGTTTTTCGCCTATCAAAACCTGCACTCAAGGTAAATTAATTGATGTGAAATTACACACTCAACTGTCACTCACTGTCATTTACTAAGACATGGGTTCCCAGCCGTAGAGAGAAAGGCCTAGGGGGTGGGGGGTGGGGGGGTTAAGCGGTTAGATAATAATAGGATAAATCAGTTATTCGTTAACATTTGTTTGAAATAATTTGTTACCATTTCAGCAAATAGAATTTGTCATATATATATACTGTACATAGGCCAAATGTTTCAATAAAAATGTATATATATACTTACCAATAGGCCTTAGGTTCGGCACGCATCAGCCGTTAAATTTTGTCTTTAGGAATTCACCGCTTTACGTTTCAAGGGATCATGTACAAATCAATTCATGAAAATATTCAACAACAAAATTTCCAAAAGTCCAAAGTAAGCCCACCCCCTATTACATGGGACTTAAACATAACTGGCGAAATATGGGTGGTACACCTCTGCCAAACCCTTCGAGAAATACAGGCGAGATGTTTCCTTATGTTATTAAAATGTCTAATAAAGGTAGAAAACCCCTACCTTTCCCACAATAATAATGTCAACGTTTCATAAAGTTCTACGGAAGAAACATTGAAAGTAATGTTATACAGAGTGTTTATGTTTGTTGATTATAATTATACAGGGTGTAGCGTAAATATTGGCCCAAAGTTAAGGTGTCTTTACATCGCACATTCAGCCATTACATAACACAATTTGAATCATTTTTAACGCGCTTTATTAGCCTCAACTATCTGTGTGTAATCTTTAAATGTAATTTTCCCATACTTCAAAATGCCAGATGAAGTTCAAATTTAACACACTTATCAAGGACAGATGACAATGCAATAATTTAATAACTTTCGCCCATTATCCTCAACAAGATCTTCAGGATAAGCGGTTTTTTAAGTTAAGTTTAACAATTGACATGAAGCACCCCTGTTTTTTACGATAAAATGATTTTTTAATCACTCTATTCCCATTTTAAACTTATTGAAGAATATTTTCTTTTTATTTTGGTTTTTTATTATTTGCGGAGTCTTTCAAGTCTTACAATAAAATGTTATTATTATTTTTGATAATTTTACAACTTGCATTACTAATTTGGCAGTTATTTTAATAAATGTCAATTTTTTTTTTAATTTTGTTTTTATGTTACTGTGGCATACATGTGCTATCACATGCAAATAACATTTTAAATATCATTTTTAAATTACTTAAGAAAAAATGTGTGCCTTCCAAATTTCAACTTAAATGTCTAAAAAATTATGTGAATTCGGGTGTATAAGGTGTAAAAAAAATGTACTACACTATTGGTGCCGGTACTTACGCCACACCCTGTATGTTACATTGAAAGTAATGTCACACAGTCACACGTTTCACTTCAAAAAGTTTTCCTGTGATGGGTGATACAGAACTTTATTCATACGCCATAAAACTTATTATACGTACTTCGAGTTCGCTCGGGCCATTACAAGTAGGTAAGTAGAGAAATATATTTTTGGTATAAAGCTACCTGTCCATTGTGTTTGTGGCACAGTTCACCCTCTAAACCTTGATGTTATGAACTCCATGTCCATCTATATATGTATGTATAAAGACCGGTCTATGTACTATTTTCATTTCTTTAATATCACTTTAAAACAGGCTACAAATGAAATTAGCGCTAATACAGTGTGTTAGGTTCAACGAGGGACATAGTTTCTGGTTGTATAGTACTCATGAAAATTAACAACTTTGTCCATGGGACCAACTCTGAAAAATTAAAAAAGAATATCAGCTGTTCCATTTTGACGAATTATGCGAACATAAATGTACTGAACAGCTGATATTTTTCGTGATTTCAGGTATAGTTCCATGTCAAAGTTGTTTAATTTCATGTCTATAGTAAGTCTGTCCCTCGTTTAACCTAAAACACTGTATACTATTTTTCATTTCTTTGATATCACTTAAAAACAGGCCACAAATTAACTTAGCGCTTTTAGTTTCGGAGATTCTGAGATTGTCAATAGGCCGATAACATCATGCGTATCTACGTATCTAGGGTACTGTTTTTAATCGTATGTGTGTTGCAACAACACGAATTGCGGAGTTTCGGGACGAGACAATATCAATGTTCTATACATTTATAAAAGGAGAAACTGACTGACTGATATATCAACGCATAGGCGAAACTACTGGGTCTAGGAACGTGAAATTTTGCACACGGCTTTCTTTTATAACGTAGGCGAGAACTATGAAGGGGTTTTTCGAAAATTTGACCTTTAAGGGAGTGGTTTAGTCAGTAAGAGTCTAACACTTGCTTCTACTCCGCCCAGAGCGAGAGGAGTCATTTAATGATTTCCCACCCTCAAAAAAATAAAAAAAAGCGAGTGAAAAGGCTTTGTGAAAATTCCTACATCGACACGGGCGAAGCCGCTGCTGGTAGCTAGCTAGTAAATTTTATAACAAAGAGGTACAAAACGAATGCCCAAACACAATAGACAGTATAATGAGTTAATGTTATTTTACAAATACATTATATTACACTATACATCAAATACATATTCCAAACGGCTAAGCTAAGCTTTCTAAAACATTTAAAAGTTCACTGAGAGCTTGTCGAAGAGATCAGAAAATATAAACTACACTTTGTTTTTGATATGCGATAGCAGGCCAGGTACTGTCTAGGAAGTAAATCTGATATTTCTAAAACCACTTTATAATGGTATTTATGACGCATGGTTAAAAGTGGATAGAGACTTCCTTCCCCGACTGTACATTCAAACAAAATACTTTATCCAGTACGCATCAACCCTAAGGTACAGTATAAAATTGTAGAATTGCATAGAAAAATAAGTATTTATAAAAAATATGCGTAAATAAATTGGTAATAATAATTTCAAGAGAGTACTACTAATTATTACTGAACTAAGCGAAAATCAAATTGATAGTACGCAAATATGTTGGTATACAGAATGTTATGAGGACCGTGTTCCAAAAAATCCAGTTTTTTTTCAATTTTCATAACACCCTGTATACAAAAGACAAACTAACAGAGCACCATTGTAGAAGTATGAGCAGTACTTAGCCATACACATTAATTAATATTACTAAACACTATAAATGTGAAGTACTTTGCCGCTAGACCAATTATCAATACAATTAAATGATTATCCACACGAGCGGCATCCGACGACACCCGTCGACGACTCAAGTACAGTCACGAGCACCAATATGTATACACCAAGCCAAATTCAGAAGCGATTTTGTCGTAAAATAACTATTTCAACCCTAAGACTACGACTGGTTCGGTAAATATATGGTTTCGAAAATGCAATGTGTGTGAATGCAATTGTATTGTATGAAATAAAATAAATAAATAATACTAATTTATAATATTTATCTTTTAATTCTTAATTCAATTCAATTCCATTTTAATTTTATTTATTTTAATTGTAAATGTATGGAGTTATGGATCAATTAGTTATCCCAAATATATGAATTTTATTTTTTATTTTTATAAGAAAACAGCTTTTGAAACTAGCTAACTGTATACATATTGTTGCTTGTGACTGTACACGAGGGACACGTTGTCGCTGGCAGCCGCCGCCAAGTGTCGTCCGTATGTACGACCACAAACACAACTTACTACCCATTTTACTATAAATAAATACGATTACTTACATCCCTATTACCTTTATATCTTTACACGAATATGAAGGAAAGAGAAACTACTCTGCGGTCACATATGGCCCATTATTTAATTAACCATTGTCACATATACGTGACAAGCAAGTGCATGCTCTGTACGTCAAAGACTCAAATATTTGACGATGGCAAAACTTTTGTGAGTATTATCTTAAAAATTTATACTCTCGTACATATTTAATGACATGAAACAAATTAAAATACACTTTTAATTTGTTTTATGTACAGAAGTAATGATTTAATTGTTTATTTCGTGTTTTAGTGTTGTTGCCATTGTCACATATTTGTGTCGTTGGCGCTTGCTTGTCACGTATATGTGATAATGGCGTTTAAAACTATCAACTATTATTAAGGTTAACTGCGAGTCACACCTGCCGCAGATTAATTGATGACGACACTATTATGTTTGGAGGTTAGATACAAAACTATAAAATATCGAATATTTTCAATATGACTGATTATTTCTTTGAATAAATGATTGAAAATTACACTGAAAACGCATTTACATTGAACACTTAGCCACCCACTAGTAATAGTCTTATCGGAATATAAGCAAATAATGATGATTATTTTAAAATAGTTCTTATTCTTGTCTCATTATATGACAACAAGATAATTCAGCTATCCACCCAAAAAGTACAATTAATCTTAGAAATTAACATTTTTATTCATTCTAACCTCCATTTTCCTCCCATAAACATTAATTTTATTAGGCATACATTAATACACACATATAATGCATATAACTAGCCTATACAAAACTGAACACAATCCATTTTAGGTCTTATGTTTCTTTGTATGGAGTGCATAATGCAACAATAATTCCCGTTGATATAATCTATTGATATCTAAATTGTGACTGTAGTTGAAAACATCAATAAGTAGCTGTTAAATGTATAGACAATATTTTACGTAATTTTATATATATATATCACATATATGTATTTGTAAAATATTGACATCAACTATTTGGTGCATATAAACTACATAAGTTTTATTAAAGATCGTAGCCAGAACTGTAATATAAGGTGTTAAAAAATTAACTCTAAGAATTTCGTGGGTGTATTGTACTCATCGTTACGAACAACTTTTACTATGGGATGAACCCTGAAATCGAGAAAAAAATATGAGCTGTTCCATACATTTTATTGAGTTACGTGTGCATAAATGTTAATGAGTTAATTTTTTAACACCTTATATAATAATAATTATGATTCTTATTACTTTCTGGCTACCGTCTTATTATTATTATTTCCAATTAGTTATAATTAATTGTCCAACTCTAATCATACACAAAATTCTCGTTTCTGTACATCGGCAGTGCTAATTCTCGCGAAATACTTAGTACCATTTAATTATATATTTATTCAGGGTGTAATTGAATTCATTGGCAATAATTTAAGAGGACATTGTTAAAAAATCAGCTGTTCCTGAAATCGCGAAAAAAAATCAGCTTTTCTCTACATTTTGACAATGTATGGAACAGCTGATTTTATTTTCGCGATTTCAGATGTGTTCCCATAGTAAAAGTTGTTAATAATAATGAGTACAATGGCCTCTTAAAATATTGCCCATGAATTCAAATTCACCCTGTATATTGAGAAAACATACACTATATAGTATAATCCACTATGTGCTCTATATTTTATTTTATATACTTATTATATTAATATTCTCAAGATAAAATCTCCATTAAGCATAGTTAGGCATACATTCAATTCCATACAAATATTACTAAACATTTAAAATGTAGGGTAGTTTGCTATTAGACTTTGAGCTGTCATGGGTAAGTATTATAGAAATGTCCCATTTTAGAGCTTTTATTATCCCACTTATACAGGAAGTCATACTTTAGATTCAGTGCATGATTCTGAGCCTGCCTGCATTGAAATTATTTGTATATTATTAAATATTTAAAGAAAAAATACCCTTCCATACATTTTGACTACGTAGGTGTTGCACTTTTGTATGAAACAGTAGGTTTTTTTTAAATTACTGACGCAAAAATTCAACTAAGGTGGCTTGAGAATCAGGTAAGTACTGAATCTATAATAATACACAACTTTTTACAATAAATGTTATATCAAGTATTTGACAGTTATGTTACATACATACATGTTTAGTTAAACTGTATAATTATTATAACATAGACTAACAAGAATAATACTTTTACTTTTTTATAGTTGGATTAATTCATACAATCTATAAAATTTACACAGACATTTAATTTTTTAATATTTCTCTCATTCGCATTTCGGGGTTAATTTGAACAATCGTATTATACAGGGTGATGATTTTTTTTTCTTGTTTTTATTTTTCGAATTTCGTCACATTACTTTCAATTTCAGCTTGCTTTCTGTACGATACTATAATCGGGCCACTCCGAATGTACATTATACAACCTCATTACACTTATTTCTTTACCAAAACCAATCATACCTTACCCTTAAAAGTCTTAAACGTTACCTATTCCACATCCAGCCAAAGCTTTGCAAACTTTTCATTACTATTATACTGATAGAAACTCGAACCGATAGAATTGTCCCTTTATTTCTAGCAACACTTTATCTGTTTTTTTTTTTCAATAAATTCTGTAAACTTCAAACACCGCCATATTGTTTCTAGTTTTCGATTTTATCGTGCACTTCTCGTCTATAAAATTATGTTGTATGCAATTTTGCTTGCATTAGTGTTGTTTCTACATTCTTGCCATATACAAACACCACCACATATTTGATCTTTGATTTTGTAAATAATTAGGCCTTGTCATACGCTTTTGGGTCCAAATATCATGGAGTTAGTACAAACATGTGATGTCTTTAAAATTAAGTATAGTCACGCACGCTCACAGCGAACATTCAACGAACGCGTGCGTTGTGGCGTACGCTCTATACGTGCATATAATCCGGTATAAAAAGATTAGCTAATCAATCAGATTGATTGTCCAGGATTTGTCAATTATTCTGACCTACGATGGATAAGGTCATTATTTACATACTTTAAGTTATCAGGACTCTAACGTCCGGTCTGTGGAGCGAAAATCAAAACGAAGTTTAGTTAGCAAATTGTCACTCGCGCGTCAACTGCTGCGATTGGTTGACTGAATAGTCCCCAGCCAATCGACATGGCTGTTTTTATACGATGTTGATTTTCGTGCTAAAAACCGGATATACGTATGATAAAGTTCTTAATATCTTTTACCGTTAATTAGTCCACGCCATGACGACTTTGGAGAAGGGCACAAACAGTGCGGTGTAGAGCGCGGGCGCCAGGAAGTAGCGGCGGCCGCGGTGCAGGCCGTCGTTGCGCGGCAGGCCCGCCTGCTGCGCCAGCGGCACCTCCGCGCCCACCACCACGCCGCTGCTGGCGCTGCTGCTGCCGGCCAGCCCCACGTACCTGTGGGGGACAGGTAGCAGTTGGGGAGTCAAGGGGTAGCTAGGGGTAGCCCGCGAAATTCAAGGGACCATGGCCCAAGTCTTGTACAGTCACGAGCAAAACTATGTATATGCTTAGCCAATTTCATAAGCGGTTTTCACACACAATGCATTTTCGAATTCATAGGTTTACCGAACATGTCGTATCTCAAAGTTGAAATAGTTATTTTGTGTGTCACATTTGACATAGATTTACTCTTTAAATCTGTTTCAATTTAAAGATCGCAATTGCATGAATAGAACATGGATGTTGCGCAAAATTATCATAGTCTTAAAATATAGCATTATAAAGCCTCCTCTCTGTGAGAAGGGAAATAGTGGAATAGTCTCGGAGTCAATCCTCATGCACAGAATGTTTAAGAAGTTGTACAGTAGAGGCTCAACATGATAGTGGAAAGTATACCTGACACTATCTATGCTTTGGAACAGCGTTTTGGGTGTTAAACGAACTGACCGAATACGAAATACTATGCTGCGCTCCAAATCTGCGATCCTTGACGTTGGTAAAAAGGCTTTTTTTTGAGTGTGGGAAAACACACAAAACTAAATAAGACACTTACTCACTAACACACTCTATCCCCCTATATATGTATATAAGTGAAGCGGGAGGGAGTGTCAGACTCTTACTGACTGAAAATGATCCATGATCCTTCCTTAGCCCTTTATGTTCCAGGGTAGCGGTAACCCTTTCGGACAATCCCGCTTACCCGGGCTTCGGTCCTAAGGCGCCCCTTCTCATGGTCAAGTTAAAATGGGATTGGGCGTGTCACGTCAGCCGCATGCATAGTGACCACTGGGCAATAGTCGCTACAAGGTGGATGCCTAAAGATGGACGGCGCCATTGAGGCCGGCCCGGGAAGAGGTGGCGAGACGACCTAGAGCAGCCTGCCCCAAAGTGGGCGATGACGCCCCCCTTGTGGGCGCTGCAGGCCTAAAGAGGGGCAGTAAGAGACCCAGAAAAAACATGAGGACATTGAGTAGAGGCTTAGGGGGCGTCCATAAATTACGTGAGATATTTTAGCGGGGGGGGGGTCGAGTCAAATCTCATCTAATCTTACGTTGGAGAGAGGAGGGGTCTCGGCAAATATAACGCAATTTTTTTTTCCGATTGAAACAAAAAAAAAATACTATTTTGGTCCATTTAATCCAGATTGTATATGCTTAAGATTAATCATAATACGATTAAGATCATTCACGATTTTTTTTTCTTTTTACAATAACAATCCAACGCGTTTACGTAAGAAACCCACATTTTGAAAAATCTCACGTGAGATTGGGGTACGGGGGAGGGGGTACACGTAATTTATGGACGCCCCCTTAGGGGTGATTTGTAATTTCATCTAGATAGTGGTTTTTAAGTAGGATAAAAAATGGGGGCCCTAAAAAACAATTTATTCTCAAATTGGGCAAGGGACAAAATAAGTTTGGGAACCCCTGATCTAGAGAAAGATATCTGAGAGGATTTCTGGGAGGCCTTTGCTCAGCAGTGGAATAGTGTAGGCTAAGGAAAAGAAAAAACAAAATACCTGACACGTCCGACCGCGATGCGTCCATGCGGCGTGATCACCTTGACAGTGTGTCCCAGTCTTAGCTGGCGAGGTTCAGCAGGGATGTACGGCTGACCCGTCACTCCAATTGATTTTTCCACTGGAAACAATATCATTTTATGAGATCTGTTCATCATTTTATATGTATTTGGTAACCCTCAAGGGAATTGTTGATTTTAAACTCAAACTTAAAGCATTTATTTCAAATAAACCAATTTTAGGCACTTTTGAATTGTCAAAGGGTCGGTCAGTCAGAAAGATGAAGCTAGTTGCCCATTCCAAAGCAGTAGGTACCTATGGAGAAGAAAGGGCAAGAAACTTCATGGACATTGTTTTAAAACAAGATATGGTTACAAAATCTGAGTTACCAAATTCATGTTAAAAATAAACATGTGAGAAAAGAGATTGAGGGATTTGTGATATAAAAGTCTTCCAACAATTTGAAATTGGAAAAATATTTAAAGCCTGCCATTTGATGGAAAATGCATTACCTAAAATAGCGTTTAACACCTCTTTCTGTATATAGAATTTTAAATTTCTTTGTAATCTGGGGGCCGAAGATCATCTCTTATAGCAGTATGATACTAATATGACTTCAGTGTGAGAATGAGACGGAGCTATACATGACGTATAGCCCCATCTCTTTTGCACTGGTTTCAGGTCCTACAACTTATTGAAAGATGCGTAATAAAATCTAATAAAATTTTCAAATAATTTTATTTTTATATAAAAGCAAAATAACTAATATGAAAAAATATGAAAAAATATAAAAAAATATATATATAATTAATATATTATAAGTTAATATATGTATTGTTGTGTTATATTTACGCCGAACTTACAGTCAATAGCAGGCGCTTGCAAGTTGTCAATAGATCGCCTTACGAATATCTCAGCCTCTTCAAGCAGCTCGTCGGTGTCGTCGCGACGGACGTCCGGCAAAGAGCTGCGCCACGGTCGGATAGCTTCTGGAACCAAATAAAACATGGCTATCCAATATTTTCTTTTCTAACAGCGTACCTAAAATTTGCTCCGTCTCTCTGTTATCAACAAAAATCTGCCTAGCCTTTTCCGAACTATGTTGGGGTCGACTTCCAGTCTAACTGGATGCAGCTGAATACCAGTATTTTACATGGAGCGACTGCCTATCTGACCTCCACAACCAACTAACTGTTATCAACAGTGAGTTTTAAAATTTTGGGACAAACAAATAATGAAAAAAAAAAACGTGTTTTTTTTTGGTTTTCATTCTGACAATTTCTAAGTATTCATTGCGTTGTTTACGTTGTCAGTAGATTATTTTCGCAAACAAATGAAGCAATCAATTAGGAATTGCGTTCGATATCTTTCGGTTTTCATTGCCAGTGTGTTATGTACGGCGGGATTGTCCGAAAGGGTTACCGCTATCCCGGAATATTAAGGGCTAAGGAAGGAACATGGATGGGTTTTAGTCAGTAAGGGTCTGACACTCCCTTCCGCTCCACCCAGCGAGGGAGGAGGCATTTGATAATTTCCCACACCCAAAAAAAAAAGTGGGTTAGGTTCCGTAATTGTGGGCGGGTTATTCACAGGTTTTTTTTTTGAAATTATCAAATAAATTCTCCCGGAGGGCGTGCCAGACTTTTACTGACTTAAACCCATCCGTGTTCCTTCAGTTGTCTATGCCAGGGGCACAGTTAAGCCCAGAGCACACAGTGGCGATCTGTCCCGCTTGGGCGGCGGCGGCGACCTCTCGCGTCCGGCCCTGGTGTAAGCCATGGTCCGGAGCGAGAGGGAGTGGGAGGCAGTCACGTCCTTCTGCATAGCAGTTATGCTCGCAAAGGAGGTGCCGGGATGGGAGAGAGAAGGTCCTCGATAATGGCAGTTCACAGGTATACCATAATAGGAGCACAGGGACTTACCTCTGGATGACGGCAGGTAGACATGTTGCGGTATCCAATCATTGCTCCTGTCTATACTGAGGCAGGGAGAGCGGTACGATGAGCCACGAGACATGAATCTGTAATCACAGTCATCATTATCGTTTTATTGCAAATTTTTCATTTAATATTTTTTATTCTGTAGTACGGTTCTGACTCTCTCTTCTAAGGAGGATGAACTTTACACCCTGTTCCTCATCACACTAATATTATAAAGGCGACAGTCTGTGTGTGTTTGTATGTTTGTTACTTCTTGACGCGAAAACTACTGATCTGGATGAAATTTGACACAGAGATAGATTTTAACCTAGATTAACACATAGGATAGACTTTTTATCCCGTTAGTAGGATCCCATGGGCTAATTTCCAAGATCCACCTGGCAGAAGCTAGTACCTCCATAACGCCAAATACGTAGCCGATTTTGGGCCAAATCCATTCAAATTCTCATCGACACGCTAAGGAGACTTCTTCGTAAGAATCTCCGGTATAGATCGATGCAAGTGGGTCCACGGAAAGTACAATGTTTTTCTTAGTTCTTTATGCGTGGGCGCATATTTTAAAACGGGGTTATATTATATAAATTTACCCTTTATATAAGGCATCTAAGGCTCAAAAAAAAACCCCAATGCATAATTATATAAGTATAAAAACAATAAATATAAACTAATACATAATCCGGTCGTCACCAAGTCAGTACCGGGAACTCGCGTCTTTATTCAAGTACCCTATACTCACTTCTAACAACTTTGTAGGTTTTGCCGAGATCCTAGAGTAAAGATCATCTTCTTTTCGTGTAGTTACTGACTAACCTGGTGTCAGAGTTTTTATGCAGCCCATGGGCCTCTGACTTAGCTTCACATGCTGATGAGAAATATCTAGAATAAAGGTAGGTTGTTGTATTTCTGGTCAAGTATGGTCTGGTACTAACTTGGAAGTGGAAGTGGTGGTGGAGTCGTCAGGGTGCGGCTGTCGCTTGCCCAGCGCCCACACCGGGTCCGCTGAGCGAGACAGCTCCGGTACCATGGATGTAAAGCCTTAAAGTAAATCATTACGGTACAATACTAAAGAGGAAAAACAAGGGGGGAAAACCGAGAGGCAGAAGTTTACGTTAAATTTCTTGTGCCCTCTTTAGTGGAAGTTTAGGTACTCAAGTACACTGTAAAGGGTATTACAAAATTTGTGCCCGACCGGAAAGCGGGTCGTTCAGTGGTGTTATAGGAATATATATTGGCAGGTTAAATTTCAAAAATCTATAGATTTTTTTTTATCCTCCATATAAATGAATTTTATTTTATCCTCACACAAATGTGTTGTCACATGACTACATTTTATAAGGGATATTTCTAAGTTTAACCTAACTAATATGTCTTTTTAAACGACATTGAACAGCCCCCTTTCGGGTTGGATACGAGTTTTGTTACACCCTGTATTGAACCGGACATCTATGATCTTGTTAGTGGGACACACGTGGCGTTTTATAGTTGCCTAAAGCCTGATCTTTCGGTGAGAAGTTAAATCATGTCATACCACTCGTTGAAATTACAGAAGGTAGTGTTATTTAGAATTAATGGCTAATAAAAACTAGCTGTCAGACTTTCGGGCTTCTGACTACCCGTAACGACTGTCAAAGATCCACGAATGACAGCCGGGACCAACGGCTTAAGGGCGTGCGGCACGGAGGAATCTCGTTATCTAAAGATGGTCACCCATCCACAGACCAACCCCGGCAAGCGTAGCTTAACCTGGTAGATCGATCCGTCTGGCTGTTACTACTTAGCCATGAGCTCCTCCACTTTTATTAAATGCAAATGACAATTTTCAATTTTTTAGGTAAAAAAATACTTTTTTGTGAAGTTTAGGATTTAATAAAAACTATTTCAAAAATCCAGTTCCATAGGTTACGTTTCCCTTACCAATATCACTGAGCAGCACGCGTCTGGTCTCGTCCGTGCGGCGCGCGGGCGGCGGCGGTCGCGCGTCCGGCACGGTGAGCCGCCGGGCCGCGCCCTGCCCGCGGGCCGCCGGCACGCTGGGCACGCTGCTGGGCGGGGCCGGCAGCTGCAGGGGGGGGGGGGACTTTATGAAGAGGCTCTAGGAATACGTGCTCTAATAAATAACAATATTGAGTTGATTTTTCAAGTGCAGGTATGTCTTAGCACGATCTTTAGAGATCACTGTAAATTGAGCGAGGGTTATTGCTGCTGGGAGCTTAGGTAGTTGCACGCTTGTATCTATAGGGTCAGTACGAATAATAATGATGACAGAGCTGAGAATTAAAATTTCGTTGTTTTTTCAAGGTTACCAATTGGTTCTATGGCACCAACTCTGAAATATGCAATGATTTTTTTCATATTTCAGAGTTGGAGTACTGTACCCCCTGAAAGAATGTCCGTCGTTTAACCTAACACACTGTATATTGACAATAGGATCGCGCTTGACCATTATCTCACCTGATGGTAAGGGATGATGTGGTCGACGCCGGTGAGACACGATTGCCTAGAAGAAACCTGCTCACCGTTAGACTTAAAAACCTCTAGATTGTAGCTATTGGGGAACGCAGACACATAGTCATTGCTCTTAAGTATCTATTCGTTACTAATATCCATACGTTGTTATTATTATTACGCCTAAAATTACTCAAACATCATTATTACCTTAGATCATTTCTTAAAATAGTATTCTTTAATGATTAAATTTCATCTATTTACCTTATGAGCAAGATATCCATCAGAGCTCCACTTCGGTGGCAATGCGCACACGTCAGTCTGAGCGCCGCTCTCCCGCCGCGCATGCGCACCGTCCCGTAGCACGGGCCGGAGGCGCCCCGCGCCCGCCTTGAACGGGCCGGGCGGACGGGACACGCCGCGGTAGCCTGATGGTCTGGTGGATAAAAGGTTGAAGATCGTAATAAACAGACTGCCTCATCGTTCAGGTAGATACAAAAAAAATCTGTTATTCTATACGTTTGCCCTTGGCAGTGAATGCAGTGATCACTGGCCACATTATTTTATGGCTATATTTGATATAAAAGGGTTTTACATACTCAATGTTTTTAATCAGTGAAATAAAGAACACGTGCTACGGATGACCATTTTGCTTCATCCAAGTTCTTGGTTTTGTTTCATTATTATAATAGGTGTAACCGAATGGGTATACTTTTAAACGTTGTTCAGTTTGGTGGCCTGTAGCATATGCTTTTGTATGTACGAGATACCATTTCGGTTACACCCTGTATATTCGGTTCGATATTCGGTTTTTCATGTGGAATTTTTCAGTAGCAACCCGTAAGCCAGATTTCTGCCTGGTAGATGGCACTAGGCTTGCCTCGTATTATCTGGCGGAATGTTGGTGTAGGTACCATAAGGTAAACATCTTCAACGCTTCTGGGATTTTCGACATGAAGTTACGCAATGATTATTGATAATAGAAAAAGCTGACTTCTTATACTCGAAGTTAGCCAACCCTCTGGGAGAACCACCAGAAGAAGTACTCCTGTGAAAAATTTCCACTTTTAAGGTGGAAGCGCCAGGGTAGCCCGCGAAATCCAAATATTCATATATTTTTTTTCAATTTGTAGGTCATTATTAGGTTTTATGTTCATGATTCGCGGCCGTAGCAAGTACGTATTTAAAAATTAGAATCATCAATACAACTCTAAGTTAGAATTGCCTTCAAATGTCATGATTCCATGAAATTTTCTGTACGGCGCGTATATGTTCCACGCGCGCCTCAAAGAGATGTCAGCATATGAAGGGGCCCCTCAGGGCCAAGCCTGCCGGGTAAGCGGGATTGTCCGAAAGGGTTACCGCTACCCCGGAACATAAAGGGCTACGGAAGGAACATGGATGGGTTTTAGTCAGTAAGAGTCTGACACTCCCTTCCGCTCCACCCAGAGCGGGAGCAGTCATTGGATGATTTCCCAGCCTTGTACAATCTGGATTAAATGGACCAAAATTGTATTTTTTTTTGTTCCAATCAGGAAATAAATTGTGTGATATTTGCCGAGAGCCCCCTCTCTCCAACGTAAGATTAGGTGAGATTTGACTCGACCCCCTCCCCCCCTAAAATATCTCACGTAATTTATGGACGCCCCCAAAGTGGGCGATAACGCCCCTTGCGGGCGCTGCAGGCCTAAAGAGGGGCAGTAAGAGACTCAGAACATGGGGGCGTTGTGTAGAAGCTATTTATAATTTCATCTAGATACTTTAAAGTAGGTGAAAAAATGGGGGCGCTAAAAAATAATTTAATTTCAAAGAGGGCAGTAGACAAAACGTTGGGGAACTCCTGACTTAGAAGGTTGTATCGGTGATTTTAATGATATTATACTCCTAAAAAGACTATAAAAGAAACTTACCTGTATTGAAACGGATTGGGGCAAGTGTTCCTCCGAACATTCAAGTTAGCAGCCAAATCATCTTCAGACGTCCCACACTTCGAGATATCCGTTTCCGCGAACACCGAATACCGATGTCCCAAGTGTATGTTCCTGTGGAAACTGTCCACACTCTCTTCTCTATGGAGGATATCCATGCTGGACCCGAGTTCGTAACTCGAAGACTTGGTGTTATCGAAGCTCAGACCTCGGTTGTACTCACAGGTCAGACTATCAATGCTATCGAGTCTCCGTGAGCTTGTATTAGGGCTTTTCCTGAACAGCAAATTATCTGATCTATTGTCACAGCTCTTCAGGATACTCCGGCCTGGCAAATCTAAACTCCCTTTTCCATTAAACGCAACGTGTCTGATCTCCTTGTCGTTTGGTAACGAAACTCTTTTCTGTTTCAAGACCTCTATGGCCCGGTCTTTGTTTTCTTGGTTTTCTGTCGGATTGTCTTTGGTTTCCGGCCCTGGTTGGAAGTCAGGGTCTAAAGTGTGGAATTTAATGAGGACTGGCGTAGAATGTGCTGTAGATGCTGATTGGGGAGCCCATTGGTCGCCTTCGCGAATGGAGACAAGGTCCTCCTGGATAGAAGATACAGAGGGTTAAAGTTGTTGCCTTGAAGACTTCGTCGATACTGTTAAAAGACTGGATTTCGGCTTTGTGAAAATGAAATGCTACAATATCTTATCGAATTAATGAGGTACCTAAGTAAGTGCCCTAATAAAAACTTCACAAATATCAAATAATTAACACATTAACACAGAAACTTCTCTTTTAAGGTAGTTAACCCAAAAAACAATCCGAAAGTTTTCAAATATCATTAACAATCTTAACAAATGGTCATGTCATCAGGATCCGGGGGAATTGGTAGGCCATTTTGTCTACCGCATAAAATAACATACCTACCCTAAAATTATAAATCAGGAATTGCTGGTATTGATTACTAATTAAATCCCATACCACGAGTATTATAAATCAGTAACGCGAAACTGCGCCAGTGATTCGGCTATTTTACTCAATAACGGATTTCGATGAAACCTGGGACACCTGCGCAAGTATATATACGTTTTCTGATCCATTTGCTGACATTTTCATCAGAAACTTTTGAAACAGACCATACATCGCATCATATATTTTTGACAGTTTTAAACAACTTTTGTTCAACTCCTCACCTGCAAATTACTCATATCCTTAGACTCATCCGTGGTAAATATGAGTTCTATATCGTCCACTTCTTCAGACTCATTGCCACTGGCGTTGTCCTCTTGTTTCTCTTCTCCAACTGCTGCTGCGTTCGGATCAATGGGTGTCGTGCCCCCTTCGGAGAACACTGAGTTGTCGCCTTCCGACATCGATCTGGGAAAAAAGGCGATTACTTAAGAGAGTCGTCATTTTTATGGATCTAAACATCTGAATAGTTACATCCGAAGAAATATACATCGATTCCGTATGAGGATAGCTTAAGGTCAAAAGTGGTGCAAATTATCCAATGACTTCTCGCACTCTGGGTGGAGCGGAAGGGAGTGTCAGACTCCCACTGACTAAAACCCATCCATGTTCCTCCCGTAGCCCTTTATGTTCCGGGGTAGCGGTAACCCTTTTTTTGAATGGTCCTGCTCTTGACTTCGATTACGCCTGATGGAAAGCCTTGGATGAGTTCCATGATGGAGCGAGCATGCCCAGAAGATGCCTGGTCACTCTTGCTTTGAAAGCAGAAGAGTTATATGTAGAAGGGAACACAGACGCTGGTAGAGAGTTCTACACTTTGGCTGTGCGTATAATAAATGTGGAAGAGAAGAGCTTAGTATGAAGGTCGGGAGATCAACCAAATACGGCTTGTACCTTACAGTACGTCTGGTAATAAAAGGGCCATGATAGGATCAGGTATAGGTACCACATTGAATAAATGCCAAACGGATGATGTTTTCAATAGATGCTGATGAATTTGGAAGCCAATTCCAAGTTACTTAAGATTGGAGGGCCACTGTTTATCAGCCATGAGCTTCACGCACCTACTCATATCTTCTGAATACTATTTACCTATATTATCTATATTACTACAATATTATATATACACTACTATTTGTTCCGGGTCTGGGTGTTTGTCTAACTATAAATATGTATTTACAAAAAAAAAGTAAATATAAGTAGTTTATCAGCCATCTCGTAACCGTAACACAAGCATCAGGTTTCTTAGCTTGGGACTATAATTATGGCGTTGTGTGAAATGTCCAAGGATATTATTATTATTATTTAACGTTGAAGCAACGCTTGAGTCAGTAAAATAAACATTGCCACCAAGTTTTCTTGTAACATCACTTTATTTTCTCATCGCTATCGACTTCAGCAGAACTGGGTCATGTTTGCATCCCGGAAATAGCTGGCTATAGAAAATATTAACATCTAGAAACGCCAAGATATTACAATAATGTACACTTGGCCCCGATTCTTAGTTTATCCCATGAAGATGACAGTAGAATTAATTAACTATTCCATTCAATCCATGTCTGCGGTTCCATTCTAGAGAGCAGACTCCGCATAAAATAAGATGTTTTGCTATGAATAATGGAAATAATATGATAATGAGAGCATTTAAAGTCTTCGCGATAACATTACTCAAGGCCAATTAGCTTGTCGGAGGCTTAATTGCTCTGTAAGTGGATTCACTTCACGATTATGTTTAAATCCGTCGTAATACGGATTATTGAAAGACTTGCCGGCTGAAAAAATTCCAAACATGATGTAGCAAGATGTTTACTAGCATTAGCACTCAACAACCTAAAATGTTAGATATTTTTAATGAAAAACGTGCCTTCAACACTAGCTTATAATGTAAGTATCGGAACATCTCTCTAAAAACATTTTAAATCCATTATACATAGTTCCTCACTATTTATACAAATGCTGACACAAAATAAGTCTACACAAATCTTTTATACACAAAACAGTTTATAAAAATACCAACGCCAGCTGAAAACTGTCTTGAAATTGACTCTGAAGATTTGATTATGTTGGAAGCCCGACTTTGCTCTTCGTTGAGTAAACAATAAAACTTATTCACAACAAAATAAATTCGCGATCCACACCGAACCAGGGAACCGAGCAATTTTCCTGAAACCTTCGGCTAAGCAAAGTCATACAAATAGACTTGCCTTTCTTTGTTTGTGCGCAAACTTATAAACGACTAGATTAACCTGAAATGAAGCTTAAGTTAAACGCTATGTTTATTTTGGACCTGTCATTAAGTTAGTCTAGAATTCGAGGGTGAAAGTTAATTATCTCTAGATGATTTAGGGCGAATTCTACCAATGAAACTGAACGCGATCAGCTCATAAACCCCAGTTAAGGGCTGTCAGTGTCATTATTTTTCTTCGGAATTCTGTCTATGTCAGGTATTGAACGCGGTTTAGACATGGTGATGGCGTTCAGTTTTATTGGTGTAATTAGGATAGATCTTATTAGACTGTAGTTAGTTTGATAACTAGGGTTTTTTTTTGACGGTGGAAAATCAAATTACTCCCGCTCTGGTTGGAGCGGAAGAATGTGTCAGACTCTAACTTACTAAAACCCATACATGTTCCTTCCTAAATTCTTTGTTCCGGGGTAGCGGTAACCCTTTTGAACAATCCCGCTGAATATCGGGTTTCAGGCCTGATGATAGCGAACTTGTGTAAACTTACAAGTGTGATGGTAACTGGTAACGCCATAAAATAAATAAGTTATCAGGCAAAATATCTTAGTAAACTACTCAAGAAGTTTTCATCGCTCTTGTTAGTTGTTTAATCTTCAATGCTGAAACATGAACCTATCAAGCTGTGTCTAAGAATATTGATCGTACATGTTTTAGCAAAATAGAATTATGGTGAGGCAAATTCCCTGAATACAATCCTACTCCCTACTAATATTGCATATAAACGTCAAAATTTGTGTGTTTCGCACAAAAACTAATGAAAATCTGGGTGATAGGTATATGGCACAGAGACTGATTATAGTCTGGAATAGCACTTCATCCCGGTGGTACAGACGCCAGCACATCAAGCTATCCCTAACTGTCAAATTTTCTCAATTAAAAATGAACCTTATGTCTTTGCAATAAAGTTGAAATACTATCAAAGAAATTTGACAGATTGTGGTAACTTGATGTGCTGGCCTCTGTACGTTCCCGTGGGATAATAGGGATGATGCCTGGGTAAAAAAAGAAATTATATTTAGTCCGTCAATCTTGTAATAAAAATATATAAGACACGTTTTTTTGTCATTATCATATTAACAAAAAAATACTGAGATAAAACGCATATAAGTATAAAAACAACATACTCGTGACATCATGCCACATTTCAACTCAATATATCAACGTAATTTTTTGGATTACGTAAAAAAAGGAAAAACACATGTCCAATATTTTGTGTAAAAAAAATTTGGGCACGTATTAATATTTAAAAAAAATCTAGTTATCATTCCTATTCCCGACGTCGATCACGGGTGAAGCCGCTGGCAAAAGCTAGTCCTATATAAACCTTCTGTTGCATTCATCATCATTATGTATATACTCGGTAGTCATGCATAAGTACATCATACGAGCTCAAGAGTCACAGGACCCAACTTTATGTTTGCATGCCAAAACGAATATCTACGTTCGCTGCTCGTAATAAAACCCAGTTTAAAATGTTTATATAAACAGTACACCCGCCACATAAAGTCTAGAATTCACAATGTCAAGTTGGTAAGACGCTCACAATTTTATTTGAAACATAAATAGCATCCAGGTTTTCAGTTGCGCGCTCGATAGAAACTGTATCTATTACATGGAAAAGCCGTTTCGACGAAACGATCGTTTTACGTTGTCGGTATATTATATATAAGCAGCGTTCTATTGTAAACGATAATGTAATGAATATGAAGTAGGTTTGCCTTGGTATGGTCATGTGAATAAAAAGACTCGCCTGCCTGCCTAGCCTTTTCCCAGCTATGTTGGGGTCGGTTTCTAGTCTAACCGGATGCAGCTGATTACCAGTATTTTACATAGAGCGACTGCCTATCTGACCTCCAAAACCCAATAACTGGGTAATGCGACACCCCATGGTAAGACTGCCTGTCAGATTTTCGGGCTTCTGACGACCCGTACAGACTGTCAAAGATAGACATATGACAGCCGGGACAAACGGCTTAACGTGATTTCTGAGGCACGGCTCCTCCGTGTATGTAAAGTCACCCATCCACTGTCAACCCCGGCAAGCGTAGCTTAACCTGATGGATCGACCTGTGCGACTATTATTACTTAGCCACAAGTTCCCAGATTAGAAGGACACGCATGTGGCGACACGAAATGTTGATGGATGGAGTGGGCGAGAAGGCCAAAGAAAAGATGTATAGATTGTGTGAGGGAGGAATGATATAAAAGGGAGTGAATGATAGCGTGACGGTTAACCCATTAGATGTTCGCCTATTTGAAGCCGTTTGCTTATAAGAGCTCAACGATTTTTACAGTTATATTTATTGTCGTTTCGAGAGATTTTTTCTTATGAACTTATGGGGTTCGTACGACATTTGAGGGGTTAATGGGAGGAAAAATACGTGTTGCGCAAAACCCAAGTATCATATTACAAGGGAAGAAAGATAGGTAACTAGATTAGCTTGCATTGTCGCAATTCTAGGAAATTATATGTTCTTAATGATAGTACTAGGTTATGATTGGTCAATTTTGTCTGCGAATACCAAATTTATTTGATTAGAAGCTACCGCGTAAGTACATATATTTACACGTTGACGCGAAGTTGATATTACAAAGCTCGTCAACTGCTTTAGAATATTAAAATGTTATTGTGGGCATGCTATTAGCATAGGATAATTACATATTTACATTTTAAATCTAATAATTCATAATAATATGTACAGAAATAATATGTATAAAGCTTAGTAAAATTGTGTTCTCTTCAGATGCTTTTATATTTTTTAGGACAAATGCATCTATTGCGAGTATCTATATCGATACTCGATATATATCTATATCGAGTATTCACAGGCTAAGCTGACTTTCGGGAAGTTGGGTAAGTTCATCATAAAATTTTTCGTGAATCTAGAACTTACACTATAAACAAACCGCTTCTGTGTACCGGTTTGAGTTCGCATGCAGGGCCTCCATGCCAAGTTAGTTTGCTATTGCAACATATTTATTTTAGAACCGTTGTGATTAAGACATAAGTTTTTTTTAAATCGTTCTTGAAAACCTTATGTTGTGTAGTGGACGATACTCTCAAAAAAATTTCTTTAACTTTAGAAAATTGCTAGGAAACAAGTTAAAAGCAGGCATTGTAGTCGAAAAGACACATAAGACTCGTAGATATACCCGTAACCAAGATGACTTAGAATTACCAAGAGTGAGACACGGCAACGGCACTGTTTCTCTTTAGGTACTACAGGCTATTATGTAGCCTATTTAAGAGGACAGTACCCCAACCATTAATGTTGTATTCCAGTGTTAATTCGTAAAGTGCAACTGTTTTTATTGTTTTTACTGCAACACCTTTTATGCAATAAAGTTTTATTATTATTATATGGCAGGAAAACCATACAATTTTTTTGAGGGTTGGAAATCATCAAATCAGTCCTCCCGCTCTGGGTGGAGCGGAAGGGAGTGTCAGACTCTTACTGACTAAAACCCATCCATATTCCTTCCTTTATGTTCCGCGGTAGCGTTAACCCTTCCGGACAATCATGCTTAAACCATACAGTATGCATAAACATAACTATTGAAGTTTTGCTAGTGCGTCTGCGTAGCCTGGTTGTAGCAGAATATCCTCATTTACTTATAAATAGCTCACGCCTGGAACTAGGTCACAAGGGATGAAACAACCATTTACTTTATTATCATTCTGTGTGCGTTGGTTGAAACCCTATAACGCTGCAATTTACATGTAGGCACGTCTTCCCAGTAGCTACAATTACCAGCAGTGATAGCCTAGTGTTGTGACCGTCGGACTGTCAAGTTATAGTCTTGAGTTCGAACCTAAGGCACGCACCTCTGATTGTACGGATTCATGTGCGTATTTTACAAATTATCACTTGATTAAAAATCGGCGAAGGAAAACATTGTGATGAAAACAGCATGTCTGAGAGATATTTTTCAACAGCACGTGAAGCTAAGTCAGAGGCCTATGGGCAGCATAAGACTCTGACACCAGTTTAAGTCACTAACCACACGAAAAGAAGAAGAAGATACAATTTGCACCCTATCAAATCACATTACAGAGAAGTTGGTCGAAGGATTCGTTCAAAAATTCGAATAAAGTTTCCACATTTTCCGTAAAGTCGCGAACTAAAGGGGGAACTAACCACCGTTAAAAGTTGGATTATAAATGGTGTATCCCTATCTACACATATACCTTGAGTTGGCATCAACACGATATCGTGTTCCTTTGCAATACCGCGCGTCATAAATAAGGAGGGTAGTCAGAAATGTGGATGATAGCGCTGAAATTCAAGACGTCAGAATGAAACGCGATGTCGTGAGGGTTGATTTCATGTATTTCAGTGGATTGGTTCAATTATTTGCACAGTTTATCTGTTTTTGAGTAAATCAAGTTACGCTGCGATAATAGGTCCAAACATTTGGAAAAAAGTAATTTCCTGATTGTAATCACCATAAAATCAGGGATTCATTCAGTAAACAGCGAGGACGCGATAGCTTCTTGATTGAATTTTCTCTCGTCGTCGTTCTCCCTAGGGCGTAGGTGGCTTACTCTTAATTTAGGAGGCTCAAAAGGATGACGAGATTTGTTCGGCAAAGATTGAATCTGAAAACTGTGTTGATAACTTAGGATTGGAGCAGGTCTCTCGTTTCGTCGATATCGGAAATCTTTTGCAATCAACGACAGAGAGTATTGTGCCTGTAGCTATCTATAGATTTTCTATACCTAGCTCAGATACTATGATACTAGTCTTTGTGTGCCCACGACTTTGCGCCTTTAGATAGAGCTTCGGTACCTATCACACTTCACTACATAGTATAAAACAAAGTCGCTTTCTCTGTCCATATATCTCTATGTATGCTTAAATCTTTAAAACTACGCAACGAATTTTGATGCGGGTTTTTTAATAGATAGAGTGATTCAAGAGGAAGTTTATGTGTATAATTTGTCGAAATATTATGCGGGCGAAGCTGCGGGCGGAAGCTTGTATATAATAATGGCGAAAGTTTGTGAGTGTGTATGTGTGTGAGTTAGTATGTTTGTCCGTCCTTCACGCTCAAGCAGCTGAACGGATCTGGATGAAATTTGGTATAGAGGAAGTTTATGACCTGGATTAACACATAGGATATCCCGGTAGTACGTTACGGGTAAATTTCCGCCATACACGCGGGCTTTGGCAGCAGCTAGTGTCTCATAAATCATGATCATTTAGGTCATGTCAAAGCCCGCTAGATTAATCTTGTTCGCTTCAATCTTCTACTAGCAGACCGACCATATCCCTAGAGGCAAGTAATATGGAAGAAATTAAGTTAGGTGGCTATGAACTGGCGCATCCCCATCTGAACGTATTGACCAATGGCTGTTGGTATGCCAATAATTGCAGAGATTGGATTTCAATATTTTCAATCCTATTAATTAGGGTTCGATAGATGGAGAGTGTAATACTCACGAGCATACTTTTGAATACTTACGCAAGATTCAAAATTGATTGATTAGATTCTATTTTTCTCGTTCAAGTATTCATGCTCGTGAGTGTACATAGGTTCTTAGATGGTTCTCTTCACGGTTAACGTTATGGTAATTCAAATAGAATAGGTAGGTAGGAGAGCAGTCAGCCCAAGAATAAAGCATACGTTTTTCTCTGCAGTCGACAAGAAAAAAGAACTATGGAAAATTTTGTAATTTTTATACATGGAAACAACGTCATGCATCATCTGCTCAGACAAAAAAAAAACTCTCGCTAAAACTCTTACACCAGGTAGTCACTAACCACACGAAGAAGAAGATCTGCTCAGCATAAACTGAGATGACTATCGAATTTTTTAAAACCTTTTAGTTATGAAAATGCGTGCGTGAAAAGCCCATTGAGGATTATTAAGAAAATGGCCTCTTATCGATTTTATTTATTTGTACGCCAATCAACAAAGAAAATGTTTTGAAAAACATTGTCTGTCATTGCCATGTAAAATCTGAAACTGCTTAAAATCCTATGTTGTTTACTGGCTGGAAAATTTATGTTGAGGATCTCAAAAACAAGAGGAAGAGACTATCAACAGAAAGTCAACTACAGCTTGAAATAGGACTCCTCCAAGTACAGCAGTAGCTGTAATGACTAGGGCTAAGTATTGAAAGAAAGAAGAAAATAAAAACATTTTATTCAGGACATACCCAGAAAATACACAGAAAAACCAAACAGAATCATCATCTGCCTTTTCCCTACTGTGTTGGGGTCGGCTTCCAGTCTAACCGGATGCAACTGAATACCAGTATTTTACATGGAGTGACTGCCTATCAGACCTGGCAATACAACTGGCTGTCAGATTTTCGGGCTTCTGACGACCCGTTAAGACTGTCAAAGATGCACAAATGACAGCCGGGACCAATGGCTTAACGTGCTTTCCGAGGCACGGAGGAGTCTCGGTCTGTAAAGATGGTCACCCATCCACGGCCAACTCCAGCAAGCGTGGCTTAACACGTTGAACGCCAACGCGGTCACCGTGTGTCCGACAAACAATAGTTTTTCTATTGTGTCTGCTGCGTGGCAGTCAATGACTTAACCTGATGGATCGACCTGTGCGACTATTATTACTTAGCCACAAGTTCCTAGATTAGAAGGACACGCATGTGATGACACGAAATGTTGATGAATGGAGTGGGCGAGAAGGCCAAAGAAAAGATAGAAATATTATGTGAGGGAGGAACAATAGAAAAGGGAGTGCTTTCCGAGGCACGGCTGAGTCTCGGTACGTAAAGATGGTCACCCATCCACGGCCAACCCCGGCAAGCGTGGCTTAACCTGATGGATCGACCTGTGCGGCTGTTAGTACCTACTTAGCCACGAAAAACAAAACAGAATATAAAAAAAAAATTAACAGTTAAAAGTATCTCACCTGAGACTCAGATCATCCACATCCAAGTTGAGGGTATCCTTTCTCCTGCTCCTCTCAACATTTTCCTTCACCACAAGATTCTCCTCAGATGTGATTCTCACTTGGACATCAAACTTGTCCGTCTTTTTCTTAGTGTCCGCTTCATTTGGCACCGCCATCCTGATGTTGTCCGTAGAATACGATTTTATGTTCACTGACTTATTATTATCCAACTGTTCTTCTTTTTCCTGAAAATGTTGACCTGTTCTGAATACCGTAGAATCCTTTTCGAAAGCTTTTCTGTCTTCAGACGAATCGCTTTCTGATGTGGTACTAGAAATTATTGTACCTTCTTTTAGAGTCCGTACTTTTATTCTCACGTCAAACTTTGATAAAAGTTCAAGCTTTGTTTTAAAACTTGGTAGATGGACTCCTTCAGATTCCTCAGTTTGTTTTGGTAAACTGGAGATCTGAGAGATTTCTCCTACGTCAGTATTGTTATTTGCTTCATCAGCTGGAACGTATTCTCCAGACTCATTGAACTCAGGAGATTCCGAAAACTCTCCTAGGTCCTCTGGGATTTCATTCAACTTTTCAGCAGAACAAGAATTACTATTTTCATTTGATTCCTGTGGAATTGGTTCTAGTTCATCTATAGTGGTGTTCCTGTCGGTAGCAGTTGCAATCACTACTTCACTGCTGGTGTATTCTTCAATATCACGTGTGTGAGGGCTGTAAGTCACTTCTAACTTTATGTTCTGTGCATTAGGGTCCTTTTCTTCATAATCTGTATCTATTATTCTACGCCTCAGAATATGATTCTCTAAAGTCAATTTTTCTATAACATCTGCATATTCTAAGCAATGGGAGTGCTGCTCATACTTTTCCTTCAACTGTTTGAGTTCATTCTTGGATATCTCTAGTGCAGTTCTAAGTGACACTACAGTCTGGTGCAGGGCCCTCACTGTGTCCAAGTGTACAGCCCCGGAAGGGGCCGCCTCCAGCCTGCCGCTATCCATTCCACCTTGTTACCCGCCAGTGAGCCAACATACAACATCCCATACATGACGACTGTTTTCTAATACCCCTCAAAACACAATCACTGCACTATCCATTGCCTGGGAGACGAAACTACAGCTTGAATAAATAAACAACCATTATCGGGTGTTCCGCGCGAAAACGACGCGTCCGCCGAGGCTCTGAGAGAAACTTATCGATGACCCAATTCGTGAATAAAACCATTGACATTCATCATTTGGTCGCACATTCCTAGATCTTTATCGAGTCTCGCAGCGCCTCGAACACCACTGAAGCGGGGCACGAAAGGGCGAGCAATCGATAAAACAACTCGCCCCAAACTGTTGTAATTAGCTTTTAAGCCGTCGGAACTCGCGGGAGGCTCACAGCTGGCACCGACCACTGATAAAGTCAGACACGGAAGGCAGTAATTAAGCGGGATATTATCTCCCGATCGCTCTGACAAGGCTGTAGGATATAGCTATACTGTAAGCTGCCCGAGCGAGAAATCTCCGTGCGCTACTACTTGTAAACAAATCAATACTTCAATTTGGCGTTCGCGGGCGCAAGTGCGAGCAGCTACGAATGACATTTCTATTGCAGTCAGTGTCAATTTGACGGCTTTACAGCTGCGTTCCTATTTAGAAACTTACTGATGATTGTAACATGTACTGAAAATATAAAATTTCAGTACAGCAAAACATTGTTATTTATGTAGTAATCATGATGAAATCTAAAAACATACAGTCTTTGTTATTTACTCTGATTATATAGAGTTAGTGGAGTTGGCATTGACCTGAATATTATTGTATAAATCTACAAGCCACAACTGGGCTGCGTTCAGGATTCATTCCTTCGAAACCCAGTTTAGTAGTCTTTGTTCGAAACTAACAAAACGCAACAAACGTCAAAATCAAACGCAAAATAACCTCAAATATTAAAATAAGTTTGATAAGTGAAATCAAAATAAAGAAGAATAAAGCCTGAAAATAAGTTAAAATGTTTAATATATCAAGTGTTTACAAAAATACATGTGTTACTTCTTATTTAGTGCTACAAACTCGATACAAAACGAAGATACATTGGGTAAACTATGTTTAAAATACAATTTCTAACCCTTCCCTGCGAGTTCGTTTCTAATTTTATATTTTTGTTTCACAGTCCAAATTGAAGAAAAAAACAGGTCCTAAACATAAGGCATTAAATCATTTCGATGAGTTCTACGGGTCTGTGTTTGGAAAGAAATGGGAGCCGATGCGAGAGGCGATGCTACGCCGGTCAAAGTATGTAGCAGTTGTAAATAATTATGGAGATGCTGAGAAGACAATTGAAGAGCTTACGAACAGAGGTAAATGCTACTTCATTGTATTTATTGTTTAATTTAGTGTAGAAATCATAATCTGTCTTCATAGGTATAAATTACTTTATTGGACCACCTCCTTTGAAACCTCAAGAGACATTTTATGTGTCTTCCTGATGAGACACATAAAACTTGTCTATGATACAGCAGAACAATGGTTTCTATTAAAAAAATTAAAAACTCAATACTCTCAAGTTCTCATACATCATTTCACTGTTCCAGGTGCCCATTGCCTTAAAAACTTAATATCAATACAGCAAGAGTTTCACAAAGAGTACAACATCACACCCTCACCTACACAAGTGCCTGCACAGACAGACGATCGTTCAGCCAGACTAGCAGAGTACATACAAAAACAACAGGCAGATCAAATATCCAGTATTTACCCTAAAACTGATAATGTACCTGAGAAATTGGATATGAAGGATGATGCGGACATACAGGTTAAGAAAGTGAAGGAGGAAGTGTAAGTTTTATAGTTATTTGTCTATGCCAAAAAAAAGGTGGTCTTCTTCTTTTTGTGTGGTTAGTGACTAACCTACTGTCAGAGTTTTTGTGCTGCCAATGGGCCTCTGACTTAGCTACACATGCTGTTGAGAAATAACTCTCAGGAAGAAAGATGGTAATTACCTAACAAGGTCTTTTAAGGTGAAAGCACCAAGGTAGCCAGTGAAATTTAAATTTCCTTCAGTTTTTTGCAATTTGCAAGTCAGTATTAGGTTTTATATTAATTAAAATACTATGATTTATGGGTGCAAAAAGTGCCAACATAAACTTAGAAAATACATATGAATTGAAAAAGTCATATTGGTACTTGCCAAGGTTTGAACCCACAACCTTGTGAGTTGTGCATGAGAGGCGTGGACTTAACTACAAGACCAGCGCAACATCTGTCATATCATCTGCCTAGCTTTTTCCCAACTAAGTTGGGGTCAGCTTCCAGTCTACCCGGATGCAGCTGAATACCAGTATTTTACATGGATCGACTGCCTATCTGACTTCCACAACCCAGTAACTGGGCAATTCGATACCCCTTGGTAAGACTGGCTGTCAGATTATCGGGCTTCTGACGACCCATAACGACTGTCAAAGATGCACAAATGACAGCCGTAACCAACAGCTTAATGTGCTTCCTGAGGCACGGAGGAGTCTCGGTGTGTAAAGATGGTCACCCATCCACGGCCAACCCCGGCAAGCGAAGCTTAACTTTATGGATTGACCTGTGCAGCTGTTAGTACTCATATGTACTATAGTAGTAGTCATATGTACTATAAAATTTTAAATTATCTTCCAGGACCTACCCAAACAGAACTCTAGAAGAATCTCTAGCTGAAGCAAAGATAGATGAATCTAGAATAATAGATCCGTCTCAAGGAATGACATCGGAATCCCTGTACCAATTCCTACCAGCCACTAAGCTGAAAGGCATGGACGAATGGGTGTCAGAGTCAGTGCAGTACTCCTATTTATGTGGTAAGTTCTGATGTATTTTTAACTGACTTTATAAAACGGAGGAGGACTTCATAAATATGGGCATCCATACACGGACCAACCCCGGCAAGCGTAGCTTAACCTGATGGTTCGATCCGTGCGGCTGTTACTTAGACACGAGTTTCTTTACTACATTAATGATGTTCTAATTTTATTACTTGTCGGGTAATAAAACTAAAAAAATAAATTTTGGTGTTTAAATCTCAATTTTCCACCACTATATTTTCAGGTGACAAAGACTTCCCTTTAATGATAGAACCGGAAGGCCCACTGAACTATCCGGAACATTTGAAAGTTTTCACTTACGAATTGGACAGTGATGCAACCACTTTTCCTGAACCCAAAAGATGTCAAACAGGTAAGTACTATAGTCTAAGTGAATTATACAGAGTTGATATACACTATGTATACTATACGTGTTTAGCATCAATTCGATATGGTATAAAAAAAAGCACCAAAAATGAGTTTTATTTTCAAAAAAACTAAATAGGTTAAAAATTAGAGTAAAACGCAACCACCAGTCAGTCAGGTCCACCACCTTTTATTTACAAAGTTAATAAAAACTGACCGTGTAACAAAGCGGCAAAGACGCGCGCGCGCTGGAGCGCTGTAATAGATACGTCGTGTTCAAACGGGGCAAAAACTTAAAAAAATATTTGCGACTAAACTACTGCTCCTATTTAATTGAATTTTGGTACAGAGTTTGAAAATGGTCTCTAGTAGGTATAGGCAGTTAAAAGGAAAGCCCCTCTTTCATATCAACTCCGATGGATGGATTGTGTGAAAGATGATATGGCTAGAAAGGGAGTGACTGTCGAGATGACGACTAATAGAGAAGAATGGAAGAAGAAGACATGTTGCGCCGACCCCGAATAAATTGGTATAAAGGCAGGAGAATGATGATGATGATATAAACTCACACAAAAACAATGATTTAATTGTTATTTCGTGTTATAGTGTTGTTGCCATTGTCACATATTTGTGTCGTTGACGTACAGAGCATGCGCTTGCTTGTCACGTATATGTGACAATGATGTTCAAAAGGTTAACCTACCATGTTTTCTACGAAATTAATAATAACAATCTTTAAAAAAAACCTTACACAAAATAACAACACCTTACACAAATAGCAAATCAATCAATCTGCCTAGCCTTTTCCCAACTATGTTGCGGTCGGCTTCTAGTCTAACCGGATGCAGCTGAATACCAGTATTTTACATGGAGCGACTGCCTATCTGACCTCTACAACCCAGTAACTGGGTAACACGATACCCCTTGGTAAGACTGGCTGTCAGACTTTCGGGCTTCTGACTACCCGTAACGACTGTCAAAGATCCACGAATGACAGCCGGGACCAACGGCTTAACGTGCTTTCCGAGGCACGGAGGAGACACAAATAGCAAACTTCCATTATTTTTCAGGAGTATTCGATTATTATCCAATGGACTGCGGAAGTGTGTTAACAGTATTAGCACTAGGGCTCCACCCTGGTGACAGAGTGCTCGACCTGTGTTCAGCACCGGGGGGCAAAGCCCTGGTCATGCTACAGACGCTGCTGCCAGACATTATTGTGTGCAATGATGTTTCCCAATCCAGGTTGAACCGGTAAGTTTTTTAAAACCTATATGTATTAACTAGCTTTTACCAGCGGTTTCGCTACTACCCTACCTACCCTACCTACCCTACCTACGCTACCTACCCTACATACCCTATGTCCGTCTCCTGGTTCTAAGCTACCTCCCCAACAATTTTCAGCCAAATCGGTTCAGCCGCTTTTGAGTTATAAATAGTGTAACTAACACGACTTTCTTTTATATAAATAAGATTATAGTAGGATATATTTTTCTTACGTCTGCTAAGCATCACTTTCGGCGTTCAATTGTCATACTATAACATCTCATGAGATGTCATAATAATAGTAGCACGATACCCTTTGGTATGACTGGTTGTTGCACTTTCGGGCTCCTGATTCCTGATTAAGATGGTCACCTATCCACGGATCAACTGCGACAAGCGTAGCTTAACCTGATGAATCGATTAAAACTCGACAGGATACCGAAGTGAATCATGTTTTTTAAGGGAAGGGGTGGGTGCTATCAGCTAAGTACGGCAAGCTGATCACACTGACGTTTATTTAACAAAAACATCACACATTCTCGTCTCCATATTTTCAGGATACAGCGATCATTTCGCGATTACCTGTTTGATTTCGAAACCAGCAATAAATGGCGGGAACGGGTCGTCTTAAAGCGCCTGGACGGCCGACTGTATACTGACGACCAGGGATTTGACAAGGTATGGCAATGTAGACTGTGCTCTGCTGCTGCTGGGGTTCTGCTCATGGGTTCCTAACTGGCGAGGAGCGCCCCTTTTCTGAGGTGAAGACTGACCGAAGGTGGGGGAGTGGGGCGTGTATTTTTTAGTCTTCTTACAAATTCATCATCTGCCTAGCCTTTTCCCAACTATGTTGGGGTCGGCTTCCAGTCTAACCGGATGCAGCTGAATACCAGTATTTTACATGGAGCGACTGCCTATCTGACCTCCACAACCCAGTAACTGGGCATTACGATACCCCTTGGTAAGACTGGCTGTCAGATTTTCGGGCTTCTGACGACCCGTAACGGCTGTCAAAGATGCACAAATGACAGCCGGGACCAACGGCTTAACGTGCTTTCCGAGGCACGGAGGAGTCTCGGTATGTAAAGATGGTCACCCATCCACGGCCAACCCCAGTAAGCGTAGCTTAACCTGGTGGATTGACCTGTGCGGCTGTTAGTACTTAGCCACGAGTCTTCTTACAAATTGATTAAGTTTAATTAAAAAGTCACAGTGATTCATCTGATTACTTGAATCATGCCCACCTGCATATAGCCTTATTTACCTAATATAGCCTTATTTTGCCGCAACTTGGCCCTACACTCTATTAAGATATCATTTTATATCTTGACTCTACCAAAGTGCTGATTCCATTGTTTTCAAAATCAGGATCTTATATTCCCACACCTATAACTACTAGCTTGGCTATTAAGCAGTATTTGAACATTTCTATCTTGTTTTATGATTATTTAATAATGTATATTTAAATTAAATTAATTTACTTATAAAAATATATACATATAAAAATTTTAATTAAGTATACATTCTTAATTGTCATTTAGTTGTGTGTGGGGAATCAATAAAGGTTTTTATTATAATAATATATTTTTCAATAACCAGGTGTTAGTGGACGTGCCATGCACGACCGACCGTCACTCAATGAACGAGGATGAGAACAATATATTCAGACCAGACAGGGTCAAGGAAAGGCTCCGGATACCTGAAATGCAGTCACAGCTGTTAGTGTAAGTATGACATTCCTATATATCGCGTCAAATAATTCTTCATCAATCAAAATGCTGAACTGAATCGCTGAACATAAAAGGGCGAATTCAAAGTCAAAGTCAAAGTCAAATCATTTATTTCAAATGGGCACAAGTAAGGCACTTTTGAACGTCAAAATGAACAAGAAATAGAATTGATTCTAGTCGCCCCTTCCAAAAGGTAGTTTCGTGTGGAGAAGAATGGGCAAGAAACTCCACCGTTACTCTTTTAAAATGTTTTACAATGTTTTGTATACATGAATTATAACATTATATGTGAAGACGATGTACCCATAATAAAAACACTACACCACAAAAGGTGAAAAGAAAAACACATATAGTAATGGCAGGTAAACTTAAGTCATAGTATGTCAAAATTTCACTAATAATGTTAACATGTTTAGCATAAACCCTGTTTAAGGACTGTCAAGTCTCATTATTTTCTGTGAAAAGTGGGCACTGACAGGTGTTATACTCGGTATAGATGTGTTGATCGCGTTTAATTTTATTGATCGCGATCAATATTTAATTTTAATGACAAGCAAGCGTATGCCCTGTACGCCAACGACACAAATATGTGAATTTGGCACTTAATCATAGGAATTGCATCACTATAGAAAATCCTGATTACTGTTCACAATCATAATATATATCATATTATTCAATAGAAAATTAGAACCATATTTACTCTGTCAGAAGCTCGCGGTGTGAATTTCAAACGTAACTTTAAATTCAGAAAAGACTCCATAGAAAGTTTATGCAACCGAAGTTCTACGATATTTTTATAAATCAGTTTCAAACAGAACCGTGAAATAAAAACAAGGATAGGAGGACCATATTCAGCAGCCGGGATGAAATTAATCATGCTTTTTATAATTTTAACGGACTTTCAAAAAGAAGGAGGTTCTATGTTCGTCTGAATGTATTTTTTTTTTAATGTAATTCCTACCTACTTGGTTTCATCGACATTTTCGTCAATAGTGAAACGATTTTGAAAATTCTTCTTTCATTTGGTAGAGGAAGCTTGGACACTTATTTTGCACTTTGTAATGATTTTTTGGAAGTCAGTGTTTTCCTGCCTTAATCCCAATTTTTTTTGGCATCGGCGCAACATGTCTTTTTCTTCCATACTTCTCTATTACTCGTCATCTCGGTAGTCACTCCCTTTCTAGCCATATCATCCATAGTAATTATAACATAATATTTCTTTCTATTACAGTAATGCTCTAAGATTGGTGAAAGTGGGCGGCACAGTGGTATACTCGACGTGTTCGCTAAGTCCCGTGCAGAACGACGGCGTCGTCCACATGTCTCTCAAACAGGCTTTCGAGGCCCACAGCCTGGTCGCCACTATCAAGTAATAATAATAATAATATATCATTTTTTTTTGAGGGTAGTTAATCATACAGATGTTTTTGAGACAAAAAGTAGCCTGCTGCCCCAGGAAGCAATTTTACCCTTGTTAGCTTAGTTATTTATCTTTGCGCATGTTGTGGTCTCCTATAAGTGAAGGAGTACACTTACTTATTACCTGATGTAACTTTTTATTTATGTGTCATGTATTGTGTACATCTTTTGTTGGAGATCCTAAATAAATAAATAAATAATTAAAATCCGTTCAGTGGTTTAGGCTTGAAAAGGTAACATACAGACAGAGATCCTTTCGGATTTATAATATTAGTAAAGAATTACACACTGATATTTTGTTTGAGCCCCTGACGGAACACGATTCCGCCTCGTCCCGGACACATCCCTAGACAGACCGTAAATTGATAGACAATCCTTTAAATATCGCAAACTCTGTCATCCTTATTATTGAGAAAATAAGGCAACACCTGTATTACCTATCGTTAGTTTAACTTTAAGATAAGTCAGGCAATCGTAGCTTCGCGGTGGTATCCTTCTGCGAGGAAGTCATCTCGCAGGAGGAAGCTGTGGAACGGGAGCGGGAGATCACCTCCCTCAACCCGACCCGCAGCAGGCGCACCGGGCGTTGGAGGAGGGCAGACAACGCCCTCTTCCAGCCCCCCTAAATGGGTCCAGGGGCGACAGACGCGGGGTTTGTCCGTCGCCCCCCACAACATCTGGACCCGAGGCGGCGGCGCGTAATGTTCCACGCGCGCCCCTACGAGACGGTACGAGGGGAGTGTCGTACACCTCACTCCCCCTCGACCGAGACGAGGCCGCAGTGGCGGGCCGGCACCACGGGGGTTGCGGAAGTATTTTCGGTTCCCGCGACCCCCGGCGCAGGTGAGAGAGGGAACACCCGGGGTGGTTTTTAGTCAGAATCTGACAGACCCCCCCCCCCCCCGGGGCGGGGGAAATCCATGAAGATTTTCCCCCCGGCTCAAAGGCAATCGTAGCTTCAAGATAAATGAGGTGGCGGGGTGAGAGAGAGAAAAGTCGTCCCGTCCCAGCCGCCGCAGGAGACGCCCCGGGCGTCGGAGCCACGTGACGACTCCCGGTCACCGTAGGCGCGGGCCTGCGGACGGTGAGTAATGGGTGACTCACCGTCCGATCAGCACCAGGCCCGTGCCGGACGGCGCGTATATGTTCCACGCGCCCCTCGAAGAGATATCAGCATATGAATGGGCCCTTCAGGGCCAAGCCTGCCGGGTAAGCGGGATTGTCCTAAAGGGTTACCGCTACCCCGGAACATAAAGGGCTAAGGAAGGAACATGGATGGGTTTTAGTCAGTAAGAGTCTGACACTTCCTTCCGCTCCAGCCAGAGCGGGAGAAGTCATTGGATGATTTCCCAGCCTTAAAAAAAAAAAAAGCTTCAAGGTAAAACAGAACTGATTCCTCCGTCACTTCTACTTTTCACACGTTCAGAATTTTATTAATTATTTAACCATTTTATTAACATTATAAAACGTTTCAGGGACATGTCATCCGCAATGTCCGGCCTGGCTAGCACGCTGGTATTGGGTACCGGTACAGCGGCGCCTAAGTACGGACAGCTCGTCACGCCCTCTGTCGGGGCCAACTTTGGACCTTCCTATATCTGCAAACTTGTTCGCGTACGGTAGAAAATGGAAGAAAGATCTAGGTGGTACCTATTTATATTTTGTGAGACACTGGTCTTACTACCTGACCAAGATAATCAGACAATAATACGACTCAAATTCCCCTCACTTACTGCCTCAACACTCGCGTTTATCCAAGGCACCGCTCCCCCCGTCAACGAGGAAGCGAGCTCTCATTTTCTCGCTCAAGAGACATACAAAAGATTGAAGGTCCTGTTTAAGTTAAAGAGATACATAATATACTAGCTTCTACCCGCGGCTCCGCCCGCGTCAATGTTGAAAAATGTTCATACAACCTTCCACCCCCTATTGGACCTTTTTACGGTGGAAGTTTCCTGTAATCCTTCTCTCTCTCTCGGTAAACGCAGGTGGTGGCTTGAGGTGCCTAAATGCCAGTATAACCAATGACACATGAACGAGTCTTAAACGTAGTTGCACTGATCGCGTTCAGTCTCAGTCTGTGGTGACGTCCGCCCTTAGTACTGCGACCAATTCCAAATATTTGTGGTTGACGTCATGCTCGACAGTTTTATGGTCACCTTGGTCGGCTTATAATAACGGATGTTCTAAAAGTATATCGTAGTCTTTAAATAAGCTGTACCTGAACGCATAACTCGCAGAGTAACTGTAATAGAGGATAATACTACAATTTTTTTTTTAGTCCTATAGCTAGATTAAAAAATAATATTGGACACGTATTTTTCTTTTTTTACGTAATCCAAAGATTACTTCGATATATTGAGTTGAAATGTGGCATGACGTCACAAGTATGTAGTTTTTATACTTACTTGTGACGTAGCGAGCCCCACTCCCCAACTTTAATGCGTTTTATCTAAGTATTTTTTTAATAACATGATAAAGCAAAAAATACGTGTCTATTATTTTTTTATTGTCTGTTTGACGGACTAAATGTAAATTATTTATTTGTACCAAGGCGGATCCCCTATTTATGTGTCTGTACGTAAAATGGCGAATGTACCATTGTTATGTTAGAATAGAGGAACTTTGTAAATATTGTAAATAAAGATTTTTACATAATAAAACCAAATATAAATTAATAAAATGTTATTTTTATTACAACCTTAAAACTTTTACTTTTACTGATTGTCTTTGGTTAGCGAACCTACGATTATATTTAAAACTTTATTACCAAGTATTAATACAATTTACCTATTACTTACAAGTATAATGTAAGGTGTTAAAAATGAATAAGGATGAACTCAACCGAACTCGCGAAATCGCGAACACCTTACAAAGGGGGAGGTGTTTTCTGCCAGTCTACCTCAGGGTGGTGCTGAGGTCAGCGGGATTGTCCGTAAGGTTTACCGCTACCCCGGAACATAAAGGGCTAAGGAAGGAACATGGATGGGTTTTAGTCAGTTAGAGAGGAAGGTGCTTTCCCACCCTTCAAGCATACAAAAGGGCGGCCATCTCATTTAATGATTTCCCACTAGTCAAAAAAAACAAAGGGCGGCCATCCTCAAATCAGTCTCGCACAAGAAAGTTCCCGTCGTACCTAACACCGTACAATATTTAACATTACCTAATGTAAAAAAATCATCATTGAAAAAAAATGCGTTTCTTGTGAGACGTGGTGGCGAGAAAGCAAGAAACGCGTTTTTTTTTACTTATTTTTTATAGCGGCAATAGAAATACACAATCTGTGAATTTTCCAAGTGTACCTATTTTGGTTTATGAGATACAGCCCGCTAACAAAGAGACAGACGAAGGCTTAGTAATAGAGTTCCGTTCGGGTATAGAACCCTAAAAAAAAATACAAGAATATCTAACTACCTACATAGATACAAAAAATAAATAAAACAAACAAAATATGTGTCATAATAAAAGATAAAAGCCAAGAAATAAAATTACGATGATGTCGAAAATTTATCGACAAATATAGGTAGCAAACAGAATATCTGAAAAGGATGTTATGAAAACTCGAAATGCATGAAAAAATAATATTGCGTACTTACCTATCTCGGTGAAAACTAAAGAAAAAGTGATTTTTTCAAGTGGCACATAACATAACAAAACGAATTAATAAAATATAAACAAAAGAATATATAAAATAGTAAAATACAATATTTAATATAACAAATAAACAAAAAACAAAACAAATTACGAATAACATATTGATATTAATTAAAATAATAATTACATGTTAGTATAATTATAATAATTACAATTATTGTTTTAAGCTAGTGACTGGATGCTTGTTTTGTCCAATGTTAATATGTTTCCGTGCCCTAACCGGGTTTCATGTTGGAACTTATTTACTTTATGTAACACCTACGTATGTACCTACACATGAATGCAATAATGAATTTTAGTTTGAGTACCACACTGTTAACCTCAAAATACATATTTTTTTATTTAAAACATATTATCCCGACCGTTTGTGAAAATAGATGATTGACAAAAAAATTACTTACTTTCCATTATCCATACAAAAATAGTTCAACACCCCAACGATAGATGGCGTTGTTAGTTGATAACTAAATCCTGAATCGCGCTATGGTTTCGTTACGCGGCCGACTACAAATACCGGCGATGAGTTGTCAGTTTTAAAAGGGTGTTTGCCGCTTTCATGGCACATGTGCCGCAAGGCATGTGGGGTATGGCTATCAAGACATACCCAACACATAATTTTTAGACCAGAGAGGCTGTTGGTACCCAACGATACCGGCGCCTCCTCTGAATAATGCCTTTGAAAACACTACTTTAATTAAGAAGCTACTTCAAGTCTAGGTCTAGATAATTCTAGTCTCTACCTACGAAAATGTGAATTAAGATTGTGTGTAATTAGTGTAGTGATGAGAGCGTCAGTGAACGGTGTTAGCGTTGCTGAATTTTGGGCCAAATTCATTTAAAATTTAATTAATTAAATTTAAGTACCTACTATTTTTGCCATCGACGCGCTAAGAAGAAGAAGTGATGATGGATATTTATAAATTAATTATGTTGCATAATAGATGTAACAAATTAATGTTTGGTATACTAAATTATACATATTCGACGGCTTAGCATCAGTTTTACAAATTATGTTTTATTTATATTACTAACCCCTGTAATAATGTCACAGTCAAACCCTTTTTTGCAATCACTGTGTATTGTATTGAGAGACTTATTTTTATTTGTCTTTTTCTGTGACGATTTTGGGTAGAGCTCTTAAGTGTGACATTATTTAAAAACTGTTATTTAATAGAGAAAATGCGTTTTCATTTAATAAGAGTTTGACCGAAACATGCATTTTCTTTTCTCTTACCTTTAATTGGATCGATTTTGTATAGAAACTACAACAGTGCCATCCGACAATATTTGGACCTAGGACAAGCGACTTAGCGTTATGTTCCTATTCGTATAAATTTCTGTGTGTTTATATAGATATCTAAAAAAATTAAGCTCACTAGAGCTTTTTAGATATGATCTATATAAACAGTCTGTTGTAGCTTAATTTGCTTCATTACGTTCGTACGTATTTTTTAAAAGACACCATGGATTCTGGGTCTGTCAGACGGCAGACGCTTACTGAATAAAAAACCTGTCCGGTGTTCCATCTCACGTCTACGCCGAGCCTCGCGGAAACGCGCAACAAAAGTATGACCCAACCAGAGCTCATAAGCTCATAGAGGTCGCTGAAAATTATGTGCCTTTCCGTAAAATGGCGAATGTACTGTTTCATGCAAAATAGTTTAGCGGTAAAAAATAAAACCAAATATAATTTATAAAACGATATATCTTTATTACAACTTTAAAAATTTTGCATGGTACACAAATTGTCTTTGGTAAGCGAACTTACGATTATTTATTATTAAAATTCAAATACAAAGCGTTAATATCCAGCTGAGTAAATATATATAATTATCTTAACCTTATTATATTACTTACAAGTTATACTGTTAAATATATCATTTCTTTTATCAAAACATAAAATCTCACTTATCTACTGATATACTTTTTGTAGTTAAGAATATTTCAGTCAAATACAATTAAATTACATAAATTAAAAACCATTAAAGGGCTAAGTAGGTACCAACATTCTAAGTACGGTACCTACCTACTCATTATATTTTATTATAATCATCTATCTATATCATTTTAATAATGTTATCAAAATCGTTTATGAATACGTAAATAAAAGTCAATAAAAGAAAAAAGAAAATACATAATTTATTTAACCTATATTATTATGTTGGTATGGGTACAGAATACTCACACAAAAACAGTAAAACTATATATTATTTTAGGTATTGTATGCCTCACAGTATGGCTGTGCAGTGCGCAGACAAGCACTTAAGTAATTGGGACGCTAAATCTTTTAATATTTAATAATATACTAGTCTACAGTTCTTTTTTAAATATTAGTTTAATAATCTGTAGTCTAGTTTCACAAGCTTGCTAAAAAAAACCTATAAGTTTCTATAAAATTCAAATTTTAAAGTACGGTCGCCAGCAAATCAAGTCATACCAATCTGTCAAATTTCTCCAAATGATTTGAAGCCTTAATACGTTGGTTGTTAAGTTTAAAATCGTTTGAGACTTTTGACGGTTTGTAGTAACTTGATATGCTGACGACTGTAGGTACCAAATCTGTCCAAAAAATTCATGAGAAACGCATTCATACACATTCTTACGGGATTACCAACCCTTTGTCCTTTCCCGATCTCGGGCATAGAAATTCAATCACAAGTTAAGTTTTGCCCTATCCTCATTCAGACATTCAAATTCATACAATTTCATAATAAGTTACGACATGTAGGTACACTGTCTCACTATTTGCTAATAAGTTCCGGCGAACATAATGTTATATTGGTAGATAATTTGCAGGACCAAACTAAATATTATTCTTCTTTAGAGTTTCTTTGCGGCTGAAAATGTCAAAAAACATAACATAATTCGAGCCGCCTCTCCGTCGCTCTGTTTTTAATAATTAAAAATACAATTTAATACTTACTTGAAAACATCAAGATTTCAGTATTACATAAATGCAAGATTAATTTTAAATAAATATTATAAAGAATTTGATTTTTTGTTTGTTTGTTTGAAATGAATAGGCTCCGAAACTACTGGACCGATTTATGAAATTCTTTTACCGTTGGAAAGCTTAGTTTTCTAAGAGTAACATAGGCTACTTTTTATCCCGGGAAGCGACGGGAGCGAAGCCGCGGGCAAAGTGCTATTATTTTAATGAAGTGATGTTCTTTTTCGTGTGGTTAGTGACTAATCTGGTGTCAGAGTTTTTATGCTGCCCATGGGCCTCTGACCTAGCTCCACATACTGTTGAGAAATATCTCTCAAGCATGGTTTCCTCACGATGTTTTACTTCACCGAGTAAAAAAAAGAAAAAGAAAGTGATGAAATCTGCATAAAAATTCGTTGCGTACTTTAGAAGAAGAACGCGATCACACAAACAGACACGAAAAGCGACATTCATTTATTTTGTAATAAGAATAGATGACTCTCATTATTCTTTATTGAGAGGCTTCTGGCTTTCCTTCTTGTCTTCATCTGACTCCACATTATTCCACGGCTGTTCCTCTCCAGAACCGAAGATAGTGTACGTCACTAACTCTATAACGTACAGCCCTATGGTGGTGAAGAATATCTTGCGCCATGCTGATATTGTTTGCTGGGAAATTAAATATGTGTTTAGTAAGATGTAAGGCATTGGTTGTAGGTCGCTACTCGCAGGTCTTTGTAACCGACTTCATAAAAAGAGGAGGCTCTATGATCGTCTTAGGCTATTTTTATTTACCGACGCGTCAACAAAAAACGCAGGAACCTTAGTACCTACTCAGCGGGATTGTCCGAAAGGGTTACCGCTACCCCGGAATATAAAAGACTAAGGAACATGACACTCCCGTCCGCTCTACTCAGAGCGGGAGGACGAATGACCATTCGAGGATTTCCCCACCCGCAAAAAAAATGCTATTTTTATTTGTTTAAGTCTTCCTAAAGTAGTTTTTAAGGTCTCGTAGTGCAGTATGGAACCCTTAGTAAGCCATGTACGTCAGTCTGACCGCAGCTTAGCTCAGAGACTTAGGTCCGTATTACAGAACGTTACTCAAGTCTAGTTTGATCGCCAATCAGTCGATCTCAGTTTAAATTTAGATTCAGTGCTTGAGCATCTTTCTTATTCCAGGACGGTAATCAAACTATACTCAGTTGAATCGACACTCAAATCTAGCCTCAAGCAGAGATGTCTATTGTCTATACAACAGTCAGTTTTCATTTACGATTTATTTTATTTACCAATTTTGTTCTGATCTTCAATGCATTAGAAATATTAAAATAAACCATAAAACGCTCAGCTATATAAGAAATCAGGGTTATAACTTCGTTTCAAAGCTTTTTAAGTAAAATATAGTAATTTAATAAGCAAACCTGCTTATATCAATGACCATAAATATGTACATGTGCTTTTTTAAATGTCAGAAGGTAGGTATGTCATAATATGTGGCAATCAATGTCAAATGATCCGTTTGATTCAAATTGATGTTTGTTGAATATTATACATAATACATATTTACTTATTAAAATACTATTTAAAATATGGCGGGACGAAAAAGAAATTTCAATTCTTTAGAAAAAAACCTGCTCATAGAGATATTAAAAAGTTTTAAAAATGTGATAGAAAATAAAAAAACAGACAACGTGAGCACAGCAACAAAAAAGGCTGCTTGGGTCCGTATAGCGGAGAAATTTAATAGTTCGCCAATCATTAGTGAGTCAGTGAGTACCAATCTATTTTCTTTTCTTAAGGTGGATGTGCCAGGGTAGCCCACGAAATTCAAATTTTCTTAAGTTTTTTTCAATTTGCAGGCCAGTGATAGCTTGTATGTTAATGAACATTTGATTCGCGGCTGTAAGACGTATGTAGTTACAGAATTATAATCATCAAAATCATTAATACAACCCTCCGAGCTCATAAAGGTGTAAAAATGACTTTGACCTTGAAAAATTTGAATTTCGCGGGCTACCCTGGCACATCCACCTTAATATTCATTCCTTATCTTAGTGATTCTCTAATGTTCAATTGATAAATAAAATACAATACCTACTTTATTATTACAGGCATCAGGGGAACAGCTGAGACGCCTTTGGCAAAATTTGAAAACCCGCCAAAGAGATGCTCTCACAAGAGAGCGTCAGCACAGGATGGCCACGGGAGGTGGTGCTCCCTGTCCTGATGCTGACATAGACCCCAATATAGCCGAGATATCTCCAGCTCTATTTGTAGAAGTTGGTGGTAGCATAGACTCGGACTGCAATGGTAGGTAATCAGGGCAATTTAGTTAGATCTTTATTTAATTCCTGACCATGAGTTGCTTCCTACTACCAGTTCAGTTGTAACTAATAAGCACCTAAACATTAGTTATGTATTTATTATCAGCCTGTTGGGTGTCAATTGTTGAGCTTCCTCTTATGTTGGTACGTTTATTTTCAGATTTGATAACTCCAGTTCGAGTAGATGATATCATACAAGAAGAAACAATTTTGCCACCCCAACTAATAAATGCCGTCAATCAAGATCAAACTACAACAATTATTGATGCCAGTCACACCAATTCAGATGCAGCTGAACCCACTGCTGCTTCTATAGGAACCGAACTTGTAGCTCAACTGCCTAGCCCAACACTTCACAACAACACCATACAAGACAGCTTTATGGATTTGTCAAATGAAAAAAAACTTCGAGTGCAAATTTTAAAGAATGAATATTTAAATAGAGAAAAACGAGCAAATGAGCTTCACATGTTAGATATCAAACATAAAAAAGAGAAGCACAATTTGGAAATAGAAATATTAAAAAAGAAATTGCAAGAAGCAACAGCAAAAGCAGAGTTAGCACATAACATCCCAACTTCAATCGTCGAGCAGTAGCTCATTTGCTCTTTTTTCTCTATTTAAATATTCATTCTTAAAAATTTGCACTCGGAAGTTTTTTTTCATTTGACAAATCCATAAAGCTGTCTTGTATGGTGTTGTTGTGAAGTGTTGGGCTAGGCAGTTGAGCTACAAGTTCGGTTACTATCGAAGCAGCAGTGGGTTCAGCTGCATGTGAATTGGTGTGACTGTTATGTGCACGTTTATCATTTGTAACTTCGAGTTACGACTGTATGGACATAGTGCATCATTGCACATGTAAGCGGGCACGCCCTTTTACCTGGAGGGTCTTTTTTTCTTTATTTTTTTCTTATTTACGCTTGAGTACAGTCAGTACAAAGTGTTAATTGGTATATTGGTATGTGCTAAGCTGACATGTGGCAAATGATTGATTTTAATGTGATGTGTTTTGTAATGTTAATTACTTCTCATACGATGAATGTGTAGAGTCAAGTTCTTTCAACTAAACAGACAGCTGTGCTGCTGGGGAGCTTGTTGCTTATTTTTATATTTATAAGTTACTAGAGACAATGTTATAAGTAATAAAAAACGTAAGTTATTGTACATACTATTGTTTTATTTAGGTATAAAAAAACAAGCTTATCTACACCTACCTACCTGTCAACAAGAAACGTTCCCACAACGTTACCAAGTTGCATCGCAAAACTGTTGATCGACTCTTTACGAGACCAGAGTTCTGTATCTCGTCTCGTGAAGAGTCGATCAACCGTTTTGTGATGTCTCGAAACACAGAGGGCACTCGGTAGACGAAATTGCGGGCGAAGTGCTAGCTAAACATAATTATTTATTAAGGTCCTTCTGAAAGCAAACCCATCAACAGTCCCATGATTTTCTGGAACAGTCATGTCGATTTCGTCTGCGTTGCTATCACTCTGTTCATCTTGTGCTGGCATTGTATCATTAGATGTGATCGATATATTAAAAAGTACAGCGCAAGTAACTATTATGTTAGAAACTGTAACTAGTTTATTGCCAAGGCCTCGACTTAGGCATGGAAATCTCCGTTTCCACCTACCAAACGTCCTTTCAACCACATTCCGTGTTTTAACATGTACTCTGTTGTAAATAACTTCTGAATTGCTGGATGGTGCAGATAATGGGGTTAACAGAAACCTGAGGCATGGATAGCCACTGTCACCAACGAGATAGCCATTGTGCTGTTGCTGTATGTACTGATTCCGTAATGAGCACATTTGGAATATCCTGCTATCATGTGTACTGCCTGCCCATCGTGCCACAATGTCCATAAAATGGCCACATGGTCCAACAACAGCCTGAAAGAAAGGAATATACGAGTATAATAAATATTCCAGCTAGGAAACGTATAACTGTCGGTTATTTTCTCGCTCAAGAAACGTAAATACGTTTCGTGTTAACAAAAGAGATGCATATTATTATAATCAATTAATAGTTGATTGCTGACTGTTTACACCGCCGGCGAGGACGCCTCCCGACAAGAACTATTCAAGATAATATTCTCTCAGCGATAGTTGCGATGCTCGCTTTGCGGTCAGAACTCACACCGAGAGACCAACCAGCGGTCATGTCTAGTCAGTGTGGACCTGAGTGCACATAATATTATGAATTCAGAACTATCATTGTTGTTTATTTCAAACGACGACACGATTTTGTAGCACCTGCAGTGTTGCTTAAGACTAACCGTCGTGAGCGAGTGGTACGAGTAATCGCCCGTCGTACTCGTACACTTGCTGATAGCCGAGCGACAAAACTATCGGAACTTCAAACTCGCTGCTCGTCAACAACGTGTCAGTTTGAAGCAATTCTCTTCTCTTCTCTGCGTTAATCGCCGGTGATAGGACAACTGCTTAATAAATATAGATAAGGTCAGAATCAATATTTAGCTTACCTGGACATTTATTGAAAAATAAGATTTTCTGTTTCTATATGCTTCATGGTGCTCCACACCTGGAGTATTAACTATTTTTATGTGTGTGCAGTCTATTGCACCGTCTACATTTCTGAAGCCAGGAAATCCTTCAAACTGGCCCAGCTGCTGAAACTGTGCTCTTTGTGAGACCATATCTTGAGGATACCTAATAAATCGTCTGTGTTGTAGAGCGATAAGGCGAGATATTGTTGCCACTATATTTGAAGCAGCTGGTTGGGAAACATTTAACAGGTCACCACACACGATCTGCAAATGACAAAAATATCATTAAATTATTCAATCAATAGCATTTTAATGTGATGTTTATGTGTAAATAAAACACTCACCTGAAATGAAGCCGTCGCATAAAAACGCAAACCCACTAGAATTTGCAATTCTGGGGCTATGGGATGCCCACGGTTGTCCGGTTTTCTTAAATCATCGTATATGATGGGTAGAATTACATTTTTCACAACGTCTTGCGAAAACCTGTACCTTTTTTTAAAATTATCACAGTTATAAGGGTCCTGTGTGTCTCTTAAAACTCGGAGCGGAACGCTTAAGTTTAACCTTCGATTTGTATTGTCGTGGAATAAATCATTATAATTATCAATTTCTTCAAATGGTTCCATTTTGATGGCAATAATTTTTTAATTGATTTAATATTTAAAACACGTAGCAGATACAATTGAACGGAAAAATTTTGACAAGACAAGTCAAAATCACTGCTCAAGCGCGGTCCCGACCACGCTTGGGTTCGATTTACGAACTGAGTAACGTTCTAATATAAAGCCAAACTCGGCTGAACTATGATCAATGAATCTATGCTTGAGGAACGTTCTAAAATAAAAACTTGACTCAAAACTAGTTTTAAACAGAGATCAGTGCTTGAGTATCCTTCTGTAATACGGGCCTTAGTACTAGAAAGCTGTAATTTGGCATGGATCATTATTAGTTCTGTCCATATTTTATTTATACTGTGATATTAGTCTTAAGTGGTAAAATAGTATTTTTTTAGAGTACCTACTATTTTAAAGTGGAGATGTTTTTTTTTTCTCGTCTACCCACCCTATAGTGGTTTCAGTTTTTTTTATGAATACTTTTTGCATGAAAATTAGTGTAATGTGTTGCACATCTTTCCTGTATGGTTATCAAAATAATTAGAAGTGGATACAGCAATCATTGTGCCGATAGGCGTGACGGCCAATGGCATAATATCCAAGAGCTCTACCAACATCTGAAGAGGCTCTCGTTAGGCAGGTGGAGCGAAGGTGATTGAAAAAGAAAGATTCAGAAAGCGGTACTCTTGGACACGGCGTGTATAGTTCGGAAGTTCCTCTCTCAGGAGCCGTGACCACTAGTAGCTTGGACCATTTTTTTTTTAATGCTGGGAATTCATCCAATGACTTTCCCCCGCTCTGGGTAGAGCGGAAGGGAGTGTCAGACTTTTACTGACTAAAACCCATCCATGTTCCTTCCGTAGCCCTTTATGTTCCGGGGTAGCGGTAACCCTTTCGGACAATCCCGCTTAAGCTTGGACCATGCGCCCGATACCGCTGGGCTACTACTATTTTTAATTATTTTTAATGAATGTTATAATATATGAAATAATTAATGAAATAAAAATATTTTAAAATGTACATACCAGATGTATTTAAATAAAATAAAAGAAGTACCTAGACCTATCTCAAATAATTACGTCACAATCGCCACCTATTGAATCCTCATCTGGTCTAATCTCTATAAACCATCAAACCAAGCAAAAATAAATGAATGAAATACTTACATTTCCATGAGTGACGTAGCCAACAAAGATGGGTACCACAATGCCAGGAACAGTTGCCACCGTGTTGGTAATAGCCATCAACGTACCTGGGGATTTCATAACATCGATATTATATAATGTATGTAGGTACTTAGGAATTACCGCAAACCACAAGGAGTTTATTTATAAAAATAATATGGTTGATACAGATTTCATTGATAGAAATAAATTTATCTTGAACACACATGATATACAATACCTAGTCATAATAATTTCTTTAACTTCTTGAAATAATCAAATCAGTCACTTATTAAAATCAAAAATCAGTCTTCTAAAAATCACTGCAGGTACTTATCTAGTATCTATCCATGAAATCACACTAATATTATAAAGGCAAATGTGTGTGTTTGTAAGTTTGTTACGTCTTTATGCAAAATTACTGGACGGATCTGGAAAAATTCTGGCACAGATATAGATTATAACCTGGATTAACACATAGAATACTTTTGATCCCGGAAAAATGTACGGTTCCGGCGGGATCATATCCGCGAGCAGAAGCTAGCAATCTTGCAAATAATTTTTTTGCATGACATGAATTTGGAAACAAATCATTACGTCGTTAATGCCAGAAGATATGTTAATGTCCTTATTACAGCTTTGGAAAAAATAATTTGGAGTTTGAACCTATGCTTCAGACCTGTGCCTCACTTCAATGAGTCTAAAATATTCGGTCCATAGGTCATATTCCTTTTTGTGTCATTGAGCATATCTCCTTAGCATCTCTAACACTTACCAGCAAAGTTAGGCGAGATATCGATATGGTTGGAGAGGAACCCGCAGAACATGCCGCCGATGCTGGTGACGGCCAGCGCCATGAGGGCCACGGCCGCCGAGCGCGCGCAGCCGATGTAGCAGATGGCCAGCAGGCACGCGCCCGGCACCAGGGACGCTGGGGGGAGTGGGATATAGTCATTAAAAACGATGTGCTTGTTCCTACAAATTTAGTACTGCAATGTTACACACGAGGAGCGAGGGGTTTATTTTCAGGCTGTTGTCATCGGAACTCTTTTTATTTGAGGGTGGGAAATCATCAAATGACGAATCCCGCTCTGGGTGGAGCGGATAGAGTGTCAGATTCTTACAGACTAAAACCCATCCATGTTCCTTCCTTAGCCCTTTATGTTCCGGAGTAGTGGTAACCCTTTCGGACAATCCAGCTTACCCGGCAAGCTTCGGCCCTATCGGCCCCCTTCAAATGTTGACATAT